>JAWRVZ010000004.1:5607500-6207500 GCA_037043235.1 Rhodeus uyekii | reverse complement strand
TTTGTTCCTCAGTTGGTGTGTATGTAAGCCCTGTGTTTAGCTCTGTCTTGTTGTTTAGCTGATGTTGTGTGTACCATGGTTGTTCTGGTTGCTTGCTTGTTTGTTTGTAGGTTGGTTTCCTAGTTTTGAGTACTTGTTTGATCTCGTATGGTATCGTATCGTACAATGATATTGTATGGCAACAATCCATATATACAATATATATATATATATATATATATATATATATATATATGCACACACTAATATGCACAGAATAATTGTTCTGAAAATGAAGATTGTGTCCTTAGAATAATGTGTATGGTAACTAAGCAATGTGTTTATACGTATTATAGTAATGTGTGTGTAATTTTATTTTATATATATCCATAACTTTCCTGAATCAGTCCTGCAAGCACTGTTTGTCTTTGGACAGAAGATGGCAGTCTTTTACCACTAGGAGTGACTATTCATGCATGCATGATATTAAAGCATTTATAAAGCTACACTGGTACATTTACTGATGTTGTATTATGTGATTAAATAATGTGACTCACCCTCTACTGTAACATGAAAATAATGCACAACCTCTCCATGGGGATTTTTGGCTCTGCACATATATTTCCCTTCGTCCTCCTCGTTCACCATCTCTATCGTGAGCAACTTCCCATGACTCTCCACCACAGCTCTTTCTGGAAGCTTGTGGAAGCCTGTTTTAACCCACTCCACCTTTGGTGTAGGGCTGAAAGACAGAGGGTAGTGATGAGCTAGCAATAATCTTTATAGTCTACCCAGCTGACAAAAATATGTTCTATGAACATTATGCTTGTGTTCCATTTCAGTTATGAAAACGTCATTCCTGAATTTTCTCTGAAGGTTCAAAATGTCCAGTTCTTGGTTGTTTAAACATTTACATAACCAACATTAAGGGAATTTATATTATAATATTCATATTTTTTAATGTGTTCTTTTTAGACACTAATCTAATCTACATTTAAGCATTCCCACTTGATTTCAAATGCATTTCAAGTGGTATAACTGGAACAAATGCCATGCTTTTAATTAGATATACAAATCATCTGAATTAATAAAGTGAATTAGACAATGACACTTACATCCCCTCTGCAATACACTCCAACTGAAGATCTTCACCTTTCAACAGATATGTATGTGACTCCATTCCTGTGGGCGTCAGTAGACGAGGCTTCCTCTCCAAGAGAGAGTTTGCTTTAAAACAGTGAAAAGATTATAACATAAATATAATAATATAATATATGCATATTTAGAAATCCTTTAATTTCTGCAGCCCAAGTATCACCAAACAGAACTGCAAATATTTTACATGATTGAATAATTCAAGGAAGTATTTTAACATACAAAATATAATATAACATGTGATCCAATACAGAAAACAAGTCATTAATGAGCCTTTTAATTATTTCCATCAGTTGATCAGGCAAAACCTTTGAGATTTGCAAATCTAGGATAAAGAGTAAGCAAGTATGATGTGACATGGGATGAGATAGTTAATCAAAACTAATTAAAAACAAAGAAGCTGCTCTACGCCCATGTAGCATCTCTAATGAATGTCACTCACCGTAACCTCTGCCGCTACCAGAGTTCTTCATTAACTTGTCTTGGATAAAGAAATGGAGACAAATAAAAAGACGTGTGGCAATGCAAAAACAACGAAAACAATAGATAATATGGATATGAAATACACGACAAGTCATCACAGGAAGTATCAATATCAACCACGCTGATTTGCTGAGTGCAGCAAGCGCTTGGAGATTGACTACATGAGACACTGAGGATGAATATTAGATGCACATGGCCAGCATGTATAAAACCAATGCTGCTCATGTCAAGAAATTACCACGTTATGCAATCAAACTCTTGAAAAATAAGTATTTTAACGTACTGCTTTTCACCACAACAGACATGGCAGTTTTCTGGACGATGGTTCGTATGCGTGGAAAGGCTGCAAAGCAGCAGTAGTCTCTGCGGCTGTCAGTCTCAATGGCGTTTGAGAAGTACAGGTTCCCGTTCAAACCAACTGAAACTCTTTCGTCCTGCTCAATGTGCTGCAGACCTGTGACGTTTCACAGAAAAGGAGAAAAAAAGCATTTAATGAGGCTCAAAACACATACAGCTTAAGGCCCAGTCACACAGCGAAAACGCATGAAGAACGCACGAATTACACACAGATTTTCGTTTCTGTGCGGCGTGTGCGTCATATGCGTAATTCGTCGGTGGAACGAACGAGGACCATCAGTGATTGTAAGTGGATGTGCGTCGAAGGTGGTTTGTGCGTGATTTTGAGTTTTGAACGGTTCAAAACTTTTCGGACGCACAGGTGTGCGTTATTCATGAGTCGGCATGCATAGTTTATGCGTTGAGTATGCGTGACATGCGCGGGACACGCGCCGGCCGTCAGTGCTTATGCGTTGGAACTGGTTCGAAAGCGCGCACGTCCACTGACGCCCCACCTTCATATCACTCATGAACCACGCATGAACCGCGCACCGCGGCGCACGTATCACGTTCATTCCACTGACAATGTGGATTTTGAAATTGCTTGTTCGTGGAACGTTCGCGAAGCGCGCGTGTTTGGACGTGCTCCGTCAGTGATTCATGCGTCGGGCATGCGTCCAATGTTTGTGGAATAAATTGGCCAATTTCTCGACGCACAAGCACGCACAAACCCAATCTATGCGTAATTTGTGAGTGATTCGTGCGCGATCGGCTGTGTGACTGGCCCTTAAGTAAGAATAATATTATAGTAATACTAAGATTACTTTAATGAACATAAATGCAGTAGTTGCCAAAAGTGATTTTTTTTAATGACCCTACAAGTTTGATTAAACCAACAAAATATGAGGAAAATGTTTTCGATATTTTTAATATTTGAAATATGAAGGAAGAACAAATAAACTTGGTTAAGGTTAAGATATTTGGCAAACTACATCATGCAACGGTTTTATTTATGCAACAACAACAATAAATGCACACAGGATAAAGCATACACTGAATAAAACATAATCAGCTAGTAATATTTTGTTATATAGACTATCCTGTAGCTCAAACGGAGGAACGTGACGCTTGCAACACCAAGTTCATGGGTTTGATTCCCACGGAAGGCAGGAACTGATTAGAATGTCAATGTGTTCCTTGAATGCAATGTAAGTCACTTTGGATAAAGGCAACTGCTAAATGTGTTAATGCAAGTATATTTTTGTTATATTTTGTTTTTGCAAGTTCCAAAAATGATGCATACACAATTTTTTATTGCTCACAAATAAAACAACTGACTCCAAGCACAACTACGTTGCATGATTACAAAAACGATAAGACCTTTTAAATAATATTATACTTAGTATATGTAGTAATATTATGTTTAACATTATTAAAGTTTAGTTTCACATAGCCAGATTATCCTTTTTTATCATTATTTTGTTTGTACAAAAGTGATAAACTGTTTTAAGATACTATTATTGGGTGTGCCAAATAAAATAAACTAGCCCAAATCACCAGAGCTTACCTATTGTCATCCAGTAGATTTGAAGTGGAGGTATGCCTTTAGGTGGGTTGCACTCCAGAATGACTGGCTGACCTTCCATAACCTCAATCGGATCAAGGATCTCTTTAGGGAACTTCGGAACATCTGCAGAGATTAACAAGAAAACTGAATACATTCCATTTTGCATATGAAATCACCATTAGGTGGCAGTATAAGACCTACATTCTCCCCTCAGGTATTACCGGAAAGAGATTATTTGTTCCAATTCCACAAATTTAGTCCAAAAACCTGCCAATAACACATAATTCTGCTGCTGAAACTGTAAGTGCCAGCTTAATGAGTGATTGAAAACCAGTCTTGTTTGAAAAGTGATGACTCTTTACCCTGGATACATCTTTGGAGATTTATGTGGTGTATTTCAGAACACAGTGAGAAATGTTACGTCGAAAAATGATGGAGAGAGAGGAGAAAACTCATTTTTCATCAGCCCTCTCCTCATGGTCCATAATGCACTGTGATGAAAGGAAAAGAAAAGCTCCAGGGTTTGTAGCGGGCAAGTAAAATGGATATCCCACTATGGACCAGAGCGGTTGTTTCATTGGACACGACCTCTAAATCATTTCGAAAGAGTCGTTACAGAGCACACAGCACAAAGTTGTACATTACTCACTGGGAACAATGAATTCAATCTCTTCTGACATGGCCGTTCCTAACTTGTTGGTCGCAAAGCAGCGATAATTGCCCTGAAATTCTGTGAGATTCCCATTATTGGGGATGATGAATGTTCCGGAATCATCTAATGTTTCCAATCTGGGGTCCTGATATGGATCAAAGTCTTGACCATTTTTCGTCCAACTGAATCTGAAAAGCAGAATAGATCAGTGATTTAATGAAATTACACCACTCAGTGTGTGTCCTTTGAAAGAAGTATTAAAAAAGGATTTCCACATTCAGTTTTTCAAATTTAAAATGACATCAAACACTCAGATAAGGCTTTGAAAATGTGCTTTGAAATGCCAGCGGGGTGTTTCTGATGTCATTTGTGTGTATATTGTGAGCTATTCTACCCATGATCTAGCTACTCTGCTGCATGTATGTGCTGGTTTGGTGTTGATCTAGCACAGCTGCACCGTTCATCTCACAAATATAGCTGTTGATGTTGATTAACCAGCACGAAAGCACCATAAGGATGCTCTTACGGTCATTCCTGAAGGTCGTTCCCTCCATCTCTGATCTAGTTTTTGATGCAAAACTAGCACAAGCAAGCAATTAGCAGAGGAAGACAAATGATAACATGACTTCATGCTGAAGATGACTCATTAAAATGCACAGTAAAGACATTTACAATGTTACAGAATATTTCTATTTAAAATAATTTATATTCTTTTGAACTTTGTGTTCATAAAAAAATCCAGAAAAAATGTATCACAGTTTGCACAAAAATATTAAGCAGCACAACCATTTTAACCAGTGATGATAATAAGAAATGTTTCTTGAGCAAAAAAAAGAAGCTTTCTGAAGGATTGTGTGTCGCTGAAGACTGGAGTAATGATGAAAAAAAAGTCAGCTTTGCCATCACAAGAATAAATTACATTTTAAAATATTTCAAAATAGAAAACAGTTATTTTAAATTGTAGACTAATCTCATTCAGTAATTATTGATTACCAAATAAGGAATCTCAGCTGTAAATGTGATATTACTTACTGACTGCTCAAGCTTGTTTTCATAGTTAATTGAAGTAACCCGAAGTGTTAATGTAGTACTACTCGTTTGTCCTGCATTACGTCCTAGCATAGTTACCACTTAATGAAGAACCATTCTTCTAAAGTGTTACAGAGACTTCTTTCAAAACCATTTAAATAATATCATTGAGCCAAAACTTCTGAACGGTAGTTTATGTGTGTGTATATGGCTTACTCTGGTCCAGGGTTTCCTGTGGCCTCACACTTCACGGGGAAGCTGTCTTCGAAAGGGAAGGCAATCAGAGAAGCAGGAGACTGCTCTGTAATTGTGGGAAGCTGCTCCACTAGATAAAGAAAAAGCCAGAGAGGAAGTGCTGAGCAAACTGTTGAGGAAAAATGGCAGCATACAACCAGCATGCAGCAAATGGTGATGTGAAACAGCTGTGGTTCAATCATAATGATTTTCCACAATCAGGTCGGTGGTTTTGATCAATGCATAGAAGACTAAATGTAAACAATTTTTTTGTTGGAGAAAATAATTAGATATTAAAATATTGATTGTGTAAGTTGAAGGAGTTGTTATCAGGCAATGGCAAATGATCTGGTCAAATAATGTCAATGGGACTTTGCTTGTGGTTTAGAATGGGAAGAAACTAATGGCTAATGCAATTTGAGAATACAATTGGATATGCATGATAAAATCATGATGGAATATGATGTGGGTTAAAATATGACAAATGTAAAGTGGTTTATTGGCTCTGTTGTTGGAGGTTTTCAACTTTGCACAAAAAATACATTCTCAATAAAAATTCTACACTATTTGCTTCTGTCAATGAAAATGAACTAAATTCATAAAAAAGCACAATGGTACTATGGCTTTTTTGATATAGTTTTATGAGGGGGAAAAAATGTCTCAGGTTATGCATGTAACCCAGATTCCCTGAATGAAGAGGTAACGAGATGCTACACCAAAACGCTATGAGAATGCCTTAGTGTGATTGTCTCGTGGTTACATATGGTTACATATAGGTTACATATAGGGTTACATATGCTCACACTGGACAGCAGATCCTTTCCTGGTCACGATAGGAGGACAGAATGCCTGCAGTACGAAGGGACGGAAAGAGAGAGGAGGAACAGACCTCGATAGGTTCAAAAGGTGGAACAGGCCCTGGAGCAACACAGACCAATCCCAGGTCAAAACCTTAGTGTGTACTGCTGGCCTCAGCCTCAGCTTGCCACTAAGGAAACAAGTAAGAGGTCTCTCCCAATTGAGATACCACCCAGAGGTAAGTGGTAAGCACTATGGCAGCTATGTAAACCTTCAGGGTAGAAGGGGATAACCTGCAGTGAATCTGTATCGCAGAACCTTCTGTTACAATCTGACAGGTAACTGGGTTCAACTGCCTTTCACTGCGCCAAGGCTTACAGTCTCTCAGTTGAGAGACCATCGTCTATGAGCTGGGTCCCCTCAGAGACCAAGCCCACAGTTTCCACCTTTCTGGGCAAAGATGGGTATCAAGCCCCCTGCCTGGGATGGGAGGTCCCCACTTACCGGAATCTCCCATTGACACTAGGTTGGAAAACACACTCTGCCCGGGCAAGGTGAGATGGACCTTGTCTTGGCAAACTCTCTCCAGAACTCCCAGGAGTAGTGAATTAGGACATGCTTACAGACGTAGCCTCAGCTGCACCTGAATCATATTGTCCAGTCCAAGTGGAGCTGGATAAGTGAGGGAGAATCAAAGTGGACAGTGAGTCATCTCTTGGGATGCAAACAGATCCACTAGTGCTTGGCAGAACTTCTCCCAAACCAGCTCCACCCACTGGGGTGTAGCATTATTGTCTGAGCCTTGGCTCCTGTTGACATCAACAGGATGTCTGCTCCCAAGGTTTTGGGACCCTGGCAAGTAAATTGCTCGAAGAGGGAGCAGTTTACCTTGGGACCAGAGGAAGACCTGTCTCCTTTTTTGTAGGAGACCATAGATGTGTTGTCTGTCCAAAAAACAGCATGATGTCCCCTAAGGTCTGGGAGAAACACTCATAGAGCCAGCCATACCAAGCAATGTGACAAGAGAGATGGCATCCACTCCCTCTGGATCGTCCCCAGCCTGTGAGAGAGGTATTTGTCAACAGCATTACACGGTGAGAGGGCCCTCCCAGTACGGGCCCTTGGGACAAAAACCAGGGTTTCTTCCACATATCAAATGTGCGTAGGCATTGCCTCATGACCTTGATAGTGCAGAAGAGTTTGCCCCTTGTGGAAAATCCTCTGGTTCTGAGCCACCACTGAAGGGGCAACATGTACAGACGACAGAGTGAATAACACTGGAAGCTGTTGCCATGAGGCCCAGCAGTCTCGACTGCACAGTGAGTGACTAGTCTAGCTTTATGCTGTTGACTGCTGACGGGATGATGATCGATGAGCACCGTGCATGCTCTGCTCCCAAACAAACAACACAAAGACTGCTTGTCTGCTTCGCCTAGGTAGATCTAGTATGGTGCGGGATTCCCAGTTCGTTTTAAACTAGCTGGGGATCTTTTAAATACACACACATACAACGAACAACAAACACTCAACCGCTACCGCTTTTGGCTTTGACTTTTATCCTACTGGTTCATGACGTCATCAATCCTCAACGCGCATTCACTTGATAAGTTCGATTGTGCTTCACAAGAAAATCATGCTAAGGTGTTCCCATAGTGTTTCGCCGAAGCGTCTCGTTCCCTTTAAAGGGAACACTGATTATGTAGTGCCATAATAGTGCCGTGGTATTCTTTAAATGGGATATCCTTTAAATACATAGCTCTGCCTCAGTACTTCTTTGTAAATGTCCCCAACAAAAGAGCACATCTCTAAATTTGATGTTTGATGGATGATAGTGGCCTCTGTGGATGAAGGTTAACTAGTTCTATGGATGACTTGGCATTACAAACTTACTGTTCATGCGTGCTAAAACTAACAAATCCACCGGAGCAGGGAGAACACAGAGAAACAAATGTGCAGGAATTTGTTAGAACCATACGAAGATATGTCTTCTGTTGAACTGCTAACAAATAATGAATTGTCAACAAACAATTAAATCTAGGTCCATGACTGACTAAATAAAAGTAGATCAGAAACAAATTAAGAACAGTGTTGTGTTCCTCTAAGATATCTTTCAGGCCCTGAGATATATTGTGAATAATTTAACATCAACAAAATACACTTTTATCTGGTTTCCATGGGAACAGCCCTAGCAATAAATTATACCTGCTCTCAGCTTGAGTGAACCTGCATACAAACACCCAGTTTCACTCAATTTGCTCACTATGAAAGAATGTTTTCCTCCCAGATTAAAAAATAATAACTTTTTGACAGATTTAAAATAATATAAAATGTCACATAAAATGTTTACGAGATATAAACTCGAAAACCATGAGAAATTAAGTTGCAATTATGGAATATGATGTCGCAATGAGTTACAGTATACATTTGTTTAATTACAGAACAGTGGAAAAACTTTATATACTGTATATAAAGTGTAAATGTGGGACATGAAGACACAACTGGGATATACTGACATTTGTAATTTTGAGACATGAATATGAATATGATGTACCATTGTGGTGATATACAATATGAAAATGCATTATTTTGAAAAATTTGTAAATGTGAGATCTCAATGTGAGTCTCAATTATAGGGTATGAAATCAAAACTGTTATTATTAAGTTGTGTAATCATGTTAAATGTAATCATATTTGAGTTAAAAATGTGATAGAAAGTTGCAAATTATATGAAAGTGAAGTTGCTGTATATGACATAGAATTTCAGTTATAAAGTCACATTTGTGGAGATATGAATTTGAAAGTCTGAATTGGAAAGTCTCAATCATGGGATATGAAGTTGCATTTGTGAAATATGAGGTTGCATTTGTGAGATATGAAGTCACAATTGTGAGAAATAAAGTTGAAAACGTAATGTAGAAAGCCATACATTTTATAATATTAACAATTGCTATATATAAAATAGCAATTTTGAAAGTCTCAATTGTGGGATATGAAGCAAAAAAGATATAAAGTCACAAGTGTGTAATATGATGTTGTAATTATGAGAGTTGAAATTAAGAAATTAAGTGGCAATTTCCTTTTTATTTATTTTTTATCTGCAGTGGAAACATTCTTCCATAAGTCAGTATTCTTCCAAAGAGCATTAAAAATGTACTAAATTGTGCACATGGCAAACAACTAAACTAAAAAACACTAAAAATATGATCAAATATATAAACTATGATAATACATATTTCCAGAAAAATACTAAATAAATACTACAGTAAGTCATTTATTCAGCTTACCATCAAGTGGAATATCCAGTGCATTAGTTTGATACCTGCAGCTCATATTAAGGCAAGCGCCCAAAAGGAGGAGGATTTTCCGTAATAACCGCATGACTGGCCACAGCCTCGGAGGTGAACAGAGGAAGACAGGGAACGCTGCAGTTTGCCAGGAGTCAGTGCATCTCACTCCAACACAGGCTGGGGTCTTGCTACCTGCACAAAACACAACACAGTTCTTACCGGGACCCAGACGTAAGCTGCAAACAAGAAATCATTGCCACACACACGCATACCCACGAGTGTATAAACAATCACAGACTTCCGAACAACCATATGCTTAGGATCGACCCACAACATGACATATAAAAACAACCCTGTCACCTGCACAGACACAAAGACTTGCGTATTTCGCATGTCTCCTGCTGAGTAACTTCCATCAATGTCTATCCCAACTTGTATTTACTTGAAATGCATCTGTGAGAGGAATCTCCATATTAAAGCTCTCTATCACTGAGTCCCTGGAGACATGAATTGTATTTCTGTAAATTGTTTGTCGGCGTATGTGTGGCAGGCACATTATTTTCTTCCTCTTCCCCTTCGTAACATTGAGTACGAAAAATGAAACCTTAAAAAAATAAAAATAAATTGAGCCCCCCTGCACTTATGGAAATGCACAGCAGCTGTTCCTGAAATTATTCTAAATTATGAATTCATGGCACTGTAACAGTGACAGATTTTGATTAGCTGGATGCAGTAGAGAGAGCAGAACCACACGGCTGTTAAATCACAAAGCTTGCAGATGTGCCTAATATGCATCTAGAAATTCACCGCTTTGTTGTAACTAAGTGGATGAACTTTGAGTTAAATGTCATGTATTCTGCCATTAAAGTCATTTTCAGTCGGTATCTTGTGATGTCATGTGTGGTAAGGGATCAGTTGCTATAACCTTTTGGATTCTGGCGCCAGCAAGACATCTGGAGTTCATGCCCATTTTCCCTTCAGATTCATAACAGTGCTGCAATAAAATGCTGCAGTTGGTCGGAGTAACTAATGGAGGTTACCTTCTATGATGTGCTGGGAATCAGCTATGTACTTTAAAACCAGCAATACAATTAAGTGTATTACAGAGACCAGTTGCAGTTGTTTGTGGTGCCTGTTGGTCTACAAAACCGAAAAGTAGGGTCAGACAGAAACTTTTTCAACACTGAGTTTGGTAGAAAAATCAGTGGTTTTCTGGAAAATAGATTAAAAAAAAAATGAAATTTTAAATAGATGAAAATAGCCACATTTATCTGCCATATTTATTAAAGTAAGATTAATAAGAGCTTTTATCTCTATTTAACATATTTCATTTTAAAAAAAAATCCTTTCATGTAGTTTCCATTACGGCTGATTGTGAATGTAAAAGGTCTGCAATGTTTTAAAGTTCAAAGGGCAAATAAAGTTATTGTCTCCTAAAAGAAAGAATCGGTTCTTAAATGAGTCATCAGTAATTCCAGTTACACTTCCTGTCACATACTTAAGTAACAATGTAACAAATTTGCATTATGCCAGCCTAAGGTTTTTATAAGATTTTAAGACTCCTTTGACCCACGCTCAAACATTTTAGTTGTAGCTGATGTCAAAAAGAGTTTGGTTTCTGTTGTTGAAATGTGGAGAAGATGATGTCAGCGCTGTGAATCCACTTTGTATGCACGTAAAAAGAATGGTGACTTGTGATGGAATTGATACAGAGAAAACCGACAACATCAGTACTGTTCGTATCAAGTTGTGAATCAAGTGCTGAGGAAGTTCTTAATAGAGGATTTCTAATTTTTCAAAGAAAACAACAGTGATGACTCAAGAGCTGAAATTCAGATATGGTAATGGACGTTCAGTTTTCTGATCTGCACCATAAACAGTAGATCAATCACAATAGACTGGGCCTCAAAACAGAGAAGGATTGTAGAAAGGAGAGGTTTGGAGAAACTGAATCTTTTTTTTTTTTTTACATTTGATGCATGTACATCTATTATAGGAGACCTCCAAAGCAAAATTAGTAACCTTTAAAAAAATAATAATAGGAGAATAATATAAAATAGGCAATAAATGTGCAGAAATTATGTGATAAATTATGAATAAAAGGCGTACCAGTAACAGATTATGTACAAAAAAGGAAAAACTTAAAAGGAAAAAAAGTAGAGTTTAATTAATTTGATTTATTGGCAGATAACATGTTAAAAAAAAAGTGTAATTTGTATCCAAGACAACCACGTAGGGCAAAAGATGTGTGATGAATGGTAAATAATGTGCATTGCAGTTGGAAATTATGTACTAAAAAAGTAATTATTACAATTATGACATTAATCACAAATTATTTAATTCTACTGATAAATAAAACATGAAATATAGTGTCTGCTTAATTAAAAAAAACTATATTTTTCATACATTATATATTTTCATTTAATATTATAAAATATTTTTAGTCGGCTGTATACAATTTTTAACATTAAAGTATTGTATAGATTAATGTGCCTGTTATTTTGAGGCCCCCAAGGCCCTTTGGATAAAATCTCAATAGCTGTTAATGTGTACAAATTTTACAACAGTGTCTCACTGATGCTCAATAGTTGTTCTCATGTATGCAGGAACCTGGGGCTTATTAGGCTACTTCCTTTTTGACTTTAATTAGTTAAACACACAATAAAATGGATCAGTGCTTAACTCTGAGAACAAAAGACTATCAGGGAGGAAGGCAGAGAGAGAGAATAAAGAGGGAGGCCAGAAGCTCACAAAATACAACTTTATCTGTCATTTCCACCTATTCAGGAACTAAATTTTCAACAAAAAAACAGTGATGACTCTTTGTAACCATGTAAGGTCATTTATTCAAGCCTCTAATTAAAGTCAAAAAAGGGATTTGGTTGGTGCAGACCTGTATATTCTCTTTATTTCAGCTTTTGGAACCAGTCATGAGCGATAACCGCACTTCAGTGCTTCTCCATTTTAACCCCACCAGCTGCTTCAATCACCTCTGTTTCGAACATCCCCTTAATCTTTTCCTCTGCTTAACAAATCCTATAGGAAACACAGAGGTCAAACACCAGTAAGAGGAGCAGTAATTGAATAATTGACCACTGTGTGAATGAGTCGATTCCCTTCATTCCTCAGTGGGGGCTCTTGTTTTCTGATAGGCTTGAACTCTGCTCCACATGCCTGCATTTCTTCATAATAGTATTAACTCCGCCAGGAAGCTTTTGTGATTCAGTGCTGGTTATGGCGACCCCTGAGATGACCTCTGTGATGTCACTCAGAGAGGATGGGCTACTACACCCCTTGACTGTCATAAAGAAAGGCTTGTGGCCACGGTCTATCAGACTTGGATATGTTTTTTGGACCCAAAGACAATGCCTGAGGCTCTACCGCTTGCCCTGAGTCTGCTCCCGCAGATGGCGACTAGCTTCAGTAGGCAGATTAAAATCAAAAGGTGAAGCGTTAAGCTAATTGGATTGTGATTTCTTGGACAGTTTGACATGTTACTGGTGACATATGTTTACCTTCCTGAACCAATACAACATGCCCTGGATTTATACTATTGCACTAGTTCCTTTTGCCCAACTTAAAAGTCCAGTATTTAATGACAAACGTAACGACAACATCAAATTTAAATACATATAAGTATTACAAAGTAAAAACCTAGTTTATACCCTAATTTACATAACTAATATATAAAAACTGCAATGAACAGTAGAATCATTTAATATTCTGCTGTAAAACAAGATCTGAAGAGTTGCACTTGAACTTTTGGATTTTTGATAATCCATTTATTTACATGAACCATATGATTAAAACAACTTACTAGAATGAATCAGACTTTCAGATGCAACTTGTGTGGTAAGAGTCGTTTTTAGTTTTTTAGTTTTCGCATGGCAACATACCATGTGTTAGAAAGAGAGAGTCACCTATCATCAAATCACTGGGACACACTCACACACGATGTCTGAGAGAGACTTGTTTAGTATGAACAGATTTACTAGTATAAATCCATACTTTCCATAGCAACATATTTGAGAGAGTGAGTCATTTAGTATGAACCAATTCATAAATCTGATCCTTTGGGACATGGATGGACTGGAATGAATCACACTTTCCAACACTATATATTAGATTAGATTAGATTAGATTAGGTTCAACTTTATTGTCATTACACAAGTGCAGGTACAAGGCAACGAAATTTAGGTCTAACCAGAAGTGCAATAGCAGCAAGTGCAGGATATATACAATGGTTGCATAAGTGCAGGATATGGATATGTACAGAATATATATATAGAGATGGTTATTAACCAGGATCCTCTCAAAGGCATTAGATGGTTGCTATACCAGAATGCTGAGAATGGTGTTCAACATCAGCTGGAAGGACCATGTCACCAATGCGGAGCTATATGGAGATCTACCGAGGTTAACAGACAAGATTGCTGCACGACGCCTAAGTCTCGCTGGACACTGCTTTAGACATCCTGAACTCCCTGCTCACCACGTAATACTGTGGCAGCCAAAACATGGAAAGATGGGAGTCGGGCGCCCACCGATAACGATGGTAAACACCTTACTATCAGACACCAGTGTCATCACCGTCGAGGAACTAGCTACTTGTATGCAGGACAGAGATGTATGGCGCCGCTGTTGTAGAGCTCGGCTTTCAACGCCGACTTAGTAGTAGTAGTAGTAGTAGTAGATGGTTATTACTATAACAGGATTTACAGGTAGTATGTACAATGAATATAATATACAGATGTGTATTACTATAAACATCATGTACAGGTGAATATGTACTATGAAAAATTGATTCCATATGTGAAAAATGCTGCACTGGAAAAAGTTTTGGGAAAGCAGCAATTAATTTATACAAAAAACTTAATATTTGTCAGTTACAACATCCAATTTATTTCTAGAGCACAGTTCAAAACAAAGTTGACAAAAGTGCTTTACATTGATAAGCATATAACAGCATTCAAAACAAAACAATAAAAGAGATTAAAATTCAATGAAAATGAATTAGCTTAGATTTATACTCAGGAAGTTTGAGCCGTTCTAACACACAGTGGAAGTCTGTTCCACAGTTTAGAGGCAATAACAAAAAATACAAATAGATCAGCATGGGTCAGATAAACACCTCGTAAGTGGATTTGTATGGAAGTGTCAGGAAGACAACGTAGCAACCGAAGGCAGCTCCTCTAAACATTTCAATCTGAAACATTCAAACTAGCGTCGCCATACATCCCACTTAAGAAATACCCTGTAAACACTGAAATGGGACTTTCTTAACAACTACAGCCTGTTCCTAATCCCCACATCTCAGTTTAATGATACTGGCAAAGGGTAAAAGCTGCCCAGCGTGGGAAGGTCTGCGTGAACTCTAACCTGGTTCTGCTTGGGCAAAGCGGACCAGAGCAAGAGCCAGAGAGGGAGGAGAAGATAGAAACTGGGCCGAGAAAAATCAAGAGCTAGCTTTTCTCCCTAATTGACTGATGGCGTCCTGCCCCTCTCGCACTCGCCTCACCCACCGTTAAGACTCATTTAGCATGGCGAATAAGTGTAAATCAGGACAGTGGAAAAATAGGAAACAAACTGGCATGGTGTGAGTACTTGGCTGTTCAATCATGCAGGGAAAAACAATCACATCTATTCCTCACACGACAGGATCAGTCAGTGCCAAAGCATCGTCATTTATCTGAATATTACTGGTTGTATTTAATACATAATCAAACAGAAATACTTCTGATGCTTACATGTACAGATACACAATATATCAATGAAATATGGGCTAACATACAGTACATAAGTTTTTTTAAATAAATTTTAATTTCGTTTTTAAAAAACTCTAGTATTATCGATATTGGATATTTAGCACCCCAAAAGAGATAGCGATGAATAACAAAACAGATTGTATTAAAAAAAAAAATTCTTGAACAGCACTGTCACGGATTGGTAAAGGATGGACTAAAGTGCAGGTGAAAAAATTATTATTTTAATAACACAAATAAACCTAAACACAAAAAAAAACCACCCACGAGGGGGAAAATTAGTGATGTGACGTTTGACACCGAGGCTTCGAAGCTTCGAAGCAAAAAACGAAACATCTCACAGTGAAGCACTGTATCGGAGCGTGATTCGTTTGGCCATAACCACGTGATCAGTGACGTCCGAAGCTTCGTTTTCTCCCTCAAACACGTGACTGCTTCGCAATCTGGTTCAAATGTAGCGCGAACCACTTGCGCAGGTTTTGAGTGTCATGCACTTCGGTAAAACGGTAGTGAACTGACTCGAAACAGAGGATAAGCTCTTTTGAATTTTGAGCATGGCACCAGCCAAGAAAAGAGGCCGCTAGGAAGTCTGGCAGCATTTTCAGGTTGTAACAAATAAAGTAAGCTCATTGTTGTTGTTGTTGTTATTATTAATATCAAGAATTATATTGTAAAATAATAAATAATTATAAGAATTAGGCTAATAGTAATATGAATAAATATTTACACGAATACTTTTATGTACTTTACTAATAATTTGTCTTTCCACATCATCATCTTGCCCTGGAATTTTTATGTACTCCTGCCTCCTCAGTCCCATGTGAGAGAATATATTCAAAGGCAGGGGAAATAGTAAATAGAAAAAAGAAATAGACTTAGTCCCCGCACTGTTGAACAAGTTCTGTTACTTATTAAAAATCTTTAATTTCTTCAATTTCCCACAAAATAAAAACTCCCCAGTTCACAAGCACTTCACCATTCCACAGTTCTTTTATTTTATTTTGATTGTATATGCCTACATGAGCCTTGCCTATGAATTCATAGGTTTAGGACTAAGGCTAAAGTGTATGGAAATAAGGCTGCATGTGTTGATCAAAGCAGATTCATACAAATAGTTTCTATACACATTAATTTGTCCCATTTATTATTTTGTTTCATAAATTCATTAATAGGCTAATTTGTTCACATGTTGTAAGTAGCCTATCAAATTAACAAATGACAAAAAAAAACATTTTTATGTTTAACATTTTGCTTTTATGGATTTCTCAAAGTGAATCGTTACACGAAACAGTCCAAAAAAAATGAATGGGTCCTCTGGCACAAGCTGCTCTTCAAACTTTGACCACAAGATGTCGTTAGTGTGCGCCGTGTTGAAAAGCTTCGAGTAATGAACCTTTTTACGATACAATTGAGGGGAAAGCCTCGGTGCTTCACAAAGCTTCATTTCGCCATCACTAGGGAAAATGGTAACTTAAACATAATAATCAAACACTGAAGGAATATAAACAAACCGAAATCTCAGGAACCACTACACACAGGAGCCACAGGCATGGAAAACAACAACACCACACAGGACAGCAAACACACCAGGATTAAATAGGGAACACATGAGGAAAGGTAACGAGCAGAGACAGATGGGATCAATTAAAGGAAACGAGGGAACAAGATGGGTGGGGTTTCACAATCACAAGACACAAAGGGGCAGTGTCAGAGCTCTGTCAACTAACACACTAGAAACCCAAACTGAAGTGACAGAACCCTGACAAGCACTTTCCCTTTAAAGAGATGTGAAACTCAAAAATAGATATTTTGAAAAAAGTTGTCTTTTGATGATAATTTGTGTTCTATATAGAAGCTTGTTTCTTGACTTTGTTATTCCCGTAAAACTTTGACTTACGAAAAAAAGTCATAATTAAAAAATATATTTTTTCATTCAATGGCTGAGCCAAGCTTTCACTGTTCCGAAATGAAAACAGGTTTGAAACGACAAGATGAGTAAATTATAACAGAACTTTTATTTTTGGTTGAGAGCAGGTTGACCCTCTTAATAACTGCCAAGGAAAGAGCGAATGCTAGCAAAGCTGCCCGTTTACAGTAGTTCTACTTTAGATGGTCTCAAAACCGCAGCATTGTCAATAAGTAGACAAGATCTGCTATTCAGCACACGCTCAGCATTTAAGTGCCTTTTAGTATAAAAACTTAGTGTTCACACTGTGCAGGCCACTAATGGGATTAGCTCCATCCCTGTCTTGTCAAACTGGATTAATATATTCTGCTGCCTGAAGAGTCTTGATGACTGTGTATCCTGTTCAAACCTTTGGATAAAAAAACTGATTCCGATGCAATGCCTTCCTTACATTTAAGAAATTGGTGAGATTATAGCACAAAAGAGCAATTAGTAAATTCTCCTCATTTTGTGCTCTAATTAGAGTGTTTCATCCATTTAGACACTTTAATCTCTTGTTTAGCTTGATTACAGCATGAAAAAAAGAAAACGGTTCAAGTTGTTACATTTAGACTATACATTTTCAGCAGCAACAGCATTTTATATAAAACAGGATATTATACATATAAACACATTAGTACTATGTTTCAGTATTACATGATCCATCAGAAATAATTATAATATGGTGCTCAAGAAACATTTTTATGATTAGCTTTTGCTGCTTCATATTTTTAATATTCAAAGGTTTGAGGTAATATTAAATAAAATAAAATATTTGCATATATTAACTTGATCAAAAGTGTACAATGTTACAACTTACAAAAGATTTCTATTTCCAACAACAGTTCCCTCAATTTATCAAATAATCTTGAAAAAAATTAGGACTGTTTCCAAAAAATAATAATAATAATAATAATAAGCAAGCAAACACTGCTTTTAGCATTTAGTATAATAAGTGAAAAATTACTGTACACACCAAGAGATATTAGTTATAAATTAGTTACTTTTAAAGCACAGATTATTTAAATAGTCTAATTTATGTATCAGCTTTGTCTTCCTAATGTAAAGACACAAACGACTGTTTACATATAGTAAACGTATAGAGCAATAACATAAGCAAGGATATTCATATGATAAATTAATCTTGGAAGAATATGATGATGGGACATTTTCACCGTCTCACAGATATATGACATATGAAACATATTAGATTACTGGCATCTCTTTTTTAGGATAAAACCTTTAAAAGAATAAAAATAATTAATCTCTCTTAGAGAAACAAAGATATTAAATGTAATTCATGATTTTTCTCATATTATGAGCACCCATCTGTCTTTATCATTCTACAATACAAATATCCATTAATCTTAAACCATCAGCAAACTGAGACCTGTCGAGCCCTTTATGACGGTTACTACAAGTCACAATGCTAACACTATATGCTTATAAGATGTTAAAATCAGCATAAATAAAGCATAAATAACACCCTCAACAACCATCAGCTACACAACATATATAATTAAAACGTCAGCAGAGAAGCAGAGGCAACTAAATGAGATTAAGAAGTTGAATTGATATTAAATATTAACTTTGTCTAACTGAGATTTGACTCAGCTTAAGTCTGTTTTAACATGCATGCCAGAGACTGAACAGTTCAATTACCAGAACATCAATAATACAGAAGCCTGAAAAAAGCACAGAGACTGGGATGGGATTGGACAGGGGGACAAGTCCGGAATGCAGAGATGGTTTGCAGTTTGAGGGAGAAAGCAAGCATTTAGGCACGAATAGAAAAGATGTGGGCTGGTGGAAGACAGCTATGGAATAAGATAGTGGGAAGCAGAAGTCATAAACAACTCTGTCGTTGACAGGGGATGGGAGAAGGATGTGGGAGTGAATGAAGCAGACAGAATCTAGATGGATGGGGGCGAGGGATGACGTGGGCGAGGATCATGAACTTACCATACGGAGAAGTAGAGAGATTGTTTTTTGATGGAGTAGGAGAGTGGATGAGCAAAACGTAGAATGACGCGAAGGCGTATTGACTGAGACGTACAGATGGATTGTGAAGGGGAGAGGAAGAAGAGTGAAAAAAGATGAGAGAAGAGAGTGAGAGCACTATAATCAATGAAAAGAGCTCCTAACCTTATGTCCCCATTGGAGAAATGGCAAATGACCTTGTGACCCTTGTGAACTGCTCTGACAGAGATTAACGTGTCCCTGTTCAACAGTGCAATTTATTTTAAAAGTGCCATCAAACCCTGACCAGTTCCAGATCATCAAACTGTTACATGCTTTTCTTGGATTTTATGGAGTGAGTTCCCTAGTGGAAAAGGTCTCACTTCCTCTCATAAATGTCCTTGTCGTGCAAAAATACACACCAGGTGAAAAAACCAAGAGACACGTGAGTAATGAAAACAAAATGGCTTTTAACTCATGTATGCTTTTCAGAATTAATGGCTTTAATTCCATTTAATTCCAACTTTTCTAATGAGGTGACGCCTACTCTTAACAAATCAGTGTTTTTAAACAAACCTTTTGAACAAGTGAACAAATTACTCTTTTTCGGTTGTACTTTTGAAATGTGTTTCCCTGCCTTTAATTGACTGAATCTCATTTGTGAATGAACTGAATAAATGTGTTCAACTGAATGAAGGATCTGCAGGGTCTTGTTCGTTCAAGTTCATTTTTACACCAAATGCTGACATGAATGATAATGAAAATGGCCTAATCACATTACATTATGGTTTGCTTTGATTGATTTTAACAAGTGATAATGCACAAAAGACTGTAGAATTCATGAACAAATATTTCAATGAACAGATTCAAAAGAGTTACTTGGATGAATCAAAGTCCTCACCACTACTCTCCTGGATCAGTTTCCCTCCCTCTGCCCCACAAGTCTCTGTTCACACTGTAGTATTCGACTTGTAAGTCATTTGCGTCATTACCTCAAGTCCCACCGGCAACTCTTTACCACTGTAAATAAGTAATGACTCAGGAGAAGGTACCAGCTTTACTGTTTAATTCATGTTTGGTTTAAAAACCAAATCGAAACATACAGATTTGCACTTGCTTCTCCTCTTTAAAATGGGTGAAAAAAGCAAAAAAAATTGCATGCTGAAGTTCATTTCAATGCAAACCAGCTTTAATCAAAAATGCATTAAACTCAATAGCGATTCAATTTAGCAAATTAGGCAAAACTGCATTTCTACCAATTAAACAAGTCTCGGATGCACACTAAAACGTGTAGCTTTACACTGCAGGCCAATGTTTCACAATTTCAGCTTTTTAGAAACAAGTTTATGAATAACACAATGTTCTAGAGATGTGCTCCTTAAAGCCCAATCTGAATGCACGAAAGGAACAAATTGTCCGTACGGCTAAGGTCACAAAAGACGGCTGTGAAGAATGAAAGAGATCGTTCAAAAGCTCTACAATCACAGATGAGCTGTCAAGTAGGGAAGAGGGGAAGGGACAGAGAGAGAGAGAGAGCATAAAAATGTCCCTATATGTGCCATTTCAAGTACATGTGAGAAAGGCCTGGCTGAGTGAGAAATTCCCTTTTGTGTCTCGGCTTTAATAATATATTTTTTCATTACCCTCTTTCTTTGAAGTTTTTGAGATGAGTGGAATTCTGCATGCCCTGGACAGCGATCATATTAGGCTGTTATTCGTGTTGAGTGGCCTGAAGTAGAGGGGATTGGAAACAGGCACACCAGGGGGACAGGAGTGTTATTTTGTGGGAACTGACACAGCAAGAGCCCTGGCTACGTTCATTCAGATCTGACGGATGTTGGCAATCTCCCAGGATGAAACTTGGCTGTAGCCAGACAAGATAAATGGAACTTGTGCCCAAGATGATCTCCTTCCCCTGACAAATCTAAAGCTAATTTACTTTTTTCCTCTAGTAGGCAGAATATTTCATTCCTAAGGCAAAGAAAAATCCTGTGTTTGTCCTAGAGTAAATACTGCACTAATTCCCCTCTGTATATCTTCCAAACAATGGCACACCTGTGTCCATTGACTTTTGTAGCGTGTAGAAAGTGATTCATAAGAGCTGCTAATTTAGAACGCGTTACAACTTGTTCCTTAACATCTGGATAATCTTGTTTAAAATAAGCTATTTGACAGTTCTGTCGGAAGTATCAAAACCTCCTGGATTTTGTCATTATTTCAGTGTTCAGATAAACTACTGGCCTTTTATCAATGTCTTACGAAACAAAACATGTCCCACTTGTTCTTGAGGGATATTTCCAGAGCAGTTTCATACTATTCAGAGATATTTCTATTTAGACTGCAAAAAAACTGCAAAATACAAAACCGTAGCTAACAGGAAACATTCATGACCTCATGGAGGATTTTTTATTAAGATCCATAAAAGATTCCAATGATTAAGAGCAAATAAACCATTTTAGCATCATCTCTCATACTAGAAGTAAACATCATTAAAAAGAGTTGACAAACAAAAAGTTTAACACTTGCTTGTTTTATTGAGACTGACTTGTCTCAGAGAAGCTAAGGATATTTGTGTGCAAATAATACTCATAATTGTTTCTTACAATTATTAATTTAGAACTTATTTTCTTCTGAAATTCTTGAAATAGGACAATTCTCTGACCTAAATTGGACCTGATATGGAGATATTATTGAAACTTTAACCCTCTGTGTATCACTTTCTTTTCAGTTCCTCAAAATAAAATTTAAAATAGTAAAATAGTTCCTCAAGGAGATGAAATTTGGGGTCAAAATTAGACATTTATCTGGCAGAAGCATTTGAATGATTTATACACAGGATAGGGCCTCTCTAAGAAAACAAACATATAAGATGTTTGAAGAAAGTTATCAAGTTAAAATTTAGTTTTTAATAAATTCTCATAAGATTAAGAAATGTATTAGGATTAGCAACCTACATCATTGTAAAGTACATTTTTTACAGAGTTAATAAGCCAAAACATTGATGCGACAACTGTGTGACAAGAATATTTGATGAGACATTAATTAGATAATTGTGCTAGAATTAAAAATGAAAATCACTGTGACATGGGCACAAGGAACTCACAAGAAACATGTAAGAAGAAAAACGTTTAAAAAAGAGGAGGATAAGATAGCACTTAATATTAAATCCTATGTAAGCACTGGATAAAAAGAGACTGACTTGGCATATCACACACTGCTTCACTATCCCTCCAAAGGCTGTGTGCTACACACGTGCGGGGGTCACAACGCACACCACTACAGTAGCTGCAGTAGTAATTCCCTCAACCGGGTTGCTTTTCTATCAATCTAAGACAAGCCCATCAAACAGAAGCCTAAATACTCACAGGAATCTGCTTCATTCTTGTCCAATCGTCCTCAGAAAGACAGACTAACCCTTCCTCTTCTGCTCAGTCTAATCCCACAGGCGTGAAAACAGAGAGTACTGAGGAAATCCAGAGAAACGTCTACCACAGCAGACGCGGGAGAGAGCCTGGAATGGTGCGGAGCGAGAGGGGCGCTGGGGAGACATATGTTGCCAAAGCCTCTCGCCTGGCAAAGAAGCTCATTAAACGAGTGACAATCACTCCCACAAAGCCAGATCGGAGAGCTTTTCATATGGAGTGTACAAAGAAGGAGAGAGAGAGGGCGAGAGAGATTGAATGAAAGTGAAGGAATTCTGAATGGAAGAAGTTGCATTTAAAGCACGGAGGCATGGGGAGACTCGTTTTTGTTTTGTGCCATAGATGTCAAGATCCATGTTTTGCCTTTTGTAACACTGCCACTATGCATAAGTAGGGTTAATTTGGAGCTTAGTTTATTATTATTTCATATTACAAAGAAAAAACCGCAATACACTTCTTTCAAACAAATATATAAGAAACATTTCTGAGTAAAGCTTAGATTAGTCATTCATAACTACGTTTTTTTCTTTTCTGAAGACAATCTGAGCAGTGCTGGCTGGTGCAAGAGGAGCTGATGTTCTGGGTGATTGCAAGGGCGTTGCTATGCAGTTGCTAAGGTGTTCAAAGTGGTTTTTAGAGTGTTGCTACGTGGTTGCTAGGCTGTATAGGGCAATCAAAAGAGCCCACCCCTAAGATTGTAGGTGGTCTACATGTACGTCTACATTTTCATTTTTAGCTACATTTAGCTGTATTTTGTGAAAGAAAATGTTTCACCCAATTGTTAGTTCATTATATACAATGAAGTCAATGTAGTACAAGATTTTGACCCCAATGTTCTTTAAAATATCTTAGTGTTTTAAAGAAGAAAAAAAGTCATACGAGTATAGAACAACACATGGGTAAGTAAATGATGACAGAATTGACATTTTTGGGTGAACTTTGCCTTTAAATTCTCAACATCTCAACTCAAGGTTCTCAACAATCAACATGCTTCACTAGAGACGCATATAGGAAGATTTATATACACTGTATCATTTATTGTACACATTTAAATGGTTTTTTTTTGTGCATAATTTTAGCTGTAGGTTAAATAACATTTAAATAGGTTAAATATGTATTCTCTTGTTCAAAGTATTTTGTGAAATATAGGCTATAACATGATTTAGATGTGATTTAGTTCACTTTTCACTATAACGAACATAAATTAAAATTAATTGAATAATTGGAATTAAACAGACAAAGCAATTTTGAATAATAGCAGTTAAATAGCAAAAGGTATTTAAATATTCGGAAAGGGATTTTTCACCCAAAAATGCAAATTCTGTCATAAATTACAAATTTTTGGGTGAATATCCCTTTAATAATACCAGGACATTAATATTCAGACAGTGAGATTATAAAGTATATACCTTAGTTTGGTTACATTGGTGAGGTGCAAGGTTTCTGAACCCAAAAACATTGGTCACCATGGACCAGAATTTTTTGACAACCTCTGACTTAACCTCTGACATAAATCCACCTGATTGACAGCAACAGTTCATCTGTACCTCACAAATAGGACTAAACCCCAGGGGACCATGTGATTTGCCGACAGAGCAAATAGCACAGGGCAGGACATTGCCAAACACTCGAAACACAAAAGCCCCACCCCGCTCCCACAATGCTGAGGGTGGGACGGGCTGGCCATGATGCATGATGTCGAAATGGGTAAATGGTTGTGGGGAGAGTTTGAAATCGGGAAGGGCTGACATGTTGGCTTCAAATATGCTGATGTAGGTGCCACTGAAGTATCTGTCAAATGGAAGAGTGCCCATATAGGTAAAAGAATAATTAGTCTTGCAGGTTTCCAGGATATGATGCTCTTCATGTGTCAGGTGCTTTCCATAAGCTTTCCACAATGCGCAATCATTTACAGAAAACATCATTAAACGTACAAGAGCCATAAACACTCCTAATTAAAATTCAATTAAAATGGATTTGTTCATGTGTTCACTATTTAAATGTACCGTTAAATTCATTATCTGTGACTCCTACCCATTACATCCCTCGAGATTGCCTGAAATGCATGACGGACTTTCACATACTCTATGTAAAATTCTAGCTTGGTGTCTGACAGATGTTTTGATTTGCTTTCAATCGGGACAATTTCTCTTTTAAGTGTGCTTTCGTTAAGCCCAAACCATTTCCCCCTTCCCATTTTTTACATACTTGGAATGCCAATTGAAGAAGTCAACTGAGGAAAGATCCCTCATTTTGAAGGGATCGGGATTGTTTCCATAGGGAAACTGATTTTTAATGATAACTTTAAAGACTAATCTACTGTTAGCTTCAATATTGTTGATCAGTGGCATGTGCTTTTGTCGAAGCTAATTCAATTTTTATTTATTTTTTACTGTGAAATTCCTGGTGAAAAATTACATAAGATTCAGAAAATTGTAAACCAATCAAAGTTTTATATTTATTTTATTTTCCCTCATTAAAGCCATTAAAGAGCCGTTGCCTTTTTCCCCCAATTATATATACTTTATATCAAAGTTTGTGATGTTGTGATGAACATCATATCTGGTTGATTTGGTTAAGTTTTAGAAATCCGATAGAAAAAATACGTTCGGAACCAAGGTCACTGAAAAAGTGGGTAAGAAGTGTTCTATTCTATTGCTAAAATGTTCAGAGCAGTTTTTGAATGTTACTATGGGGTTGCCATGCTGTTTTGAGTAGTTTCTAGGGCATTGCTAAGTGGTTGCTAGGGTGTTTTGGGTGGCTGACAGGTAGTTGGTCAATCGCCAATCATCAAAGTAATCATTCAGTCAATCAGCGCATAAAGAAAGATGAGTTAAATACGAAGTAGGAGCAATAACAATAATGTTTATCTTAACAAATACAGCGAACAAATAAAACATCTATTATTGATGCTAAGCTGTTCTGCAAAGAGGCCATTCATCTGAACTTGGGCGGTAATGTGAACAAGACCCTTTAAATGCCCTCTTTACTGGTTGAAGGAGGGACAGAGGCAGGTTTTGGCAGGAAGAGGGCTGTTTGATAGCGTGAGCAGATTGCCAGACAGAGAGAACACTCAAAGCGCCACTGTGCCGACGCTGAACTGACGGGGCCCTTCCAGTCCCCAGCATGTCCTTTTTAAGTGCTCTGAGGATGAAGCTGCCATTATGGCCGCACAAACAGAAAGAGGGCTGATGAACTTCATAGGAATGCTTCCTCCTGAAAGCAACAGGGTTAGAATAGTGTGGCGTGAGGGAGTAAAGAGAACGAACGGGAGGGCAAGCTGCCAGTTCCACCAAGCTTAGTCTTCACACAACCAGGCAGAACAAACCTGACATTGTTTTGGGCACTGCCTAGGGGATCACATCCATTCTTTCTTTTTCTCTTTCCTCCGCTCCTCGATTTCATTCACTGTTCAGTCAGAAACTGCATGCTCTCTCGCTTTTCCGCTTTGGAGGATTCAGTTGAGGTTGTTTGATCTGTCATTATCATGTTCTACACCCACTTACTTCTGTTTGATTTGTTTCTTGGAAATTGAATAAACTATATATGACAAAATAACATCAAAACAATGTGTTGTCGTTAACATGCGTGTACTAAGAATAAAAAATAACTATATAAAAATGATTGATTCAAGACCATTTACAATCAATCAAAGCACGTATGATTGTGTAGCAAAATGCCCGTATAATACATACTTTGGCAAAATGTATTTTCTATTCATAGGAAATCTATATAACCAACTACCACATAATACACATAGCGACAATATATCACAACAGGATCACGACTGTCACGAATCACGGTTGTTTGACTAAAACAAAAACACTGCCATGAAAAATGCCCGTTGCATTTGGATGAAAGGATCTGATGTATCAATGCAATGTACTGTAGCATAGACTATATTTGATTTTAAATAATAATAAAAAAGCTTAATTTACATTTAGCAATTCTGCTGATGCTTAAAAAAACAAAAATGATTTTTTTTGTAGCCAATGGAAAAAGAATACACCACATAGCATTGAATAGCCTATACTAATATAGCCTATGGATCTCACAACAATAAAAATCCAGTCACCCCCATGTGTCTCTAGATTCTTATAAATTTTCCATCGGTGAAACACAAGGATGAAAGAATGGACATTGCAAACATCAAGCTCTGAAAAAAAGCACATAAAAGTAGTCTGTTATTCGTGGCATTCCAAATTCTCCATGCTTCATCTTTAAAACAGACTAAAATTTAAATCACTCCAAATAATGTACTCTCTCATTTGAATCTGGTGCGCACACGTCGCAATAGTTATTGCGTCTTAATGCGCAAGCATATCTGAATCTTTGATTTGAACTTTCAAAAATAACTAATTTTGAGAAATTTGGAAGTCTCATGTGCTCCCCTCACAATATATCCTGCTCTTTGAGAACCACTGCAATATCCTAAGTATCAAATGTTAAGTATGAAATTTAAAATTATGTGCTGGCTATATATAAATAACATTGTCAATACCATTGTTACGGACGGATACTCAGACAAGACGGTTAGTGCAAGCAAACGTTTATTTTAACAGTGAGTTCAAATCAAACTGGATATAAGTTTGTGACAGCAGATGAATGGTCTTAATGGGAATAGGCTTGATATAGGAGAGTGACGGGAATGGTGAAGCACACACCTCGTGCAGTGACAGGTGACCGTGAAGTGGCTGGAGGTTCGCTTGAGATGGATGGAGGTAAGTCGCGTTGATCTTGGGCAAGGGCAACGAAGGAGAACTTGATTGGCGCCAACACACAAAGATAGGAGTAGCATGAAAAGAAGAAGGGAGTGACTGGAGTAAGACGTGTGCTTCAGTAGGCAGGTGATGGTGGGATGATGAGGTGCAGGTGTGCGTGATTAGTATTCTGGTGAGGGTGATTGCTGTCCTGATGTGGTGAGAGAGCCTGGCCGATCAGTGACAACTACAACTCCCTTATGTGTTTTTGTGTGTGTGTGTGTGTGTTTTTAAGCCATTGAAGTGAATTACCTCCAGTAACGTTTGAAATTAGAGTTAGTAAGTTTGATTCATGTACATGAATCAGTTCATCGAGTGTCCGTTCAAATAAAAGTTTGTTTCATTATTTCAAAATGTTCACGAGAGTGCCATTTTCCATCAAGTAGTGTAGGAAAACATGTCTTGATTCGATTTTTACAGTCTGATCTGTCTATTTCTGTCTTTCTATAAAATATTTAATATCTATTTAAATATTCTTTCTATCTATCTATCTATCTATCTATCTATCTATCTATCTATCTATCTATCTATCTATCTATCTATCTATCTATCTATCTATCTATCTAAATGATCGCCCATGCATTTATCTATCAAATTATTGTATTTCAAAATGTTCACGAAAGTGTAATTTACATCTAGTAGTGTAGGAAAACATGCTTTGATTTGATTGTTACAGTATGTTCTGTCTATTTCTGTCTTTCTTTCTTTCTTTCTATAGAATTTCTATCTATCCATCCATCCATCTATCAATCTATCAATTAATTTATCTGGCAAAAGTACGGTTCTCTATCAGAAAATAACGGGATACATTTTTTATATATATTTTTTGAACATTGCCAAAAGGCTGAAAAATATGTCAAAACTTTGTCCGAAGATAGATTTAACATCTCCCTATGACCACAACTGTACAGACAGACTGGGGGGGAAATGCACAACCTACAAAAACCACAAAACAGTGAAGGGCACAGAACAGTGAAGCACAGGTGCATTCCTCTATAGGAAATAACCTGCCTCTAACCTTCAGGCAATGCTGACAACCTACACAATGAGCTCACCTGGGCCCTGATCAATGCCCTACAGCATGTCAGGATGATATATGCAGCAGCATTTAAAGTGTGTCTCAGAGCTGGTGATATAGGCTGAGGTATAACGACATGTGCTAGGTCAGGGGCAGGACGAACCCAGCTCACCAGACCGAATAAGGACGGTCTCCTGCTGACTGAACGCTAATCCAGCGTGCAATGATTATTTAACTGAACTCTTTCCAGACCTACAGAACAGCCAAACTGTTACTTTTATAATCTAAACAATACTTTGTATTTCTTTGGTATACTTTGGTTTTTCTTGTGCTTTATCAATTTATACTATATCATTACATGTTTTGAAACTGATATATGCAAGGGCTGTCAGTTTAATTAGTTGAGTAATGTATTATTATTTTTAATTAATAAATTAATTTGTTTAATTTGATTTGTTCATTATAAAACTTTATTACACATATATGTGTATTAATTACTTTCTATTATCACAGTAATGTAATGTGTTTGAATAATCTTTATTTGGGAGCTATTCTTTGTAATTATTTGGATTGTCTAATCTAATTAATTTGACTAATTTATTATGTTTTTACATACTTTGTAAGTTTTTAATGGTTCCCTGATATATTTAACTTCTCAATCTAGTCTTCAGAGTAAAACATCTGGTGATGCAAAAAAAGAAAAAATAGAAATAACATGAATTAGCTTGTTTGACATGCTCTTACCATTGATCGTGTCACTGAAATCAAACAACTCTGAACACTGGCCGCCCATGAAGTGATATAAAATGCTTCCCTAAGTATTTATTTTAAGTAAGGTTAATTTACTCAAATCATTTATCACGTAGATTTGCTCCAGAGCCCCAGAAGTTCATTTGGTTTCCCGCCAAACATGTCATAATTATCGTTTATCTGATGTGTAGTGCTCTGTGAACTCTAACACCATATGTCCTTCTAATAAAATACCCATTGTCTTGATTGCCTGTGTTTATATGCGATTCTCCTTAGCCTTGACATTTTAATAGCAGCTAAATTGTTTCCAGACGCAAGATTATAGAGGCAGCAATATACAGGACACAATTTACTGTATGCATTCATTATATGAACTGCAAGTGTGCTGAGATGAAAATATAGCATGTTCAACACAGCTGTTGAAAAAGCGATCAACTCAAAGCCATGATCATCTTCAAAATAGAATGAACTAAAGTGTGTTAAAGTGAGGCTTAGAGTGCCATATGGTTAGCATAACTCAACCTGAGAGAAAAAGAGGTCGAGAGCTCAGACTCCTTTCTGGCCGTCTTATTCACAGATGGCACTCTCTGCAATCACTGGCATCGATGGCCATGTGATCATTCTTCCTGATTACCCACCCCCCCACAAAGACCTTATGCAAACATATGCCAATTAAACAAACGTCTTTTGCTGAGATTGCAGGATAGAGTGTCAATCAGGCAAGATAACTTATAAAACTGTTGTATGTTTTGCTAATTTATAAAAAAAAAAAAAAAAAAAAAAAAAAATATATATATATATATATATAAAAAATATATTTACAAGAAAATACTATTTCAGTCTTTCTACTTCAAATTTTCAGGTTTAATTTAATGTTACTATGTATTTATTTGTGAAATTTACTAGCAGTAAATTGAAAACAGTAGTGTACAGTAGTTACTACATCAGCTGATATTTGTGATTTTTAAATATCGTTCAGTACTGTTCATATATTGGCAAATATTGCCATCATGCTCATTTCTACCTATTTACCTATTAACACTCTCATGTAATATTTAGAAGGAAGAAATATTGATATTTGTATTTCATGCTATCAGTAATAATGTTCTCATCACACCAGACTAAGAATAATGCATTTCTGTGACACCACTATCAACGCCTAAATAAATGGCGATACAGCGACCAAGTGGTAAAAGTAGGAACTTTCAGAAAATTGCTTCCTTCAAGCTTTAATTTCAAACTATAGCTTGTAGTAAAAACTACATGAAACTACAAATATGGCACTCGGGACAGGAAATGACATAGTCTAGGAACAAACATTGAGAACATATGATAGTTTTAAAATAAATCTTTTCAGTGTAGTTAGGGCTGAATGAAATAAGGGTACTACACCAGCTGAGTGATTGTTAAATTTATCTGTATCAGTCAATATCAGTTACATATCAGCCAATATTGGGAATTTGACTGTGCATTATTATTATCTTTTCAGTTAGATTACAGTTGTCATCATTGAGTAATGATTTAATAACACTTTTTAATGAGATCGTTAGATTTCAAAATGATTTTTTATTATATTTAATTAGATATTTTAATTATATTTCAATGGCAACATGATAATGGAAAGAAATTGGATTTAAAATTGTTAATTTTTTGTTTGTTTTTTTTATATCATAATTATATATATATATATATATATATATATATATATATATATATATATATATATATATAACCTTAGTGTTATAAGTCAGAATTTCAATGTATTTGAACACTTTCTTACAATGCATCTTTAAGGGTAAATAAAAAATGGCCAGTAATGTCCTATCTGATAGGCAGTTCTTTTGTGGCTTTCTTTATTGCCCCAAGTCTCTCATCTAGTTGAAGATGGGGTCTTTGGGGTCTTCCTGAAACCCATTTTAATCATGTTACCCCAGAAATCAATAAACTATTTTCCCCTGGGTCAGCCTCAACAATGAAGAGGGTTTGCCATCTTGAAGTACTCTGAATGTGTACTCAAGCCATCTGAAAGCAACACAAACACAAAGCTGTAAAGACAAATTCATTAAAATAGCCTCTAAGTCTCTTACAAACAAAAGGGTGTACATGGCAACCTATCCCCGTCTAAACCGCCATGCATGTACAAAAAGCTTGAAGGGCTGGTTTTCAAGTTTCCAACCAGAAAAAAATAAAATAATAATCTGGTCGATAGTAATTCTGCAGGCAAAGTGCTTTACTGTCCATCATCACATAAAAATTCCATCGTAAAGCACTCCAGGTGGAATCCATACTACTCCTACAGACACCGCAGTTCCTGTTAAATCAGATTCACAAGTGAGATGCATGTTTCTGGGAGGCTTCTATATCACTCCTTCTCTTCCTCCTGCCTTAATAAGATAAAACACAGCGGTTAGTCGGGCCATGATAAGGCAAAGCATCTAGCTAATGCCTTTTAAGGAGAGGGTAAGCAGCGGTTCATCTTTGGAGGCCGGGGGGGTTGCGGTTGGGAATGGAAGGGCATGTTGTAATACTGCTCTAATCCTGCGGTGGATAATGTAACAGGGATCAGCTTCGCATGAGCAAGTTTCTCCTGATGAGGTGGAGGTCTCAACATTCAGAGAGAAAGCAACGTGTTGCATTGACATGCGGGTCACAGTTGTGTACGGCTCTGGAATGCACAAGTGTTCTTTAGTCAGTTCGTGGAGGAAAAGTGTGGAGAAAAAGGTAAACTTCCCTCAAAGCATTTTGCTCATACAGAGAAGGCTTGAAAAGATTCACTCTACGTATGAGAAAATGAAATGGTAGGATACATACCCTAGGTTGTAAATATATATGATAAAGGAATCATCTAATTAAATTAAATTCTAAAAATATAATTGGGAATTCTCTGACAGTGCCAGGGGCAACGAAAAAAAAAGAAAATTCCAGTATTTCCTAAGGTATAATCAATTGTGGGAAAGACACAGTCTCGTCTTTCTCAGCAAGGTGCAATTTTCTCTTCCCCAAAGCCAATTAACAAAGACAGAATGAAAGAAGCCATAGGCAGACATTTATAAGATGTATTAGAAAACTGCATTACTATGCAAATGTACCTACTGACATCCTAAGGTTCATTAAATCAATCAGTTACTCTGAAGGCAACAGGATCTAAAGACTAATCACACTCATTTAAAAAAGTTTTGAGTGGAACATTAAGAACTGAGAAACACAGAGGTGATTTTAAAGATGTAGTCAAGAGAACAACAAGAACATGTTTATGTCTGGTATAAGTGTCCTTGACTGCTTCCTTATATCAAGTTACACCGCATTGACAACCATTGTGGTCACTCAATGTAATTGAAATGAACTGAAAATGGCTTCTGGTCACTGCCGATCACTCTATATGTGACCCAAACTAACATATCCTTCCCTACATTGCTCCACCCCCCAAAAACACAAAATCACACAATGCAAGAGTGGACGTTTCTTTATCGCAGCTGAAGCAAAGGAAAATAATGCTTTGTGAAAAGTAAATTGAGGATGATGAACAAACAATGAACAAACGGTACACAAGAGTCTAAACAAGCAAGGCTTCTTTGTTAGTTGCCAGAAGCGCACCAGCTCCAGACAAACAATGACACTCAAAACTCAAATCAAAAAAACTCTTGTTATCATAAATAAAATTACAGTGATTCCTCGTTTATCGCGGTTAATGTGGACCGGATCCCCCCCGCTATAGGTGAAAATCTGCGAAGTAGGATCAGCCAATCAGCTCACGGGATACATCCACTCGTGCTCTCATTGGTCGATCTCGCACCGGGAACCAATCACGTGGGTGTGTATAAAGCTTCATTGGCGAGTTTCTCTCTTTGTCTGTCCGTTTTTCTCGCGCATTACGATAGAAACAACGCTGCTTTCTGCAATACGGCCACGGATATGGCGGTATTTTTGAAATTGTATTTTCAGATAAATATTTTAGAAAAGTCCGCGATGCACTGAGGCCGCAAAACGAACCGCGAATTGGCGAGGGATTACTGTATAACAACTGCATCTGTTTTCATAAGCCTTCCCTCTTCACACTCTGCAGTGCTGGAAAGCTTGTTTTTTTCCTATTTATAAAATCTCACCACCATCTCTCTTTCTAAAGTCTTTCTTACAAATCTTCCTCTTGCTCACTCTCTTTCTCCTCTCCCACGTATCCTCTCTTGAATGTATATGCCCCATACAGCTGTCCAATCCACCTTGAGCAGCTTTTCTCAGAAATCGGTACTGGGTTAATGAGGGGGACACATGAATAATAGATATTCCCTAGTTGATTAATCACAGAACCTCAAGTCAACTGCTTTGTACAAGTTGTCAGAATGTTATGTCATTTAAATAAGCAGTTTCTGCCATATCTACTTAATATGTCCCAATTTGCATAACTTTCCTAGAACATAAATTTATAATAATTTAGCTATTTAGCTATTTTACTATGAATGTACCATGGTACTAAAATCAAGTTCATAATGCTTTAAGACAGGTGATGTTCCTCCACTTGTAGTAATGTTCCCCCTTGGGAATCACCGCAGCACAAATCTATATTAGAAAATTCATAGCCGACTATAATTCACAGAATTACAGAAACGTTAGATGTTCTCAAATGGTTTTGGTAACCGAGCCATCTATGTTTTACGCTGCAGATACATTTGAGAAGTCATGATTGAAAATATAGCAGCACCTGCAGTGCACATCTGGTATTTGTGAACCCCCTGGGCCAAAAGTGCAGGTTTCCTTACAAGCACTCTGGGACATAGACATATAACTTTGTAATTGTCCACTTAAGCCATTTCAGAGGGTAAGGTATCGTGTAGTTTTATGGTCCACATGCTGAGTTCCTCCTACTTCTCACAAAAAAAAATCCCAAAAATCTTAGCTGGTATATAATATGACCCTAAAACAGCTTGAGTGTAAAATTCTACACTGTATCTTCTCCACATTGTGTGATAAAAAAGAGATTGGGTTCTTACACAGCTTATTCTGTAAATCTCAACAGTCTCATCCACCCTGATGATTTCAAATAATGTAAAGTAATCTCCAAGCTCAACATATGTAAGAGGATTTAGAGTTTCTCATTGGCGGCCTGCGGGCCGCTCTCACAGATGACACATAGCCTGTTTCGCTCAAGAACATTGAAAGTTATCTTTCGGGATGCTTGAAAGGAGAGCCACGGCATTAAAAAGCCCAGTGAAAAGAAGGCTTTTACAGAGGCGTCTTTGTCAAACTCATATCAAAGGCTGAGTCTGGAAAGTGAATAGTTTAGCTTTGTGTTTGGCAGTGCATGGGTGGGAGTTTGTTGTGGTGTGGAGATATCCCTGTGTACACGCAGAGCTATTGAAAGACCTGTTGGGAAATCTCCAACATTTTACGGCTCTTATACCAAAAGTGTCCCTCACCGTATGATATCAAGGTTTGACATCTTTAAAGGACCTTAAATTTAAGACCAAAGCACTATTTGGGCTTGATTAGTTTTCTAACAGATGCTTGAATTATGATTGTTAACATAGGACATCTATGATTTCTCTGTATTATTTATATATGTATTTATTTAATTATTTATTTTATTACTTATTAATGTCTTGTACACTTAAATATGTACCATGAAACCCACTGTGTCACAAAAACATTTATGTATAATATATAACTTATTATGAGCTTATGAATTTAGCATAAAAAACATATATAATTAAGTTTATTTTACAGTTAAAAAAAATAAGAACAGGTTTAAAATGCTTGAGCACAACCTCTTAAACTTTCCTGTTCAAATAGGACTTTAATGTTTTTAGGAATGGACCACACTATGACCTTTTATCCTTTTTATATACATTTAATTTAATTTAATTCATATTTTTACATTTTAAATAAATTTAAATTTTTATTTTATTCATAATTCAATTCCAGTCTGACAATAAATCTTTTTCTAAACCTTCAAATAGCAAGCTTAAATCTGTCTTACAGTCGCAACACATTACCCACTGTATAATTCATGGACATTACCCGCCAAAATTAGGACAATATAATAAGGGGGCGCTTTCACTGGCATCCATTCAGACTGTTCTGTCATTGCTCAGCCTTAGGCTATAGCTTGGTGACAACACATTGAATTTAACCCATATCCTATCTTCATTAACATGAGACCTCCAGCTCTCGAATACAATGTAATTTGGAGAGCATGATAAAACACTGATAGTGTAGACTAAATATATTACCCCTCTTGATGACGTCAGCAGCCTCAATCGAAGTGTGGATTGAATTAAGGAGAGCTGAACGAATTCGATGAATGCTGGTCAGAAGGTTAAAGTGCGAAGAAGGGTTATCTCAGCTGCAATTAGCATGTGCTCTGAATGGAAGCTAATGAAGGGCATTGTCAAGAGTCTTTGTGTAATTGGTTTGAGGAACATGGTGTTCTTGCAATAAGTCTGTTTCTAGACCAACATGATACTGGGTTGGTTAATCTGATTTGAAATCTGATCTGAAGACTATATACTCCCATTTACTAATTCACATTTACTTGATTATGAAATGAACGTTAGCATAGGATGTTACACCCACATGCCATTAAAACAGTACTGTCATTTGTATCGATGGCTTCCAGTGTATAAATGGCCCATGAATTACTTGCCAAATGTCAGGAGATACGCTGTAAAATAAAGCAATTTTAATACTATAAGCAGACATTATACAAAACAACAACCATCAAATCATTTTATAAGTATTAACCCTTAATACTTAAACCTTAATACTAAAACTCTTAATAAGTATTAACCTTTAATTCATTATAATAGATCCGGTTTGCTAATGATTAGCGAAACATTCATGCATTTAAGTGTAAAGCTCTAGAGTTTTTATTTCAAAGAAAAATGATTTCAGTTATTGTCAGTTATCACATTAAATAGTTTTGACTCAATCCTTAAAATAAAAATAAAAATCATGCTTACACTTTCCCTTCCATTGTTAAGATTTTCCGTCATTTATGACACAATACTGTTTGCTATTGACAAGTTTTTCCGGCAATCACTGTTTTCAGAGTTATATGGTAGGGGGCGATGTTACGCATTTTCTGAAAGAGTAAATCATCTCTGGATCCAAAAAACAGGCGAAGAAGAGAATCTGCGTAAACCAGAAAGAGCAGATTGAAGATTGCTTTCGCACAAGTAAGCTAATGTGATCATCAAACATTCATCAGAATATGAATAGAAAAAACTGCCTAACATTACCAAATTTAAATGTTGAACCCATTAAGTAGTATACGGCTGTGCAAGCTTGCGGGTTGTTGATGGGCTGGATCCACTCGTTTTATGTTTTGATCATCATTTCGAGTAGATTCTGAGAAAGTTTTAGACAAAATAAAATTTAGCTTTTATTTATGCAACTTACCCACATTAAAGTGTTGATAAAAAAAGAACGTTTGAAGTTAGAATGAAATGTTTTAAAAGCAAAGCTGATCTTTCTTTTCATACATTGTATGTTCACATATTCATATACAGTGGAGTCCACTTATCTCGACTCACGGTAACTCGCCAATCCTATTATATCGACGTTTTTGAAGTGGAACCGCCAAACTCCCTATTTGTCTTAGCATTTTCTCATCGGTTACGTCGATTCTTTAATGTCGCCGAACCCTAATATCTCGAGCACAAAAGAGGGACAAATTTGCCACATGGTTATCTCGTGACTAAGATCGTACCTATTTCACTGCGCATTGCACGTGGATCGCACGTTAATCTCCAGTGACGCTTGTCTCACAGCGCCGCGCAGCTGCAGAAGAACTTCTGTTCTGACGTGAGCTCTGCTCAGCGCCGCTGCGGATTGAAAAACCCTGTTATTAAAAGACGGGACGAAGCCGAATTTGTTGAGAAAGCACATTAGACAGGCAGAACGCAATAAAGTATGCAATCTAGTACAGTGTGATGGCCTCACGAATACGTTATGAGCGACTGTATTTACGCTGTGAGCGATCATTTTGTTTGCAATGTTGGAGAATATAATTAAAGGTTTGTATTGAGAATCGAAGGTGTTTTTTATTGTATACTGGTAAGTCTCTGCTTTTAGTTGGTGCACATATGACTTTTGTTGTTAGCAAACAGTGTATGTACATTTTTATAGCATGCCAATCACTTCATCAAATAAATCGCCATATTGGCTGTTGGTTACCTCGATCATCGGTTATCTCTACGCTTTTTTCCACTGTAACGAAATATTTTGTAGCCATGAAAGTTTTGTAACTTGTACTTTTAAATACTGGCGGGAAAGAGTAAACATTAATGCATACAATGGAAGTCATGGAGAAAGACATTCCACTGGAATAAATTCCACTACAATTCCACTTAAGAATAAACTTCAATAATCACCCACAATTTAGTTTAATCATGCTTTAAATGCATTTAAATAACATAGAGCTGTATATAAAAATTTACTTTTTTTTCAAACCAAAACTGCCTCCTGCTTGCAAAGTTGATTTATTATAGATTATGCACAAAATTAAGCATTATTAAAGTAGTGTGAAAAAAGAGACGTGTGTACATTTTCTTGTGATCAAGGAAACTGTAATTTAAAAGATTTTCAAATTATGGATAAAAGGTTTGAGCATTGATTCATCATGTGGTCAAGCCGTTTTGGCCCATTCAGTTAAGTTGCATTCTGAATCATTCCTTTAAATACAATTATTTAATCTTTTTAGCAATTTCATGAAGACTTCCTCCTGCTTTCACACTGATAGATGGACATTGCTTTGAAAATGTCTCTCTGTGACTTTATGGGCATCTATTGGGACTGTACAGCTGAGCAATCATCTACCCAGCGTTCTCTAAAGTGCTCATTGTGTACCCTCCGACAAAGACTTCAAAGATGAAAGCCATACACAAAATAAATGTAAGAGCGGCAGGGATCGAACAGATGTTGCAAGACATGAGTAACATGTTGGTCTATGGAGGAAAACAGAAAAACGTGTATTGTTGTAGCCTGTTGATAAAGTCAGCAGTAAAGTGTGCGGTGAACTGTTTACTTGATGTAAGGATCTTTGAAACCACCAGACCCGAGTAGACACACCCAGTTGCTTCCATGTTACATTTTCTCAAAACTGCATCATCAAAGAATGCAAAATACTTCAAAAAATCTGTTTTCCCTCATGAATTGAAAAGGAAAAAAATAGGTTAGGTCCCTTGTTGACACATTAAAATTTATATATGCTAAGAGAAAGCTTTGAGTACTTCAGTTCATTGAATAAAAGACATTTGGATGAAGGAAAAACCCTACTTAGAATATTTCATATTAATATTCTACCACTGACTGGCATGCTTTTTTTTCCCCAGTCTATGACAGATGAAACACGCATGACATGTGAGCTCAGAAGACAGCACCCCACGAGTGTTTGCCAATGATGTCAGATTTTCATTGTTGTTTCAGAAGAATTGTTTCGCTTGGCACAAATGGCTCAATGAAAAAAAAAACATTGGTAAAAATGAAAAATATTTATATTGGCACATATGCACAAATGCATACAAGAAAAGAAGTCCACGTTAGGCTTTAAAATAAATTGTAATTAAATATAGTATTTTCTAACTGAATAGAAATGTAAATAAAATGTACTATATTAGACTTATCAAAAATAGATTACTGTACTGTATTTTATAAGTGTACATACAAAGAGGTTGCAAAATTTACCATATTTATTTAAAAGTTAACATGACCTAAAATCTTAGTGGGGAACTTAAAGTAAATCATTGCGATCACAGGAGTTAAGCAGACATAAAAGGTTGGGAAGCCCTGATTCTAGAGTGTGAGAATGCACAATCATATATTAAAATAATGTAGTCATGTTCTCTGGAGGGCAACCGCAGGCCATAGGACAGTCAGACTGAGAGCTTTGAAGTCTAGTATCAGGGTTCCAACCTTTTATATTTTTGGAAATTAGATTTTGCTCTTGCATTTAGCACTTAGAATATCAAGTTATGTAGTAACGTGCTAAGCTCATTTCAATGAAGAGCTGGAAGGGGCAAAAGTTAATCTAGGGCAGCAGAAATGAGCAGAGTCAGGCTGTGATCCTAAAGTCACATCTGCCTTTCAAGGAAGAGGAAGTCTTGGTTTGAAGAGGCCCAGATAAGGACATAATTACTTTGACTTTCCATTTCATGACTGAATGTTAAGCTCTCATCAAGTGTGCAAAGCACTTCTCCCGGCTGCATGGTTTTCAAAAGTCAGAGACAATAAAGTACGGCTACCTGAGTCACCAGGTATTGTTCATATCCACAATGAGGTTTCTGTTTCCCTGTTTCATAACGAGTTGAATGATTCAGTTTATAATTCCTTTGGTTGATTCTTTTAGGAATGTTGAAGAAAAATAGTCAAAAGCACTTTTTTTCAAGAGTGGCATTTTTAAAACAAAATGTGTCTTTCTAAGAGATTCAGTTTTTTTTTGTTTTAAATTTGTTAAAAAGAACCAGTGAATGAGAGTCATTCATTCGAATCAAACTACAGTGGTCATGATGCATGTTTGTTGTTGTGTTGATATATGCAATCCAATAACGAACTAATCTTTTGATTAATGGATTGATTAACCCTTTCACACTTAGGCCTAACTTTAAAATATTATAGTTGAGACCAAAGCGTGAGATTTTAAGAACTTACAGAACTCTTAGTTGTACCACCTGAAGGCTGCATGTTAATTTCTTTGTTAATAGTGTTAATATAGCATAAATCCAAGTCTGAGGATGTGAACAGCTTCAGGTAGAATGTCACGGGTTGCCATCTCTTCATTACGATACGTAATTACGCAGCATGTTTTGGATCAGGAGGAACTGTAGAAGGTGGCTGCCATTTGTTGTTGGCACTTGATGACTGTCTGTCTACTCAACTCTTCATAGATTTACAGAATGTGCTGAAGACAGGTGATGTCTGCGCCACATAGAAATATGTTGATAGTCAGGTAGGACATTATATCATTGCATTTGGACTGGAAAAGCATTTTTCTTTGGTTCCACAGAAGATACAATTGTCACAGAATGGGACGGTGTGCGATGCGAAGAGACACGGAGCAGACTTGGAATGCAAACTTAAAAAACACTTTAATGGTAAACGGAAACAAAACGGCACTTAGCAGTGCAAAACACTGATCCAGGAAACATCCACACACATGTAACATCAATAACCGACAAAGACTAGGGAGAACATGAGGGTTTAAAAAGGCCAGATAACGAGGAACACATTAATAACAGTCAACGGGAACACAGAAGGGACACACAGGAGGAACGTGATGAGACACGGCGAGACTGTGACAATAATATTTAGACCACATTTATTATTGATTTCTATCAGGATGTAAAGAGTTTTAACCAGTATAGCAAAAAAGTTAAAGGGAGGTAGGTAAAAAAAATTACCTTTACTACCTTTAAACCTACAATGTGCCAGCTGACTTTTGACATAGTAGTAATTTGCGTTAGCAGATATTTCGCGAGCATGACTTAAGCATTCAGAGAAGGAGCGAGACTCCAATGCACACTGCCAGTTAGCTCGAAGGTCTTTTCAAATTTAGCTTTGAGTTAACAAAACCAACTCAAGTTTTCGGCTCCTGGTTGAAATGGAGAACAAGGTAAAAACATTGCAGAATTATCTATTCATAATTTGTTTCACAAGTTCGCCTAGCCATCCACTCTTAATAGTTAATGGTAAACAAACATGGCTTGCTATTCACCACAAATGTATTTACCAAGTCGCATCATAAATGTAATAATAGATTTATCATTTAAAAACAAAAAGGTACTTATATCTGCTATAGGATGAATAAAGTTTCAGCTCAATGACAAAGTAAAAAATGTCACCAGATCTCTCACCACCACAGGAAACCAAGTCTTGTTTTCGCCCTGATTCATGTTTACCACAGGACTAAGGCACCACACGCAAGACCCACTGAGGCCATATTGTGACATGGGAACCCCAATAAAAAAAAAGAAGATGTTAAGAGCCAGGGGAATTTGCATTTTGGAAGGCACTGAATGAAAGTGTTTGTTCTTCCTGTTCCTCAGTGAAAGACTCTGTTAAGCCTAAGATAGTTTATAGATTCTTGCTCATATTCAGAAGTCAGGATTGTGAGGATGATAAGTCTGACAATTGATGTATATTTGCCTTCGAAAGATTTTAAAGTCAGACAGTAAATTAGGCACCATGTTTTTTCCCCCTGCTTTTAGTTCATCAGTCAATTACGTTCTCTGGCAGTTTGCTTGATGCGTCCTAGAAACAGGGTCTTTATCTTAAAATTATAAGGGGAAAATCGCAAGCGAAAAGGACAAACACTTCCTGGCTGTTCATGTGAATGCAAATGTCAGGCCTTTTCATCTTGCTCTTCATAGAAATAGCTTTGAGGTTCATAAGGTGACAGGATTTTGAATTCCACTTTTATGGTAGTTAAAGTGCTTGTTAGTACAGAAAGCTAAGGGTTGCACATCGTCCCTGATGTGTTTAGGAAAAAACGTTAGAAGGAATTCTTAATGGTTTTACCTAATGTTAACATTCTGGATCAAAAATCAATTAATAGTATATTATATACAAAAATATAGCATTTTCTTTTAAATAAGTTTTCAAAAAACAGACAAAGATACTTAAAAGAAACCAGTGTGCATATAGCAACACACTGGCACAATACTAGCAGTTTTAGTTACATAGGCAAAATCTAGGTACTTTTGTTGCTTGTATACTGTATGGAAATTTAAATGTAAATCAGTTGCAGTCAGTGAACTTAACATTTTATAAAAACACAACAATTTACACTATTTTCAGAATGTCAAGCTTGAAAAGGCACAGTAAATCACACATGGTGTCATTTCCATCTCGATGAATATACCTATCCGCTCAGATGCCATGGTACACTTCCCCATTATTTTTCACTTTCACACCGAATAAACGTGCCCCACTACAGTGTAGTTTTTAATGGATTTGATCCCGATATCTTTTAAGAGCTCTGAAAGAGACCAGACCGACATCCCGTCTGACTGCATTTGGCACTAATGATGGTAGCTATTGACCTGGGACGCAGACCCATGCTGTGCAACACAGCAGGACAGTTTGTTCAGTTGAGGGCTGACACCCTATATCCCCCACAGCTTTCATCCGACAACATACAAAAGTTCAAGTCAGCAAATCTGCTTTGTTGTTTCACCCCCAAAACATGCATAATGTATGCCACACCTTAGTAACCTAAGTGATAATGGCATTAAAGAAAGGAGGTCCACCTGAATTTAAATTTTGTGAGGATGTTTTGATTCTCATCATGATCTCAGATTTAAAATGAGGTTAGTGGGAGAGATAACATTGATTATAATGACTGCAGACTAGTTATTCACTCAACCAAAAACCTGCAAGAGGACCCGTGTGATTCTGGAAATGGTCCATCCTTTACTGCTGACAGGGTAGGGCCCCTGCCCTTTAGATAAGAAGATTACAGAGTGATTCAGAGGTCTAGCAGATTTATTGTGCCAGAGCTGAGCCATTTAAAGAATAAACGGGAACTCTCTCTTTGGAGGATGCTGCATTCAGGTTTTAATATCTCCCAAACCCAGCTGTTCACCCATCACATGTGACAGGTGTATGAAATAAAAGAAAATAGAGACTTAACCTTAAAGTGACATCTTTTTTAAGCATGGTTGGCCCCGTTTATTCAGCATGTTGGTTAAGTACAACGTGACCCAATCTTGTTGCATTTGAAAGAGATATTTAGTTAAAAAATCCATCCATCCATCAATCAGCTTAAGGGCCAGTCACACAGCGAAAACGCATGAATCACGCACGAATTACGCACAGATTTTCGTTTCTGCGCGGAGCGTGCGTCGTATAAGTAGTTCGTCGGTGGAACGAACGTGGGCCGTCAGTGATTTTATGTGGATGTGCGTCGAAGGCGGTTTGTGCGTGATTTTGAGTTTTGAACTGTGTCGGTGTGCGTTATTCATGAGTCGGCGTGCGTAGTTTATGCGTCGAGTATGCGTGACTATGCGCGGGACACGTGTGAGTGATTCGTGCGTGATCGGATGTGTGACTGGCCCTTTAATTCCACATGTATTCGGAACAGCTTGTACGTGAGTAACTACTGACAGAATTTACATTTTTGGTTGAACTTTTCCTTTAGAGTGACCCATTTTCACTATCTGCATTTACACTATACATTTGGTAAAACAATCCAAGGTAAACATATTAAACTGGAAAAGTCTAGTCTGAAAAGGAAGCAAAAATGGCGTGATGGACATAGATGAAATGTAAGCTTTTGCTTTCTGTACCATCTTTAAAGGTCAGCAAAACATTGGGTTGAGCCTTCATTCTTCCTTGCACTATTGCAAAGAGTCATGTGATTGCGGTTGGTGTCCACCTGAGTTGACATCATTCGCCACGTAGCTTTTTCAATGACATACGACTCGCATTGACGGAAATATCCGATCTGTTCGCTTACATGGAGATGCAAATGCACATATCCGAATATGAATGAAGACTGAAACCGATTTGAGAATATTAGAATCTATGTGATTTTTCAAGTTTTCAGTCCATTACAGGGCTACATATTTTCCAAGCAAGCAAATGCTGAAAGAGAATTATTTGAGAAATGAGAGAAAACACAGAGAAAGGACAGAGACAAATGAGCAATGACCTTTTGTTGGTAAAAGACAGAAGCATCAATGAAGCGCATCCACAGAAAAGCATTATGTCTCTGACACGATCACACACTATCAGGGGTCACGAATCAAAGGAGGGAATGCCATTACTGGCACACTGTCAGACCTCGTTCTGCATGGCAAAGCGGCTTATTGATTAGAAAAAAAATATTGATTAGTGACAATGAGCAGCCACAGGCTAATCATAATTGATGCCTCATAACTTCAGTTAACCGTTTCAGGCACAGGCACAGACTTACTTTTGAAGAATTACATTTTATTATAATTATAACTAGGGTTCTAGGGTCATTTTGAGATGGTTTTGACCACTGCTTTTTAAGTGGCTCTAAAAGCACTTTGTTTGGTTGATGCAAATCATCAATACACTTAGTGTGCATTTATTTTGTACATTGATTAGCATAAAACTTTAATTTCTTAAGTAGTGGGAAACTATCAGACTTTATAACTTTGTATTATTCAGATCAGAGTAGTTTGAAATCTCATTTGTTATCATCACTACATTTTGTACTGCAAATATCTCTCTTTTCATCAGTCATAGAATGCTTGCCTCCATTTTTGATATGTCATTTGGTATTTCCTGTATACATTACCTCCACATTTTACCAATATGATTATTCAGTTCTCATTTTAAAATGGTGCCTTCAATAACACTTACATGGAATGTGAAAAATCAATGAAAAATCCGGTTTTTAATATAACAAATTAGATGCGATTGTATCTATAATAGACTGTATATTTAATGTTTTATATTGTATTTTTATTAGGTGTTGTGTAGGAGGAGGATGAAGGCTCGGAGACATAGGATGAACTTAAAGATACTTTAATAATAAAACTTAAAAAAATACTTGGAACTACAAATAAAAAAGGGCACGTCTTGTGCAAAACTCTATGAAAAGTCCAAAAGAGTGCAACGTGGGCAGAAACACAACTCCAAACATTAGCATCAACAGACAAAGACTAAATGGAAACACAGGGTAGATATACACAAGGGCTAATTAGGGAATAAGACACAGGTGACAAGACTAACATGGTGAATGATTACGAGACAGGTGAATGGAAAAACACCGGGAGATCACGGGAGGAAACAGGAAGCAGACTGAGACATGACAGAGCTGTGACAATTTTTGCAATGACAGATCATTGTACTTATTTTTTTTTCAAATTGTTTATAAATGACTGTATTTTCCTGAAGTCTTATATATATATATATATATAGTAACACAATATCTTGCGTTACTTCAAGAAAATACAGTTTCAAAGATTTCTCATTATCAACTGAAAAACTACTTAAGAATATATTTTTCCAATGCATATCATCACCTCCTGTGAACTTTATTTATAAATTAAAATTTCCTAAGATGGACAGTTTCCTAAATAGTGACTATTGCACCTGGGTTTTTAAAGAAACAGGATCCATCTAAGCAATGACTAAATCAATTATAAGCTGAGACAGGAAATGTTCCAAAAGAATGTGTGCAAGTGGAAATGTTAACGTGAACTCTTTAATGTATCCTATCTAAACATTTGATGAAGAATCCATGGTCTGATCGAAGTGGGCAAAACTAAACAGTTTTTCCAATACTTTGTATTCTAAGGAAGAGATCCATATGAGCGCTAATCAAATTTGTTTAATAGGTTGCCTATACTCTCTCAAGATCTGACCCACTCACTATTCACAACATGACTGCTTGAATTGATCAACCATATCAAACAGCAGTGGCTCGACTAAGAGTAACAATCAATGACATTGCTAAGTGCAGGATAGGCCAAAGCTCCCTCATGGTTTCTGAAGCTGCAAGTGTTAAATCAAACTCTCATTGATTTTGTGGATTTCAATTGGATATGGGTGGGTGGGGAGAAATGGGTGGCATGGAGAACTGGCAGACCAATGAACTACTGGATTACAGTCAAATAAAAGCAAAGCAAACTTTTTGGTGGGAATACACTTAACTCCAATGGCGCTTAAAGTTTAACAAAATATAAAGAACTAAAGTTGTAATTAATTGTATTTACTCTTATACATGGAGTTGATTCATGTGTATTGTCGTCTTACGTACTGACTCACTCAATTTTCAATAGCGTTACTGACAGAATGATAAATGCACATAACATTATTGTATCTACATGTTAATGCCATTTGTGGGCATGCGGAATCTTTATTTCTGAACCATTGTCAGCACTGACGACGAGACGATGGAAGAATGTTTCAGAGTAATTAGGAGTCTGGGGGAAAAGCGAGCCTAGGAGTCTCTCGAAAGCGCCCTTCCCCCCGCTCAAACACTGCCTACACTGGCCACCCCTCCTCCCTTGTCCAAACGTGTATTATTTTTAATGGTAAACAAGACCATCCACTCTCCCCACCCTAAATGAAGAAAAATGAAGACTAAAAACCTATATTAGATGGCTGACAGGTGGTAGTGTTGAACAAAATGGGCAAAAACTGCTGCATATGATGGACATGTTTCATTTTGTGGTTGTTCCTGGATACCACCAAGAGCTAGCGAGAAGGTAATTCATAGTGCTATGGTCTTCACGGTCTCAAATGAGCCAGATAAAACTGCAGCGCTTGCAGAAAGGACACATTATGGTCTCTGGGCCTTTGGTGGCGTTTTAATGATGATGGCTGCAGAGTCTCTACTTCGTGGTAGCCCTGGGATTGCACACCCCCACTTCTGGTGAGCAAGGTTGCTGATTGTGCTGCCTGTCTTAATTCAAGCTTCAAGCATCCAGGGAAACAGGAAACTGCATCTGTGATGCAGCATGCATCGGATGCATTTCTTGCTATCACTGTTCGTCTTTGACTGCATGCTCAGCTAGTATTGATTGTGATCTAGTATTTGAGTCACTTGAGACAGATTACATCCCTGTGGTCACTGGTGCACTTTACATGATTAAGTATTCTTCCCAATTTAAAAGAGAGCATTGATCAGACTAGTTAATTTTTCACTCATTCAATGTTTATTAGCTGATGCATAAAGACCTCCTGAGCATGTGATTTTTTTAATTAATGTCAATGTGCAGAGAAAAAAAATCAATTTAAAGATCATGGTGAATCACTGTTTGAACAGGTCCCATTTTATAAGGTGATTCTTAAAGTACAAAGTTGTAACATTGTGCCATGTCAAGTGTAAAGTCTGACCATATATGTTGGACACACTTTAATTCAGGGTCCAATTCTCTTTATTAACTAGTTGCTTATTAGCATGCATATTACTAGGATATTGGCTGATTGTTAGTACTTACAAAGCAAATATGAATTATATATTCAAAATACTTTAATCCTACCTTAATACCTAATACTTAATACTTAATACCTAACCTTAACAACTACCTTACTAACTATTAACAAACAGTGATCAGAAATGTATTGAGGCAAAAATCATAGTTTATATATATATATGTTATTTAATATATATTATATATTAAATCTAAAATCTACAAAAATAAAGGCAGGAAATAAAGACAAAATTTTCCAAATATTTAAAATACTTATAATCTACCAAATTATGAATATTGGCTAATACAGGAACGAACAGTTGCAAACACAGAGGTGGGAACAGGTAAAAAAAACGCATCCTCAAGATTGAAGAAAAATAAATAACATTATAGAAATAAAGAAGTTATGTTTTTAATATGAAAATATAATGGCAGACTCATTTTTAAAAACAACCCAGGCATTATGTTGCAACATCTGTTCTCATAATTACTTATTTTCCTTATTTTTCCTGAAGATATGATTGTTTTTCTGAAATCATTTGAATCTTGTCAGCTGCATTCTCAAAATCCATTTCCTTTACAGATCCTTTAATACTTGTCTATATAAAAAAATACAAGGGAGGAGGGGTTTCATTTCTGGCAGTGTGGAGAGCAATCATCTTGCCAAGCTCGGAACCTTTATGAATTCCCAGCGTATCTCCTCACACCAGCTGTCTTCCATTGATAACGGCAGGTAGACACCGTTCTTTCAAACCATTATCATCTCCCCCACCCTCACGGTCTGTTTAGAGTGGACAAGACCAAGTGGACAAACATGTATGTTCACTATTACATGAAATAAAATCATATCTTGCCACTTTTGACACACTCATATTTATTTTGTTCTGAATACTACTAGATGAGACAAATCCATTTGCAATGCCAAATCTCCTGCAGCTTTAGAACTGAGCCAACCGGGATGAAACTGTATATGTGATAATGTGTGAAGTGGGGTTAATATGGCGACAAGCAGGGTGGTAATGCACTGAGCGATAACTTTAAACCCAAGGTCTTTACACCGATGTGCTAGTTGTCGCTATGCTAATCTGCTTGTATCCCAAAGACTGTGGTTTCGCTCTGCAAACGGATGACATTTGTATTCACTGGTCTAGTGATGGTGAAGTCTGTTGTTCGCATCTACTGCTAGGTGTGGTTAAGCTCACTGTATGTCATCCACACTTCACAGCACAAAAGCAATTTGTTGACGTGACTACACTGCTAAAGCTAAATTACTCACAGCAGTGTTCAATAACAAGACTATTTTCTATTATTTACACTTCAGCTATGTTAAGATAATGCATTATTTATCATTCCAGAGCATAGTTTTGTACATTATTAATAAACTGGTATGGTAGTAATGAATAGAATATCATAAGCTCATAAATCATATACTGTATGATTTCACACCTTACAAAGAAATGGCTAACCATACCTTAATTAGAAATCAGAATTGCCTTTCTAAATAGACGTTACTGGTCTCACTATGCATGTTTCATTAAATAATAAACATCCAAGCTGTAAATGTCATACAAATAAAAAATAATTTAGCAAAATCAATATCTTTGTGAATTTTTCAGTCAAATGACCTTTCTGACACATCTGGAAATTCTATCTATTTGGTAAATGTATTTTCATCTCAGTTTATATACATGCACATGACATTATAAAATGATTTCATATAATTTTTAATACATTTAAATGTACCTACATATAATATTATGTCAAACTTTATTTTATCTGCATCTAAAACAGTCATGTCATGTCTTGTCACTTCCTGTTACCTCCTGTGTGATCCTTTGTGTTTCCGTCTCGTTTGTCACTCCCACTGTTAGTCGTGTCAGGTGTGTCCCATTATCCTGTGTATTTAATCCCTCATGTTCTCCCTTGTCGTTGTCGATTGTTAACGGTCCTATGTCGCTGTTCCTGTCTAGTTATTCCGAGTTTCCGTTGGAATAACTTCCATTCTGTTTCTATGTAAAGTGTTTTCGTTTTTGTTTCATTAAAGAGTTTTACGTTGATCCCTGGTTTCCTCGCCCTCGTCATTCATCCCACGTTACAAAAACAAAACAATGTTTTTTTCTGACTCTCTTTCTTTTTTATATATGTAATAATATAACATATTTACCAGTAAATATGTCAAACTTTTGCAGTAAACATTGGTATAGATGAAAAATTGTGTGTGTGTGTCAAATAGGAATAATCAAAATGTTATACGAATATTTTCAGTTGTTCATAATGATGGAACACCTTTGATGGAAAGAATGTATAATCTACAACAAATTATGCTGGTTGCGAAAGTTACTAACAAGACCGAAACAGTGTAGCTTCTGTTTGAAGACACAATTCAAATAAAAGGCCATTTGGGTCCAGCAAAGGATGTTCATGTCAAGTGAGAGGAATGCTGAGCACTTGGTACTGAATGGAGAAGAGCTTGCCCGAGTGCCCTTTATAAGGTGGTATAAAAGACTTTGTGGAATGTGAGTTTTAATGGATGAGCTGGCACACCGGAGCTCAAACCCTCTCAAGCCACGGGTGGCGGGAAAGGGACATGGGAGTGGTATTGTTTTTCTATCGTTGTCCAAACAAAAAATGACATTATATATGGTGCAGTTGTACAATGATAATAAGATTAGATACAGATCAGCAGGAGATGAACATAAGTAAGTGCCCTTATTCTCCTTACTCCTTTCACTTCCCGTCTATTCTTTCTCTGTGCTTCTTCATTCCTCTTCTATTGGTTTATTCTTTAGTTTGAGGATGACTGCTGTGATTTCTGATCACAGAAGTTCTAAGCGACAGTTAAAGACACACTAAAAATGAAAATGTATCTTAAACCTTATCTTTCAAGCTTAAAATAAAGGATGCACAAGTTCCATAAAATTAATTAATCCATATGTTCTAAATATATTCTGAATACAGCAAATTAAAAAAGCAAAAAAAATATCAATTTCTATTCTTGGCTTGTTCATGAGAGAAGTAGCAATGTTTAAAGTTAGTACTTGAAACATTGATCCGATTCAGTTTGCATGATTTGTTCAGAAACCTGACTGATCCAGTTACTAATTCTCAGTGACTCAATTGGCTGGAAGGGAAGATTATTAGTGAATAATAATAACTATCATTTGACTTCAGAAGACTTGGAAAATAGCTCATGTCATATAAACAACTTCCATGAAGATTTTGCATCTGTTTTAAAGCTCTAGACCTTATTTTATATGCTTGAAGAATTTTTTTTTTCACAAATAATTATAGAGGAATGGCAAGTAATTGAATTACATGTGAAATTTTGAAGATGAAAGACTGAAATACTATGTATTCCCACAATCTTTTTCAGTGCATATTTTTTCCTATTAAGTTGCATGGAAGTCATCAGGTTAGGAACAACATGAGAGTCGACATAAGATGAAAGAAGTTACATTTTTGCTCAAAAATCGTACTAAGTTGTCAAACCTGCAACGCCAATTAAATGCTGCTTTTATCAATAATGTTGAAAGGCCAAAAATTGCTTATCAAAACAATATGTACTGCATGAATTCTGTCTCCTGGTACTAGCCAGATGAAATAGTGTTCCTTTCCTTCTGTTGCATGCACGTGTGGAGAAACGGTGTATTTACGCCACAGGCACCTCACACGCTAGTAGTTCTATCAAGGGTCCCATGTGACACAGGTTGCCCATAGTAACCGGCTTAGCTGCAGTCAATGGAAAATAATACATTAAAGAGTAGCGAAAACAACTTCAAACACAGCAGTCTTGAAAGATTCAGTTAGTGGATGTAATGAATCAGATACAAACCGCTCGGGGCTGTTCTAGCACAGCAGAGCTCAACGTGTCAATCATAGCTGATGGCTTGTGAAAATGTAGGCAGGGCTTTTATGATTCTCGACCCCATTTGTATGATGGACAGCCCCGTTGTCCAATTACCACCATATGCTGCCAGATCACCACAAGGGTCGCATTTAACAGACCATGGGTGTAGGAAGAACACCTGCATCGTGCAATTTACCACTGGGTTTGTTGACAGTTCTGGATCTGTGACATTTCTAAATGAGGGAGGTTTCAGATAACCTTTGCCTATTGTGCACAAATGTGCACTATACAACAGACTAAGCGATCTAGGAATTGGTTTGTAATTCTAGAAAAAAAAGAACAACTATTTTGTAAATATATAAATAATTAAAATAAATAGACGGTTACAATGATGCTTGACAGTGACACAAAAGACCTTTTTTGATCAGAACAATCTATGCAAATTATGTTGACAAAATGCCTAACGGTTATTGTTATGCTGTCATACGCATTTAGCCCAACACAAAGCCTCTCTATGCATGTAGACACTTGAGCATATAGAAAAAGACTGTGTTGAAAGCTAACATAACCCAGTCTCCTCAAGCATCATTAGCAGGAAAGGAGTGTGCAAAACTGCTTTGTTCATGTCGCTTCTCATCCATGTCAGCTAGTACAATGACTGACAAAAAAGTGAAACCACTTTGGCAGCCATATTTGAGGTGAGTCATATCACAGCAGGTCTCTGAGGGGCTTTGGCGCTGACAGTGACGCATCTATGCGCGCTTTCCCAGCTAGATAATTAGCATAGTGCAGAAACCTGCTTAAGACACAGGTAATAGGTAGACGACAGAGCTGAATTGTGAAAAAAGATTAATTGCAGAATGGCAATAAATGATCAGTATGTACTAATTAGGGTTAATTGTGAGACGCTTTGCTTGAAAGGCTTTTGTCAAGGATATCCAACCAATGAAGCCAAATTAGACATCTTATTTTTGTGTGAAAGTGATAACCAAATTAGTCTCCTATACTGTTTTTCTCAAAATAACCATACAAAGATTCTCATTCACATTTACCTCTGACTGTTAAAGTCCACATGCATTCAAGCTGTTAGTCTTACTGTTATCTATAAGCTAGTGGGCTCCAAAACAATGACAAAATTTGCATTTCGAAGATATCTGTTCGAAACTTGCAGTCTCTCACTTCCACCAATATGGATCAATGGCATCACTCTGTACTTCAGCTTCTCATCAGATTTTCTGTCCAATCAAATTCTCTCTAGAATCTAGAGCATCCCGCCCCATAAATTATAAATAGAGGCTGAAGCTGCAGCAGAAATATGAACGCCACATAAAGCACTATATAGGGGACAGGGAACGATTCAGACAGTGTAAATATGCTTTCCATTGGGAGAAATTAAGTCTGGTTTTGTGTTTGTGTGACGCAAACTGCCACAGCACGCACACAGTTTGCTCCGGTCCAGAGACAAGATAGCAGTGGATCATATGCGAGTTGCGTTGACCGCAAAAAGTATCAAACCAATTTGAATTTTACACAGAATTCTATTTTTTTAAAGCGATGGAGAAGAAACGGTAAGGCAGACTCGGTATTAGAAGCACTGACAAGAGATAAAACCAACATACATTGCATATTTTTCAAACTACACACCCTCAGCATGACTATGCTTTAGTAACAGTTTCATATCAAATCTAAAAGTGGATCCAATTTAGTCTAATAGTTTGGCTGTGGTTGTCAAATGCCAAAAGTGGTTTGAATGAGCTTGAATACAACAGTCAAGTAGGAACTTCTAGCAAACAACACAACAACAAACAAGACTTGGCAATCAGCATGTGAAGAGCTTAGTTTCTGTTTTCAAGCAACTATGCTGAAACATCTAATTTCCTTTTGATTTCATTACCATTGTGTCTATGTTATTAATTCTAAAGTAGGATAATAATTTCTCAGGAGAGATAACAAAATGCTGTTTTTACTAGTTTATATATTTTTTTATGTGTCATGAGACAAAGCACATTTAAGTATCTTGAGATTTTCACCTCTCACAAAATGTGTAAATTAAAGTATTCTGTAGCCTTCCAAGTTTTCACATTTGGAGCAAATGTACTTCAAAGACATCTTACAAATGAACTACATAAAAGTACAATTTTGCATGAAACACAATCTATGGAAGTTTGTTAACACCACATAAGGGGGCAAAAATGCCATGCTTTAAATCATTGTTAACTTTAAATCATTGTTAAATCATTGTTACTTTTATAACATAAAATTAAAAGTATAACATATCAAATAATAATTATGATGGGGGAAAAGACATTTAGTTGTTTAGTTATGAAACACAGACTTTTTATGTCATGATCATTATGTCATACTAACTTTTTATCTCATGCTTTCCATTTTTATGTCATAATTATTACTTTCTGTCTCATAAATAATTTACAAAAGCATGAGTTTTTTTTTTCTTGACACAGAAATGGGCTTCCCCAAACAAAATTGGATTTCAAAGTCAGATTTTTTTTGTTGAGGTATCTCGTTCCTCTGCTTAAAGATCATTCTATCTTTGTTTGTATCGTATAAAAGCACTACTGCAAAGTTAGCTACTATTATCTGAAATGTGAACATCACGCATCAGTAGACTTTGTTTGAGCAACGTTAAAGCACTCTGCTAATGCAAACTGTGTGTCTATAATTAGTTAAAACAATTAAGCTGAAATTACCATCACTTATGCTCTTTTGTCTGGTAGTTTATGTTTCTAAATATGCCACAAAAAACTGTCTCTAATCACAGTAATTACATATTTCAAATAAAGTCTAAATAAAATGCTATACCAACTCCAGAGGTCTGAATTTGCAATGATGTTACTGCAACAGTTTTAAGCTTCGGAGATTTACATTAATGCACATTGCAGATGCTCGTTTCTAGGTACATTCATAATTTAACTTTACAATCAAAGCAGCACCATGCTCTACCAGTTGGGCTACAGGAATAGGATGTAGAAACTAAAAAAATAACAGCAATATTCATCACAATTAACTAAATGCAAAAGCTTGTTATCCAAGAACCCAGGTTCCCAGTCTCCTCATTCCCCAATGCTTCTCAAATTAGTGACCAATCACCCTTATGGGAGCTAACAGCACATCTGTATTCCTCCAAATACAAAAATAAATTGAACAAATTAGAGTCTGGCTTGAATTTAACAGATTTCACTGGGACCTGCAAAACAAAATGTAATGAGGTCACATGTGAGCTATGGGCTCTCAGCGGGGTCAGTAAGGGACATGGAGTTTGAAGTGCTGAATTATAGGATTGGCAGCGTTCTGGTACAACAGTTGCTTTTCCTGCAGGATGTGAACATTGAGATCTTGAATATCGCTGTGCTTCTGGCCCTAAGCATGATTAGGTGCGCACAGTGCCAAGGACAGACACAAAGATTGTCTTATCCTTCCCCAACCTCTTTGCAGACTTTAAACTGTGTACCAGGAGTAACAAGGTAAATGTACAAAGAAATTGATGACGTTAAGAATGCCAAATGCCTAACTGATGAAATAAATTAGAATTGAGGTAGAAAGCAGGATGCAGAATTTAAATGTAAGGAAGTAGAATTAAAATTATATAGATGGATGGATGGATGGATAGATTCTTCTCACATCTACAATGAGTGTTTGCCAATGACTCAAATGTAATTATTTAGATTATTAACTGAACCAGCTGATTTGATTTGCTTTGGGTTAAATCCAATCTCCAGACAAACTTTGGCCATATGTTGAGATTTGAGCAACATTTCATGTATAAAAGGCTACATCTAATTACCTAGATTACCTGGAGATGCTTTTATTTGCAACAGTGTTTAAAATTTTAGAGACTGACAGAGACTGAAGTTCATATAGAAAGCCATTTATTTTTCTCTCCATGCTTCTTTTCTAATCAGTGTTCATCACCCCTCTAATGCCCGGCTGATGACATCTTCTCTCTATGCAGGGCATGCACATACATTCGCAGTGTGTGTAGTGGGTTTTTTTCCCACTTGCGTGTCTACTTATAGCACCTACAATGTAATGGGTCCCAAAGGGGGTGTTATATATGGGTCTCACACTCTGTCATTCGGATAGACATGGTTTCTGTGTTTGATATACTGAATAGAGAGGCTTGTTAAGTCCATAGTGCATGCTAAATAAATTAAAGTGGGCTTTGGAGAAGGTAGAAATGGCCTCATTCACATGGAGACTGCACCTGCTGGTTTTGTTTTTGTTTATGTGAGCACATATGGAGTTCATACCCATTAGGACTGATTTACAATGTGATGCAAGACAAGATGAAGTCCTTAGCTTTGGCATGAAGGTTGAACTCAGACAATAAAACAAGTTAATGATGCACAAGCAGTTGCTTAAATTATTTAATGGTTTGACTGGTTTATTGATCTTAAAACTTATTTTAAAGGGGTAAATCATTAAAAATATGAAAATTTGGTCATTATTTACTTACCCTGATGTTGTTCCAAACCTGTATGACTGTCTGACTTCAGTGGGATACAAAAGGAGTTAAGAATATAGAATATAGAATATAAACAGATTATAGAAAGAGCACCATGAGTTTGAATTATAATTTATTATAACTGTGGTTACAATTATTCTGTTAGGGTTCTGTCACTTCGGGTTTTGTTTTCTCATGTTTTGTTAACAGAGCCCTGACACTGCGCTATTGTCATGTCTCTCTGTGAGCATACAACTTTAAGTTTGCTCGAGTCGAGTGCTCTCCTGTATGTGAAGTGTCTTGTGTGTGGGGTGTGTTGTTTGGATTCCGGCACTTCAGATCTTGTTCGGATTTTGGTTTTGTGTCGGGATTCAGACATTCATGCTCCGTGTTGTTGTGTAGCACATCGGCCATGTGCTTTCATGTTATGTTTTGTCTTGTGCTGTGTAGTTGAAAACACAAGCTGTGCACTTTCATGTTGTCTTGTTTTTGTGTCGACACAAAACTTGTGAGTGTTCTCATTGGCTGCGTTTTTGTCACGTGTGTTTCTTGTGCCATATACTCTCCTGTCCATTGTGTAAACCTGCCAGACTTGTTTCCTTATTATTGGTTTGATTTGCCCCACCTGTCCTCCCTTATTACCTGCCTTGTGTGTTACACATTTATTCTCCCTGTGTTTGCTGTCCTGTGCTGCTTCGTCGTTGCTTCTTGTCGTATTTTTCCAGTCATGTTGTTTCTAGTTTTGCCAAGCCAAGCCAAGTCAAGTCAAGTCAAGTCAAGTCAAGTCATGTCATGTCATGTCATGTCATGTCATGTCATGTCATGTCATGTCATGTCATGTCATGTCATGTCATGTCATGTCATGTCATGTCATGTCATGTCATGTCATGTCATGTCATGTCTAGTCAGTCAGTCAGTCAGTTTCTGTCACGGTTCTGTCTCTGTTTCCAGTATTATTAGTGTTCTAGTGGACAGAACTGTGGCACTGCTCTCTCTCCTGTGTGTTTGTCTCGTTAGTGTCTGCCCCGCCTCCTTGTTTCCCATAATCATTCCCAGCTGTCTCTCATCACTACCTTCCCTCATGTGTCTATAAATAGCCCTCAGTGTTTGCTGTCCAACGTCGTGTCGTTGACGTTGCCTGTGTCTCCTGGTCCCTGATCTCCGGTTTGTTATGTTTATTGAGAGTATTGTTATTATGTTTCAGTTACCGTTTTCCCCCTCGTGGGTGTTTCCTTTGTGTATTTATGTTTATTTCTGTTATTAAAGTAACCTTATGCCTGCACGTGAGTCCTCCCGTTTATGTTCCGTGACAGAACGACGCGACCATTAAGGACTCAGCGGTAAAGGACTATTTTTGTTTTGTTTTTGTTTGGACTATTGTGGTAAAATGAGTCTCTTCCTTTCTCCATCTCCCTCATCCGCCTATGACAAGATGATGCAGCGCGTCATTTCCCGCTACTTCCGCCAGCTTGGGGCAGACATTAGGCAATTTGCCTGTAGATTTGTTATAGAGGTGGATGATCTGGACTATAATGAGGCCGATCTTAAAGAGGTCTTCAACCTTTGCCTCGATCGGCCTCTCATATATTGGGAGATGGAGAAGCTGGGGGACCTAAGCTTTTGGGAGTTCGTTTATCACGTGTTCCATCTCAGGGAGCAGAAGACCAATCCCCAACTGAACTCCCAACCCACTGGCCACTCCATCACTCCATCTATGGTCAGTGGAGCCCCCAGTCCTCCTATGATCCGGAAACGGAGACGGAGGAGGAAGAGCAAACCAGAGCCCGCTGCCGGGCAGGAGGCCGCCGTCGCAGAGCCCGCTGCCGGGCAGGAGGCCGCCGTCGCAGAGCCCGCTGCCGGGCAGGAGGCCGCCGTCGCAGAGCCCGCTGCCGGGCAGGAGGCCCGTCTGCCGGTCTGGCCGGGCGACCCTGAACCCTTGCTGCCCATTTTGCCGGGCGACCCCGAACTCTTGCGGCCAGACCCCGAACTCTTGCGGCCAGACCCCGAACTCTCGCGGCCAGACCTTCTGGTTCTCCCTGAGCCTACTTGGCTCAACCCGCCGGCCCCGCCTGATCCGCCGGCCTTGCCTGAGCCCACCTGGCTCAACCCGCCGGCCCCACCTGATCCATCGGTTCTTCCCTGGTCCTCAGCCAGGAACTTCGAACCGGTCGAGCCTCCTTGGCTCATTCCACCGGCCCCTTCCTGGACTAGGTTTAATTTTTGTTTTTGCTTTCCAGGTTGTGGACTTTTCATATGTTACCGTTTCATGGAGCCGTGTTTTCTTTTCTTTTTTTTTCCTATTCCGCCCTCCCTTCCCTGGTCTTCAGTAATTCTTTGAGTTCCCTGTCTTATGTTTTATGCTTGGTGGTGATGTCGGTGTTGGGTTTTTGTTTCATGTTGGAACGCCAGGTGGCGTTCCTTAGAGGGGGGGTAGTGTCACGGTTCTGTCTCTGTTTCCAGTATTATTAGTGTTCTAGTGGACAGAACTGTGGCACTGCTCTCTCTCCTGTGTGTTTGTCTCGTTAGTGTCTGCCCCGCCTCCTTGTTTCCCATAATCATTCCCAGCTGTCTCTCATCACTACCTTCCCTCATGTGTCTATAAATAGCCCTCAGTGTTTGCTGTCCAACGTCGTGTCGTTGCCGTTGCCTGTGTCTCCTGGTCCCTGATCTCCGGTTTGTTATGTTTATTGAGAGTATTGTTATTATGTTTCAGTTACCGTTTTCCCCCTCGTGGGTGTTTCCTTTGTGTATTTATGTTTATTTCTGTTATTAAAGTAACCTTATGCCTGCACGTGAGTCCTCCCGTTTATGTTCCGTGACAGTTTCACCCCTTGGGGTAGTTTAGTTTGAGTTTTGTTTTAATTTTACTAATAAAATCCTATTCCTATTGCATTATTGAGTTTTCATCTCCTCCCTTTAGGATCCCTGACATATTCATGAGATCAGTCCAATCAGTACAATACATCATTGGGTGCATTATGAGGCAGAAGTGTATTAAAATACTTCCATAATGCATTATATAAAGACCTCAAGTATAGTGTTACCGAAAATGTATCTAAAACTAATAAGGGGCGAAATATATACTTACAACAAACTATAACAATTGGCAATATTATTATTTTGAATTAAACTGAATGAAAGCTGACATGCATGGCAATGTACACACCATTTATTGTTTAGCTCCCAAAATTCATAGTTTATAGGTGAAGTTTTGTTGAATTCTCAAATAATGAGAAGAGCATAAAAAGTAACTTTGTGCAAATTTCTCATCTGCTGTCATTGTAGGAAAAGAGCAGCATGATCACTCTTTAAACTACATCTGCATTTGTGTTCCACAGAAGGAGAAAACGTCATACAGGTTTGAAAGGACTTGACAGAATGTTCATATTTGTCCGAACAATCCTGTTAAATTTATAAAGGACCTTGTTAACGCAACAGCCAAATGTTTCTTCTTGCAGGTCCTGTGACTGGTACATCCTTGTTTACATAGCAAGAGGAACAGGTTGGCGCAAAAGCAAACCACTACATGTTTCATATCACGTCCCTGCACACAATGAGCCTTTTCACTACCATGAACTTTTAGGTCCCCACGGCTGTCACATCTATCCTCCTTCATCCTTTCTTTCTAGCATCCTTTCTTTCCCTCCACTCCATCTTTACGGTGCCTTTCCAAGCTTTCCTATACCCTGAAACACAACCTCCTTTATGAGAACCCCAGGGACAAAGATGTTGCTATTCCATAAGCAGTCAAAGCCCATTCATCATTTTTATTTATTTTTTGTCTTTATTTATATAATCCACTGGCTTCACAGTTTGGGTCTTGCTGATTTGAATAATGGCTTGTATAAATTCCATCAGTGTCGCATGCTTCACAATTCATATCTCTTTCACCGGAAACATCATATCATAGATATCATGAGCATGCTATATTTCACACCGTGTTATGGGACATATACTGGCACGATTCTTTAATGGTGCACCCTGCGGTGCAGTACGATATACGTCTTGAAAAGTTCAAAATCGCATCTCCTGTTGTTTAAATGATGCGTCCTTTCTCATGAATAAGATTTAAAGTGCTTCGATGGAAGTGGAGATTTGTGAAAGCGATAGGACCATTAATCAGACTACGACCACAGGCGTGCTGGGGGATGGGCAACCTGCAGGCAATGTTGCTGCTGGCATTACAGTGCCTCAAAGGCCTGTGCAACACTGTGATGTTTTATACTAAAAAGATGCTGATCTCTTAACTTCCTATATCAAAGCTAATTTGACAAGGTTACACATGAATAATGAGGCAAAGGTATGAGGTTACTATCAAGGTTTTGTCACACTGGACAAATTGGATCTTCCCCCTCCCCAAAATTATACTGTTGTCAGGTATAGTACAGTCAGTGTCACGGAATACTTAATGGAGGACTCAAATGCAGGAAAAAGGACATTTCTTATAACAGAAAATGAAAGTAAACACACAAAAGAAAACGATGAGGGGGAAAACATTAACTAAACACAATAACGAAATACTCAAGGAACACAAACAAAGGAACACAGACAAACCAGATGGAACGGTAGGGGAACACAGACGACGAGCGGAACATGGTAAGACAACGACACGACAACGGACAACGGACAGCAAACACGAAGGGCTTATATATGGCATAAGAGGAAGGGTGGTGATCGGAAACAGACGGGAATAATTTACGAGAACAAGGAGGGCGGGGCTGACGCTAACAAACACGCAGCGAATGCAGATGCGTATCACCACGTGTTCACAAGAAGTGACAAGATGGCACACAGTTAGTAAACAACCAACTGCGAGCGACACAAACGACATGAAGGCACGCGGACATGAGAGCACGCACAAGACGTCACGCACTCTCACAAAGACACTAGGATCTGAAACTGACTTCACAGAACCCTGAAGTTTCTCCCTGAAATTAAAAGGTATAAAAAATAATTACACAGTAAATAGTTTCAAATAAGAAAGTCATGTTGACAAATATAAAATTACACTTTGGGTTAAAAAGTCAGAAATGGAAAATATAAAGTTGCATCATCCGAGCCACCTGTCGTGTCATCAATGGCATTGTTAGTCTTGTCAGCTGTGTCTCATCTCTGATATCATCCCCAGTGTATTTATAACCTGTGTTGTCTAGCATTAATGTGTAAAACGAAAGTAGTTTCAGATGCAGAGCCTGAAAATTATGACTCCAAAAGCTTTTTTTCCCCTTTTGAATAAAATGATAAATCGAGCATAATGACACCAGGAATGTGCATTATAAGAAAATAAACAGCATCGATTTTAATTTCATATTTATTTCAAACTAAAGAAACAGTGCTTCCCTACCTGTCTGAAATATAGTCTGTGCATGCCAGAGATTATATTACCACAAATACACAAACAGCCATAGGGCACTTTATCAGAATGATAAAAGACTATTAACTAACGATCCAATGCTTCAGGATCCAGAAAAAGACATGGTGAATGATCAAACAACATCTAATGCTAGATGAATCGTACAGAAACTGTGCTTTCCTACTGCCGTAGGCATTTACAAAATGCACCAGCCTGGTGTTTTCAGTGGTTCCTTTTTGCCTCTTGGGGAAAGAAAAGATAAAGGGAACCCTGAACATGTCTGATAAGATTGACCTCCTCAGGTTTGTCCTACCTCATCTTATTAATTCTTCTTTTGGGGCAAGTGATGATGGTGACTGAGCAGCTCCAATGACAACCAGCCTGTAGAATAAGGTATGGGGGAGATCCTCCATCACTATAATCACTGCATCTTTACTGCGGATACCCGTTACTCCCCTCCCCCAATGCTCAACAGAGAGAATTGATTATATTCACACCCACTTTTAAAACCACAGAAAACACAGGCTACACACAAACGCACAGGCACTGCCCTTTCCTTCAGAGAAAATATTTTAATTTAAAAAATGATATAAGTGGATCTCAGAGATAGTAGCTTCAAGCCAGTAATCATGAAAAATGTATGCAGCATAGACAACATGAAGCTTATATTGTAGAGTCATGTACTAGAAAACATTTATCAAGGGCTTAATTATAGCATAGGTCCAAGGTTTTACAATGATTCATTGGAAGATTCACAAAAAATGTTTAAAATTACTTTAGCTGTCTGTGAAAAAAATTACAAGTTTAAAGTACATCAAAAGCAATGTTCAGGGGATGTCAATCACAAAAAAGCACTATAAAAATTATACATATATTTTATATTATAATAGAAAATAATAATATAAAATATAATAATTAAAATATTTATACTATTATAATTTTTGGAATAATTTTATATACTGTAAAAATAAATCTAATTTTGTTTTTACTGTTTCTATTATTTATGCTTTCTGTAAAGCACTTTGCAAACATGGTTTTAAAACGTGCCATATAAATAAAGCTTTACTTTCCTTCTCTTATCCATGCGTACACATATTCAAATTTGTGTGAAACTGATTTCAAGACAATGACCACAAACAGTTGTACTTTGCCACTTTAAGTATGGAGACAAGCAATGCGAACTTTCTCTTTTGTGTTTTATAGAAGAGCGTCAGTCCTACAGATTGGAACAGCATGAGCGTGAGAATGTTAATTTCTGAATTCAACAATTGACCCTTTGAAACCGTTTGAATGTTTAATAAGTACTCTCTAACTTAGTCTTTGAGAAAAATGATTTAGAACTGATACTGTGTTTGTTACCAAACCAAATCCAGTTCGTACAGTTTGCAAATATCAACTCTGTGACATTTCCAGTAATGTTGCATTTGCAAACCAGAGTAAAAAACTCATTCTGAATATTATTTCCTCCCTCTCAAATTCCCTTTCACACAAATTCACATTATATCTATGCTTCTTTTCAGTCATGCCACCCTCATTCATTTATTTATTTATTTAGTGTCATTCTGCTTTAGAAAACTTTAGCTTGCATGAAAATGAAAAGCAAGAGGCAGCACATTTTTTAGCTTAGGGCGCAGGTGTTTCTCAATTGAATTTGTATGTCTGAGCGAATATGGCATCACACATAAAGATGAGAGGCCTCGCTGTTGGTTTCATCTCTGCCTGTGATGGTTCAAATCCACAGTTAAAATCAGTTATCCTACACTGTCCTTGGCCACAGAGTTTTTCTCCCACACAGAATGAAATCTGAATTGTTTTTGCAACATTTGAATAAAATAAAGGTGTATCATGAATAAGAAAAAGGTCTTATCACACATCAAATTCCAGAGGTCTTCCAAGAGTAAAACGAGTTTAGGAGTTTTGGAGGTGGACCGCAAAACTAGGGTGGTTGTTATGTGTGCTTATATTATTCCATTCCCTGTAGATATACCTTATGCCCTCCTTCACATTTAATCATCCTCAAGATAAAATCATAAATCTGAATCCTTAGAAAACATTGCACCTCTCCTCACAAGCGGTAGTATTGAATCCTCATATAGACTACATGCATAAAAAATCATTTTATTGTGTGGCAGGCATCTGATAAGCACAGAATACCTTTCATTATAATGGTGCCGTGCTGCATTGTCCACTTGCAGTGTTCTATTTCTGGGCTATGGTGAGAGGAATTTGCCCTAGTTTTCCTCACAGTGGTCTCAGTTGGCCAAATCTGGCAAATAAATGGCCTTTATGCCATAAAGGAGTCCTAGTTTGAACTCGGAAAAGACAGTAAACATGAACAACAGTTCGTCATTTAATCTATTTTCCATTAAAATTTGACATAAATGGATATTTTAATTATTGGTCATCAAACTCAAAGAGAAATATCTAAAACCCATCATTTAAAGAGGTTGACAATGTCAGTTAGATCTTATGAGTTCTGAAACTTTGAGCTGTGTTACTAAAATGTTCACTAAACTTTGCTATTGTAAAATATTGCATAATATGTAATTAATTTAATGACACTAACTGGGAAATAACTAGGTAATAACCCTTAACCCACCCCTAAACAAAATCTTATCCCGTGTTGTCACCTTACGTTATTCAGTACTTTTGTGGGTAAGTACATTGAAAGTGCACGTAAAATAAAAGTGCAACCAAAATGTATCCTGAGGATTTCAAAGAATGTGTAGGCATGATGATTTATAATCTCACAGTTAAATTGCCTGTTAAATAAACACACAAATTAACTGTTGGATTATAATGATGATGATAGCTAGCCCTAGTGGACAAGATTTGAATATGAAACAAATTAGCCCTTTTGTTTCAAGTAGTGGGATTTTAAAAACATCTACCGGTAATAGAAAACCAGCAATCTAAAGTGTTCGCACAAGCTCAGATGAGCACAATGTTCATTCCTCTGCCACCACTCATTAGAAGCAAATAATCACACCCACTGTCTCAGTGGAGAAACATCCAACTCATTTCTTATCTGGCTTTTCCACACTCTTTACTGTGGACCGGAGAAGAAACCAATCATCATCCTAATTCATGGCACTGAATTCACTCGTGAAGTCTCAAAGCACGCAAGGCTGCCTTCTGTCTCTAATGCGACTTTAATTGTTTTCCTTAAAGTAGAGTAACTTATCTTGCTGTCATGACACAGATTTAGAAAGAATCTGATTTTCATAATAGGCAGAAAGGCTTGATAATCACATCAAAATTTGACTCTGAGGGCTGCATTCAATATTACGTTTTACATTTAAGAGCCTACTTAAGGAGTTCACAGAGCCTGCATGTTATGTAAATGGATTTGTACAATGAAACTCTTAAAATGAAAGGTTCTACTATGGTTTTTGATGTTATATCGAGTTTTGGTTCCTTAGATCAGTGTACTAGTTCCTAGGTTTTTGAAAATATCAATATATCAGTGTTGATTTCTTGGAGGAAGCAAAGGTGACAGTGCCTTTTCAAAAAGAAGCTGGGGGGAAAATAAATGACTCTACAAATATAAAATAAATTATTATTAAATAGGAGATCAGTCGATGCTTAACTCATTTATAACAAAAAAATATTAGGCAAGAAAATAATCAACTCTGCAAACATAAAATATCAATGTGGTTTGAACAATGTATATATTACTAATATTTGAAATAATTTGAGGGTTTTAGAATGCTTGAATCTGATTGGTTGATGGACGGATGGTTGATGGATAACTCTGCTGTTCTTGGAGCAGATACACTTACACTCGAAACGCTGCTGCCGAACACTGTTCGAACACATGTAATTTATGTACACTTCTCTCTCTCTCTTTCTCTGCTATCAATCAATGCTATCAATGGCTAATCTTTGAGGTGTGGTAACCGTAGTATAAAAGGAATAATTTACCTTTGGTCTGCATTATTTTTCTAATTCAACAGGCCATCATCAATTATTCCTTACATAAGAGATTACATAAATGTGAAAATATTTTTTCATGAATTAACACTGTACAACAGTGTCAGCAGTAGATATAGCTTAAAGAACAATGTTAATGCAATAATGGTGATCTAAGAAGTTCAAAAAAGGTGTGCAAATCAGCACGATTGAGTCACATGAGCAATGAGCAAATGAGCAAACTAATTACAAAGTAAACAACTTACTGGCATCTTTACTTTTGGTCATATCCAAATCAAAATTATACTAAAATTCCTTATACAAATTGTGGAGGATTTGATGACTATTGCCCCAAAATGTTATTTTTTATAATATAACATATGATTCCATATGCATTTAACCTGGAAACCACTCTACCATCACATGGAAGTGGTACATGAATTTACAAAACCTCAATGCAGGGAAATGACTTTGCCTCCTTGTTTCCAAAGCTCACCACACACCACTGTAGTACATTGATGTATTCTAAACAACCAGAAAATAGAAAGTATGCTGTGGAACTTAAAAAGACTCTCCTACTGCACTAGCTTGCTTTAAACCCCTTTTTTCTTCTAACTGAAACCTTTATCTTTAAGACCGTATAGCCTAGGGTTCAATGAAAACCCAAGAACAAGCCAAGCACTCCAAAAAACACAAGAGATCAATCCTATAGAGGAAAATTAGCATCTATTCAAGTCTAATGTTGGCGGTAAGGATGTCAAGGGCTACCAAGGGCATGCTTTTCAAAAGCACAATATGCTTCAAGCACCATGAGTGCAACGAAAGTACCACACATCTGTAATGTAAGTATCTGCACGGCAGTGAGCCACTGATACACTATTATGCTATAACTCAAAAGAAAGTCTTTCTTAAGCATAATGCAATACAATATCCACTATCCATATGAATCACTTGAATCCAATATTAAATGATGACTATAATACCTCAAACGTCTCTATTCATATTTTAACAATCTAAACATCCTTAATTAGCACACAAACAGTAATAATAAAAATAAACTACAGGGTTTCCTATTAGAGCAGGAGTCTAGATCAAGTAGGCTACTCATGGTAATTGGAAATAACTGGCTTGGATTTCACCTGTCAGATCCGCAAAAGCAAAGAACTCTCATTCATCCTAAAAGATGATTTCAAAGTCTTACAACACGCGTATCTAATGATATATCGAGAACAAAAAACCCCCACACCAAAAAAACAAACAAACAAACAAACATATAATTGCCTACCTTTCGCGATAGTTTGTGTGTGAAGACCGCAGAGCTCGAGCTGTTAGTCAGCGCGCGACAGCAGAATGTCTCGAGTGATGATGCTTTTCCTTCAGTGGTGCGTTTCTCTACAAATACGTTCAGGGAAAGGCTGAACGCAGTCAATAGCTTTTAGAAATCCATGGCAACCGAGAAAATCCTCCACAACTTCGCTACGTCGTGACCGGGTTAACACACCCCCTTTCTCAATGACAGTGACTCTACTCACTAACAATATGCCAGTCGGTGACTATGAATTTCTTGCTTACTGAATCACTGTATAATGTCCCCCCATTGACAGTTTGTGTGTGTGTGTCTAATGGGTTATAGTTCGAATAGATAATAATATAATTTTTTCTGAAATCAAATGGCCATAAAACGTAGATTAACAATGTCCACTTAAAAAAAAACAAAAAAACAACATTCAAACACAAAAGTTCAAACCAGGCTGGTTTTGTGGGCTGAGCTTGTTGGCTTGCTGTAGATGGGGGTTTTAGAGCACTTTTCAGACTGGGAAGCCGTCTAGATCCAACCGAGAGACCAGCTTAAAACCATCTGAATCAAAATAGTGTTATGTTAATGCCAAGGACTTGGATGAAATATTTGGCCCCTGCTGTGTTTTCAGCACCTTAGACAGCAGCACAATTGGTGGCTTCTGGCTTATGTGTGCCCTAACATTTACTGGCACTACATTGTCATGGAAATGGGGCTGTGTGCTATAGCTTGTGACCATAGGTTTGAGCTCATATACAGTGAAGAAACACCCAAAAAGGACAATTATAAATCTAAATCTCAATACATTAAAATCAAGTGCACTCATAAAAATAACAATGCAATCAATTATATTTAAATATAGATATGACATAAATCTTTGTATACAATTTGTATACAAAAGTTTACCTTTCCATTGTGTGAACGGCTTCTGTCAGTTATACTCCTAGTTATCAATTTGAACCCATTTAGCTGAGTTTGTTTATTATAGCCAACACATCAGAATTAACAGAGGAAATTCATACCTGCTTAACTGGTAAACTCATTCTAGTGGATCCCTTCAAAGACAGCAAAAGACCAGCGAAAATCTAAACTAATCTAATTTGTGACAATTTAATCTAATTGAGAGGCTTACAAGATCATAGATTCACTGAGCACAAAATGTAATTGGATCTTTTTATGAGGCCCACTGCTTCTCAGTAGGTGCTCTCTTAAATCCAAATTGATTTATTGTCAGCCGGCGGACACCTGTCACATCTAAGTGTCTACTGCAGGGGCAGGAAAGTGCTTGCACTACACCAATCTATAGTGATGAGTATCAGACATGTGGTGACTAAAAGGTTAGGGGAGTAGCACTGAGTTATGGGTAGAGTAGCAAAACATGTTGCTCAGCTGGATGTAGTTTGGTAACAGTATCTCAGTAGGATATTCGTTTGCCAAGCTTGATTACTGTGTGAATTTCACTGTGGACGTAGAGGGTGTTTAAAATAGACAAGCTGCCAATGAAATGTTCACATATATGGCAAAAGTATACTATTTTGTACTAGTATAGAACATTTTCTACTATTCTAATATTAATTACCAAATTAAAACATCAATTTTTTTTATTTAGAGACTTTCAATTTGAGTACCTTAAAATTGTAAAGCTTGTTGCATTTACCAGTGTATGGTGAATAGCACTGTTAGGATAGCAAATAGTTACAACCTCTTTTAAAAGTGTCAGAGTTCACCCATTCAACCTGAATACAATAATACCTTTTATCTGGACGCACACACACACACTCACTCTCTCTCTCTCTCTCTGGTGTATCAATGGAGCAGAAATGACTCCATTGACATCCCTAGGACTGTGTAATGAGAATAAATGATGTGGAAATAAATATGCAGCCTGTTTGTGGTCTGCTGACCGTATGCTATGTCTGAATATGCATTTCCCTGTAAGGTAAAGAAAACGGTGGACTTTAAAGATGGTTATATATATTCCCCTGGAGGTAGAAAGTAATTAGATATTTTTGGTGGGAACTAAGACGATTTACATTTCTAACAAGGGAGTAAAGTCCTAAATCAAACAAACTAGAGATTCAGATTTAACCTTGGATAAGCTCATTCATGAATATTAATAAATACTAAAGCAATGATTTAATTAATACAGTTGGGCAATTAATTTTTATTCATTTCAAGTGTGCTCTTATTCGAGTTAATACTATTGTTTGGTACTTATTACCTTTGAGAAAGACAGACAGACAGACAGAGGGACAGACAAACATGCTGAATCAATATGCTTTTGATTGATTACGCTGAAAGCATGTTGGTTCTCAGGGTGGATGTCAAATCTTCCATTACCTGGAGACACAAAAAGATAGAACAATTGGCCATTTTTAAGTTAAAGAACAAAACTAAAATCCAAGTTTAAAGTATATGTCCATGATTGCTGAAAATGAAATTTTACATACCAATAAGACCATTTTTATTCCACATAATCACCTCGCATTATCTTCCTACTGAAACCGCACGCAATGTTCTTTTGCTCCAGCATACTCCTCTGATTACAACCAGATTACGAGATGTTCATGTGGCGGGCTATTGACTAGAGGTTCACTTAATAACCACATAATACCTTTATCTCGATTTCATATACTGCTTCCTGTAATACCCCGCCCCCCGAAACCCAAGCAAATGTCACTGGAAGATATAAATTTTGTCAGGCAGAATCCTACTGGGCGACCTCATCATTGAGCTGAAGCAGAGGCCATAACTGGTGGTGAGTATGTAATTAAAATGTGTGGAAAGGCATTTTCCAATTCCATAGTGGACAAAGGATGTTCAGACCCAAGAGATCCATGGTGTTGATGAAGAACTTAATTATATGCTTTCAAAGAATCATTAAATGGTAATGAAGCAATGAAGAAGAGAAGGCGGGAAGCTTAAGAGATGGAAAATATCTCAGAAAGTATGACTTTGATATTTGTCATATAAAAGTACTCCTGCTGCAACTGTATATTGTAATGCAACAAATGTTTCTTCACTGCTCATGCAAGCATAACATTTGAAGTTGTCTCCAGAGCTCTCCACCGCCGCTCTGTGAGAATTAAACGTAGCGTAATTACATTTCTCAGTGGATGATTGCTGCACAATGACAGTGTGTTCATGCAAATAATGACTTTCATTTCTTACCCTGATGCGCCGAAGAGAGGCTTGCATCTCCATATCTGATGTCGCCGGAACACAAAAGAGGCTTCATGCTCTGAAAAAGGAAGGCTTCCCAGACTGATCTTGTACATCTGAACTTATTGTTGGGTGAATGTAACCACAGCAAATGAACACTGGGATGCTGTTGCTATTCTTCAAAAGAGGTCTCGCCTCATCAAAAATTCAACACAGCCCCTCAGGCATTTCATTGACATGTTTGCTCAATTCCCCTGATGAAATTCAGAGATGAGAAAACACAACAGTTTTGCAGTTTGTCCCCCAAATCCCATCGGTGACTCAAAACATGGTAATAGATTTTCTCTCCCGAGGGATGAGATTTTGCCACATCTCAGTCGAATGCTCACGCCACCTATCAGACAGAAACATAGCAGTTAGCAAGCCAAGGGCTTGGGAAACAGGGGGGAGAAAAGAAAGAATACACAGGACAGTTGTTTTAGGGGAAAGTACAGGCAATCAATACAGTTAGGCCATGGGGCAGATGAAATCACAATTTAAGCTGCACAGCTAATTAAAGAAAAGAGACAAAAATCAATAAGAATGGTCCCCAGTATATTGTCTCTACATTTTATGCCCACGCAGTGATTTGTAATTGGATATTAAAGGTGAAACAGATGGTTTAGGGGCTTATGTTGGGGGTAGTGATCGCTGATGGTGTGAAGGATGGGAGAAAAACACAGAATAGACAGAAAAAAGAGAGATTTTTTGACATTTTCTGAAAAAAATATGTTAGTATTTGCCCATGCTTAACAAGGCACTATAATTTCAGGGTGTTAAGGATGGTTGCTCGGTTATTATTGTGCGATTCCTGAGGGTTTTTTTGGTCCTGTGGTGTGTATAGTATGTTGCTGTGTGGTTGCTTTGATGTTACTGGTCATAAGTCTTTATGATAATATGGCTCAGATCAGTCCTTAAGTGCTAATTGTTTCTGATAGCCTAGTTAGAAAACTTCTTTTCAACAAGTCACACAATAAAAAAAAAAACTGGGCCATGAAATACCAGCACACCAAAATATAGGGTTATTTTTGTCAGTAGGCAACCACCCAGAACACTTTAGCAACAACATAGCAACATGTTAGAGCATCCAGAATAGCATAGCAACTTAATGCATCCTAGTGGCACATGTAAGCACCACAAAAATGTTATTTTAAAGGTTAAAAGCAGTATGTATCCATCTAGCAACTACCTAGAACACCCTACCTGTCAGGCAGGAAACACAGACAGGATTCAGGTGCAAATGCAAAGTGAGTTTATTCCAAAATAAGGTGAACACCAAACAAACAGAGTCCGGGTGATGGCTGGTCGTGGCGACGTGGCGATGATGATCAGGTGCAGGTGATGATCGGTGGAGAAAGTGATCAGTACCCACGCCCCCACACTCACCTCGCATACACACACATGCAGTATCTAGGAGACAATGAATTCATGAACAGTGACACCACCTGTGTAGATCTTGTATGGGTAATTCACGTATGCTATATTGTACAGCAGCAGCATGTCTTGCTTGCTCACAATACATACACATCAGCATGTTATGTATGTATTGACAGTAGCAAGTCCCATACTTGATCTGCAGGAGCAGCATAGCAAATCTCTCCCGCCAAGATATCGATATTGTCATATATAGTTTTGGCATGACAGAAATAAGTTTAAGCTGGAGTACTAAAATTACTAAAATTAAAGCATAAAAATAAAGCTAAAAATAAATTAATAAATTAAAAATGAATAACAAATTACAAAAGCACATAAAAAATGACCAAGACGTAAACTAAATTTAAAATCTGAAAATACAAAAAAGTAAATTGAAAATATGTTCTATTAATATATATATATATATATATACAAATCTAAAATAACACTGTTAGTGACTGGCAAAAACCAAGCAGTTACAGTAAATACAGATGAAAAAGACAGAAGGTCTCATCTCCTATTTTCTTCTGTCTTTTATAGTGCACACAAAAAAACCCAAGAATATATAGCTTTTCAGTTGATTGACAAGCACTGAAGTCTGACCTGGTGTTTTCACCCCATTTTCTGTCGCCTGCAGTCACCAGCCATCTCATTCTCTATATTTTGCACCAAGTCATTTATACTCTTTGACAGACAGCCGTCAAATATAGCCTGTGGCGTACGCTCTCGTAGCATCTCACAAGAATTTTCTGACATTTATAAAGTGACATGCAAGTATTTCTTTTAATGGGTTTTAAGTGATATGACAGGTCTTATCAGTAAGTTATTAGAAGTGCAGTCCCAGAATGCTTTGCAACTCGAGCGGATGGGTGAGGCGTTAAAGAAATGAAATAGCTACTACGCTACTTTGTCAAAAAAAAAAAGAAAAAAAAAGCAACATGAATGACTTCATATAAAGACAAGACTCAGATACATGTGAAGAATAGACCCCATAGATCCGTGTGTGAATCAGTGAACGGTCATCCTTATGGGAAACAGGATTGGTCAGACATGACTAGAATGACATTTGTTTCCGCCGAGAACATACGACACCCACATGTCAGAGTCAATGGACTCACGCATCTCCCCTTTTCTCTCTCTCCCTTCCTGTTTTTTTCTCTATACAATGGCTGCCACTGTTTCTGCATCCAGACAGAAGATCTGATAGGTCTCTTTCTTTGTGCGTGTCTATGGAAACCACAAAGCCAAAAAAATCTACCATTCAAAAGTGTGGGGTTGTTAAGATTCTACGTTTTTTTCTAAGCCTCTTCTGCTTCTTCTTCACCAATGATGCATTTATTTGATCAAAAAATGCAGTTATGTGCCTAAAGACTAAATCCGATTTCGGAAAGACAGGAAAAATGAGTGACACATTATATGGAGGCCCTAAAGGGACATGATTATGTTTGGTGCAGTAATCGGTTATATTATTACATAAGATTTCACTTCCTACGCGAAGATGGAGAGATGACTGACAGGATGATGTCAGATTATTTGGTACGCAACTGATCCCGAGCATCATCTTGAAGTGAAAGTGAAAATCGAACGTATTCAAAAGAGATTTCGGTTTTGATTTTCAGTTTGATGGTCCCTTTAACACATTCTGTTGAATGTGTTGTCTACATGTCAACTAACTCTCATTATAGTGTTAGTAGAGTACTAGTAAGCTGATAGGGTTAGGGTTAGAATAAGTTGGCATGTAGGCCTACTTACCAAGTTACTTGTAGTCAGTCGAATGTCTGTTGGGAGAACATCACAATAAAGAGTTAGCAGATATTACCAGACAGTCTACTAATACAATGTTCAAAAGAGATCATCAAAATTGTGTTACCATCAAAAATTATTTCAATACCCTCCATACTGATAGCAGCTCCCTGATACCCACAAAATATAAACAATATAATTACCCACTTACTGTATATAAGTGCGAGAGAACGCAAAACCGTTTAAATATTTTTTCCTTCATCACCATGTCCCTTTAGCGGCCCTGTTTAATTTCTGAACATAGTATTCGGCTTTGGGCACATTCTTAGTAAAAATGGTGGAATATTATAAAAAATTTAAATAACTGTCATTCCTATGATGACAAAGCTGAATTTGCAGCATCATTACTCCAGTCTTCAGTGTGACATGATCCTTCAGAAATCATTATAAAATGCTGATTTGGTGCTCAAGAAATATCACAGTTGACAGAATTTTGGTATATTGCTTGAGTCCGTCCTTCAGTGTAGGTAAAGTGATGTTTCTCCCATTATATTCACCCATGCACAAGGAGGAAACTATGAATCCAATCACCTAGAAGGAATAGAGCCCCCAAAGGGACATGGCGATGAAACAAATATGAGATGGAAGGAAAAAGTATTTGGAAATACTTTTGAGTTCTCTCGCAATTGTCTTGGATTCCCCCAAGAAAAGTTACATTCGCTCACAAAGAACACAACAGTTTTTGAGAGCGAATGCAATGTTCTCAGGGGAACGCAAAACATTTCTGAGAGAACGCAAAAACATTGACATTTTATTTTTCCTCCCATCAAATTTTTTTTACCCACCATCTCGTCCCCTTAGGAGGTCCATAAATACCACACTTGCCCTCAAACATTCCCGCAATTTGTGCAGAATGAGTTACCCAGCATAAGTTTAATACTTTAGACCCCTATGATCAAAAGTAGTAGTGATACTTGCATTAGAAGTAACCACGAATAATAAGCATTACTGTTCCACTTTTGCTGGCTCTCAAGGCTAACGTTTAGCAGTATCCTGTTGCCTGTGGATAAATGGGAGATTAGTACACAAGACTACATCAAAGTAAATTAAATTCAAAGTTGAGCTAAAAGAAAAACTTAATCTTCATTTAAAGGTCTTGAAGAGGGGATGTGAAGTTCTTCATCTTCTTCTACTTCCTCTTTTTTTGTATTCTCCTCCCCCAGCTACTGCAACAACTGCTTTAAAAGCACACCGCGGTTGCTATAGAAATGCAATCTAGGTGGCACACAGGAAGTTCATTAGCAATCCAAACGCATATCATTAGTATTCAGTTGTGAGAGTGATGAATATAGGATTTATTTTTCAGCCAAGCCCCTGCTTTTAACACATTCATCAACTTCTTTGTTTTTATAGTGCATTCCCATTATAATCACATGCAAACCATATGCATCTGCACTGTGCCACTCTGGAGGGTCTTTAGATTGGGGGGCCCTTCAATGCTCTTATATATATTGCTTTTGTACATCTCCGCTATAAGGGATAATCTTGATGGACCTTATGTGTTTATTCCAGGTTTCAGCGTAAGGATCCACAGCGGAGTAAAACAAGCACACAAAAGGGCGACTGATAAATCTGTTAGGGTGGAGAAAGTGCCCTGCCCCTTGAGCTCAAAGATGTCTGCTCGCGCACACAAAGCCAGGCAGTGTTGCGTGAAATTTGCATGTGCCTCTTCGCAATAAGCCTGGCAGCAGCATGGAAGCCAGACGCTTCGTCTCACAACTACTTTTCTAATCAAAACAGCACAGCATGTGACACATTAAACAACATCCTAATCGTGGATCCATTATCCACAAACACTTCGAAATAAAGAGAAAATAAATGTTCTCATTCAAGTAAATGTTGAATGCATTTCTGCAACAAATGCTATGGTTTTGTGAATGGTTGCCAGGGCTTTTACATTGTTATATAAAAAAATCTATAATATCTATTAAAAGATAATAGTGAAAAAGAATTCTTGAGCACCAAATTAGCATATTAGAATAGCAATTTGAAGCATCATTTTGTCAGGTTTGTGTGAAGGGATGAGCGAGGACTACCGGTAATTAGCTGGGAGGAAAGCTTACTTTATTTAACATAAATTATACCTGCCCCGAGGAGGAAAACACAACTCAACTCAACTCAACTCAACTGACTGGACTGGACTGGACCGGACTGGACTGGACAAGACTCTTGACACACAGTCAACAATAAAAAGAGATTAGACAACATAACAGCACAGGACAGCAAACACGATGGGAATAAATAGGAAACATGAGGCAAATTAATGAGGAAGGACAGGTGGGGCAAATCAAACAATAACGAGGGAACAATGTGGGCTTGGTTACACAATGACACGAGATGAACATGCACCCAATACGCACAAGTCACATGAAACAAGACGTAGTGTAAACAACACTAGACAAGACATAACATGAAAGCATGTGGCCGATTTAAACATGAACTACATGTGCTACATAAAACACAACTCTCGTGAACAAGAGAACACAAAACCGTGCCCACTCACATCATGTTACAATAGCGCACAAGCACAAACGAACACTTGTTTCATGCGCTAACAACACAGGACAAACACGCAGAGCATGAATGTCCAAATCCCGACACAAAACTGAAACGGAACAAGACCGTAGTGCTGGGATCGAACATCATGCCCCACACACAAGAAAATTCACAGACAGAAGAGTGAGCAACTTAAGACACTTATTTGTAACTCTTATTTGAAATTGCAACATTATTTCACAATATTACATAAAAATATATTGGTGCCTTTATAATTTAGTAAGGATGTGTGCTGGAAAGGTTTTTTGAAAACCCTTGGATTGTGGAGGAATTCGTGCCTGTAGAACAAATGGTGCAGGATGAGTTTATATATAGTTTATTATCTATATACTTAAGTCTGCACTATATGGATGCTTCACTTGCAAGCACACTGATAAATACTGTTCATTTAGCTAGAAATGTATTTGTATAACTTTTAAGCTATATGCAGCTATGAGCAAACACCTTATTGTAGGTTTAAATCATGTACAGGAAGGTAAATGAGCATGCATGGAGCAAATTCTACCTCTAGATAAGATGTTGGCCAGACAAACTACATCATGATGCAATTTTAGCTAAGTGTGGCTTTTGGCAGCTGCAGAGATATGCAGACATTCCCACTGCCACTCTGATGACATCAGCTTGCCCCCTAGAGCAGAGGAGACATGGCATTTCCTCTTCATCAAGACAAATAAAGCAGCACTTTGATGGTATCATCCTGAGACGAGACCCTCGCTCTCTGACACTGTCAGTCACACCAAACAGCGGAATCACATTTCCCACTAATCAGGTTCCTGCCTGTGCAGTATGTGTGTTTGTGTTTGTGTGTGTGTGTGTGTGTGTGTGTGTGTGAACACATCTGTTTGTATGAGACAGACATAGAGGTCTAGACTGACTAATGAATAAACTATGCTCTAGAGGACTCTCTTTCAAATGAAAGAGTGTTTTTGTGTGCTGTCTGCATGTTCAGAATACTGTGGACCGTGCAGAATTTCAGTAGTGTTCAGAAGTGCAGAACTGTGATTGAAAGTTCATGCTTGTTTCGTTACAGTTTCTGTATTGTTCATTGCAACAAGTCATTAATGAGGTGGAAGCACAACTGAACAGATGTTTGCAATTGAACATATGTTACAGGAATGCAATAGGTGGTGTAATAGGTGGTGCTAAGTGTTTTAGTAACGCTACAATACTTCAGTATAAATAATAATACAATTATTATTATTGCTGTAGCGATTATTATTATTATTATTATATCCTTCATTGTTATTATAACCTTCATCGGCAGTTGCTTGATAGAATATAAATTATGTTTAAAGGAGTGGTTGAAAGGAATAAATAAATGTAATTACATTCTGTCATTTTTTGTCAATTAGAATAACATTTTAGCGGGAAATAAGCATACTCATTGAATATTTGCAGGGTTATCTATAAAACTGAATTGTATGTATGTATGTATGTATGTATGTATGTATGTATGTATGTATGTATGTATGTATGTATATATATATATATATATATATATATATATATATATATATACACACACACATATATATTGATCAAACGTGCATTTCAACTATAGTATCAATAGTGTACAGTGCTTTTTATATACTATATATATATAGATATACTGTATATATATATATATATATTATATATAGTACGAGTTGTATGCTAGTATGCCATTCTGAATTCAGCCTCTCTGTTAAAAGTTTGCATGTGCTGCCCTCCACTGTCAAGCACTGAAAAAGCTGGCCCTCATTGCATTTTTAAGTATATGACTCCCCCTATTGTTAGAAAAAGTAAAGTGCCTTGAGTTCATGGAATGATCTTTGGAAGGTGGCATAGTAGAGGCCATATTGGCTAATTATTTTAATGGTGAACCACTAGCCCAAAGACATTAATATTTTATAACACTGTACAATATTGACACTTGCACTATGCACAAGCACACTACAGCTAAAGTGCACGTTTGATGAATTCAAAACTTTAAACATATAAAAATAAATGACTTAAAAAGTACATTTAGAAAAATAAATATTTAAACATGCCTATGATCAACCATGGGTTACTACAGTCACACATTATACATCCATTGACTTTCAATGTCCCCTTGTTAATAGGGTGACTCAACATGCTCACTGCTATGTTTTTTTTAAATGTATAATTAAGAACCATTTCTGTGTGTGTCAGCAAGGGGTTCTCCAGAGAAGGAATGGCCTGCTGCCTTAATGGTGGTTCATTTGGTCTCTAGAGGACTATTTATTGTGCCCTTCAGCAAAGACCCTGTTCTTAATTAGTTCAGCATGGGTTCTGTCACACCAGTGAGACCCATTGTAGGTTTACACCGTAATACATTGCCGTGGCTGCAGTTGATATTAAATAGAGCTTCTCACCAGCAAAACAACGCCATTATTTGTTCAGGTGCTTTCTATTGTGTGAACTCTCTAGCCACAGCTCTTTAGCATTATCAAGAGGATGTTTGGATAAATATGAGCTTTTCACATTTAAAATAATTAATTTACACGTAATTGCTTATGAATACATAACAAACAATGAGTAAATGTATTGCTGTTGCTCTCTAGAGACATATGCTGCATCTTTAACAAGAAAACATTCTGTTAAGGAAACCTGCTTGTTAATATTGGAATGACTCACACTGATTATTTATCTATAAAATCAACTTTGGAGATCAAAATATGCAAAATCGTACTGCAGGTCACACTCATACATAAAATTAGCCATTTGGTGCACTGACCACTGAAGCACTTAAACCCAGCATGTGGCCTAATTTTTGCCCTTCATGGTTAGACAACCTCCACAACCCCCTTTATTTGAACATTTATGGCAAGCACGGTGTTAGATCTAGAAACACATCTGATGTCGCTGATAATTTAGGAAAATAGGAAATATAGAAGACTGCGTCTCCCTATCAAATATCAATGATACCACCTGTCAACGTTTGGGTAGTCTCATGCCAAGCACCATCTGCTAACAATTTGCCAAATTTAGAAGCCATTGTTCTTGAGGGAAAATATTTTAATATGTGTGGAGTTCATTAAGCACATACAGAATGCTATTGTCTACATCTACACTGCATGAAATCTTACTCTTAATGAGATTTTTTTTATCTTATTTTAAAGATCAAATGACTTCAAAAAGAACATTTCCTTGTAAAGACTAATTAAAACGTATTAAGTACTTTGTGTTAAGCAAAAAGTACTACAACTGTAATTTTTGAACAGACATTTCTGTTAATATGGATTTTCATTGGATCGTTACATATAAAACACCACACTCTATTGTTTTAGTGGGACCAATGTTGTTTCAATGTTGTTAGAAACGTTTAAAGGAACAGAAAACTCAAAATCTTCTGTCCCTCTAAAATCTGCAATCATGTATTTGAGTCAAAATCTCAGTGGTAAAAAAAGTTATATTTTTTTACTATTATTTATAACAGGAACAGCATTTGCATGGGTTTAAATGAAAGATTTCTATTTTAAGAGTCAATAGAAACAACTTTGTGCAAACTCACATTTGTTTTACAACATAGATTTCTGTCAAAAAATAATGTGCACAACACACTTTAAAATTTACAAGAAGAAGAGGTCCAGCGAGGTACATGCATTTCCTGGATAACCTAGAAAACATTTCCAAAATGTTTTGAATGCATGGTGGACTGACTGGCTTCAACATGCTGTGTTACAGAGAATAACATGCATAATACATAATACACACAAGTATAAACTTGTTCTTCTCTCACTGAAATTGTATTGTAATTATCAGGGAAGTGGCACACTTCACACTGCATACTAAAGAGAACAAATGCTGATTCAAATGAAAAACTCAATCAGGTTAGGGAACATTGTTCAACATGTGTTGGTTTTGACAGACATTTTTTATGTACAAGCCATGCATTCTGATTTGCAATAATTTTCTTTTCTTGACTGATTTTGTCAAAGTTTGATAAAAAATTAAATTTTCCAATAAAAGAGGATCACATTTTTAATGATGTGTTACATTTAATTACTCCTTAGCAGATTTGGACTAATAGTTCTTATTTCTATGAAGAAAGATGACATTTGAAATGTTGTTTTGGACCAAGATGACATTTTATAGAGAAAAAAACTTGTTTGGCGAGCGATGGCTTCAGAATAACTTCTTTAAAACATCAAAAATAGCCCACTGTAAATTCATGCTCTATTTGATGCTCATAAGGATTAATCAACCAACCAATCACAATTCTATTCAGGCTGATTTGTGAAGTGAATTTCAACTGCCATAGTTGTGCACTATTACACTGACAGTAAATTAGCCAGTCAAAGTGACATGAAGGCACTACCTCTTCGCACATGACTGTATTTTGCAGTTCATGTCATGCTTCAGAATGCAATGAACTAAAGGGAAGAATATATTGAAGTGACTCTTATTTATATAGCTAATTATACAATACAGTTTTTTTTAAAAACAGCAGTGCATTTATTGCATTAGTTAAATCATTTAATTAGTTAATTTCATCTATAAAGCAGTTCTGCAGAAAACCTTCATCATCCAGCTCAGGTCAGTTCCAATAGACCAATAGTCATCCAATAGTGTCAATGCATTCAAATCAATAATGTTCTTGAATATTAAGTGTCCCCAACTAAGCAAGCCAGAGGCGACAGTTGCAAGGAACCCAAACTCCATCAGGTGATAAAATCGAGAAAAAGGATCTTGGTAGAAAACAGGTTCAGTCGGGGGGCTAGTTCTCCTCGGAAATGAGAACGGATGCTACTTCCCTTTATCTTCCCTAGTAAACTTTATCTGTTTACTTTAGAAAAAATAAATGTTCAAATACTTTTTGGTTTCTCATGGAATACGGCCATGCTGAGAATGCATCTTGGCCCACTTTAGCACCCCTAACAAGACCATCGATGATGCCAGTTATAGCAGGCATGTTCATAACAGGTCCAAAATTGGTCTTGTTTTGAACAGGGTGAAAATGAGAGTGCATTTGAGGGTACTTCAGAGGGCATTTGATTAATCTGTGTAGTCAGTGTGAATGGCAGGCAAGGCCTATGGGGAATTGGGATTCTATGGGGAGCGAGAAGGAGAAGGAAACAGAACAAATCAGGGAATGAGGCTTGGCTAGGGAGCGAGAGAAGCGACTGTTGACAGTCCCTCTCCTCATTAGAGGGGCAGTGGCAGGGCTTGGCGGTGCATTCTGCTGGAATATGTCTCTTCTACAGCCCTTGAAGCTTTCTGAAGCCTGCTGGCGCACTGCGACCATGTCAGGATCGAAATGAAGCCACTGCTGCCCCATACCACTGCACTGTTTTGACATTAATTATCAACACTGACAAAAGTTTGCGCAAAACTTTGTTATTTCCGTTTTTATTCTGCTTGACACTCTATCCTTCTCTTGGTGTGACCCCAGAGCTATAGTTTATTGACTACAGTGAGGACATAAGGATGAAAGTTGAAGCAAGTGTTGGGAGTTGGCGACAGCAACTGTGGGATTAAGGGAGAAGCATCAAACGTGTGAAAAAGACAAAAAAAGAACAAACAAAAACCTAACCAAAACGAGTGGACAAATCAAAAATCATCCAAGTAAGAGGTTGTGAATGTCCAGGGGGGTCTAACAAATGATTTTGTGACCCTATAAGGAGAGGGTTTTTCCAATTCACTCTCCGTGGGAGCTCAGTGTCAGGCTTGTGCAGGGGATTGTGGGATTGATGCTGGAGTACAGCAAACAGTGAGAATGCCAAAAAGTTGAGAAATGCTAAACTTCATGCAAATGTAAGGCAAAAATGCCAGAAGGCTGTCGATCGCTTTGAGGTGAATGCAAGCCAAGGTCACCATCAGAGACCTTGTCAGTCATAAGCATTTCAAAATCTGTTGCTTTGAGCATGCCAAAGAAATATTGCACTTTTGTGCTTTAATTATGCATATATGATGACTTTCTTGGCCATGTATTGAAATTAATCATGGACCACGCTAAGCAGAACCTCTTCCTGTACATTTCACAAACACGCCACCGTAACAACAGATCGCTGGCATTTTTGGGACAGTGTTAAAGGGATAATTCAGCCAAAAACTAATATACTATCGTCGTTTACTTACCCTCAGGCAAAATCTGTATACTGTAACTGACTTTAAAATAAGATATCTTGAGAAATGTCTTTTTTTGTTTATAGAATAAAAGTCAATGGGGTCCAAGTGTTTTTATTGTGTGTTTTTTTACAGGTGTCATACAGGTTTGGAATGAAATGATGGTGGGTTTCATTCTTGGATAATCTGGAGTCAAGTCAAGTGCTTCAAAGCAGCTTTACAGTGATAATAGGTAATGAATACAAAAACGTAATGAACCTGGTTAGTTTGAGACAGACACACCTACAATTTCTCATAATTCCCTTTGACCACACACTCCTGACACACTCCTGACCACAGGTCTGGAGTGATACTGATTGAATGATAAAGGGAGAGAGAAAGGATAGGATATGTAGAGGTGTAGAAGTAGATGAATTGTGAGAGAGAAGAAGATAGATAGTCAAATATCGCTATATAACATATAAGGGTTCAAAACCAGCCTGCGGATACAAATAATAAAATAGAGCAAGATTGCTACTGCATATCAATATGAATACATATCAGAATCGAGGGTGTTTGGTTGCATGTTATTTTATTTCACTGGAATGGAGAGCAGAGACATAAGACCCCCAACTCAAGCCAATGGCTATGCTCAGAACAGCACATATCCAATGTATACTGTGCTGACTATGCAAAAAAAAAAGGTACATGCTGACATTTTACAGTGCATCTTTAAGGTTCCATTTCTATAAAATAAATATAACTGAATATAAAAACTACAACTATCCCACTTTCACAAAGTTAGCAGACTTTTTGAAAACAAGCTTAAGAGAGAGATAATACATTTGACTTCTAGATCAGACTGCAGCTCATACTGATTCTATTTGTAATAAAAATGACCTGACATGAAAGTAGGTAATAAAAACTTTTGTTGCCCATGGCCACTGATATGAACCAACTGATTATTGATCAAAATAAATACATTGCAATATTACCCACAAGTATAAGGCTGGTCTATTAAGACTTAATGAGGTGCATTTATAGGGCCTGTAATCAGCTAAATAAATACATACCCAAGCACGTGCCACTCTCCTGTGCACAAGCATGTCAAGTGGTGCCACATTCTGTGCCGCCTCTGTCCTGCCACCTGCAGCCTTCTGGCTCTTGCATCCCAGGAGCAGCCTTAATAGAACATTTATTAAAAGTTACTACTAAAAATTCATGGACCGTTTCAGCTGGATCCTCGTCTATCATTTTTATAATGTTACTACATGTTTCAGAACATTCAAAAGTATCGTTCCCAGAATATTTGTTAAATGTTCAAACAAAATGTTTTCTTAACGTACAAATAACCAGGACAAAAGTTTAAATAAATATTTACATTTATCCATTTGGCAGACGCTTTTATCCAAAGCGACTTACATTGCATCCAAGCTATACATTGAATCAGTTCTTGCTTTCCCTGGGATCAAACCCATGACATTGGCGTTGTAAACACCAATGCTCTACTGATTAAGCTACAGGAAAGCAAACAAAAAATAACAGAAAATGTTAGCAGTGTTTGAAAATGTATCACTATTCTGCTTATGCTTTATAGCACTGATTTGATATCAAGCAATACAATTGGAAATTTTAGGGACAAATGGTACATCAGAGACTGCAATGAACAACACATCATCCCACTTAACTGACGTTCTCCATTTTTTTCCTTTGCTTAGATGCCAAGAGAACAATAGAATGGTTTTACATTGTTTCCCCAGAGGAAAAGCCTCAGTATAAAACAAAAAAGCAACAAAAAATACTTTGATAATGGTAATCTCATATTGAGAGCATTTAGATGATGTAATTGTGCTACGTTGCAAACCAACTCTATATATGCACCATGACAAGGTCCTTTAATGTTCAATGTTTGGTGTTGGTAGATGTCAAGGGCCTGTGACTTGAATATGGCCATGGCTTGTTGTTTGTCATTCAAACGTCTCTTGAAGCAGACTACCCTGTTAATTGGCTTTTGCAGAACAGTCATACTGCACCTGCGTCCTGTTACATGGGGAGCGCTGCTGGTTTGAAGGGTGCTTCACAGGCTGGTTGAGAGCTTTAAATAGTCTGATGCTCCTTCTTAGAGCTGAGTGAAGAGACCGGTGCCGGTTCACAGATCTAGGAGGCTATGCTGCAGCATCAGCCATTATTGAAAAGGAAAACAGCCACATAAGAGTCACTCACACGATTCTGTACAAGCTGTGCTCATAGCAGATGTTCCTCAAGTAGTCATCATTCATAATGCAGACATTGCATTTGAATATTAGTGATTAAAGACTTTTTCATTGAAAAAATATCTAAGGTTCAAAGCTTCCTGTATGATGATTAATCCTGCACTAAGACTTTTTCTTTCTTAATTTGCAAATGTGATTGATTCCTTTTGGCGGTCTGTGATATGATGCATTATCCTGCTGGAAGTAGCTATCAGAAGATGGGTACTCTGTGGTCACAAAGAAACTGACATTATTGACGTGGCATCAATACGGTTTTTTCGCACACAGAACTACATTTTCGTTTACAGACTGTTCTCTGTAAACCCTAGAGATGGTTGTGCATGAAAATCCAGTAGATCAAGAGTTTCTGAAATATCTGTCTAGAAACAACAACCGTGCCACGTTCATAGTCACCGTTCTTCCCCAATATTTTTCATGCCATGTAATTGGCTGATTAAATATTTGTGTTGGCCAGTGAGTGTATATTGTGTCATATAAGGAATAGTGTTTAAGTGAAAATGACACATTGTCAGGGATCTGTCACAATCAGTCTAATCATTTCTTGGTATTGTGGTCATATCTGACAATGTCTTGTCTTTGGTGTGAGCACGTGGTTTCGAGTGTGCTTGAGCCGTGCACTTTCCTGTGCATGTGATCTGTCTTGTGTGTGGGGCGTGGTGTTCGATCCCAATTCTAGTCTTCAGTTTTGTGATTCGGTATTTGGACATTCATGCTCCGTGTGTTTGTTTTCTGTTCTGAGTACAGAAGATGAGTGTTCTGCCGTATTCTATGAGTGTGTGTGGTTTCGAGTTCGCTTGGGCTGCGTTGTTTCTTTTCCTTGTCAATTATTGTGTAGCACTCATTTCATGTTTACATCGGCTGCGTGCTTTCATGTCATGTTTTGTATTGTGCTGTGTAGCGTGCAGCTTATGTTTTCAAATTTCCAAATGGTTTCATTAGGGTATTAGGCGTGTAACGGTACACAGAAGTCATGGTTTGGTACTTACCTCGGTTTTGGGGTCACGGTTCAATATGCAACAAATCCAAAATGGGTTTCTTTTCATTTGTTAAACTTACAGCAATTGGTCCCCCCTGAGGAAGTTTGTACAGTACAGCATCCTTTTGCATTCATTTTATCAAGCACTGAGCAGTAAACAGAATGCACTCTTGCATATATACCTTTTATTGCAGGGCTGATAAAAAACAAAAAGGTATTTGGTCACAATATTCTTTTATAAAAGTACAAAAGAAAACTAAATTAGTTTTTGCTCTCCTGTTGTCTTTTTCTGCCTACTCCGGTGATTGGCACACCTGGATTGTTTGATCAACGTGTTGTATGTAGCCTACACTGTTATTTTCTTTGTGTATGAGAGTTCAATAACATGCGGTGACAATGGCGGAAACACAAAGTTCCATATTACACTTTTTCAAGAAATCAGTGGAAAAAAGCGAGAAGGATGAAAAGCGCCATCTGAGCCTACTTCACATTTCTACAAGGAGACAGCGAGTGAAGCGACACCTCCAGGACACACTTATTTCATCACTGGACTGTAGTAGTGAGACCTCCAAGACACAAATCGCTACAATAATAAATGATTTTGTAATGGGAACATCTTAAAATACTCCGTAATTTAAGGTCATACAGATAAGAGGGAGACAGCATTTGAAACTGTAAAGGGTCTATTTTTATTTGTGTGAATTGCATGAACTGAACGTGATATAAAAATAAATATTATGTTACACTCATAGTACCCATCTATTCTATTCCAGTTTTAAAATAAGACACATACCTCAGCAGGTTCAGGCTTGCTTTAGATTTGGGCAGCTCAGGTGAATCCATTTCCAGGGTTCAGTCTCACACTACTGCAGCTGCATTGCAGTCTAAAAACACAAAGAGACTATGGAAGTAGAAGCAAAGTCTTACAGGTGAGAAGTATTGCTTACTGATGCTGAGGACTGTTTGAAGATTTTGCTAGACTCAGGCAAAGTACAACTGAGTTTAACTGTTAAAGGAGTGGTTTTCTGACTGTCCTGAACCTGGTGTAATGAAGAAAAATCTTGTCACATCATTAAAGGGAGACTTAAGAAAGACACGTGACATCCATGACATGTGCTTCGCAGATCATCAGCAGGGCTTTGAACTATTCAAGAAGACATCAGGAAATTAAGGATTGAAACTTTGCCAGAGCTGCACACCTGCAGGAATGAAAGTTATCGCTGTCACCGTAACACAGCAACTACAAACAAAACAATCCTTGCACAAGTGAGATCTCTATATCATTTAACTTCTGAGAAAAGCAATCTCAAATAATCACAGTCTCATTGAGAATCAGTGTGAGAATTTCAAACCAGTCATTTCAAATGTGTTTCCTCTAGATCAGCAAGCAAGTGACATTTTTCGTCACAAGAAGGTACAACCGAAAAATGAAATGAATTAAATATTTAATTTAATAATAAATAGTTTCTAATTTAAATTATTATTACTATTATTATATTATATATCTCAAATTTAATCTTTCATATTTTTGATGCGTTATATTTTAGTGTACAATCTCTACTAAATCTGCACTATAATCCCCCAGGGTTGTGTGCTTTCTCTGCTGCTCTGTCAACCATCTGAAGTTTGCAGATTACACAAGTGTTATTGGTCTTGTCCAAAACAGGCTAGAGGTTTACTGTCAGCTTGTTATTAGGTGCAGTTACAACAATCTGGAGCTTAACAAGCTCAAAAGTGGAGATGATAATGTACTTCAGGAGTAACACCCTAGCACTCCCCCCACTCATTATCCTGAACAACATTTTGGCAGCAGTGGAGTCATTAAGGTTTCCTGAGCACCATCGTGTCTCTGGACCTGAAGTGGGACACTCACATAGACTCCAAAGAGATAAAGGTCCAGCAGAGGTTGTACCTCCGTCATCAGGTGAAGAAGTTCAACCTGCAACAGGAGCTGCTGAAACAGTTCTAATCGGCCATCATCGAGTCTGTCCTGTGTTCATCTATAACCATCTGGTTTAATTCAGCTACCAAATCAGTCATCGGGTGAATAAAATGGATAGTCAGGATGGCTGATAAGATTATTGATTCCCCCCTGCTGACCCTCAAAGATCTTTAAACCTCCAGAGTGAGAACAAGGGCTAAGAAAATCACTTTGGACCCCACACACCCGGGCCACTCTCTCTTTGAACTGTTGCCCTCTGGTTGGCACTGCAGAGCACTGAGCATCAGAACAAAGAGGAACAATTATAGTTTTTTTTCTGCAGTCTATATTCAGTAGAGTTGAGCCGGACACTCAGCTGAAACGAGTATCCGGTACGGATAAAGCACTTTTGCCGAGTACGAGTATCATACGAGTAATACGAGTCAATACCTGTGCTCGGATTGAATAAAAATCCTCATTGGGTAGCTGACGGTATCTGCGTTCTGTGATAGGCTAGTCACAGCGCCCCTACCCTACACATACAGTTTGTAGTACTTATTAACCAGTATAATTCTGGTAAATGTGGGGTTTGTTCAGACGTGGTGCTTGATAGGTGCTTGGTGCTAGCATTGCGTCTCTGCTGGCTCTAACCAGTTTTTTTACTTCACGCAAAAAATAATGATTAAAAATTAGGATTTCTTCATAATTGCAACCGCATGTGATGTATTCATTGTTGCAAAACTTGTTCTGTATATAGTTTGTTTGTTATCGTGATCAAAACCATTGATCTGAAGCTCAATGCTGATGCTGTCATGTAAATCGTTTTCTAATCAGCAATAAATATAACAATTTCTGATCGACCCATATCAATTGCATGATTAACAATAACATACCGGTTAAAGCCCTGCCCATTTCAAGACAACCCACCCACTTCCTGGTTAAATCCCGCCCACTTCCGAGGTAGGCCCCGCCCCTCCCAGTCTGAGTACAGTTACAGATACTTCATATGCAGATCCAGTTAGAGATAATGCTGTACTCGCTCATCCCTAATATTCAGCCTGAACAATTAAACTCTCATAAATGAACATTGTCTACCATATCTGTACATTTGTTCATAACATATAAAATTGTACGTCTGTAAACTACATCATAAACTGTACACTTGTATCTAACATCTGTACATCCATTAAAAAATAAAAATAAATAATAATAAAAATAAATATATATATATATATATTCTGTGTTATATTACATTATTTAAATTTCTGTTTCTTATAACATTTTATATTTAATTTCTACTGTGTAATACTATCATGTATGTCTGTATTTTCTTCTGCACTGGAAGAAAAATTCCTTGTCTGTGTAAACATACTTGCCAATATAGCTCGGTCTGATTCTGAAGCATAAATTTAGTAATTTAATTTAAATAAAAGTAACATTAAGATGCACATTTCAGGGGTGGAGCAATGAAAAGCAGTGTGTTTGTTTGGACTGATTTCAAATATCAACAGCATTTCCCAGAAGTCGCTTATTGCACCTTTATGAAACTTTCTTAATATTGCTGAGCTACAAAGAAATAATTCGATAAAACCTAATAAAGTGATATTTCTCATTGAAGATCAAAACAGACGATAAAATGTATTTTCCTCCACCAATGGGTTTGTGATCCCACATGCAGAAAATGAAACAATTGCTGTGTGTGTATCCATCTAATCTGAAATGTAGGAGGCAGTCACATTCCTTCATATTCTTTTATTAAGGGTTTCCTATCATCTTTTGTTATGTTTTTATGACAATGCTTGGAGACAGGTGTAAGTTGCAGCCCTACTCAATCAAATCTGGCTTCTATCCACCCGCAACATTGTGGAAATGATTTAGCAGGTTCTTCACCACTTCAGTGGAGAATAACAACAGTTTGCCATCCACCACCAAATAATTATTTCACTTAAACAAGCCTAGACCTGTGTGAGAAGAAAAACTTTACTGAGGTTTAAAAAAAATGAAAGGGTGTCACCCGGAGAGATGGATTGATTGCATCAAAACCTGTCAAGATATTTATCGGCATAAAAACAACATTTTTCATTCAAAACTTTAAATAATGCTATTTGAATAGAAATTGCTTGTGACGGAATTCTGAAATATCTATCTCATCTTTAGTGCAATGAAAATTAATTTTCTAATTCCATTAGATGTGTACTCTGTTGCCATTTACCCCAAACATTGGAGTATATAGATATTATATTTTCTATGTACAATTTGATCATGATTTGATTTAGTCTGGAAATAACTTCATTAGTGGAGCAAAAATTGACTTTTTATTTATTAGACTGCAGAAAAGCAATATCACGCTCACAATCCTGCTATTCTGACTATCCATATACATTTTTGCAATGTTATACAAGAAAGAAAGTGTAATAATAGTATGTTTATGTGTGTAAAGTCACATGAATGTCTGAGTGGCCACTAAAAATGGCTCACCCACAATTAAGTATTAAAAAAACCCTTACAATTATTTTATATAATACATTATGGTCTAGGTCCACAGACAGGGCTCATATTAAGACAGGATTAAGGCTTAGTTAAATTATGACATTTAAGTAGGTTTTATAAACCTGCCTTAGAATAAAACTATCTAAGATCTTGAGACAATAACGGCACTGACACATTATAAGATATTCCAGTGCAAGCTGCTTTCACTTAAAACCGCTCAAACATACATTTATTCTAGGATAAGGCTTAATCCTTGTCTGTGAAACCGGGGGTATATGTATTGATACTGTTGGCTATTTTCATCTGAAGCTGCCTCTCATGGTCATGTTGAATAAACTATTGCATACCACATGCACACTCTACTCACACATACATGCACCCACCCAGCTGGCTATTTCCCATGATGAATTGTACAGTTATTTTTAGCCCTTTCTCTTGGCAGAAACACCTGGCACTGATTAAGGATCAGGTCACATTTGCACCCTAGATCAACTCATGAAGCAGGAGTCTGGGTGAGACCGGGCTCTTTGGCATTGGCTGGGCCACTAAGGGTGCTTGTCTAGGACACCAGATGGAGGGATCTGCATATTCCTAGCACTAACACACTACGTCTGGTAACTGAGAATGATCACTGATATGAATATATATTTTTTTTTTATATTTTATATTAACAATAATCAAATTACACACTAATGCTCACCAAGACTCTAAAAAAATACATACTTTTAAAATTGATCTTAAAATGTAGTTCATTCCTGTGATGACAAAGCTGAATTTTCAGCATCATTACTCCAGTCTCTGTGATTTTGTCAAGACATAAAGACATAAACTGTAAACCTGTCACTCAAATCTGATGGGTTGATTGAAATGTTGTTCCAGGCTCAACAAACATGTTGTACTTTGGTGAAACCACGTTCACCAATTTCTCCAGTCTTCAGTGATGCTTCAAAAATCATTCTAATATGTAGATATGATATGAAACATTTCTTATTGGAGGCTAGCAATAAAGCATAAGAGTGCCTCCCTTCAGACTATCTACAAAGCCACGCTTCCTCCAAATCACATGAACCTGTACAGCATAGAGCAAACAAAAGTGTCACAAGAGATGCCGTTAAATTATCTCATGTCTCAAAGCACATAACATTTCAAAAATTATAAACATAAACAACATAAAGAGCAATTTCTGCATAGCATGCATCACATTGATAACAAGTGATGTCTGCGCAAGCAGGGTCCATGGTGGTGTGAAAACACGTATATTTACAGGTAGTTTGGACATTGTACCATTGGATTCCAGCCCGAATGCATTGATTGAACGAACATTTTATGGTCCTACCTATAACCGGTCCTATCTACTTGACGTGATTCGAATCAGGGTCTCCAGTGTGGGAGGAGGGCACGCTAACAAGGATGCTAAAGACTGTAGTGCCTGATCAAGAGTGTGCCTCTTGAGGCCAGGTCAGTTCTGTTACACTCACAAGCTACTTAAATCCCATCCGGGTCACGGCACCAAATGTAACCTGTCCTACTCAACCCACACTGAGCGAGATTCAAACTGGGGTTTCTAGCATGGGAGGTGAATATTTTAACAAGTATGTTAAAGACAGCAGCCTCAAGCAGCCAAGTCGCTAGTGTATCTGTGAGGTTTACACGCAGAGCTCAGACTAGCCTATACCTGTTGCATACACCTTTCATAGATGACATACATATAAATCCATTTAGACCACTTAACTTGCTATCAGGATGTGAAGAGACTTTCAACCAGCTTGACAAAAAATGTTTCTGAAACAAATGGACTACCCTGCCTTTAAGACATTAGTACTTTTATTCATCAAGAATACATTGTCAAAATAGACAGTAAAGACAAATAGAATGTTACAAAATATTTATATTTTAAATGAGTTTTGTTCACTGAACATTCTATTAATCAAAGAATCCTCCAAAAATCAATCAAGGCTTCCATAAAAATATTAAGCAGCAAAACAATGTTTTCAACATAGCATTAATAAGAATGAATAATACTAATGTCACAGACTCAACCACACCCTCAGAACCAGACTCCTTCGCTCCGCCCACTTGTTCACAATCCCCAGAATACTGATCACCCGCACCTGCAACCACTCAGTGCACTCCCTACTTAAACAACCACCTAACAATCACTTGTTGTCTGGTCTCACTACTATTACACAGACTCTAACCCTCGCTAAAGCTTGTTTCCTGTTCAAAAACTCTGATGTTGTTCCTAGTTCTCCAGTTCTCCAGTTCTCCAGTTCCCCAGTTCCCCATCATGCCTATCAAAGTTAAGACTGTTTATTTCTATTCCCTCACTGATTCTCTTACACCGATCCTCACCGTCCCAGTTACATTTACATTTACATTTACTCATTTAGCAGACGCTTTTATCCAAAGCGACTTACAATTTGAGGAATATAGAAGCGATTTGTCCAAAGGATACAAAAACACATAAGAGCGCTTACAATACAAAGTTTCAAACATTCTGAATACAAGTAGCACAAGCATGGGGAGTAGAGAAAAGGGAATTTTTTTTTTTTTTTTTTGTGAGTGCATGTGTGTGTCATGTTAGGTGCTCATGGAAGAGATGCGTTTTTAGTAGTTTTTTAAACCTTGACAGGGAATCTGCATTCCGGATGAGGGCAGGGAGTGTGTTCCACCAGCCAGGGGTGGTGAATGAAAATGTTCTTGTGATCGTTCTTTTTCCTCTCTGTGATGGAACCACGAGTCGCCGCTCGTTGATCGATCGAAGGTTTCTGGTCGGTGTGTAGAGTTGTACCAATGAGTGGAAGTATGAAGGTGCTGAGTTTGTGTAAGTTTTGTATGCAAGAGTCAGTGCTTTGAATTTGATGCGTGCTGCGAGAGGGAGCCAGTGTAGTGAGATGAAGAGTGGTGTGACATGAGACCTTTTCGGTTGGTTGAAGACCAGACGAGCTGCTGCATTCTGGATCAGTTGTAGGGGTTTGATTGCATTTGCAGGAAGCCCAACCAGAAGAGCGTTGCAGTAGTCCAGTCTGGGAATGACCATGGCCTGCACCAGAAGTTGCGTAGCTTGCTCAGTGAGGAATGGCCTGATCCTTCTAATGTTGTACAGTGCAAACCTGCATGATCGAGCCGTCTTTGCAATGTGGTCCTTGAAGGTCAGCTGGTCCTCAAAGATCACTCCAAGATTTCTGACAGACTTTGAAGGGGTTATCGTGGTAGCACCGTTCTGGATAGTGAAATCATGCTGTCGGGTTGGATCGGCAGTTGTCTACCTTGTAAATAAAACTGTGTTTAGGTACTCACGTCTGTACGTCTCTATTCATGACAAATAATAAGAAACTTTACTAATAAATTGAGCACCAATGCTAACTGATAATAATTAAACAAATAAAAGCAAATAAAAGCAAATAAGCATATGACACTGTGACACTAAAGCATATGACAAGCATATGATCATGTGACACTAAAGACCGGACCAAAGGTTGCTGAAAATGCATTTTTCCAATCATGGGTATAAATAACATTTGTAAACATTTAAATAGAAAACAGTTATTTAAAACTGTAATAATATTTCACAGGATCACTGTTTTTACTGCATTTTTGACCAAATAAATGTAGCCTTCGGCATAAGAGATTATTTAAAAATACTGTATAATATATAAATCATTTTTTCGTCATGTCATTTTCCAACAGCCAAAAGCTCTTGTGCTCTTTTGAGCCGGTAAGCAACTAACCAAAACACTATAGCAGGCATCAAGGCAATGAATATGGACATGCGACAATCACATTTAAAAAAGAAAAAAATGTAGTTGTAGTTACTTTAGACCTATCGCAACTCTAAAATGCACCTTTTCAGCATTTTTTGATGAGAAATGCTCTAACAAGGTTGTAGATGTTCAGACATTTTTTACCCTGAAAATAGCAAAATCACACACAATCGTCTGTCGGTTTTAAATTCTGCTACCAGCTTATTTGTAGTGTATAATTTAACACCCACCAAAGTGTGCGCGTGTGTGTGTGTGGGCACACATGTGAGCATGAAGTGTTCCTGACAGTGCGCCCACTTTTAATGAGAAACACCTGGTCCTCATTTATAATAGAGGGCGGATTTCAAATTAATTTGGTGGCACTTCTGTCTGTCCTGGGTGATGTTCAACAGCTGTACAACTCCACTCTCAACTGCATAATGAATCGAGCTTCCCTCTCGTTTGAACCCAGAGACGGGCTTTTCATTGTTCATCATTTCTGTGTATTGAGAGCTACTACCTCAATAATGCTGAATGTTATTGTCAGAAAAGTTGCAAAACTTGATGTCCGATTTTAGCCATGGTGTCTGGAATAAATTATGCATGTCTGTGGTAACCTTCTGTTAATGTAGAGTGAATGTTGCAAAACCTATCAAGGAATGTAACAGTCACAAATTTCCCTCTAAACAAAATAATAATAATAAAACAGAAAGAAATCTTATTTGTCATTTACAGTTAGTTCAAATTATATATATATTGTTACATGTCTGTCGTGTCTGTTTTCTTCCTGGTTCCTCCTGTCCTCTCCAAGTCTCATCCATTCGCCTGTCTTGTATTAATCACCTCAATAGTCTCGTCAGCTGTGTCTTATCCCCTAATCATCCTCTGTGTATATTTACCCTGTGGTTTCCCTCAGTCTTTATCTGTTCACATCAGTGTAATAGTTTATGTTAGCGGTGTGTACAATCCTTGTACTCTGCCTGTGGATGAATAAACCTGTAAACTGAATCTTCTTCTTCGTCGTGCCTTCTTCACTTTACCACTTGTAACATATAGGTTACCATAGGTTACAATTCAGGTTACCTACTATTAGGACACTTTCTTTTGGCATTTCACACTATTTTAATGGCAATTACGTACATTTGTCATCAGTTCTCTATTTTCTTTAATGATGATTTTAGTACACAATGTTTTATGTTGCATGATCACTTTATCTTACAGTTGTAAGAATAAGACTCCATATTTTTAATTACAGTAAGGATAATTGGAGGCAAAATGTCACTGTGGTGAGCAGGGTGGGGCTGCTCACGAACTGTTACGTTCATTCATGCCAGGTTTTGCCACCAATGTAACAGTACATAGTTTGGGAAGAAGGAGACGGGAGCTGGCGAACATTCAACAAACTTTTTATTTGAAAGTAAAATGAATACAAAATAAAATAAATGGCGGCAGTCATGAACACAAAACACAACATAACACCAGGCCTGGTCCTCTCTCATCCTTCACTGTCATCATTTCTCCTTTTATTTCCGCTCCTCCGTGAGATACGAGGCCAGTGTACTGCGAAGGTGACGTTCATTCTCACCGGCTCTCGTGACGCTCTCAGGTCCCTCAGCCTCGCCCTGCTTGCCACAGTCACAATACAAAAAATAATAATAATATTTCGAAAAATAGGACCTAATTTTCATTATGCAAAGGTTATATAAATAAATAAAAACCTTTCTTTATTTAAGAAGTTAAATTGTGAACTGCACACCTATTTGAAATGTACTGGTCATGTGCAAAACTCGGTCTTACCTTCTAGATCATGACATCTTAGTCAACAAGTAACTGTTTTTAATACATTATAAATAAAAAAGAATACATTCTAAATGTTTAAATCTACTCCAATATCCTGTAAAACTGCAAAACAGGCAGTTTTGAAGTTTGCATTCTTTATATTGAGCCAAAAGATCATTCGGTGATGTTTGCATCTTTTATGAAGAAAACATTTGAACTTGTCTTTTTGCTATACAAACTTGCAGATCATAGTTCACTAAACCTGAACAGTGAGTGAACAGATTGATATTTGAACTTGTTTATTTCAAGATCTATCTATAAAACCTTGGTCTGCATTTGATTTTCTGTGACCGACTGTCCTAATAGATGACATTTCTTCACAGTCAATGTTCTTTGAATTTAAGAAATAACCTAGGATGAGGAAATTACATTAAAAAGTGATGAATAAAATGTGATTGCTGGTTATACAGTCTTCACATCGAACGCCTGTCACCTATGACTTCACAACTGTCTCTGCCCTGGTGTGTCCTTGTTCTTTGAAATACAGTATCATCAAGAACTCAAACCTTGCGTTTAATTGAAGACTGCACACATTCACAGCTTCCTAAGCAAAGCAGACCCTAATCAAACCGACTTTGAGTGGGGCTTTCAAGTTAAAAAATAAATACGTGACTAACTGCATTCCACGGGGCACCATCATGTTTTACCGACTGTGAAAATGATTCATAAGAACAAGGATTGTGTCAAAAGCCCATCTTTGATTTTTGTATCAGTACACCCACTTATCCACACTCACAGTCACATACTCAGACATAGCTTCTTGTCAAGTGCTGTATTTTTCATATAGAAGTATTTCTGCGGACATGGAATGCAATTCCAATTCAACTTACCAAATCGTACCCTCTCTGATCTTCCTAAGCAGCTTGCTTTTGATGTCACAATGGTTATAGGTTTAAGGAGCAGGATGTCACATCTCTTTTGAGGATTTTGATGTGCTCTGCTTATCTGCTCAGGAAATTTGCATCCAATCTTTTACTGGTAATGGAAGATGTGTCATGCCATGCCCTGATGATGCATACTGATCATGTGACCAAAGCAAGTCTTTGATTTAGAAAGGGGTCAAGTTTTGGCAGTTAGCTTCTGCTGGTTGTTGAAACTATTCTATACCCTCTGACTGCATAAAGCATTTTCTGCTTTGACAAGAATAAATAATACTATCTAATAGGCAGTTGTGGCCTTATGGTTAGAGAATTATTCTTGACTAGTATTTCCACGGTATGCTGTGTGTTAGTATTAACTACTCACTACTCCTAATGTCTGTGCACTAACCTAGATGGGTTAAATGCAGAGGACAAATTTGAAGTATGGGTTACCATACTTGCCCTTCATGTCACATAACTCAGCTTTATGTTTGTTTTTTGTTCTTTGGCTACTTTCATAGTGGACCATAAAAGATATTTATACTATATTCAATATAAATATCTATTAGGCCTCCTCTCAGTTCAAGACTATTCTTTAGTGAGGCCTCCGCTTCATGAAGCTCCGCTCAGTTATGACCCTCGGGTAGTACGTGAAGGAAAAAGTTATTAGCCTCTTCTTGTCGTCTGATGCGTAGGGTATTGTCAGGCCTTCTCTGAGGAGACAGGCCTCATCCCTGAGAGCCCTAGCTGCACTCTTGGTGTAGTACAGGAGTTACAGGTCCCTCTCGTCTCGAGACTGTACCCTTTGGAAGGTTAGACCCTACTCTCTTGAGCAAAGCGTTATTGCACCTCAGTTCTTGCTAGAACCCAAGCAACTTGAGTCGGCGTGAGAGCAGAGGAGTCATTCCTGTGACTTCTGAGCTAGACTTGGCTGTACAAGCATAGTCAGGCCAAGAGATATGGCCTCCTCCGGTGAGCTCCGCTTGTAAGAACAGTGGCCTCTGTGCCTCCGTGCCCCCTTGCAGTGCCAAAAGTGTTGAGTGCAGTCTCCTACTATTGATTAGAAGAACAGCTGAAAAGTTCTGGCCACTAGCCTCAACTCAGGAGCATCTAAGCATTGCAGGCTCTAGGCCTCCACTTCGCAGGCTCAGTCCTGAGCTGGAGGGTCTCCTGTTCTCCCTCGGACTCTAGATTGAGCGTTGTTAGGCCTTGGCTCAGTGCCTCTGTTCTCTTGTAGCCCCAGTCCAGCTCCCTACAAGTCACTGGGACAGTTCTGCTGGCTTTCACCAATTTAGTGCAGTCACACCCTTCACCATACCGCTATTGGTATTCCATTTACCCCTATTTACCCCATTTACCCCGACCCCTTGGGAATGCAGCATTCAATTCCCCTTTGAAAGGGAATATTTTAGGTTACATTGCAACCATGGTTCCCTGAGAACAAGGAACGAGATGCTGCAACCCTTTACCATGCTTTGGTTCTTCCTGTGTGCGTCTCCTTCAGAGTAAAAGTGGATGACTTACTGTTCAGGTGCCTCTTTTATACCTGCAGTCACACCTGTGGTGACGTCATTGGTGGCTGCCGGTAAATGTCAAGTTCATTGTCGTGGTTGGATTGTCTACTGGAAGTATTCGCCTTAGAGACCTCTAGGGGATGCATTGTTGAGTTATCTGTTCTCAGGGAACCATGGTTACAATGGTAACCTGAGAAGTTTTTTTCTATAGTAACGGGTAAAGTTACAGCAGGGTTTGGAGTCTCTCGTGCCTCCTGAGCCCATTGAGTTTTAACAGACACCCTAAAGTATGCAATTGTAGTCACATTCTAGATTGTAGAGTTTTAAGGGGAGTAACTGAGAATGAATAAGAGAACATTAAAAGTCATATCATGATGATTGGTCTGTGCAATAATCCCTTCCTCTTGCTTTTGTGGACAGTCTTGAATCGGTCTCAATGAACAATGTATTTTAATATGAAGGCTAATTAAAAAAATAAGTAAACAACTCAGTCACTTAGATATCACTGCTTTCTCACATGTCAAAATCAAACTTGAAATGGATTGAAAACTATAGAATTTTTTTTAGTGAGCTTTACATTCGATACTATATAAATATATTGCCAATCGCACACACACACACACATATATATGTATATTTTTAGGAACTGAGGACTTTGCCTCCTTATTTCACACCATTGATTGATGTGTGAGGGAGCAAAATGGCTTTTCTGTGGTTTAGTCACAAAACCAGTTGTTCTGCTGTGTTATTTCCTTTGCACTATCACACATCTCAATGCAGTGTCTCTTCTGGCTTCATGTTTGACAACCCTCCCGTGTGCATAATTTACACAACTTCATTAAACCAGGTGCACTGTGCCCATCAAGACCCCTGTAGTTTAGATGTCTGGGCCACAGAGATGTTTAGAGCAAAGTTTTTCTGTCAGAAATCTTATTCTGAACATCTATATTCTAGGATGTAAACAAGATATTATATAAACTTGCATGACATGAGCCAGAATTTTGAAACCAATACAATCACAGATGGGCAGAGAACATACAGAGTGAGATAACGGATCTTTTTATGAAGCCAGTTCCATCTGCACACTGCATTTCAGAATAGGCAAAGCTGGATGTGGATTGAACAGTCTATTATTCTTGCACATGCCAAATTCTATGAGCCCCTTCCTTACCCCTTTATCTGCCTAAAACTTATCTGTCTATAGTTTTGTTTTTTTAAAGAAAAAATATAGCATTCTGTCAATTACACACCCTCTTATTATTTATTACTTCTTTTATCTGTAGAACACAAAAGGAGACATTTTGAAGATTTGTACTTGCAGCTCCATTCCATGCACTTCAATAATAGAGACTAAGGCTTTCAAGCTTTTAAAACCGCTAACTGCTTTATAAAAATCGTATTTTTACTGTAGCTGAAATAATTACAGTTCTAAAAACAAAACAAAACCAGGAAACTATAAGAGACATGCCGAACAAAGCAGTGGCAGCTTCTGTGTCTTCAGTAGCGCTATATCTGAATGATTTGTCTAATTTAGAGTTGTCTGGCCACCATCTGAGAAAGAAAAGTAGATATGGTGAGCAAGCAACATTTTAGATTGTGTGATGCTCCTTACATCACATTGGGGATACACATGATCTTTGTTTTGTTTGTTTGGGAGCAGAGCATGCACAGTCAGTATGGTGCCAAATTATGGATGATTCTCTCCTGCTTGGTGCTCGTTGAGAGAGAGCTTCGGTTCATGATCCTCAGGGCTTGGGTCCCACTGTTGTCGAAGCACGGTGGCGATCTGGCTCTTGGAGGTCACAAATGGATCTGTCAGAGGGTTTAGAGACAGGCTCTGTCTTATCTCTGCCCTCATCTGCCAGATCCAGTGCCTTGTCCCTTGGGTCTGCGGTTACTTCGGCCCAGGGGGAGGCGCCAGTGCTAAAATTATCCAGCTTCAAGGAGTTGCTGGCACTAAGGCTAAAGATGAAGGTTCACCCCTTCATTCTCTAGCCTATAAGTTGTGACTCACGCTTGCCAGTTAAACATAAGACTGGCCAGCTCAGAAGCAGGATAAATAAGCCCATAAATAATATCAGACGAGCAATCCTGCCCTCAAGAGTGCAAAACATCCGTCCATTTTTTCCCCAATCTCCACACTGAGGTGCCGAGATTGTGAAAGAAACCGCCTTCCTACCGAGTTTACAGTGCATAATCACATTTTCCTCGTTAGTAGACCTGGATGAGGTTGGAATTAATGTCTTTTCATTACCAGGAAGCCACCAAACATACGTCAGTGTCTCATTCCCTCTTCAGCGAACCAAGGTTAAATACTGAACCGAGACGTTTTACAGTACTGGCCTCTGAAAAAAAAATAGCTTATAATCTCATATTATGCTATGTTATTGAATTAATATTATATATTTGGGGTCTTTTGATCAACTTGATTTCTTTCAATTAGCACAGTTTTTTTTTTGGAGCTTTCCTGATGGAATTTTGCAGGTATACAAGACAAAAGTACAGAGTATAATGTTGCTTTATCATGAATGCTTATTAAAGCTTTGACTTTCAGTGCTATAGCAGAGCTTTTCAGTGCTTTATAACTGAATCTCAAGGTCAATGCAGCATTAACAGGAAGTTATTACACAAAATCATTTCCAAGCCTTTACAGACATTTGATGTACCTTTCTGTCCCCCACTTTGCTGATATAATACCCATTTCAAACCATTTCTTCATGTTCACAATGGTTATTTGTCCAGAATGTCTCAGACATTACTTCCTCATCTCGGCCACTAGTACCTCCATACCAAAATTTCAATCTGTTGACCTGAGATACCAATCAGTGCTTTGTTCCTTTGCTGTTATTTCAGATAGCAGAGCACAGTAATCCCCAACACTACTCAGAAAAGCTGTAATGACAGCAAAAGCGTCACTCCATGTGTTCCTCAAAATCCTGGTTTTGTGATGAAATGACTGTGTGAAAGCACTTACAAGAAGCTTACACCAAGCAAAGCATCAGTGAAAAACTATACACAACCTCTTTGTTTCTATAAAGGATTATACAAGCCAGTGATCTCAGCCCAGAAAGTTCCTAAGATGCCTGAAGAGGCTTTGGGTAACACGGCTGCTTTCCTGACTCTCTATTTGGGAGCATCGATGTACATGTTAGACAGATGATTGAAGCCTGCTGTTTTACTGTCTGAAAATGTGCTAAAAGCCTTACAGCCAAGTGTTGCCTGGTACCATTGGTGGTGAAATACAACAAAATATCGCCAATTGGATTGTATTTCTCATTTCAGATCAATATATTATTTTACAACTGCTTTGTTCATCTATAATTTCAGAAATTTTTTGGGTAGCAAACATGGTGTTGTTGAGCATAGCCACTTATATTGATATTAGTCAAAATATAAAATAAATAAATTTAAAATCTATAGATATTTATGGAACTTTGTCTCTGTCCTTCAAGGAATAGTTAACGAAAATTAAAATTATGTTATCATTTACTCACCCTCAGGTCATTCCAAATCTGTATGAATTTCTTTCTTCTACAGAGCACAAAAGAATATACTTTAAAGAATGTCTGTGAGCAAACATTGAGATATTTCTTAAAAACATATTCTTTTAGAACAATCACTGGTAACATGACTTTTGAATTTTGAAATGAATTTGAATTGAGGTTGCAAAAAAGGTTTGAAGAAATGTAATTCAAAATATGCATACGCACGCAAAGTGCATGTCCTAAAAAGGTTTGAGAACAACTGGCCTAGTTATAAAATATCAGTCTGTGCATGTTGCCAAAGTTGTCGCTGAGCAAACTGACTCGCCTAAAAGGACTTTGGTCATTTTTATGGAAACTCATGCAATATTTAAATGTCAATGGTTTTACTTTTCAAAAAGCGTGGCATATTTCAGTTACGGCCAGAACTTCAATGCAGACTGAAAGACAATTAACTGTCCATCTGTGAACACTGTAAGTGAATTAATCCTGATTTTTGCAATAAAAAAACGTGTATGATCACTGATATTGAGCACCTTTTTAAGAGTAAAGAGATTTTTCCATATATATATGCTGTACTATACTATACACAGCCACACTGATTGAACTGCTCTCACCTTTGTGAGATTACTCCATCAAGCAACACATTTTCCATCAGAGATAATCCAAATCAGATTGAGAAATGATGTGATTAATTGCAACATAAAAGTCCTCATTCCCATTATTTACAACCGTGGTTAGAGGGTTTATTTGGATTCCCACAGCTAAGCAGATAAGTACAGCTGAAGGACAAGGATACTTTGGGCTCACAATAGAGAACAGGTGTAATTTTAGCTGTTTTATTCTTAAGGCTGTATTGAAGAATTTGCACGCTGTCTTGATCAATCAGAGAAATGAAGAAATGACTGCAGCTAATTACAATCCTCCTATTCCTTTCATTTGCGCAATGGCTTTACTTAAGGTAAATATATTGCAGAACAGCACAAACATGAATGCAGAATATTAAACAATAACTTCACAGAGCAAGTCAATACAGCATAGCAATTCCTCAGCAGCTTTAATGTATGCAGGGCTTGTCATAATGCAGTCTAAGGCATTAACCAGCCTTTTAGTCATAGTCGCGTTTTATGGATTCTGTGAGAAAGTGTTCACAGAACAACACATATGCATTTTTTTCCAAGCTTTTAAGCAAGTGTTGAACTTCATGATCAATTTTAAATGAGAGCTTTTGAAAAAGTTTGAAGCAGTGAAGTGCTGGTAGAGAAAGCCTCTCTCATTTGCCTCTGGTATACAGTATATTGCAAATATTTTGATTTTTTAAGGTGAGTAGGTGTGTGGCTGAGGATGCTTAACATGTTTTAGGAGAAACTTTATGTCCCTCGGGTCTTATCCGACCCAGAAAGAAATTCAATTCTGCAAAGGCTTTTCTGCATACATCTAAAACAAGACAACTGCTTTGGAGAGTCTGAACCAAATTTCATTTGAGACAGAGATGTGGAGAAATCTGCTTAAATTGACTGGCCTTGGTGATGTTAGCACTTCCTCAACAAACACCTAAATATAATTAAAAACTCTCGACTTCACACAACTCTTGGGTAACAGAGAGCCTTGCAGGCACAAATACACAAGACTGTTTCATTTCATGTTTCATGGATTGTAGGTTTAAATCAATGTGCTGCTATATAAGCAAATACATAATGACACACCATATAATGGACAAAGAATAATATTAGTTACTATAGTCAGCACTTTTAATTAAAATGGAAACAACAATTATTTTTTTTTAAATGGGTGTATTTTTCACTTTATCTTCTTTCTGACTTATGCTAAATCATATGCCTCCCCCCACCCCTCTAAATAAACAATTGCACTAAAGTAATCTCTTAAATTGAAAACCCTACTAATAAAATTAGTCAAATAAATAAATACACATGTATAGCATTTTCATATTTTATTATTATTAGGGTTGTCAAGTTAACAGATTAGTTTGGGGCAATGAAGCAAAAATGTTTTGTCATATTTGTATGGGTTTGCATATGCATTTCACTTTTAAAATAGTGCTCCGAAAGTGATACAAAAATGAATAGATATGTTTCTTATGGTAAGGAAGTGTTACACTTATTGTAAGGTGCTTGTGTGTCGAGAAGTCATCACAGCATTCAATGCAACACTTTTATTCAAACCACGAAAACAAAAGACTTGGATTAACCAAAAGAAACTTAGTGCAAAACCTTCGGGGAACACAGAAGAACAAGGAGCACGGCATCCACACACAGGAAACAACATAACAAGGTCGTTCAACATCAACAACCAACAAAGACAAGCACACAGGAGGGTATTTAAAACAAGAGGAGATAGGGAACACCTGACGAGACTAACGAGGGCAGTGATGAACATGACCGGTGCATGAAGGGCATGGGGAGATACACAGAAGGGACCTGGAAGTGAAACAACATGACTGTGACAGAAAGTGACAAATGACACACCAGACAGGAAGTGCAAGAACTGACACGACTGACAGATGACAAACAGGACTTCGGGTAACAGGAAGTGACACCACTGCAAACAATTATTATCTGCTCTATTTCTTTAAATTAATAGTTACACTATCATTCAACAGTCTGAGGAGTCACGGAAAGGCAAAGCAAGGCAAGGCAAGGATGAAGATGAAGGTACGTGATCCAACACAACTTTAATAACAGCAAGGAGATCGTAACAGACGTGTACACATAAGCAGTGTTAACACAAACTCAAGAACCAACAACAGGAGGGAACAGTGATGACTATATACAAGCAGTGATTAACAAACGACAGATAGCTGAGTGGATTAGTGTCCGTGAAAACTGATGAGTGACAGAAAAACCTAGAAAAAAAAGGAACATGTGACCAAGGCAAAATAAGATTCCCAGTAAGATTTTTTTTATTTTTATGTCCCCTTTTTAAGTTTCCTATGCTCACCAAGGCTGCCATTATGTTACCAACAGTACTATTAAAAAATGCCGCATTGTGAAATATTATTACAATTTTAAATAACTTTTGTATTATAATCTAATTCTATAGAAATCTATAACATAATTATATTGTAATTTATTAATGTAACAACAAATATGATTTTTCAGTATCCATTACTCCAGAGTTTAGCCTCACACAATCAGAATTCATTCTAATATACTTATTTGGTGCTTAAGAAACATTTCTTATTATAATCGTTGTGCTGCTTAATATTTTTGTGGAAACCGAGATATGTTTCTTTTTTCAGGATTCTCTAAAAGTAGTTAATTCTTAAGATTTATTTAAAGACCTGGAAAAAGGAAGATAAATACTATGCGTACAACCTCTGGGTTACTATTGCCGTTACGACTTCATTGAAAACGATGCAAACACACAGGACTTCCATTATAAAAAATTAAAAACTTCTCCACTATTACTGCGTAGGGCCACAGTTGCTAAAGTATGACTGGCCAATAACACTGCCAGGCAGGAGCAAAATGCATGCTAGGCAGAAAAGCAAAAGTGAGAGAGATAAAACAAATAATAGTCCAAGAGAGAAAAGAAACAAACAAGTACACAATATTCTTTGTGATCATGGCAATCTTTTACAGTCAAGACTATAATGAAGTCCCCATGCACTGTGTTGCTGCACTGCTGTGGGGACGGATTGTGTTTCGATCCTGTAGCATCTTTTCAAAAGATGCATCATTTCATGTAGGCAATACACAATTCCTCTCTGCGGCAAGACTTTCTGCCGTCTGTTCTTCGATCCCATGTGCACTTGCAACCCTAGACCTCAGATTTTCTTCATTGCCTCCAGTCTTCATGCTAGTAGTTATCTATACACAGTTGTAGCTACGTTATGTACCCTTTGTAAATTCAAGAGCCATCACCCAAACCCTGGCTAAGCTTTGCTATTCACAGCTGCGATGTGGATAAAGCCCTCCTCCGAGCTTCTCTCAGCAGCCTGTGGGCTGCATAATGAGCAAAATACAGTGACTGATTGCTGTTAGGATGCCAGCGGCTATTTGGCTAACCACGAGGCTTTTTCTAGTGTGAAAACGATGTGAAGACCTTAACATCATCCACGCATCTGTTTAGTGCAAACCGCTTTCTTATCGCCACTCAATTTTGTCATTTCAGGTTGTTGCCACAGCATAAATCTTTGTCCAATTCCATGGATGTGCAACCATATCCATTATAAAAAAATAAAATATGCAGAGGAAGTTGCATCCATGTGCTCAGTAATTTGATGATGGGAACAAATGCCACCTTTGAGACTGAGACTGGTATAAAAACAAGCGACACATGCCCTATTAATCATTCTCAATAGCCTTTTACCATGAAGCACAATGACGAGCCAGTCAGAAGATACAAAGGGGATGTAGGGATCAGTCCTGGGCTTGAGTGTGAAGTGTGTATGACCTGATTGATTGTGTTGTTATTGTTAAGGACTCTGTTCCGTCTGCCTGCGGAATTCTCCCTCGCCATTCATCCACTCGTCTGTTTGCTCTGGCTCTCATAAATTTCACTGGCAGAGCTGAGCTCTGCTGGGAGCTTAAACAATTGCCTTATTGATGGATGCCCACGTATGAGTGGAGAGAGAATCTTTACAGGAGCTGCTCCTTGAGGCCTTGCAGATTTTCTAGTTTGCTGGCTCCACATACCCTCGATACTCAATATATTGTGTTAATTTGCTATTTTATATATCTTGTCGTATATACAGTACATATATTTATAAAGATTTCAGATGCATCAAGTACTTTTGTTTCAAATCCGCTAAATTCCAGTCTTAGCCCATTGAGAAACACTGGTCTGTTGGCAGAAACCACTAGATGCCACTTCCCTTTGCCAGCAAAAGCCTCTAAGTCCACTAAAAACCAATCAGATGAAGCAAATTGAATCTTGTGATTTCAAGATGAATGATGGCATGCATGTAAAGAAAATTGTTACAATGGCAATGACAGGATTTAGCGAGTAGCATGTAAACACAGTGTTTCATGTGCTGCTGTAATTCTGACAGAAATGGACATAAGCTCCATTAAAGAAAAGCTGTAATTTGACACGGATGAGGCAGACACTCGAAATTTTGAATTTTGCTTTTGTCGTTTGTAGTTTTCAGTTGCATCTTCAGTGATTTAACTATTTAATATGTCTTGTTTTTCAAAGAAGTGGACAAAAGACAATAAAATTGGTTAAACACCAATAAATGAAGTGACATTTACGAAAATAAGGCATTTCAATAACTAATAACCTTTTCAATGCCATTAAAGTGAAATTACTGAACCTAAACTCAGGAGCATGATAAAAAAACACTAATTTAAAAGAAAAATGTCAGGCGGACTTACTTTTTGCATGTACATTTATTCAATTAGCAGATGCTTTTATCCAAAGCGACTCACAATTTGAGGAGTAAAGAAGCGATTTGTCCAAAAGATTCAAAAACACATAAGAGTGCTTACAATACAAAGTATCAAACATTCTGAACACAAGTAGCACAAGCATGGGGAATAGAGAAAGAAATAAGGTTATTTTAAATTTTTAATTTTTTGTGTGTGAGGTGTGGTGTGTGTCATGTTAGGTGCTCATGGAAGAGGTGTGTTTTTAGTAGTCTTTTAAACTTTGACAAGGAATCTGCTTATGGGGAAGTTTTATAGTGAGACAAACCAACTCAAACACTACAGAATTCATAAAAAAACATTGTTGATACTTATCGAGATTTGTGTAGCTGCTTCACCTGCAAAATTATGACATGCTGTCAAAAGTCTTTATCAACTCTAACCCTCTATCAACTCTTAGGTTACAAACATTCTTCAAAACATCTTATTTTGTATTCAGCAGAGGAAACAAATTCATACACATTTGGAACAACTTGAGGACCCCTTTATATGAAGACTATTTATATGTTTTACATTTCATAGAAATAGCGACTTACACTTACAGTAATCCCTCGTTTATCGCGGTTAATGTGGACCGGAAAACCCCCGCGATAGGTGAAAATCCGCGAAGTAGGATCAGCCAATCAGCTCACGGGATACATCCACTCGTGCTCTCATTCTTCGATCTTGAAGAATGAGATCAATCACGTGTCTTGTCTGAGTGCCCGTGGGTGTGTACAAAGCCTCTGAGAGAGTTTCTCTCTTTGTCTGGCATCCTGGAAAACCGTTTCTCTTGCGCATCACGATAAAACAACGCTGCTTTCTTCAACACAGCTGCTGATAAAGTGGTATTTTTGAACTTTTATTTTTCTATGACTATTTTTGTGTCCGTGAAGTGACGAGGGATTACTGTATATCCAATATGAGAATGTACTGCATAGTAGGAATGACCAATAACTGAGCAAAAATGTTGACTGAAATAAATACACCGATGTACAGTATGTGAGAGTGCCTAATTGTTTCAATAATGAAGCGATATCAAACTTAAATGCTCCTTTCCTGAATGTCTCACCTCAGCAATGCCCTGCTTGTTTTGTTCCTTTTTTCAAGAACAAATACTTCTATAACATGTTTAATTCTTGCATGCATCAGCTCGCGGCACACAGTGAGTCAGTGGGGGAGCTGGCGAAATGGAGTGCTAAAATATTTATCAAGGCGTTGCATATTCAGCCCGGGGTCCTTTGTGAGTGCTCTTGTGATCTTCTGCAACACGTTTGCAAATTAAATATTGATAGCATTTAAATAAATAGGCGAATGGCGCGCCCCGGCTCGAAAGGATGCCACGCTGAATAAGTGAAGATATCAGTGGTGGTTGGGGTGTATCTCTCTCGTGAGGCACAGGAGTGATAAGGGGAGATTCCCTGCTGTCTTCCCTCTTCACATTGAGAAAAATCATCAGTTCGGAGATAAAGTTTGCAAGTGATTTGATCAAATACAGTCATAACAAATGAAGTAAAAGGTCAACAGTCCTCAGGGTAGACGTATGTTTACAATTTGGCTGTGCGGAATCAACGTCTGTTCATTAGGTTGTGATCACAGCAAGTCCATAACCATGCTTGCATCGGAAATCACGTACTCTCTTGAGCAGGTAGTATGTAATTACTTCATGACTGCTAAAAAGTATGCTCTACATAATATTAATGTGTGTAGAGCAAATGTAATCCTGACATTCTACATTTGCTATGCTGTCATTATCACGTGACCTACCAGCATTCACAAATCCTCTCCTGTGGCCTCATGTCCGTCATATGCACACTTCAAAATAGGAAGAAGTAGGTCATCTGAATACTTTCTGACAACTCTTTTAAGAGTATACTGTGAATTCGGATATACTAATTTTGTCTTTTGTCATACTGTTTTTCGCTACTATATAGTAGGAAATTATGCAATTTTGGATAACATTTGGAGAGGTAGTGGGACAGAGATGATGAACCTGTCGATTGTTACATTATACAATACATAATACAACCAATTGAATGAACTGTACATATGTCACTCACAGCTTAGCTTTTTTTATTATATTTTTATACCTATTATATTGACCAATAGATTTCTCATAATATTAAACCTGCTCTTATCACTTTCTTCACCACTAACGGCAACAAATAGAATTGCAAAATTTACTTTATTTTTTATTTTATTGTCAGTAGTTGAACAAAATGTACTTCCATGCGAACCTTGCTGCCATGACTCTAGTGTTGTGAGTGGTTCCCCGGTCATTACTATGCACTTGTTTTGGTTTGCAAAATTAGAATTATTATTGGTTGTTGCTTACAGACAAAATTAAAAAAAACTTGGTACTGGTATTTTGTCGTTCTATGGTTGCTATAGTGTCTCTATGATATTCTGCTCCCTAGATATGATTTGGGTTCCTCCTTCAATGTATTTTGAAAATTGGATTTTGTTTTCCTCTTTTATTATCCAATAGGCAAAACTCTTAAATTACACCTTTCCTTAACAAGCCACGATTTTAGGTATCATGTACATTGGTATGTTTTCTACTTATGGTTAGGCATTTTAAAAAGATCCATGAGCAAAATAATGACTTTTGCAAAGCACGTTTCACAAACACTCCCAGTTTTACAAACTCGTACCATTGGCTGAGAGCTGCCTCCAGGTTTCCTGATTGGCTAAAATGCGGTCAGATCTTGTTCAGACGAATGCAAGTGGTCAAATGCATTTTAGTGATCTGATGTATGTAATTGAAGATTTTAAATGAATAAACCAATATATAAATATGTACGGCAATATGCATTAACCCTAAAGAGCAACCAATTGTGAGTTCACTACAATTAGTATAAATGCATAATCTACATGGATGAGTAGCAAATCCAAAGTTATGTAAATTAAAAGCGCTAATTAGAACTGCCATCAGAGATAGAGAGAAAGAGAGAAAAGGATGTGAGAAATAAAACCCTGCATTCTGTTTCTTCCGTGTTTGGAGGGCAGCCAAAAGTTGAACACATACACACATACATTCCTGCATAAATTTGGTGGTTCCATATTGCATTTCCTTTTCAAAGGCGTGTATTGTTTCAGACAATGCTATGTAGAATCACACAACACCTGGGCCTCACACCTACCTTCCTCTAACCTACATTGAGAAATATAAGCAAGAAAATATCAGAAGCTCACTCACTTCCTGTTCTTCCACAGAACAGCAGCACCGTGGGAATACAACATCATTTATAACACTTCATATTTCAAACAGAGCAGGATAAGTCGATGAATTCAAAGTGCTAGTTTGCATTAAGGTCTTGCCTTTCTGGCTTCTATGTGGATATGATTTGTTGTTGAGCATATACATGTAGTGATCTTTTAGCTGTCAGATGCAGGCTAGCAGGGGTCTCCTGGGATATGATCCAGTTTTAAACATCCCCTTAGGAAACTCTGAATCCCTAGTGATGAAATACATGCTATAAATAAGCATGTGTCAAAAAGCAGAAACATTGAATACTGTACACATGTAGAATACTTTACTGTACTGTTACTTTTTACCATTCCGGAAAAAGACACTGGAAAGGCCAAGCTGTTGATTTGCACCATGTTTTGGCAATATTTGAATAGTGGTTATCCTCAGTTATTAAAGGAATAGACCTAATGCTCTCTGAAAATCAGTTTAGAGAGGGATAAGTCAGCTAGTCAATATCACATATGTCACAAAATAATAGAGTATAATAATAGTACTCAAATAACCAAATAAATTAAATGAATAACACCCCATTTTAATATAAATTGTAAAGACATGTATTCTCTTAAAACTCTTAGTAAGAAAAACAGACAGTAAAAATGGCAAAATATCTCATCTCTGAAAGCCACGAAGGACCAATTAGATTTAGCATTCTAGGCGTGTCCCAATATTTTCATGCAATTTTCTGGTTATGAATATAAATTATGTTACCTGCAATGTTGTCATTTACTCATCATAAAAAGTATCTAAATCACAGACTTACAAGTTTTGTTTCCAGTCCCCGGATTGTTGGTAAATGCTGTCCACATCCAGCGCTCTTTCTGTTTTGTATTTTATAAAGTAAATCCTGTTAATATTTCAGTGTGAGAAACCACTACAAACGTGTGTGAGTGTCTGAATGAATCAAACTGAGTCACAAACAATTTCAGACCTTTCTGCAAATGTATTTGACCATTTTCTGTTTAGTTCCATCCCTAATAAAACACACCTGAACAAGCTAATCAGTCTTCAGTCTTCAGGATCACTAGAAAAGCCACATGTAGGTGAGTTTGATAAAGGTTGGAGCTAAACTCGAGAGCCAGCCCTGGTAAACTCAATTGTGATTCATTTTACAAATGTGGCATCACTAGTGGTTCTAAACAGCTGATAATAAACACATGTATTTTCTAAAATATTACAAAGGAAACTGATTCTCAGGTCAGTATAGTTCATCTCCATCGTCAGACTCAATGATTTATTATCAGCAATATTTTCCTAGGGTAGAGTCGGATTTCACTAATTGACATGTTGCTGAAGTAAATCAGTAAAAGCGGTCTAGTGATTGTTTTATTTCAAGATGAAGTGGAATTCAATGGATTGAATAGCTGGTGTTGGGTTTTTTAATGTTGTGAACATGCTCTGTCAAGAGGAAAATTCATCTGCCAAAAGAACCAAACAGACACTAAACATGCTCAGACTGTGCAGAGATAAGATTGATATTGACAGCTGCAACACTCAAAAAGGCACAATAGATATTTCATATCTTAAGAACTCAACAGACATTTTATGTGGCTTTGCTTATTGAGAGTCTGAGCCTATTTATTTTCTTTCCCCAAGAGGAACAATCTGCCCAAAAATGAATGTTCTGTTATCATTTACTCACCATTGCGTATCAAACCCATATGACACTCTTTATTCTGTGGAACACACACACACACACACACACACACACATTTATTTTTGAGAATATTTTGGAATACAGAGTATTTTTGTTATTTCAGCACTCTAATCCATACTATGTCCTCTGGCCCGAGTCAGAAGATGCTGTATGAAGTCGGGAGGTGAACTAATAATTTCTGTTTTCTGTACTGGCTTTCACCGGACTCATGTATGAAAAACGTGTACCAGAAGATGCAGTAAAACACTTCTTATTACTGTTATTCTTTCTGCTGAGATATTTTGCATGCATGGTTTCAGTGAAATAAGCCCCTTAAAAAACAAACAGTTATTTCTGAGGCATATAAACGACTTCCTGTAGCTCAAACAGTAGAGTGTGGTACTTGCAATGCCAAAGTCATGGGTTTGATTCAAAGGGAAAGCAAGAACTGATTAGAATGTCAATGTTTTCTTGAATGCAATGCAAGTTGCGTTGGATGAAAGGTGCATAATCCAAAAAGCCAAATGCATAAATGTAAACATTTAAAATCATCAATGTCCAATCAATCAATAAAATATTCAGTTCTGATTCAATGGCAAATGTGATTAGCAGTCTTTGTAATTTCTACTTTTGTCTTAAAAGACAGAATTGTGAGATAAAGGGTTTATTTTTTTATTCCGTGATGGAAACAAGCTTCTGTAGTCAAGCGGGTTTTGAACAAAATATTTAATATTATACAACAGGGACTGTTGAATGCTTGAATTTGAATGGTTGACAAACATTCGATTATTTTTGACAGAAACAGATGGCTAAAGTTCCAGGCAGGACAAACGCAATACCATATCACATTGCCAAATTATTTCATTTATTTCAAAAGTCCTTACAGCCGACAACAGCAAAAGAACCAAAACACACGATGAAGCTGATCAAGCAAATAAATGTAGTAAACAATAGGGTAAAAGTAACAAATTATTTCCATGTATTTAACCACAAAATTATGTTTTATGTATGTATTTTCCAAATGCACACACATACAGTACCGAAACACACACACTCACACGGTAATGTGTTGTTAGCACTGATCAACTTTGAAAACCTTAAAAGCTTCATGACATTTTTAACTAGTGATGTAATAGTGGCTCTGTTCTGGAGCAGATAAACTTAGTAGAGATGCTGCTGCTGCTGAACACTTCTGAGACACACACACACACACACTCACACACTCTCTCATATAACTGGTATCAATGGCTCAAGCCTCCAATACTCCAATGAAATAGTCAATTATTCCTTATTTAAACAACTCTGTGAGATTTTATTGGGCTAGAGCAAACGTTTCAAGTGTCCACAGCCTTGCATTTTGTTTGGAATAAACTTGAGTCATGACCACAGGCGTGCTGTAATTTACAACATCAAATCATCACTCCGAAAACAATTTTGCCAAAAACCCTTACCGGAAGAGACATTAAGAGGGCACCTAATTGGGAGGAATGTCTGTCATGGGTCAGAGCAGTACAGATCTCCCTTTCTTTTTAATTAATACCAGTGGGCTGTCACAACCTCCAAATGAGAAGTCATAAAAGATGAGTGCGCAGTCAACCATGGAGCCATTTTTTATTTTTGTTTTTTTTTTGAGAAAGGTACTATGTGTGTTTGTATTGATGCCTTGTTTGTTTTTTGCTCTTGCTTCACCGTTCACTGTTGTGGATCAAACAATTTAGTAAATCTTTTTGGAGAGCTGGACTGTTAGGTTTTGAGTTTTAATTCATGTTTATATTTCTGTTCTAGAGTTTTGCTGTCAGTGTGTTTATTGGTTCTGTCCTCCTCCTGTTTCCTGGCCTGTTACCAATTGATTTGAGTTTCAGTTCAGGTGTGTCTTGTTAATTAGTCTAATTAGTTCCTCTGTTTGCTAGTATTCAAGCTCTGTGTTTAATTTCTGTCCTTTTCCATTCTACATTGGTTTTTCTATTCCATAGGCTCTTCACTGTTTGATTTTGTGGTGAAGGAGTTTAATATAAATGGCTGCAGCGTCTAGATCCTGCCTACTGTCCTTTGTGCTGCAACCAGTGACCATGACAGAAGGGCATACCAACTAAAAGTAAGGATTTAGCAGCTGCTACCTCTTTAATAAATGTAATAGTCAGCAGCCATGTCACCCTGCAGCCCAAGGCTGGTTGCCCACTGAAGCTAAACAGGTTTGAGCTAGGTAAGTACCTGGGTCGGAGACCTCCAGGGGAAAACTAGGTTGCTGCTGGAAAAGGTGTTAGTGAGGCCAGCAGGGGTGTTCACCCTGTGGTCTGTGTGGGTCCTAATGCCCCCGTATAGTGATGGGTATTCAATTGTAACAAGCACCATCCTTCGGATGAGACGATGAAACCGAGATCCTGGCTCTTTGTGGTCATTAAAAATCCCAGGATGTCCTTTGCAAAGAGTAGGTGCTTAACCCTGGTATCCTTGCCAAATTTGCCCATTGGCCTCGGTCCATTATGGCCTCCTAATCATCCCCGTATACTGATTGGCTTCATCACTCTGTCTCCTCTCCACTAATGAGCTGGTGTGTGGTGGCAGTTCTGGCGCAACATGGCTATAGTCGCATCTTCCAAGTGAACACTGCAAAATGCTGATGGTTGAGGAGATTCCACGGAAAGTATTCAGACCCCCTTACATTTTTCACTCTTTGTTATATTGCAGCCATTTGCTAAAATAATTTAAGCTCCTTTTTTCCTCATTAATGTACACGCAGTACCCCATATTGACAGAAATGCATAGAATTGTTGACATTTTTGCAGATTTATTAAAAAAGAAAAACTGAAATATCACATGGTCTTAAGTATTCAGACCCTTTGCTGTGACACTCCTTCACCTTCATTTGAGTCCAGCTGTGTTTGATTATACTGATTGGACTTGATTAGGAAAGCCACACACCTGTCTATATAAGACCTTACAGCTCACAGTGCATGTCAGAGCAAATGAGAATCATAAGGTCAAAGGAACTGCCTGAAGAGCTCAGAGACAGAATTGTGGCAAGGCACAGATCTGGCCAAGGTTAAAAAAAAGTCATTTGAGTACCAAGAAAAGCACTATATAAATGTAAGCTGTTCTCCATTTGTCAAGACCAAGGAGTATGTTGAAGAGTTTGTGCAGTTTTGCCGTTGGGTATCACAGTCGAAAGGATGAGTTAATAAATTTATTTTGGAGTGGATTGGACACAGAACTTTGGCCATTTCTACCTGTGGGAGATGTTGGCATGACTCTTGAGCAGTGCCTTGTGCTGAGGTGCTTTGGCTTGGGATGGGGTGGAGGTGGGGTTGATCCTCAATGGCCCCCTGAACTGCCAGAACCTCTCTGGAGGCTTCCTGTTCCATTAAGCCCACCATCCCACTCCAGTGGAAGTGTTTTTGAATGACGACGTGCCCTCTGCTACTGTTAGGTTTTGAGTTTGTTTTGATTCATGTTTGTATTTCTTTTCTAGTGTTTTGCTGTCAGTGTGTTTATTGGTTCTGTCCCCCTCCTGTTTCCTGGCCTGTCACCAGATGATTTGAGTTTCAGTTCAGGTGTGTCTTGTTAATTAGTCTCATTATTTCCTCTGTTTGCTAGTATTTAAGCCATGTTTCTTTGTTCACTCCTCTCCTCATCTGTATTGCATTGGCTGTTCTTTTCCATTGTAGGTTTTTTTCAGTGTTTTGTTTTTGAATTTAATAAGTCTAATTAAAATAGTTGCTGTGTTTAGATCCACCATACTTTCCTTTGTGCTGTAACCATGACCATGATATGGAAACCTTGAGAAATGTTCAAGCAGTCATTTATGAGATCTACAATAACACATATGCACATTGGTCCATTTTGCATCATAACAAATGTTATTCTCAGTTCATGAGGGTGTGATTATTATAATTTTTTTATGGTTCACCATGCCAGAAAAAGAGGTTACAATTTATTTTAAGGTGTCAATCTTACAGTGTACATTGAAGTACTTAGTAGTATAATTAACTGCATGTACTTACGACAGGGTAAGAGTTAGGATAAGGAAAACTGCATTAATTTCATGTAATGCATATAAAAAAACTCAGTGAAATAGTGTTACCAAAAAAGATTTTAAACTGACCAACAAGATTTGATTGAAAATTTGACCAAGAAAAAGTATTCAATGTGTTTATTCAAAGTAACCTCTTAATTATAAACCAATTTACTGCAATTTTGAGAGGATCGTGGGCTTGCAGAAGGGAAGGAAATGTGTTTGCTGACCTGAGGCAACATCATGCACTAGACTGAGGTTTAAAACTGAATGATGATATGAACATTCAAGTTATGGATTACTATGGCGAGGGTGTCCAAACTCAGTCCTGGAGGGTCACTTTAGCTCCGACTTCCCTCAACACACCTGGCTGGAAATGTCTGGTATACCTAAGACCTTGATTAGCTGGTTCAGGTGTGTGTTGAAGCTGAGCTCTGCAGGAGAGTGGGAGGAGCAGTATTGGACACCTCTGCCATAAAGTATATGATATAATTTGATGGAAGCATGAATAGGTACACAGCGCTATGGAAATTAATGTCAAATACTTCAGTAGTCACAGCCAACGTGTGACACACTAATGATTATGTTTTTTCTGATACTTTCACTGTATTTAATCAAATTTAGCCTGAAAGAAAATTTGTGGTTGATTAAGGTCATAGGCGAGAATTTGAAAATTGAAACCATATATTAAATGGTTAAGATAAAATATAATATTACAGCTTTTAAATCATTTTTGCAAATGCAATTTTTTTTAAACAATTCAGAGAGAAAGTAACCAAAACTAACCAAATAAATTAATATATAGGTCAAGTATTCAGTTTAATTAGGTTTCCTTAACAGTTTGATTATGATTGATGGTTATGAAATTCATGATTGATGACAAGTCATTAAAAGTTTCCCCAACTATTTTGCTATGATTAATGAAGAGCCGTGATTGACAGGTCATTCAGAAGTTCCATTACTAAATTTCATCACTATATTTTTAAAAGCCAGAAATAACGATTTTCTTGGAATTCAGGGCATTGTAAAATGGCACTACAAACAAATTAGCAGGAGATTAATGGATCCATCAGTAAATAAAGCCAAACCTAATATTCCTCTTCTGATGAGATTTTTAATTTTGAGACTTCACCTCATTTAAACTCAATCCATTAACATGTGCTTTAAGAATATAGTTTTAAAATCAACATCACTTGGAAACAATTATAACAGCATTTATGTAGATTGATCTGTAGATACCATAAGACAAATTAAAGAAAACATATCTCAATATAAGAATGCCTGAGTAAGACTGCACTGCACTGTATAGAGACTACAATGAAAGAAACATCATGCTGAATAAGCAGTGAGGTGCCCTTGATTTACTCAAAGCCCATAGGGGAACCAGATGGATCTGTGTCACCTGCCCAGCTTTGAAGTTCACAAAGCCCTGCAGGATATCCACCAAATGAGGGATCAAATTCTGTTTGATGCCATTTTTTCCCTCTGTATTGGAAGATAAAATAACCTGAGAAGATTTGTCTTCATTGCACATAGCCAGTGTCTTATCCTCCAGCCTGGATAATGGAATCTGAGGTTAGGGCTACATTTCATTATAATGTTTGCTTAAATGTTTGGATTGCTGGTTCATCTAGGAGGCAACATGAAGTTACTTGTCTATTAAGGACACAATTTATCTAAGCCATAAAACCATAAATTTTACAAGTATTAATATCCTGCATCCTTGTTCATATATTCAGAAACCTCAAAGGCATAGTTCAGTTATTATTTGCTCACCCTCAAGTCATTCTAAACGTGTGTTAAAATGTTTTTCATTTTCACACAGCTCTTATAAATAACTATATATAACTATAAAAGTCTATCAAGCTCCAAACAGTATAAAAGACTCAATAACAGTATTGCGTATATTCCACGTGACAATATTCCAAATTTTCTGAAACCATTTAATAACTTTGTAACAAAATAAAACAAAAGATTTGTCAAAGATTCTTAGGTGATGCTTTGTGATTCTTAAGTGATGTTCAACCGAATTTTCCATTTTAGATGAATTATTCCATTAATGTTTATATGCTGTAAAATATCTCATGTTCACCTAAAGCTAAATGTCACGAATGACATGCTATAACACTAGCCGGTGCAATCAACCATTCGGCTTGTATTTCACAAAGCAGCGGGTCATGTGGTTGCCGACCGAACATGTTTTCTTCTCTAGATGAGGAGCTCCTCAGGGTCCAGTGCACATAATTAAATGAAAAACTGTGCTATTATTTACCAGACATTTCTCAAAGACCTTTTGCTCCATCTCTCATCACTGTCTTTTTTTCCCTCGGATTCTTAGAAACCACACTAAGCTTTGACTCTTTAAAAAAAAAGATCTCTTTGCCACAATACCATTCCATGAATCCAGTCTTCAAATACTTTGCTTTATTTGACACTGTTAAGTGTTCCCTTTCAGGGAACTCGAGCTGTGTCGAAGCACTAGGGGAAATAGCCTTGCGTGAGTCACGTGAAGATCTATGCAACCAATGAGAAGCGAACGCGTGTAAATGCGTCACTGCCGGCCGCAGCCGGTGACGTCATGAGGAAGAGCATAAAGCGCGTCTGAAACCGGGGCGCGTCAGCTCTGAATGCCTTCAGCGTGCTGTGTCTGTGCGAGAGTGGTTTTTGAGACTTGATAGCTTAAAAAATCAAAGAATGAGTGTGAAAAGTGTGGCGAGAGATGAACAGAGTTTCAGACCGTGTGTTTATCCCTGTCCTCGTTTTATAACGGGCAGGGATACACATGTAATGTGTGTTATCTGTTTAGGAGTGGAACATGCACGGTCGGCTCTTGAGGGCGCCGGCTGTAAAGACTGTGAGCAGTTTTCTCTGCATGTTCTCCGCTCCCGCCTGGCGGTCTGTAACGAGGCGTTGCGGCGCTCTCAGTCCTGGGGTTCACAAATGGATCTCGCTGAGGCTGCTGGGGTGGGTCCGTCCTTACCTCAGCCCTCACGAGACCAAACGGGTTCCAGTCACGGGCACTCCTCGGGAGATGTTCGTGCTGTGACTCCAACATTAGCTTTGTCGAGTTCCGATAGTGAGATGGACTTAGCTAGTGTTGACCCGGCAGAGGAGGCTTCGCCACTCTCCTCGCCGGCGTTTGAAGAGCTAGTTGAGGTTGTGGCGCGAGCTGTCTCTCGTCTGGATATTGAATGGCCGGCGGAGACCAGAAGCGCCCGTCCTAAAAGAAGTATGTTGGACGAGCGTTATCTGCCGGCTCGCGTCACTCCCCCGCGCCGAGCTATGCCTTTCCTTCCCGATTTGCATGCCGAGGTATCCAGATCGTGGGAAAAGCCAGCCTCTGAGAGAGTTCATACACGGAACAGTTCGATGTATACGAATCTCGCAGGGGCTCAAAGCTATTGCTATGGGGGGATGCAGAAGGTGGATGAGGCGCTTGCGAGCTACCTTGTGCCCCAATCTGCGTCCTCCATTAAAGCTCCGGCGCTCCCCTCCAAGCCGATGCGCGTCACGTCGTCTTTGGTGGGGAGAGCGTACTCAGCCTCTAGTCAAGCCGCAGCGTGCCTGCACACCACGGCTCTGCTGCAGGCTTATCAGGCTGAGTTGCTGGGGGACCTCAACGAGGGCGGCGGTATCGGTCCGGAGACAGTGGCAGAGCTGCGCCGGACCGTGGATCTGTCTCTCCGGGCCACTAGGGAGACGGCCTACTCTGTCGGTCGCTCCATGGCAGCTCTGGTGGCTACGGAGAGACATCTTTGGCTCAATTTGTCTTCCATCAAAGATAGGGACAAATTTGTTTTGCTGGACGCTCCTCTGTCCCCTTCGGGCTTGTTCGGCGACGCCGTAAAAAGCGTTGTCGACAAGTTTCAGGAGGCTGCACGACAGCAGGTGGCGTTCAGTAAAGTTATTCCCCGCGCCCTCCACGTGAGACCGCCAGTCAAAGGGGGTCTCAGAGCTCTTCACACAGGGCCGCTCAAAAACGAAGTGTCGCCACCCGTCTTCCTCCGGCTAATCCCGGGGGGTCGGGGCGACAGGCTCAAGCCTCTGGCAAGAGGGGCGATCTGAGGGCTGTCCTGAGCGCTAAGAAGGCTAAGAGCAAGCGGCCCTGACGCCAAGCCGCAACAAGGTGGTGTATCCCTGGAGCAGCTGACCAGTCAGCCCGCCATGGGAAAACCACCCCCTCTGAGGAGGGTCCTAGAGCACTCCACCCGGGAATCCGGAAATCCCGGCCCAGTGGTGGACATGCCATCAGCACCAGAGGCCAGCCCCGGGAGGCTGGTTCCCCTAGTAGAATTCCGGGATGCGTGGTCACGGCTACCCGGTATCTCTCAGTGGGTCCTGCGCACGGTCACCTTAGGGTACGCCATTCAGTTCGGGGTCTCACCACCCCAGTTCTCGGGGGTCCTACAGTCTGCTGTAGGCCCTCAGCAGGCTCTGGTCATGGAACAAGAAGTAGACACTTTGCTGGCGAAAGGGGCCATCGAGTATGTACCCCTCGCAGAGAGCAAGTCCGGGTTCTACAGCCGGTACTTCATAGTTCCAAAGAAGGATGGAGGGTTGCGGCCCATTCTGGATTTACGTCTCTTGAATCGTGCGGTCAAGCGTCTAAAGTTCAAAATGCTAACGCTCAAACAGATCGTAGTGCAGATCAGATCCGAGGATTGGTTTGTCACAGTCGACCTCAAGGACGCTTATTTCCATGTCTCCATCCTTCCGCAACACAGGAAGTTCCTGAGGTTCGCCTTTGGGGGAAAGGCGTACCAGTATCGGGTGCTTCCTTTCGGCCTAGCGCTCTCACCCCGCACGTTTACGAAAGTCGTGGACGCTGCTCTAGCTCCCCTGCGGTCACGGGGCATCCGTGTCTTAAACTATATAGACGACTGGCTTATTCTGGCCCAGTCGCCGCAGTTGGCGGAGCAACATCGAGATGTAGTGCTCGCACACATAAAGAAGCTGGGGTTGAGGCTGAACGCCAAGAAGAGTGTCCTTTCTCCTGCTCAGAGAACCACCTTCTTGGGAGTCGTCTGGGACTCAGTAGCGATGTCGGCCCGGCTTTCCCCCGGGCGCATCCAAGTTATCTGTTCAGCCGTCAAGAGCATCAAGTTAGGCCAGCCACTCACTGTCAGACACTTCCAGAGGGTGTTAGGGCTCATGGCAGCGGCTTCCTGCGTCATCCCGTTGGGCCTGCTGCACATGAGACCCCTGCAGTGGTGGCTAAAGACCAAGGGGTTTTCCCCGAAAGGGAACCCGCTTCGCATTATCAAGGTCACGGGGCGATGCCTACGCGCCTTGAGTATGTGGAAGAATCCTTGGTTTCTGTCTCAAGGCCCAGTGCTAGGGGCTCTGGCTCGGAGAGTCTCTCTCTCGACAGATGCCTCCCTCTCGGGCTGGGGGGCGGTCTTGAGAGACCGCTCCTCACAAGGTCTATGGAACAGTCGGCACCAAACCTGGCACATAAACATGTTAGAGTTACTGGCGATCCGCAAAGCACTCCGTGCGTTCCTACCGGACCTTCGCGACCACCATGTCACTGTTTTCACCGACAGCATGACTGCGGTTGCGTATATCAATCACCAGGGGGGTCTGCGTTCGCGACCACTTTACAAGATGGCGCGACAGATCCTCCTCTGGGCCCAGGGAAAGCTGCTCTCCATCCGGGCGGCTTACATCCCGGGGGTCCAGAATGTGGGAGCAGACGCCCTGTCGAGACAGGGGGCGAGACCAGGGGAATGGCGACTCCACCCCGAGGTGGTGGAGCAAATTTGGGAAAGGTTCGGAAAGGCACAGGTCGACCTGTTTGCCTCGGTAGAAAACTCCCATTGCCCTCTGTGGTTTTCACTCACACATCCAGCGCCTCTGGGGCGGGATGCCGTGACGCAGGCATGGCCGAGGTTACGCCTGTATGCTTTTCCCCCGATCGCTCTGCTCCCGGGAGTTCTGGCCAAGGTTCGCCGGGACAAGGTCCGTCTCACGCTAGTGGCCCCCCACTGGCCGTCCAGAATATGGTTCGCGGACCTTGTGTCCCTCCTCGACGGGGTCCCCTGGGAGATCCCGATCAGGAGGGACCTTCTGTCCCAGGCGGAAGGTTGCATTCTTCACCCGCAACCAGGGCCGTTGAAACTGTGGGTCTGGCCCCTGAGGGGGCCCAGCTCATAGAGGCCGGTCTCTCAGCCGAGGTTGTTGAGACCATCCTGCAGTCCAGAGCTCCCTCCACGAGGAAACTCTACGCCTTGAAGTGGAAGCTCTTCACTTCTTGGTGTAGTGAAAGGCAGCTGAACCCAGTAACCTGCCAAATTGGCAAAGTACTGGAGTTCCTGCAAGAAAGATTTGTGGCAGGGCTGTCCCCCTCCACCTTGAAGGTCTACGTGGCTGCTATAGCGGCTTGCCACGTACCTCTGGGTGGGGTGTCCTTGGGCAGGGACCCCCTAGTCACTCGTTTCCTCCGTGGTACATTAAGGCTGAGACCTGCGGCACAGACCAGGGTGCCTGCCTGGGACTTGTCCATGGTACTCCTAGGCTTGTCCCAGCCACCCTTTGAACCTCTAGAGGGTATCTCTATTAAGTACCTCTCGCTAAAAACCCTTCTTTTGCTGGCTATCACTTCGCTTAAGAGGGTCGGGGACCTTCAGGCCCTCTCAGTGGCCCCATCATGTCTTGAGTTTGCGCCCGGGATGGCGAAAGCTTTCCTCCACCCGAGGCCGGGCTACGTCCCCAAGGTTCCCACTAATGTGGCTCGGTCTGTCACGCTGCAGGCCTTCTGCCCTCCCCCATTTGACGATCATGAGCAGGAGCACAAGAACAAGGTCTGTCCAGTGCGAGCACTGGACGCTTACGTTCACAAGACTGCCACGTGGCGTAAGTCGGACCAGCTGTTCGTTTGCTTTGGGGCCCCCGAGGGTGCCCCAGCTTCCAAGCAAACTCTGAGCAGGTGGATAGTCGAGGCTATCTGTCTAGCTTATGAGTCGGCCGGACATGCTTCTCCTTTGAGGGTCCGAGCCCACTCCACTAGGAGCATGGCGGCATCCAAGGCTCTCCTCTCCGGAGTCTCCTTGCCTGACGTTTGTGCTGCGGCTGGCTGGTCCTCGCCGCACACATTCATGAGGTTCTACCAGCTAGACCTCGATGCCGCCCCGGGAACCAGGGTGCTCTCTCAGTGAGCTGGGACACACCCGGATGCTGACCTCGCTGAGGTGGCGTTGGCATAGCGTTCCCCTAGTGCTTCGACACAGCTCGAGTTCCCTGAAAGGGAACGTCTCGGGTTACTTATGTAACCCTGGTTCCCTGAGGGGAACGAGACGCTGTGTCGAAGCACTAGGGGAAATAGCCTTGCGTGAGTCACGTGAAGATCTATGCAACCAATGAGAAGCGAACGCGTGTAAATGCGTCACTGCCGGCCGCAGCCGGTGACGTCATGAGGAAGAGCATAAAGCGCGTCTGAAACCGGGGCGCGTCAGCCATGAATGCCTGAAGCGGGCCCGGATGCGCCCGGAGCTGAGGCCAAGACACAGCGTCTCGTTCCCCTCAGGGAACCAGGGTTACATAAGTAACCCGAGACGTTTTGTTTGCTCTGAAAAAACCACGGAGGTATTTCCAGTTAACCTTTAAATATTTTTTTACAAAGACTATACGAGCAGTACTTGGTTAAATTCTAAATGGAATTTACAATAGCAGCTAAAAGATGAACAGATGAAACGATGATTGCAGCAGGAACCAAATTGCATTGTTGTAGTAATTGAATCTGGACAAGACCAGACTCAGACACAAGTCCATTTAATTTGGATGCGAATAAACTGGACATGCCAACCCTTTAGAAAGTAAGGCCTTGCACTCAGACTTAAGACGAACTTGATTCTAACTCAAGACTGTACAGTAATTTTTTTACCCTATTAATTACAGTTAAAATTATAACCATTAAGATCTCATTTAAATACTAGTTAATAATTGACAATTTACTGTAACTCGCACTTTACCTTTGAGTAGTGTCGCTGCTGGCGTGAAGGAGACGAGAGGAGCAGGTTTTACTGCTTACAGGGAGATTTTCATACCTCCTTTCTTACTCATCTTGGGGGCCATTGTCTATATACTGTACTGTACATATATATTTCACTACGTGAACTATAGCAATCACAATTAATGTTAACAACACGAGGTAAAACCGCTGTTAATCACTTATAAAAGTATCACTGTGGTGAATGATGCAACCAAACTAAGCGACGCTGAGAGAATGAACGAGTGAAGGGGTGATAGGCTTTGTGAGAGCAGTCGTTATGATATTTCGAGTGAAAATGCGCGCAAAGATGCAGAGCGTTAGGACTTTTCCACATAAAAATGTGCATGGGTGAGGGAAACACCGGTTTGCTCTTATACAAAGTCACTCGTAAAACGAGGTATTACTGTACTGAAACAATGGTTAGTTGGCTTAAGTTTGGTTCGCTGGTCTCTCAGCCTGTCAAAGTGGCCAAAATCCTCCAAAGCCATCAAACCAGGGAGGACAACAGATATTACCCAGCTGGAACCAGCATACCACCTCAGGCTGGATTAAGCTATTTTTTTCAGCGGTGCACAACATTGAAGGACAAAGGTTGTGCATGGTTCAAAAGAGGAAAAGGCACTGTGTTATGGTGGCATTCAGCAGTAGGGTGTGCTGTTTTGTAGCTGAATTTCAAATGACCTGGAATAGTAGGGTTATCTGACATTCACTGGCTTCCTCGTCAGTTTAAATCATGGGAGACTGGGGCTATTTGTCTCACATGGAAGTTCACAATGGCTATATGTCCAGCTGCATGTTTTCTCTATAGCTGTGGCTTTGTATGTTGGTTTCAAAACAATCTTTCAGTAAATTATATTAATTAAAGAATTTCAACATCATCTTATTTCTATAGTTGTTTAACCAAATTGATACAAAATTACATCTTAAGATTTTGTTGGGGCAAGTTAGGCTACATGTAGTTTTATTGGTAAATTATCTTTATTAATTAAAGTAATTACTTTCTGTTGGGCAAAACATTGGCTTGATATTTTTTGGTGGCTGTTTTGTTATATTGTAACCTTGTTTATATATAATTTGTTATATTATATCTTGTTTCTTTTCATGGTTTAACTAATTTTGTTTTGTAACCAAGACTTTAGGCTTTGTCCCTATATTTGATATTCAAAAATAAACCTGCCCTGAGAAATATTCACAAGAGTAAAACATGTGACAAACCAAAACTGCTTCAGGGAGAACGTTTTCGTGGAACAAATGAATCTTCTTAAGTTTATCCCGAGCTGCCCTTGTCATATCTCAGCACAGCACACATAGATAAGCTTTATGCAAATATAGGCAAAGGGGAATTAAAGCTGAGCTGTTATGTTATAACAGTTCTAATATTTCAGGATTGCAATTACAAATTCTTAAGGGTCCAATTTATGACATTCCATCTTTAAATTACAAACCAGAAATGACAATGAGAGGTTAAGCGTTAGACAAGTAATGCAAATGATCACTATCAGATAAAAAAGTAATCCCTTTGAGGTACTTTGCTCATTGAATTTGGGGCGTGCTTAGAGAGACACTGTCAGCTAGAGGTGCAGCAGCATGTTAGGTACCACAACTGCGCATTTCATCCACTGAGCGAGTGCTGGAGGAGGAGATACGCATCATAAAAACCTAACCAACCGTCTTCTGGATCACTCTGCTGGTCGGAACCGATCACGGGGCACTTGTGCAGTGGATAAGCCGGAGCGCGGTGATTCGTGGACTAATTGCGGGAATACGAGGAGCGGCTCTGTGCACGAGAGGGAAATAATCTCGGTCTCCTGACCGTCTCCACACAGTCTTCGATTTAGAGGGCATTTGTTTGGTACTAAAAGTGACAGAACGTTATCAGGAAAGATGTTGCCGACGACATTAGGGGGTTAGAGGTGCAGAGGTTCATCCTGTCATTGAATATGGAGTAAATTCTCACGTCTTCAGTAATTTGCACTCGGAATACAGTGAACAGGAGCTCATCGCGGTTACTCGGTGAGTTGATTCATTATGGCTACAGTAGCCGCAAGATTATTCAAAGTTAAACTATAAGCCCAAGTTTTATTCGAGATTCCAAATCACGTAAATTATATATGAGAGATATCTTTATTGATTATGAATTATATTAAATACGAAAAGCAAGGAGCGCATGTTACACACGAAACCTGGCAACATCATTTACATTTATCCATTTGGCAGACGCTTTTATCCAAAGCGACTTACATTGCTTTCAAGAAACACATTGCCATTCTATTTAGTTCTTGCTTTCCCTTGCAATCGAACCCATGACCTTGCAGTTGCAAGCACCAACGCTCTACTGCTTGAGCTACAGGAAAGGGAGAGTTGACCAACAAAATGAACATTTTGCCATCAGTTAAGATACTCGCCTCAAGCTCTTCCAAACCTGTATGAGTTTCTTTCTTCTGTTGAGCACAAAATAAGATATTTTTCATGAATATTGGTAATCAAACAGTTGTCAATGGCTACTGTCTGGTTATGAACATTCTTTAAAATATCATCTTTTTTCTTCAACAGAAGAAAGGAATTCACACAGGTTTGGAACAATTTGAGGGTGAGTAATTGATGGCATGGTTTTCACTTTTGGGTGAACTATACCTTTAATGAGAATTGTAAGGAATTTAACGTTTTTAATATTTGTTGACAAATCAAATGGTGCTTTAAGTGAAAGTGTGAGCTTTAAATATATATATTTTTTTAAGGAAGGAGATGAGAAATAAAAAAAGCTAATAAATAAAAAAAAACAATGTGCATGTTTAGCGTGCATTAAAAATTAAGAACTTGTTATTCAGCAGTTAGTTTAACTCACAGCAAAAATAATCAGATCATCAGAGTCATTCATTTGAGAACCCTGACTGCACTGAAAAGAGTCCGATCCCAAGAAATCAACAGTCTGTTTTTGATTCACTAAAAAGACTGGATCTATTAGTAATATATTCAGGAATCTTACTACGCTCAAACGCATCGTTTGAGAATCAGTACGGCTTAACTGATTGTGTGCATGTGTAGCCCTGTATAGTGTTTTGTTGATGAATAATAGTTCTGAAGGAAAATCTGTGTCTAAAACCTCGTTGGCCTTCTTTCAAAGTACTGAATTCAATGGATGATGGGTGATCTTCAGGTATGGCTGTGTCTGGTAGCAATATTCTTGAATTATTTCACGACTATTCATACGATTTTTCTAAAAACGTCACTAGGAATGACCACCCCAAACCCTGCCGTAAAACTACCCATAACTGGAGTCTAGACAAACCGTACAAGTTAGGTCATACAAATTAGTCACCTTGTAAAATACGATAGTGCTGGGGAAAGTTATTTTGTAAAGTAATGCATTACAATATTACAATATTTCTCCCATAAAAAGTAACTAATAATGTTACTTTTTAAGAAAAGTAATGTTACTTTTTGTATTATCTGGGCTGGGGTTGTTTGTTTGATTGTTTTTTTTAATAATAATAATAATACATTTTTTAACAAAAAAGTTATATTTTGGGGCAAATGTAAAAGCCTTTTCACACCAAAAAATACTAAAAACTAAAGTAATTTTTGCTTATGGTTTAACTGAATCATTGAAGGTCAACCGCAAATTTATTGGTCAATAAAGTGTGATTAAATGCGTACAAATATTTGTTTTATTAAACATATTTAATTATTGGAGGTTCACGTAATATTATGATTCTGCATTTCCCTGATTTTATTCATTTTGAGGAATACTGCTGTCACAGTCTTGTCCCGTTGCTCACATCCGGGTCCCTTCTATGTATCTTCCATGTCCTTCACGCACTTGTCCGTGTCTAATCACTTATCTTGTTAGTCCTGTCAGCTGTTACCCATCTCGTCTTGTATAAAACCCTCTCGTGTTTCCCTTGTCTTTGTCGGATATTGTCACTGTTATGTGGATGTTCCCTGTTCCGAGTGCTCCCAGTTCACACACTTCCAATTTCTATCAACACTAGTTCAGGAGACTGTCAGTCAATAAATGGGAACACAAAGTAACTTGCGTTACTTATTTGAAAAAGTAACTCAGATATTTTGTTGTAAATTTAGTTACTACTTACTTAAAACTAGTTACTTACTTTACTTGTAATACATTAGCCCCAGCACTGGTAGGAATTGCTGTGAGATTATATTCGATATTTGATCGGAAGGCTCATTAGATCTAGCATTCTGCCTTCAATCAGACATAGAGATAAAGCAGTCCATAAGATTACCTTTATTTGAATGAATGAATCATAGTATTTATTTGAATTAATTATCAAAATTGAGAGAGTCTGTCCAGCGTCTCTTTATTAACAATGAAGCTTAATTACTTCAAAATTCCGATGCTCGTTGCTGAGAATGTATAATGTAGCTAAAAGTAACAGGGCAGTGTCGATGACAAGTTTCTGTGTGCGCAGCACGATCTCCAGTCTCTGAGAGTACAATGAAAACAGTGCATTAATATAGAATAGTGATTAAACTGACTAGGAACTACCTGTGCATTAAACGGTCTCATTGCGCCTTCCAGCCAATCAGAATTGAGACTGACCTTGGAATAAATCAACTGTTGTTAAACAAATTTAAAGACAACTTTCTTTGGGAGTGGTAAATGACGTAAACCCTTAAAACAAACATGCATATTGTATGGCTATTTTTTACCTTTTGGAATTATATGTGAATTCTGATGCTTTTTTAGCACATTTATTAGTTGAACTACACACTGATCTCAACCATGTAGGACATGAGAACGTTGGACACAAACATCACTCTTACTGTTAAAAAAAAAAAAAACATCTTATAATGCATACCACATGGAAGCTACATGCATGGAATTCCATGGAGTAAAATTTCAGATGATAGTGCTTTCCAGGCCAAAAGCAATTGCTCTGTTCTAAATATGTAATTGTTTTGATATTGTTCTTTTTTGTAAACAGTTGAATTTAACTTTTATGAAGTCTGTCTGTTGAGGAGCCATTTGTACACTAGCGTTTAATCAAATTCAATACAGTAAATAGGAATGACTGAAAGCGTCATGGAAATTAATTTGTCAAAAAATCTAAGAACCCTAAAATTGTCAGTGAAAAAAAACACATACTTGCGTAATACTTTTGTGATAGTAATCTGATCTGGATTGGTTTCTTTTGAAGTATCAAGTGTTAGATCGATCAATAAACTATCAGCCTCTCCTCAAATCAGCCAACACTGCCTCTATCGCCTGGTTTATAATCTCACAAAGGTGCGTCTAAGCTCTGAGAACTTTAGTGCCATTATGTATTGCAGGAGTGAGACAGAGAGAGAGAGGACAGACTCACAGAAGAACATACACATTCGGCTCTCTATCCGCACCACATCTGCTATTCAAATAGGAATGGGATCCTCTTGTGTGTTCATGTTTATTTATGGATGCATCTGGGATGCATGGCTCATCTCATTTTGTTGCTAACAAGCACAGCCAAATTAGAGGTGAGAACACTGGGAAACAGCAGAGTACAGAATTCAGTCGAACCACTCCACAGCACAGCTTGGCTTCCTCCGAGACTATTTATTTCTCTCATTGTGGCGTATAAAGTTTATTTAAAGAAAAACTTGATCGTGGGAGGAATTCATTAGAGATCAAAGTAATGTTAGTTTATATAACAGAGTTTTGTTTTTTTTTAATTATGTCTCTCTTCATATCCATCTATCAAATTTGCTGTATTCCAATTCTTCTGAAGTCAAGTTAGTAATTTTCCTCTAATAATCTTCCCCTCCAGTGAACTGTTAACTGATCAAATCATTGAGTTAGTGAGTTGAACTTGAGAACCGTATCAGTCTGATCCATAAATCTATCTTTCAGACTGAATTTGAGAACCAGATCAAGCAATTAATTGACGATTTGACTCAAGAGCAATTTATTTACAATTTGGACTTCACTACTTCTTTTTCATGAAGATTTGTAAAGAAACTGATCAATATGTCTGTACCTATGAAATCAGTTATCTGCCAATATTAGTGGGGTTGTTTTTGTTAAATAATATTTATCAACATGTTAGTGTTGTATTTGTAATTGTTAATTCTCATGAGAATTACGAGATCTATTAGATTAACCTTGCCATTATCTAATTAATCTTTAATTTTATTAATAATTTAATAACACTGTCAAAAGTAATCTTTAGCCAAAATCTCCAAATTATTTTTTCACACTGCACATTACATGTCAGTCATATCTTTTGTCTACTTCCTGTTTCCTTCCCATGTGTTTCCATTCACCTGTCACATCAGAAATCACATTATCAATCTTGTCAGCTGTGTCTAATTCCCTCCTTTTGTATTTAAACCTCACGTTTCCTTCAGTCGTTAGTTGTTAGTGAATGGTTGACAGTTTCTAAATTCATATTATTTTTAATGTACAAAAAAAAAAATATCAGCAATTTTATGGTTATCAGCCATAAAATGAAAATTTGAGAGTTTTAATATTAGCATATCCCATCCCTTATGCTTCCTTTTTTTAATCCTTCAAGGAGGATGGGGGGGGGGGGGGGGGGGGGGGGGGGGTCTGCCCTCTTGCTGTTAAGTGCACTTTCTCTCCCTGCTACACAGCACCAGCGGTGAGAAGAGTACTGAAATATTTTACTTTAGTAAATGTATTTCTACTTAAGAAATAATTCACTTGAGTACATGTAGAAGTACTGAAAAAAACATGACTCATGTAAGAGTGATAAGTAGTTTGTTGAAAACTACTCAAGTACTGATTTTGAACCATTCAAGCGCAAGAAGATTTGAAGAGAACTCAGTTAGTCTCAATTTTGTGCTGTTTTCTATGCTGCGCTCATATCTTTAGCTCTTTATTTAGCCTATAAAACAAATATTACATAAACCCCAACAACTTTACTCCTTAATGTACATTTACACTCTTTTTAGAATTTTCAAAAAACGACTAAAATTAACTAAAAAAAACTAATAATTATTTAACCACGGGACGGTATGAAGAAGCTCCATGTTTTCAGAGGTGTATGCCAGTTCACTTGTGGCATTTCGGGGTTTTTTTTTCGTTCATTGATGAAGTCTTCTTCATCAGACATTTCACATCTCTGGGCCCGAGGCTTTATGTTTATCCCTTCTGTCAATTACATCAATTCACATTGCCACTGAAAGCTTTAGGCTACAACCTGTCTGAGAGTTTCCACTATGAGGAGTGATATAAATGTGTTCCAGTGCTGGAGATTTCAAAATCATTTCATCCAGAAAGCCTGTATTTAACCTCAGAACGATTTCAAAGTAAAAAGAGGTGCTAAAGGTGTGATTTTATGGAGGCTGTGCTTTAAAATTAAATTAGTATAATTTTAATTTGTGATTTAGGTGAGTACTACTTTAAGGTTAATGTTGCTTAATCAAAAAGTAATCAAATGTTCAATATGAATAGACATTCGTTTGAGTGCTGTCACAGGCACAAAGGACTACAAATGAAAATAGGCGCTCATTTATCGTCCCTAAAAGCTACTGGTATAGTCTACAGTAGTGGTTCCCAACCTTTTTTACGCCAAGACCCTCCTCCCACCTTTTTTATTCACGAAATTTGTATTGTACCATAGCACACATACATCTACAAACGCTTCATCTGGAATGCTCTGCGGTCTGCATCTGAGAAACATCTTTAAGACGTCAGTTTTACATGCATTCTAAATCATAAACATCTTAAAGACATTAACCTGCCATGCAAAACAACACCACAGGGAGAAGGCAAAGGACTGCATGGAGCTACTCTACAGATCCATTCAGAGTTATTAAACACACCAAAATAGAAATGAAGGTGGGTTGATGCCATCAGTGAACAGTCGGAACAAGCAATCATGTCAATGTTTGGGGGGTCCAATGCCCATGGGTGCAGAAACACCACTGATCCCCACAATCTCCCCAAACACGTTCATTTATTTTTTAGTGACAGTGCCATCCTACATTCATGGAGCTGTTGGGTGTTTTGAGTCGCAATTCAGTCTGTAATTCAAACAGTGTGATAAGCAACAGCTTAATTTAGGCTACTTGAAAACAATCACAGAATATGTGTGAGAGAGCTGGTGGTTTGTTTTTAATTAATTTAATGTGTCTTTTTTAATTGAATATCTTATTAAAAATATTGAAGTGAATTGATTTAAATAATAGATAGAATAGTTTTTTGGCGATCATTGATAAACTTAATTTGAATGCTTGCGGCACCATTGCGTACAATACGATATGCAATATGTTAATAAAATAATTTCTTAATTCTGTGCTTTTTCTTAATTTAAAATATGTATAATTATAGGCCTAGCCATTTCTGATCATTCCAGGTTGCTATGATCCCGGTTCCCAGTACTCAGCGTCCACCAATCCAGATGCTGTTGAAGATTTTGCCGTTTTGTTGCACATACCATGGCACTTAGAAAAAGCAGGGTGCGTTAGCTTTCTCTAGGTCACATTCTGAGTTTCAGCTATAGAAGCTTCTGCTGTTGCCACTACGTTTAACAGCTGACATGCACATCGCTGGTGTTTTGTAAGATATTCTAAACCTGTAATAACTTCCAAAATGGTGTACTTTGTTTGTATTGTACTCTTCCTCTTTGCGTTCAATGTCATCATCAGCCTTAGTGTCAACTGCGGTCACCTCAGTGTCTTCCTGCAGCCCAAAGACTCTGAAGACCTTCAAAAAAGTAGACCCACTGTCTGTAGCTGTTTTTACAATCTTGTCACAGATGTGATATTGGCTCTGGATATCATCAAGGGTAGATGGAAGTACATCGAATGTGTGGCTCCCTCTGAGACCTTTGCAGCCTAAAGCAGCAGATCTCCAGTCTAGTGTCTCCTTGTCAATCCAGTGACCAATGACCACGATGTAGCTTCTCTGCTTCACACTCCAACAGTCTGTGGTTCTTGACACAAACTCCACGTTCTTAATCTTAGCTGTTATGGCTTTTCTGACATGCATGCTTTTTGAATTCTCAAACACACCATTAGTCTTGACATCAAAGTCGCACTGGGGTGAAGAGTGTTAACCAGGTCTTGAAGGCAGGTTATTCAACTACTAAGAATGGCTGAAGGCCTTCAAAAATAAAGTTGATGGCTAGCTCACCTTATGTGGTCTTGAGACACTCATTTGGCTCTAATAATCTGATAATGAAATGATCTGGTCAAGTATACATTGCTTGTTGAAGAATAAAATGAAGTCTCCTTTTTCTCTTTCTTCGCTGAGTAATGCAGTTTTCATAATATTTCAATTTCAGAGGGTGCTTTCTCTGTGATGACATCATGTAACATAATTAAATGTTATTATGTACATTCATACCATTATTTCAATTAAGCTATTGATTTACAGGGAAACACTCATTTAAAATGTAGCCTTATTGTTGAAAGTTTTTTTTCATCTGATTGATAGCTAGTAATAGTTTAGGATAGGCGTTTGCTTAAACTATGCTAGTTGTGTAGTTTTTGTTTTCTTTTTTCAAATCGTGTTCCAGAAGGGCACCCCAATACAACCGAAAGAGCACTTTACTATCAGTGATTAGGGGCTTGAGTTTGCAGCTCATGAGGATGATTTTAAGGATGTTTAACTGAATAGCGGAGAAAGATGCGGTCAGGGATGCTTATCATCATCATTATCATCATCATCATCATCATCACAGGGTCTGTTGGTCTCCTCAGCTGGCACTTTGCTGTGTCTTCTCTGAACTGACCTGATGCAAAGTGGCACCAGATCATTTAAATTATTTGTTTAATGATTTTGTAAAGCCACACCTTGTCATTTGCTAGAGTCTTGATTGGCTCATGAATCTTTTGGTGAAAATTCAAGTGATTTAACACACTCAAATAAAAGTGTGTGTTAAAATTTGTGTGTTATGACAATGGTACCTGATGATACCTGTACAGTGCCACTTAGTGGTGAGAGAAATGGAAAAAAAACTACTTTTTATTCATTTTGCCTATTGCAATGAAACTGGCCTTAATATATTCCTTGAGTCATGCTGAGAATATAGATACAAATTATGCCAAATTCGGCCAAATGTCCTGTCTGCCATTTTGACTTTCTTTTTAAAAAAAAAAACTACTTTTTTCTAATTTTTCCTAAACTATTTGTCCGATTTTCAACAAATTCAAGTCAGATCATCTTCAGACCATGTCTGCAAAAAGTTCAGCAATTGTCATATGTCACTGGGGTTAAGTGATTGAATTTATGGGCTTTCAACCAAGTTAGTATGATGCTCACTACCTTGATTTTTTTGCTCCTAATTTTGCTTCTGTCTTCCTTGCCCCCTAATTTCTGCTTGCAGCTATTGTATTATTTCAGTATTTTAGTAACTTTAGTACTATAACTTTGGCTTATTTAGTTTCAGAAGGCAACATTTCTTTACATTTAAGTTTAACTTTTTTCATCTTATATTTCAATTTTATTTGAGCTTTATTATTTAAATATACTGAAACATTTTTAACAGTTGACAATACCTACAGTGTTTGCAGCAGACTTTAAATTGCTGTGGTGTAATGGGCATGCATGGGACATGATTTATTACCACTGGCTAAAAGACAATATACAGTCAAATTCAGCAAATTCTTATAAAAACTGAAGATTTATAGCAGGAGTATGAAACCAGCTCCTATGCAAAATGTTACCACCAAGCAGTTGATATACAGTAATTATAGTCTAAAAGTACACATAATGCTTAGTTTCGACTAACATTTTTTTTCCTAAAGCATCTTAAAGCACACTTTAAAGAGAAAATCCCCTTAGAGTAACAGCGTAACCTGGGGTTAAATGGCTTGCTCAAGAGCATGACGGGGCTGGTTACAGGGGATGTTCCCTCTAGAACTTCATAAATGTCTTTGTCAAGAGGTGACTGTCAAGAGTTTTCCATGTAGGACGTGTTAATAAATCAACATTAGTTTTTGATTTTCAAACAACTGGAGTTGCAACTCAACAGATGAGAACCACTAGCCTAAACCTAACATAACTAAAACTAATCTGGTTAATAAAATATTGTAACCGGACCAACAAGGATGTTGATACAGGAACACATTAGGGCTTGCGTAGACTACTCAAGTAGTCGATTACTTCAACCACTAGTTGGCGCTGTCGGAAGCCATTAAGAACTTTAGAGCACAATAATCATTCTGCATCCTTTACGTTGACAAGCTTGTTTGTCTGATTGCAAACCACTGAGCCATGACCAAAGAGTTTGTGGCTGGAAGACGATGACAGCAATTAGACTACATGGATTTTGTATTATTCTATTATAAGCAACTTTGTACTGTTTCACTGAAGATCAAATACAGATACATTATTGTTTGTTATAAGGAAGGCCTGTGGCATGTTATATGAGAAGCCTAATGCTATATAATACCTCTAGGGTAACTTAAAAAAATTATTGTATAAATGTATGTATCCACATACTGTTTTACAAACAAAGGTTATAATGTCGCGCCAATTTACAATGTGTTATTTTGCTGATGTTAAATCCAAAATTAAATCTGTTATGTTTTTAAAACACATGTAAGAGGCATAATTGTTGCAAACATTGGGTTGTCAATTAATAAACGCTCGTGTTTTTTTAACTGTATGTTAACCACAAGGACTCAGTATTGTTTTTTATAAGTAATTGACAAACTGAGTAATCCGTTGTTGTGCAACTCCTTGAATACATCCTGCTTGACAAAATCGCCTAACAATGTTACAACAAGATCAGTAATGGAATCTACTTTATAGCTTTAAGTGGGAGATTTATTCAGTGATGTAGTACATTGTGTTACCTGATTATTACATGTAGACCTCATGTTGGTCGAGTCCTCAGATCTTGACATGTATGAAATGAGCAATCATTTCTTAGGACAAAACATAAGCTTTTAACCACTTATATCAAATATATACCAAAATCAATGTTTCAGCTAACCAAGTAGTCATCTAATTTACTGGTACAATAGAAGTATGCAATGACTTGCAGTTGCATAGCACTGTTGCTGAGGTGATGTCGCATTGCCTCATTACATTTGCCAGTCGAATGCTCATCATTTTGCTTAATAAGATAGTTGGTGGAAGCTGGTGGAAAATGACTCCACAGCTCAGTTTTTGGGAAGCTCATGAGAGATTAGTTGTAATTGAAATTTATGCCCTGTCTCTCGTGTTGCTGTGACATGCACACAGTTTGAAAACTACATCCATTTTTGTTTACCAAATTTTTTTCAATGGAAAAATGCCCTTGAAAGCCTTGCTGCGGGGTGTGAGTTGTCTTTTATTTTGTCGGTGTGCCTGCTTGCGTGCTTTTTTGCGGAGTTGCATCCAGGCATAGCCGTAATTTGGTGGTTGGACACCCTACCACTTTTTGAAACATCTTGCAGCACAGATGTACCTAACACAAAAGAATTGATTAGCAATTTGGTTGTTTAGTGTTAAATAGGTGATCTGGCGCTGGAATGTGTTGTTTTTGAAATCATACTGAGTGCTCGTTCATGCTGCTATCTGTGGCGGAAGACAACAGTATTCTCTTGGCGCTCATGGACAGTCTTCACACTTCAATTCCTCCCCCACCCCACACACACTCCTGTCCCACCCACTTCTTAAAACAGTTCTGCCACTGCATTCAGGTTACACGCAGAGGTCACAATGAGAAACAATACTCTGAAATGCTTTTCATGGGAGGACTGTAGCTACAGTTTCTCTTCCCTTTTGTCTTGTGTAAAAAGCCGAGCTGTGTAATCCAATCTGACAGAGTTTCCTGCGGCATAATGCGCCCCCAAACTTAAAAGACACCAGGCAAATCCACCCAGAGACCCCCTGTCCCTGCAATTACGACAGACTCCCAGCAGTTATCCCCACTAGGATACAACTCTAAACAAGGGGCTCCTCTGAAGATTATGCAATTATAATGCAAAGATAGCAGATTATCCTTCCTCTAAGCCTTCGCACATTTATTGATTTAAAGGGCCAGTATACCAGAAATGAATAAGCTTTATGAAACTGAACTGAGATAAGAGTGTATACAAATGGTTTTAAACCTCCGACTGACTAACTGGTTCTGTAGATTGAAAAAAGCCCCTCAGGCCACTGAACTGTGGAACTGTGACAGTTAGGGATTTTCAAAGGAAAATAAAGTAAATAGAAGAAAATCTCCAATTCTCTCCATGAACTCCTCATGAATTGTTATAACAATCCCAAAGGGCATTTCAGTCTGTCAAGAAAACATCAATGAGTATTTAATAAATATAGTAAATGCAGCATAAAAGAGCAACATCTAAAGAATCGCTACTGTATAGTTAACAAGTAAAATAGATAATTAATATGCATTCTTATTCTTATACAAGAAATGTTATTTAGGCATCTATGGATCCATAAAGAACCTTTCCAATCCTGGCTGGAATCTTTCCATTTAACAAAGTTCTTTACAGTGGAAGCAGGTTCTTTATTTTAAAATATTCTTCACTAAGAACTTTTTTGTCTTTTAAGAGTTGTTCACTGAAAGGTAATTTGGGGGACCGCAAATGATTCTGAAAACTGAAAATTCACTAAATGTATCACATTATTGCATTTAATATATTGTGAACTTTAGCACAAGTTACTTCTTGTATTCTCTACAGTCTGCAGTCTTTTTTAATTGTTGGTTTTTGCACACATTATGTTGTGTGTCTTCAACATCATGAATGCTACATTTTGATGATGTGTTAAGTTTAAAGTAGTTCAACTTGAAACACACATAGACACACACACTTTTGAGACCTCTGCTTTTTTTTATTCCATTTCAAATGCAAGAATAGCTCCTTCAAGATGGCATCACATTGCATTTGAGGTATGCATAATTCTCATATGTAAATGGATGCATTTCTGGTAATCAAAATGAAAGGTCCTCTGAGAAGTCATTGCAAATTATTCTGTCATACTCAACCCTACGCAAGGCCTCTGAAGATGTCATTTTGCCTGTATATGTGGGTGGAATGCTATGTGCTAGTGAAAGAGGCTAACAGTATTTAGGTTGGCTTCTAGCTCCTATTAATAGTCAAGAGAAAGTAGCTTTTGAGGTCAACAAATTCCAGCCCCCTGATTTCTCTGATGTTGCAGGTTTCTGTTTGTTTCTTTGGTATCATGAATAATAATGCATAATTTAGACTGCATCAGGCTTCACAACAAAAGCAGAATTTCTCAAAAGCAGTTGTTACGTTCTTTTAAATGTGCAATGAATATTTTGTTGGGAGTTAACAGTTGGGGGCTTCAAACTGTCTGCTTTCTTGTTTTATTCTTCCATTGAAGCGTCGCTTCCATCTGTCATTTACACTCAAAACATCATTGCATTGATTTTCTGCACATTTTGACTCTAGTCTCCCAGGGCTTTTGTTTGCAGTGCTTTAATATTTTAGTTACCGTCACATTGAAAACAACTCGGTTGCTAACTTTCTCTTTGATCCAACTACATTTCACCAGCATTTGTCCCTACGGTCAAGGTGATCTCTTCAACAGGGGTGTAATCTTTAAAGATCTGTCTATAGAAGCAGTATGTCATATTTGAATCAGAATGTCTTATTTTAATAATTTCTGTAATTACTTTCCCCCACAGATTATACGTCTCACATTCAAGGGAGAAATCATTCCATTCACAAGCAATTGGATGAGAGTCAGACTTGCCCTTGGCAACTAAAGATGACGTTACTATGGAAACGACTTGTGGTGCTATCAATCATTGGCTGCCTCGCAGGTAAATTATTGTCCTGCTGTTTTTTTTCTTTGTGAATGTGTGCAACGGACTGTCATGAAATAAACTATTTCATTAGGATCTTAAACCTTCGATTCATTCAGTCATTGGTTGATGTGTGTTGATACACACATTCATATTGAGTATATTGTTCTTTGTTCTTTGTATATTGTATATTGTTCTTTTGAATATCATTAAATTGAATGATCATATTAAGTAATCCTTAAGGTTTTATGGCAGTGTGCTAAGTATTTGAAGTATTAAAGTTTGTACATAAATAATATATAATTTATATTTAATATAATACATAATAATATGTATTTAATAAATAGTTTCTAATAGAAAATCACCACTCATATGACAAAATAAAAATATAAATAAATATAACCCAACCCTAATTTTAAAGTAATTTTTTTTAATATAGTTTAGGGTTGGTAAGAAAACGTCTCGGGTTACGTATGTAACCCTGGTTCCCTGAAGGGGAACAAGACACTGCGTCAAAGCGCTAGGGGAAATACTCTGACGCCAGTCACGTGAAGATGTGTGCAACCAATGAAAGAAGAACGCGTGTGAATGCGCGTTGCGGGTCAGTGACGTCATGAACAGCATAAGAGCGCGCCGAAACCCAGAAGAGCCAGCTAGAGAATGTCTGAAGTGGGTCCAGAGGCGCAAGGAGCTGAGGCAGAGACGCAGCGTCACGTTCCCCTTCAGGGAACCAGGGTTACATATGTAAACCGAGACGTTCCCTTTCATGGGGACTCGAGCTGCGTCAAAGCGCTAGGGGAACGCAATACCAACGCCACCTCAGTGAAGCCGGCCTACGGGTGTGTCCCAGCTCACTGAGAGAGCACCCTCGTTCCCGGAGCGGAATCGACATCTAACTGGTAGAACATCATGAATGTGTGCGGCGAGGACCAGCCAGCTGCAGCACAGACATCAGCCAAGGAAACTCCGCAGAGAAAAGCCTTGGAAGCCACCACACTCCGAGTGGAGTGGGCCCGGACCCTCAGGGGAGAGGCATGTCGGCCGACATGTAAGCCAGACAGATAGCCTCGACTATCCATCAGCTTAGGGTTTGCTTGGACGCTGGAGCCCCCTTAGGGGCCCCAAAGCAAACGATCAGTTGGTACGACCTACGGCAGGTGGCAGTCCTGAAGACGTAGGCCTCCAGTGCGAGCACTGGACAGACCTTGTTCTTGTGCTCCTGCTCGTGATTGTTAGAAGGGGGAGGGCAGAAGGCCTGCAGCGAGATAGACCAAACCTTGGGGACATAGCCCGGCCTATGATGGCAACCCCATCTCAAAGCGGGAATTGAGTGTAGCATTGCTCCAACTCACCCAATGGGAAAGTCCAGTGAACTCCGCCACATATTCCTCCAGAGAACAACCTTTCTGTCGGAGGGTGATGATTTTTCAACGACTAACTGGGTCCTTCTGTCTTCTGTCACAGTTGATAGTGGTGTGGATGAAGGCGTCTAACCCTAAATCAAAATCATTTTTAATTACGAAACTTAAAGAAAACCACTTTATACAACCAAAATAGGCACAAACTGTGCATAAACGTATGAAGAACCATAGACAGGACTAGACACTAACGTTAACACGATGTACCAAAGACAAGATCGGACAAGGACTGAAAGAAACTTGGAAGATATATACTGTACAAGGGATGATTGAGGGAACAAGACACATCTTTCAAGACTAACGAGGTGATTGATGACAAAACAGGGGAGTGGAAAAACCCTGGGAGAGCGCATATGGAATCAGGAAATAAACAGAGACACGACCGACAGAAACAGAAACGTACCGAACAAACAAATAATGCTCTACTGAGACATTTACATATTGAAAATAAATAACCACTTTCCTAGCAGTATGATCATTTGGAAACTAATATTATTTTTAGTTCAGTGGTCCTGTGTCTCTCTTATCTCTTAGTAACTATATGTAGGTGTTAATTTGATAAGTTGGTGTTAAACTGACTCTGCAGAGGCAGTCTTTTGTAGTACTTTACAGTGTGACAAAATCCGAAATTTTGGATTAATCAGTAAAAGCTGTTTTTATACTAAAAGGAAGTTTGAGTTCTGAAACAATTTATTGTACAATGTCCTCTTACATGTTCACGATCCCTTAAGTTTTTTTTTGAAAAAGCGAAACAATTGAAGAGTATTGGTTATATTATATATTTGTTCTTTATCCAGTTCTTTTATATCCATTTATGTTTGGTCTCCACAAAGGCTGCAGTTATGTTGTGGGCCAATACCTATGTTTGTCAAAGATAATTATGGGATGGGATAGAGGCTTGTCTGTATCTTATTAGAAACTGCTGTCTCTTCCTGCATCTCTGGATGCAGTGGATTATAAATGGAACACAGCGGCAACTTATTTTCGTTCATTGGTGGCAGTATTTATAACAGAAGGTTTGATTAATGAGAGTGCAGATTCTATTGCTTGAAGAAATAGAGACCAAATCCTTTTCTTTTCATCTTGTGTTCATGAAAACAAAACACATAGCAATTATAACTAGTACATGCATCAAAAACCTATAGTAATGGTGTGTAATTTCAGAAATGACGGTCACACAATCTTTTTCTGTTGATATTTCCTCAACAGTAGCTGACACAGGAGTTTATTTTCCTGTTGAAGAATGGTGTTTCAGTATGTTTGTGGGCTCACAAAAATGCCTGTAGGGTGTATCCCTGTGTAATGTTAATTAATGCAGAGAAAATAATGGCTGCAAGTGTTTTGAATCTATTTAGATAAAATTCTGACAATGGGGGTGTGATGTCACCTGAAGCACACTTCTAGAGAAATGTGTGTGGAGCTCCAAAAGATGTGTGGAGAATGGTTTTTAACTGTAGTTCTGGATATTTTCAGTATTTTCAAATGAAAGCAGCTGTCAAAGCATGCAAAATAAATGCCTTTGCATCGGTTTACATTTTTTATCTATTCAAGCACTATATTTTAGGTAGGATGCAGAAATATTAAGCTGTTGACCCTCTTTTGTAATACATATTATAATGCTTTGAAACTTTGTGGTTAAAGACCTTTTAAAAACAACAAAATTGGATATTGAATGTATCATTGAGGAATCTTTGAGGAATTTGCTTAAATGAGTTGACCCAAAAATGAAATTTCTGTTATCATTTACTCACCCTCAAATTGTTCCAAATCTGTATGAATGGCTCTCTTCTTGAAGTCAGTTGGTTTTGTGCCCAACATTCTTCAAAACACATATATATGTGTTCGGCAGAAGAAAGAATTTCATACATGTTTCAAACTTGAAGGCGAGTAAATGATGACAGAATTGTCATATTTTGGTGAACTGTTCCTAACTGTTCCTGTTCCTTTTTATTTTTATAAATAAAAAGTAAAATAAATAAAGTTGGACATTGGGGTATAAAAGATGTATTTTTTAATTAAATTTAAAGCAAATGGGATTTCTATGTCTCACTCTCATCAGCACAAGCAGAAGACACAAAGTTTCTTGGTCCAAGCTGGAAAACGGAACCAGAGAACCTGATACTGCCCATCCATTCCCCTGAACAGGAGGCTGTTTTAACCTGTGATTCTTCTGGAGTCCCTTCCCTTCAGTACAGGTAGGAATGAGCCCAATCTAGCATTCTATGCTAGCAGTTTATGCATCCTTTCATTGCTATTTCAAACCATTTAAGCAGTTGGTCTTGGTAAATTGGCAGCTTATTCCCGCAAGGATCAACTTGAAAAGTAATGGCACTGATTGCTATTGATTTTCCAGGTGAGAGGCAATTTATCTGTCCTTGGGGTTTGCCATTGCATAAATCCTGTAAACTACTGTATGTCTAGCAGCCTATCCCAGTGGCATCCAACTGTGACCCATTTTCATTTGCTTTCCAGAGTTTCACCAGTGTCAACAATTTAAGTGTGTATCAAGTAGCTTCGCTAAAGACTGATCTAAAAAAATTACAAAAAGGCAATTTAGCCTACTTACGAAGATATGTTCAACATTCATTACTTGTGTGGTGTGTACACATCTCCGCAAGAGCTTTAGGAATTTGCATGCCAAATTTATCTCTCTGAGAGGGTAATGCATGCTACTGTAAGGATGGAAAATGGCTTTGAAATTGGGAGGGGTCTAAATGACTAATTTGTGCTAGAGATTCTAAGATACTGTCCCGCGTATTCCCTGGTGAGGAGTCTGCTCTGAAAATAGCGTGCTCTAGCTCTTTGGTATATTGTGTTTCGTAGCTTGGGTCAGCATCATGTAAATGCTCAGGCAAGCACTAGGGAGGGTAGTAACCTTGTGAGTGACATTCAATTTAAACACTTACATTTCCCTTTAGTGCATTTTTGTGGGAAAACACCTATTCATCTAAACATTACAAGAGTATCAATGCACGAGAAGAAGAAGAGCACAGTGACAGTTTAAGTCATGATGCTACCTTTACTTTTGCATAAACAATACAGTCTCCAAGGTCGAAGAAGTTCAACCCAGCTCTTGGTTTATTTATGCAGATATGTAACCATAAATAAACTCAGATGGAAAGGAAATGAAGAGGCTTTTGCATATATTCAACAATATGCAAAATAGTCATTTTCGGCATTGTTGCACTGAAATACACTGCACTCCCTTAATTCTTCAATTCCTTTATTAGGTATATTTGGTTTTGGATTGACATAAAAATCCTTTTTCTGGACCAACTGACTGTGTTATTGCTTTTAAACATTTTGTACATGTATAACCGTTTCATTTTTGCACATTAAAGAGAGGAAATAGTCTAAAAAACCAGTGTTGGAAACACTGCTAACTGTATATGTCACTAGAATGGCAGTAGTTCAATTGCTTTTAAAATAATATCTTTTCTGGAAACAAAATATGTTTTCGAATGAGTAATAGTCTTGCACAACTAAACAGCCATCTCTAATGGAAAACTCGATTTATTTGTGCAAATCTGTTCACTCTCTCTCATTGTTGGAAAGTAAAAAAGTTAATCTTTTCAAGTGTTGGAAAGATGTAATGAATTTGTTCATACAGTTCTTGTAAATAAAACAAAAATTCACAGATTTTCTCTCCACCATTTTAGCTCTTTTTTAGTTCTTAATTTTTTATACTTAATAATTTTTTTAAAGTTTTCTTTTCAACTTCCCCTCTCTCTGTATAGTATAAAAGTTTAGTTGTGTTTAGAGTATGTGCATCTGTTTAAATTTGACATTGTAACCTTAATTAGATTTTTTTTTGCCCTATTTTTGTGATATTTTTTGATTAATTCTTTATTTGTCTTTGGATAGTTATACATTTTCTGTAGTTTGTGGCACAGCTACATTAAATTAAACAAAAATAAATGAAAAAATGAATGAAAAAAAAAGAAATTATTATGAAAATATAATATAAAAATATTTTCCCTGACACTGGTACCAGCTGTGAATTGTCTTGCTTTCTGGGGATATTTTCCCTTTCTGTGTTTGATAAAACCTGCACGCGTCATTCAATGAACTTTACAACAATACATCCAGACACTGATAAGATTGGTGACACTCTAAAGATAATTTTTTGACCTAAAAAAAGAGACATCTGATATGTTCTCTCTGACATTAAATCCTTCAAAGCTTGTCTTATCTGGTCAAGAGGATTCCGAAAAGTTCAGTCCACCCCGGCAGTCATTTCAAGTGTGTTAGCAAAGAACAGTTGAGGCAGCTAATGTTGTCTGAAGGGTGGCCAATTCTGCTGCAAAACAGTAAGAGGAGGAAGAGTCTCCAAAGAACATCCAGCTTCTTTGTCAAGAGAAATTGACAGTGTTCCAACAGAGACTGGTGGTATTTCAGTGTCTGCAGGGGCCAGTGTGAACTTTGAGAACACAACGCGCTGGACTATTTTGCATCTCGGTTTCAGATTCCATGGAAAAGTAACTCAGAGCTGAGTCAGAGAAGTGCACTTGGCTGACTTGGCTGGCTTCAGCTTTTCTCTCAAGAAAGCTTTTTAAAGAAAATGGTGTTTGCTCTATTCTTTTACACTTAGGATTATATAAATAACAAGAAATTATACTACCAAATCAAATGTTTTGGGGCAGTAAGATTTAACAAAAAAAAAAAAAAGTAATCTATGTTCACCATCATGTTGTATTTATTTGATCAGAAATGCAGTAAAAATTGTGTAGAAAAAAGAAAACTATTAAAATTTAAATAACTGTTTTTCTATTTTCAAGAAGTTAATACGTACCAGTGAGCATTACTCCAGTGTCACATGGATCCTTCAAAAATCGTTCTAATATGCTTACAGGATACTCAAGAAATATTTATTATTATTAAATGTTAAAAACAGTTTTGCTGCTTAATATTTTTGTGTAAACCATTTCAGGATTCTTTGATGACTAGAAAGCATGTTTATAGCAATGTAAACGTCTTTACTATCATTTTTATCGATTTAATGTTTAATTAAAAAAAGTCTTACTGACCCCTAAGGTTTGAACTGTAGTGCATATTTGTCATCCACTGAGAACGAGTGCGATGCGGAAGCAGGACGAGGAGCACAAGTTCAAACGAAAACTCTTTATTCCAAAAACGCATACCAAAACACTTTAAGTATATAACAGAAAACGGCACTATCAGTGCAAACCTGGAGAAACTCCGAAAACTTGGGGAAACATCCACACTCATCTTAACATGAACAACAACTGACAAAGACAAAGGAACACAGGAGGGTATTTAATGACAAACACGGGACGGGAACCAGCTGACGAGACTTAGGTATGTGATTAGACACAGACAGGAGTGTGAAGGACCTGGACGATACATAAAAGAGACTGTGACAATATTGGTGTATGTTACTTAAATTAATCCTTCTAGTTCTGACTGTACCCTTGACAAGAGCACAACTTTCTTTACTTCTAATGAAAAGCTTTGATTTCTGTTCACTTTTTTTGTCAGTTCTGTTTGCCAAGGCTGTCTAGGTGTTTAAGGTGTTTACCAGAGTTGTTTGACTTCCCAAGTAATGTTTTAAAGATACAAAATTCTCAGAAGAGCTTAAATGTGTCTCACAGGTTTGGTGGCCTGTGTTGTGTTTCTCAAGTGATATTTTATCATATCTACAGAAAATTCTTCATGTGACACTTGCATGTAACAAGCCTTCATTCGCCTTAAATTGGTCCGTGCTGTGAAGAACATTTACTGTTTATCATTTAATAGCAACATTTAGCCGTAAAAATTTACAATGCAGTAAAAACCCATACATTTGTATCTCTGTAGTATTGTGTGGTTTGTACTTTTTGGTCCAGAAAACCAAAGTTGTATTAATGTGGTAGTCTGGGTCCACAGGGAGGGATAAGGTTCAGGCCATGGGACAGCCATGACTCCTTCCAACAATTCTCTGTTGTTGTAGCACTCATACAGCAAGCATTTACATGTAAATTGTACTTTAGCTTTAACAACTTGCATTCAGGGTATACATTTTTATCAGTTTATGCATTCTCAGGGAATCAAACCTATGACCTTGGCGTTGTTAGTGTCAAAATAAGTTCTGTTTTACCCACTTTAAGCCTCCCTGTGGTGTTGTTTTAAATCCTTTGAAAGAGCCCAGAATCTGTTTTCCCAACCTACACTTAACCTAACAGGATTTTCAACCTGCCTAGCATGCTTTTGAGATTGTAAGGATATGAAACCTGGTCCATGGAGCAGGCAGTCATCAGAGACGAGAATGTGAAGGAAAGCTGGTTAAAATGCAGAGATTACACAGAGAAAGTCAGAGGTGCTCCTGTGTCAGCCCTCATTAACTCGGCTCTAGCATGATCTTTGTTGAATGCAGGTTGCTTTCCCGGTTGTTCGAAGCACTGCAGAGCATTCTTTTGGAAAGATAATTGGATCTGACTGTTTCGTACATCATTGTTTTCATTTCTTGTACTTTTCACATCCATTTTTTGTGATACTTTTTTCTAATAACCAGGTGTAGGCTTTGTCTCTGGGCAGTTCGTTAATGTAGTCTGAAATAACATAGAGATTATAGTGATAATTATGATGAAGCGACGTTAACAGTGACAGTAATAATAGCAGTGAGGATCATAACGACAGTGATGCTGATGGACAGTTTGCTGTGTGGGGGCAGCATAATTGTCCATTAAACTTCTCAAAGAACTTTTTTATACTCATTATCTGAAAATACTTTGGCTCCCTGTCACCACTAAGCCTTTTTGATTCTTGTTAAGGGGCTCCTTGGAGACTGGATTGTTTGTAATTCTGTGTCTAGCCTTTAAAAACGATCATTCATGCACCAATTACTACAAGGCTGAATTCTGTTACCTTAACCTACCACTGTGATTGTGACCATTGCTATCCTTTATGACTTCAAATAGATCTGAATAAGAAGTATTTAATCCGAGGACAATAAATAAATTATCTTTGAGACTCAGATTGTGTGTGTATATATATATGTATACGTGTGTGTGTGTGTGTGTTGTTAGGGTCTTTTAAATCTTAAACATAAACAGACTTGACTAGATAAACAGTGTGCTTGTTGTGCTGAAATGTACACACTGGTGATGTACATACTAATATTTTAAGTGATATAGTAAATCTCCTTAGTTACGACTGAAACCTCCCTCAGGAGTGAACGAGATGCTGCATCGAAGGAGCTTTGTGAACACTACGTGTTTGCGTCATAGAGCACGAGTGAAATCAAACCAGGGGTATGAAGGGACGTCAGAGGCAGGTGAGGTCTAGAACCAGGAAACTTTAAAGGCATGTTAAACACAAGCAGCTTTTAATCAGTTCTAATCCTGGGAGAGCCATCTGGGAAGTACATGAGGTTCCAGACTCACACCCACACTGGACGATCAAGGTGAGACGGACGCTGTCCCGGCAACCTCTAGAGTAGAGCGAAAAAATCGTACAAATGTAGCCTTGGCCACTTCTGAGCTATAGCACCTAATCCGAGAGGAACCAGAGTAGACAGTGAGATGTCTCTTGAAATGCAAACAGATCCAATTCTGAACACCCTCCATATCTGCTCCACCACCTTGGGATGGAGCCTCCATTCCCTGTTCCTCAGGCCCTGCCTCAACAGAATTTGCTCCCTGATTTTGAACCCTAGGGATAAAAGCTTGATTGAGAGCAAATTCCCCTGGGACCACAGGAGCGAAAACCTGATGACTGACTAGATTACTGATGACTGATGACTGACTGGACAATGGTGCACATGGTTACCCCCAAGGTATGGGAGGAAGGCCCTCATGCCAGAAAAACAATCCATCATATCCAGACAGTTGATGTGTCAGGAAAGATGGTGTGTCTATGATGGAGCTAGACGGAACGGAAGAACACTATATTGGCAAACCTTAAGAACTACCTGTTTTATGAAAGAATGGTTATATGGAGCATGCGTCCTTAAGATCTACTGTAACAAACTATTCCTTGGACCTAATCTGTGTTACGATCTGCTCAAGATTAACATTTTTGAATCTGATCTATATGTCTGAGGTCTGAGATACTTAGATGCCAGAGATCCAAAAACGTGTTGCATCCCCCCATCCTTCTTTCGAAAGATAAACTACCAGCTGTCTGGAAGAAGTAACAATGAATGGCCTTTCCCCAGCAAATCTTGTACCTCTTGTTCCATAACCAGAGCCTGGCCAGGAGCCACCACTGTGGATAGAACCCCCATAATCTGGGTGGTCGAGACCCCTGAATAGCACTTTTTGATTGAGTGCAGGATCCAATGATACATATTCGACAGAAACTTCTACACTGCCGAAATTCTACTAAGGGAACCAGCCACTCGAAACTGACCTCTGGTGTTTTTTGAGCAACCAGCTCGATGTTCTGAAGTGGCGAACCGGGATAGCGCAACCGAACAGGAATCACATGAGGTGGCAGGGTTGGTAGACACTTCCTCTAAAACATTAATCATGTATGTATGTGTGTGTATATGTGTATATATATATATATATATACACACACATGCATACATCAGTATTATAAATCCGTTTACTAAATGATGTAAACTTGATTGACTCCGTCATTTCCACTTTAAGGCAACATGCACCCTTACGGAAAGAAAGAAGATCTGTTCAACATCAAGATCTGACAATCTTACATTGTATTGCAACTTTAAAGGTACTTTTTTTTAAAAGGTACACTAAGCAATTACTAAGTACACAAAGTATTTTTTCACATCAATAAAAATGTTATAGCTAGTAAAATGAGTAGCACTTTTGAAATGATCACTTACAGAAGATGAAGAGAAGGGGGGGGGGGGGAGTAAGGTTGTGAGAGGACATGATATTTTTATTAGCATTCAAATATTTGTCATAATTTAAAATTGACCTTAAATACTCATGCAGCATCTCAAAATGTGATAGAAATCAATAATTCCTATTTCCATATTATTCTAGGCTATTGATCTGTCAGAAAAGGCTGTTGATCCATCAGAAGTAGCTTCCCTTTAAGGACTGCCTCAGAGCCAAGACTATACGTCTTATAAAGATTGCGAAATTTGCATATTAACTCATGCACATGTAATATAATTATTTTTAAATGTTAATACTGATGCACATTCTGTTTTTCAGATGCTACTCTTTATTTTATAGCATCATAATTAATCTTAAATATTTATATTAGTTGAAAAATTGTGTTTGGTGACAGCATTTCATAAGCATGTTATCACAAATATTCTGTTTCGGAAAATATTTGGAGGAACTGGGGGGTCTTTGGATGTTCTGGCTAGATCAAAGTTGCCTAAAATGGAACTAGATGACAACATTATTTTGCACAGACGAATATGTACCAAAACAGACGATATTAGATCCTTTCAGGATAATAGACCGGGAATTTCATTCATTTTAAACACACATAGTGGGGCTGTATGTGGAATGTAGGAGCTTTGCTGATTTATCACACTTTTGAAACTGTACACTAGATTAGTTTGATGTTATAATACAATATTTGACTACATTGTGAGAACACAAATATTGTCTATATAAACAACAAGCAGCCTCGGCTTGCAGTAATCAACTGTGTAAGCCTGCAGGCCGAATGCCACAGTAAATGATATCAAATATAGTGGCTATAATATTAGACTCACAAATGATGACTAAAGGAGTCATATTAACTCGACTGCCACACTGAGATCAATAAATAATGCAGTAGAAATGGGCTTCGAAGAGCTGCAGCAGATCTCTTTTTTGTTGTCTGTCAGATCTGGGAGAGACTTGGGTTTACAAGTTACTTTTTAAAACCACATTGTCCACCCCACTCATTCCTTTTTCACACAAGTAGAATAATGTAGATCCTGTCAAAACCTTTTCCCCCATTGCTTTTGTCAATCCTAAGGTTTTCTGGCAAGTCTCAAACTTCAAATACCTGATGTAGCACAACTATGGGCGTTTTCTTAGCTCAATTCTGAATAGTAGAGTTCTAGATATTGAATAACTTAAAAACTACCGGTAATGCAGATTTCCATGTTACAAAAGTTGTTTTATATTTTATGTTTGTGCTAATTGGTTATATTGGTTTTATGATGGAAAATGTCCCTCTTTGTAATATAATTTTTCTTTGGTGTACGTAGATTTTGAGGCGATGTAGTTACGTTGCACTTACTCACATCAGTATTGAGTAATATTAATTAGCTACATGAACTTACTAGTGTTACGGTTAGGTTTTAGTTACTTTTATTACTATAGTGAGTACATGTAATAGCGTGTAACTATGTCACTCTAAAGTGTCCTTTAATTTAAAAATCATTTAAAATCACACATTTCATCCTTCTTGGATGTACAGTGGCAATAGATGCCCATAGTCCAACATGTCTGCTACAATTGAGGTTAAAAATCTAGTCACAGTCCATGTTAAAAAGTTTGTAAATAGCTGAACTCACTCTACAATTTTATAATTAGAAAGTAAAACCAACCTACTCACGACTACACATTGCACATCTTCAAGGTCAATAATTAATTAGGCATTTCTGGTTCTCGAGTGCTGTTTTGCTTGCTTTCATCAGTTATTAGTCAGACTGTAGTGCAGAAGAACAAAGAAGGAAAACAAATGTCAGCAATGAGCTTTGTTTCATGCTGAATCTGGCTCTATAATGAAGCTGGATTCATCAGATCGATGCATGTGATGAATATTGGTTAGTTAGCTTCTCTGGAGACCACGCCGCTGATTGTGTTTGCATCTCTCCAGATGGTCTCTAAACGGAACGTTCATTGATCTTCATGGTGACGAGAGGCGTCGCCTGTCTGGAGGTAACCTGATCATTACTGGCCTGGATCGAGACCAAGACAGTGGTGTCTACCAATGCACTGCCTCCAACGCCCGGGGAACCATTCTCAGCCAGAGAGCCACACTACAATTTGCATGTGAGTTATAAAAATGCATATATTTCTGTGTCATTTTTCATTGTTACAATTAAAGCTGTCAGTTTATGTATTCAACAGATGCATTTTTCTGAAGCCACAATAAATAAATAAATGCATATGTAAATACATACATACATACATGCATATGCATACATCAGAATCAGAATGAGCTTTATATGCCAGGTGTGTTTACACACACAAGGAATTTGTCTTAGTGACAGAGGCTTCCAGTGCAGAAGAAAGTATAGACATAAAGCAGACATACACGATAAATATACTGCCATTCAAAAGATTGGGGTCAGGTAGTTTTTTTCTGGAAATTAAACTTTTATGTTAATTAAATAGTTATATTAAGTATATTAAGTGAGTAAATGCTGGTCTTTGAAATTTTTATTCCTCAAGGAAGAAAACATTTATCACACAAATTTTAACACTAAGCGGCACAACTGTATTTAAATGTTTCTAGAACACCAAATCAGCATATTAGAATAATTTCTGAAGGATCGTGTGACACTGAAAACTGGAGTAATGGCTGCTGAAAATTCAGGTTTGTCATCACAGGAATAAATTATATTTTAAGATATATTAGAAAACTGTTATTTTAAATTGTAAAAGTAAGTTTGTAAGATTGTAAGTTTTTACAGCTTTTTGGTCAAATAGATTCAAGCCACAACAGAGCATTATGATTGGCCCTTCATAATAGCAATATAATTTACTGTTAATTTTACAACTTCACATAGCGGGACATTGCCAGAACTAACTTACAGGTATTTTTCAAAAGGTCCTGTTCACATATAATCTCTTAACTGGCATGTACCGGTCATTTACCAGTAAAGACTATATGTGTGTTAACTCAACCAATGCTACAGAGTTTGAAGCAGGATTTGTCCAAACAATGGCAAATGGGAGGAGCACTTGGCTGTTTAAAACCGACATTGTAAATGCACCAGCTTTGGTATTTGGTATTCACATGGCATTGCTGAAAAAAGAGCAATCAAACGAGCTGTCAAATGTGACAATTTCACAGGGTGAAGCACCATTTCATCGACTTCAAACTCCATCACTCATTCTCATTAGTCACCAGCCTCAACAGCATCTTTGTGCGCTACGTATTGACTGGCCATATTAATACCCGTACTGTCTGCTTCACAAAGTAAACAGCCAAGGATGAGAATAGCTATCTAGCAACCTGGCCTCTGTGTCGTTGATTTAAAACATTGTCCTTGTCCTTGCTCAAAGAAATCAGGTGCTCAAATCAGCTTTTCTCAAAGATGGGAGAAGGATTGTTTGAGAACACACCTGGCCATGGCCTTGTTTTGTCTGATGGCCAAGACTTCGCTCTCATGCTGTCTACCTATTGATCCACACAGAGCATCATACGTCCCCCGTAGGAGACACATTCTCATCTTTATGGGTGGGATAATGAATCTCACTTTAGGGGACTGGTTAACAGGACTTGCTTGACATTTATTTCCTATATTGATCATTGGTTAGTCAAAGGGGAATTATTATTTTAATAAGATGATAATGCCGCTGGCTTTGATAATATGTCATTGTGGCATTTCTTATCTGTCAGACAGCTGTTGCAAACTGCAATCCCATTGTTTGCAAGCCTGCATGCTTAACTGTAAAATTTGTCTTTGGGAGATTTATCCCATGGTGGCTTTCTATTGCCTCTGCATTAGGGTAATCCTCTCCTGGGGCAAGTTTGGAATGAGTACCTTTCTCAAGGGTGCAATAGCAGCAGAGCAGATTTGTGACCTGACAAACCCTGGCTCACATTAGTGCTCTAGAATTCAAAGCCTAGCTGTAACAAGGATTAGTCAGATCATTAAGCAGTAGATTTTCATATGTATATTGTGATGCAGTGATCGCATGCCTGTTTAATTTGTGTCTTTATATATCATCACCATCACCCCTCCCCTAGCAATCAACCAGAAAACCTATTAATGCACAAAAAGCCACTCCACTTAGCAACCACATTATAATGATTAGAACAGCAACTACAATTATGATTATTATGACAATGATTATTATTTTATTTACTTTACAATTTGTCTTTTCAATTTAGTTTTCATTAGTTTACAGTTTATCATTGTTTGTCTAGTTCTAATAAATTACATTTGTTGCATCTGTCTCCCTTAACTTCTCTTTTCTGTGAGCCTAGACCAGGGGTGTCAAACTCATTTTGGTCGAGGGGCCGCAAACTGCTTAATCTGATGTCAAGGGGGCCAGACCAGTGAACTATAGCAAATTTACATATAACTAACAATAAGTCCGTTTTTTTATTTGTGCATTATATTATAAATTATATAAAATTGTAAAAAATTAAATGAAAAAAAAAATTATCTTTAAATTAAATGAATTGTCCTTTTACAAAATATATTATGAACAACCTACATAGTATGTGCAATTTCAAAAACACCATTACTCAGTTTAACATTTTAGTTAAGTGCATTAAGCATAAACAATTGTCAGTTATTTTACAAATGATGCAAAGCATTTCGTCACAGTTTTGTGGAACTTAAAAACACTGTCCTGCATGTTAAAAAAATCCAATATAAATTATTTAAAATTCATTTTCCAACTATGGGAAGCAATTCTGAACACATTAATTGACTTTACACACTTAAAATCTTAAGTGGCAGCTGTTTTTAAAATATATTTTTTTGTAAAATTTGCATAAAAAAAGAAGAGATTCTTTCTTTCATATTTGCCGTGAACTTTGATCTTCAAAACATTGCAGATTTTACATTCACAAACAGCTATATTTGACACTACATGAAAGGTAATATAAAAAAAAAAACATAATTGGGGCACTTTAATAGGTTCTTGAAGTTGAATGTTCCACCGTTTCTTAAGAAAGTTCTGAAAATGAATCCATAAACACTCCTATCAAGATGTCTGACTTTCCACACAGTCTACAGCCATTACAAGAGTCCAGTCTCATAGATTTTAACACAAGAGACCATTAATCAGCATCTGTGGCTCTGCCACTCAGGCTCTAAAGCTATTCATCCTGTTACTGTGAGTCAAGTCCTGCTCTTTCCACTTCCACCATGGCTCAGTACTATGTGGGACTTCTTTTCAGTCAGCAGGGGATATCTCATTAATCTTTCCCACTGTTTTCCACCACCTCTCCTTAATCCTGATGTTTTCTTCAGCTTTCTTCAATTCTTTTCCTTTTTTCTTTCTTTTCCGACTCCCTAATTTGTCTTATTGGTCACATTGACTCTATATTCTTTGTGTTGGGGAGCCTGGCTCTTGGCTTGTTTGCTTAAGGGTGTGGAATTGGCACAGCAGGCCATAGTTACAGAAGGCCTTCTCTGTCACGAAACAAGGAGAAGGTTTTTATCATGCCAGGTATACGAGCTGCCTGCCAACTTCCTCTCCTGTTAATTTGTGATGATGAACCGTGTGGACATGTATTGACAGGGAAGCTACTGGCTCACCACTGAGATTAAGATATCTCTGGTAATGATGCTGGTAGGTGGAGGCAACTTTTGCATTCCCTTTTTCATACATACATACATAAATTCATACATACATCCATCTCACTGCATTCTTAGGCACACATTACATGCTTAGGACTTTTCTCAATCACTGATTTGGTTTCCTGCTATATGCATTCTCAAATATTGAGTGCTACTAAACAACTGTAGTTGACATTGCTTTTCCATTTGTTTTGCTATTATATATAGGACTGTTTTCATTATGCATGCAAAATAATGACCTCATATAAATATATTTAATTCCACATTTAATCTTTTATAGATCTGGAAAGCTTCAAAACACAGACAAGAAGTGCTGTCAATGTGAGGGAAGGCCAAGGAGTAGTTTTGTTATGTGGCACACCTTTGCATTCTGGAGGTAAGTCTGTATATCTTGAACAAATGTCTTATTGTGAATTATTAATTGGTAAATGAAGCAAAATGTCAGTTTCTATTTCAGCTTTATCTCAATTACTTACAATTATTTTTAGAAGTTTAGTTTTTTTTAGTTAATCATAACAACACTGGGTCCCAATATACTTTTTTTTGGAGAATTCTGTCATTCAGTCTGGCTACATTTTGATATGGGACACACATTTCTCACCATCCAATCAGTTCCTGATTCCTGCCCTACATTTTTCTTTCTTGCTTTACTTGAAATTGTCAAATTATGGAAGTAAAATGGCTTGCAAACGGCAATCTGTGAAGTACTCTATACACACATATGTATATATAAAACCATTAAATGCTTCTTTTCATCTCACTGAATAACATGAAACCATTTTTTACTTGTTTAATCATCCCTGTGAAATTCATATGGAATTGCGTAGTTCCTTTGTAATTGAACTGGTAAATTGTAAAAACTAATAATAATACAAATTAAAAAAATATATATATCTACAGCACTTCTCGTCATTTATTTTGAACTACGTTTTAACTATTTGTGGTACACAGATTCTCTGACTGCCGCTACACTTTCATATTTTTACTTTATGTTGGCTTGACAAGGTCTTTTCTTAAAATAGATAGACAGATAGTTGAGTGTTGCTATAGGGTGGGTGACCTTCTGTAATGCCCACATACAGACATTCCCACTTCTGTTAAGAAGTATCAGAGAACTAAAGTCTCTTTTTCTTCTAGCGAATTTAAACGTTTTGGTGATCTTAACCTTGATGCTCTAAAACTAGATTTTAATGTCATCCAAGTAGCCAACATAATATTAATAAACTCTTATTTATTGTAGTATTTATTGACAGACCTATACTCTTAACAAGCTCAATAGAAATGTTCAATAGAAAATGTCTTGGTGGCAGGGACATAGATTTGTTTATATATACTTTATTATGTTATTCAAATCTGCTTAGAATTCAATTAATTTCCTTTTTTTTTTTTAATGAAGGAAGCGATATTGATGTTGCATGTCTTTTAAACCTAATGTTTCCTTCAGTTTCAATGGACATAAATGCACTGAGGTAGTTCATTTGTATAACTATTGAGAACATAGTTTTAAATATATGTACATTGAAATGTGTAAAATGCCGAAAGATCTTTAAATATTTACTTTGTACAGACTCCAATCAAATATGTTTTTCAAGTTGCCAGACATGATTAAATATATTGCTTTCCATTTAAAATGAAGACACAATTTTATTTGTATAATGTGTTGAATAATAAAACAAACACTTAAACTGCAAGCAAAAATGATAGAAATACATTAAATTAAACAGACTTAAGTAAGTCTTAAATAAAAACTTCAGATAAATAATATGTGTAGCTACAAATGATTTCTTCATATTGATTTGAAATTTCCCTGTGATATCCTATGACATGTCATTCATTTCAGTTTAAATGTCTATTATGCATCCACACACACCACATCTATTATGATCAATATTATCATCTATTAAGACTTTTTCTTTTTATCTAACAGTAAGAGGAAGTGATTTCTTTTGAAATTCAGTTGCCCCTTTATACACCACTGTATTGTTGTCGCCTAACTTTCAGTAAAGATTTCAATATGAACGTATACAACTAAAATCTAACCACATCATAAGTGATACATGTCTGTCGTGTCTTTGTTTACTTCCTGGTTCCTAACGTGCTCTCCCAGTGCTTTTCACCTGTTTCATCATCAATCACCTTGTTATTCTTGTCAGCTGTGTCTTATTCCCTCATTCATCCTCTGTGTATATCTTCCCAGTGTTTTCCCTGTCCTTGTCTTTTACCGCTCCTGAGTTCCATTTAAATAAAGGTTTGTTCCTTTGGATTACCTTTTTCTTTTCTTGCCTTCATCCCTGCACCACAACCTTTAATAATAAGATGCATTTCAATTGGATTGCTAATAATTTACATAGGACATTGGTGACACTGTTGATTGCCGTTTGCGATAAAATATTATATAGTATATTATATAGATTAAATGTAGATGATTGAATCCTTACTCACTTTGGTGCACAGTCCTTGTGCCACTTCACAGTCCTCATGCCAACCCCTTGCCACCCTGTAAATAATTTTCTAGATCCACCCCTGCAAGCTGGAACCAGAAGTGACAGAAATGCATGATTCCTTGGTAATTGTGCTTGACCATATATGCGCCTATCCTTAGACAAGACAAGACTGAGGTTGTAATTCAACCCGCTGTAATTGGACAGAAGTCATTAGACCCCAAGTGCAAACAAGAACCAGGCAGTGAGAGACATCAATATCAATTAGAGGTTGTGACTATTACTGCAACAAATGAGATGTCAGAAATTAGAAGATGTGAATTTGCATGATAGGCTGGCAATTATAATTTGCTGACATAAATCTGTAACTAAGCATTTGTTTAATTAGAGAATCCAGAAGAAGAGCATTTCATATGAGAATACTCTAATGTTTGGTTTTAATGTCACAAGTGATTGAAAGCATAGGCTATCTATGACTAAAATGCCAGAAATAAATAATTCAAAAGAGCTGAAGAGCTGGAGAAGGCAGAAATTTAATCAACACATTTTGTTGTGAAGCAGACCCGTTTCTTATCCACTGATGATCATTTTACTTGGAGTAAGCATACTGGTTAGCATTAGGCCTTCAAAAGAAACTCATTTACTATGGATCGCAGATCCTGCCATTGTTTGTTTGGCTTCAATTTGTTTTCTCATTTGGATCACTTTCTTTTCAATCAGACCTGAATTTGGAGGCAAATGGAAATAAAGACCTGAAATTGAAGTCTCAACCCAATTAGTAGGAAATGTGTATATATATATTTATTTATCTCTTTTTTGTATTTTAGATGAATGCTTTTTCTATGCTGAGTAGGCAATCAATTGTTTATCACAGAAAAATGCAAACAAGAATACGCTTTGCAAATTTCCAACTGATTCTATTACAAAAGTTTTTGCTCTACATAAGTTGAAGTACAATATAGTTGCTCTTTATTTGTTTAGATTGTATCTGCACATTGAACTAAAAAAAAACAAATGGGTTATTATTACCAACCTGTTTTATTGTGGAACAAGCTATATTGTTTTAAACTAGTAATATTGGAAACATCTAAGCTATTTTCCCCAACAGCAATGCTGAAGATTTTCATTGTGGTAACCAGCATGTGATCAAACATTTTAAAAGCAAGTTTTCTCTGTTCCACATTTCAGTTTCCTGCTAGATTAAAATGTCTTGTTATCAAAGTACCCATGGTCTAGTGTGCCTATTGAGATCGCTGAACTCATAAAACAAATTAGTTATTATTACCAACCTGTTTTATCATAGAGGGGGAAGCTATATTGTTCTACACTAGTCATATGAAAATCACCTTTTTCCCAGGGCAACTACTTTATACTGTGTGTTCAAACCATTTTCTCTTCTCTATATCTGCTCAATCAAATTGAATCAATTTACATACACTACCATTCAAATGCTCAAGGTCAAGTTTTTTTTTTCTTTTGGTAATGTTTAATAAAATTGATATTGATTGATTTATTCAGCAATGTTTAATTAATGGGGGAGGAGGGTCTTTCTTGAGCACAAAATCAGCATATTAAAATAATTTCTGAAGGACCATGATCATGTGACGCTGAAGACCAGATAAATTATGCTAAAAACTAGCCATACAATGCGTTTTAAAATATGGTAACATTTGATCTAACCATTTTATGAATTGGTCAAGTACAGGCTAACTTGTAAAATTACATCTTTTGGATTTTGTGGCTCTTTTTTTATATGAATGGTAGACCATTCAGAACATGTATCTCTTGACTTTGACCTTGTGCGTCATTATTTTCTAACTGTAGTCCATTTGTCCAGCATTTCTATTATGCCTCACTTTGTACATTGCTAGAATAGAGCACAGCCAGCTCTTATATTGTATATCACAATGTAGAGGTCATGCCATGTGCCTGACGATGGGCTTATTCGTGGTGGGCTCCTCCATTGTACTTCTGAACAGCATGTTTGTTTGTGTTTTAAGTTACAGTTCTCTCTTTCGATTCTTCTACAATCAGCACATTTGACAAAGGCCATCGCTTCTTATTAAGCTAACCGAGCTCTGATGCAAGAGGATTCCCAGGCCAACCTGATCAAAAGGAATTTCCTTTAACTTCAAGACAACCAGTCTGTCAGCGTGTTTCCTCGTCCTAGGATGGGCAGTGCAGTCTCGAAGGACACTTTTTGATTGGCAGCCATCCTGTAAACCTTTCCAACAGTTGCATCATGTGCACTAGTCTCTTTCCTATTCCCTTCCCCCTCTTAGTCTCCTGTAGATGACACGCTAATGTACTGTGGCAGGGCCTTCGGTCTTCTCTGGTTGAGCCTTTTTCAGTAAGAGCCAGCCATGCATGAATGACGCCAACAGAGAAGCCTTCGTCCCCAGCCATGGTGAAGCCGGACAGGGCATGTGTCATAAGAGTGCCAGTGAGGCGCTTTAATCTAGTTTGTTTCGCTCCCTTTCCTGCCGCCTCACAAAGGAAGAGTCTCTCTGTTTACTGTGCCTCACCTGCCCTAAGGAGGTCAGCCCGAGGCAAATCGAGTGGTGTAATACAGACACTCTGTACGCGCTTTCTAGCCGCGATTATAGTTTACCGAACAAAGTGACTCAATGCCTTTCTGAAAATGTAAATGTCTGTGTCAGAATCTAACGCTCTGTTTCTGACATCTTTCTAGACCTCACATTCACCTGGGTCTTCAACGAGTACCCTCACTTCGTCCAGCAAGACAGCCGGCGCTTTGTGTCCCAGGAGACGGGGAATCTCTACATAGCCAAAGTGGAACCATCTGATGTAGGAAATTACACCTGCGTTATTAATAACACTATTACCAAGGAGAGGGTGTTCAGTTCGCCAACACCTTTAGTGCTGAGAAACGACGGTAAGAGGGTGTCTGTCAAATATTGTACAGTTTAAGCACCATATAGGAGCATACTGTTTGGAAAGATTACTGTAATTTTAACTATAAAAGACTGTAAAGATGCCACTTCATGAAAACAGCTCTATAGTTGGTTAACGATAAAATCCCAGATATACTTCAAAAGATATCGAAGAACCACATCGCTATGTCTATCTTAAGTCTTATCTTCTCATTGCTGTAATTTTTGTTGTCTGTTAATGTCACAGTCTTATGTTCCACGTCCGGGTCCTGTCACATTGAGTCACATCACCTGTTTTGTTAATTACCTACCTCGTCTAGTCCTACAGGTGTTCCTAATGTGTGTTATTGTTAAATACCCTTCTGTTTCCCTGTGTGATCGTGGATTGTTGTAACTGTTTGGACGTTGCTTCTGTGTGGAAGGTCCGTGTGCTCAGTTTCCCCTGGTTTTGCACATGCGTGCCATTTTTGGTTGTTATAAGTCTTTTGTTTGTGTTTTGGATGAAATAAACCTGAGTTTGATGCAGTGCTGCGTATTCCTCGTTCCTCGGCATCGCACACCGCATCTCCAGCCGTAACAGTTAATTTTGTTATTGGGAATAAATAGCGCTCTCAGGAGCTTGGACAGCGTCAGGATGGTCACGTATTTTGAACTTCTTCTGAACCCTAAGCAAAAAACAAAAAATAGATGTACTGTATGCATTAAGTACCCTTGATCCGTATAATAAATGTCACTATATTGTTAAAAACTGTAATAGAAATAATGGGACATGTCATTTAATTTTATAGTAAAATAGTTAAATGTTAAAATACAGTTTTATGTCAACTACTCATCTTATAATTTACAGTGAAAAATCATAAATATACTTTCACAGAATTTTCATTGAAATAACTTTCAAGCTTCTTCTTAGTTTTTTCTATCCGTTATGTGCATTAGAGTTTTATCTTACATCCTATGCTGCTAAATCCATATTTAATGCATTATTTGAGTGTTACCATGTGTTAGATTGTATGACATCGTGCACCTTCTATAGATAAGTATTTACCTCAGCTTGTGAAGCTTTTGTGAAGTGTTTTAAGGTTGTTAGAGCTACTTAATAAAGGTAAAAATCTGACTTACATATTTGGTATATCAAAATCATTTCAGTTATTGAAAATTGTGTTACGTATATTTGTTCAGTCTGTAAAATTTTAAATGTTGCTACCATGTTTTTTAATAGTAAAGTTCTGGCAACCACAGATTCTTTTTTTTTTTTCAGTGTATCTTGCATGGGTCAAAGAACCATGTGACATTTTTAGAGATCTTCATTCGTAAATGTCAGATATGTATTTATGCCACCGACTTGAAAGCTAAACTGCCTCTTTTAAGAACACTAACCTGCACTCTTGACAATGCCTCAAAGGAGGCCACATTTCCATTTGAGATGGATCCTGTTTTTATTATGTGTGTTCCATAAATCTTTAATAACGTGTCTCTGTACTTTTGGCACAATCTTTCCGGCTCCCCAGCTCATTGACAGGTCTTTGTGGTTTGCCATTTGTTGTTGTTTTGCTTGTATTCTGGAGTACAAAGCTTGTATATTGTAAATCATGAATGACAAAGCCGTTTGAATCTGTGGTGTATTGTCTGCCCATGGCAGGAGCGATGGGAGAGTACGAGCCCAAAATAGAGCTTCATTTCCCAGACACCATTCCAGCTGCTAAAGGATCCACGCTGAAGCTAGAATGTTTCGCCCTGGGAAAGTAAGTCCGACATGCACACACCTGCGTCTGTCTGTGTCCTCTCTCTGCAAACTGTTGCCTGAGTTCACACCCTTGCTTAGCTCTGTTTAATTTTATCCTGCTTTATAAAATACACTGTATTTGTGATCGGCACTTCAAGTTCATTCTTAATGCGATTTGCAATCTGTCACGGAAGCTTTTTACAGAGGCTTTTTCACTGTAATGGCCTGCTTTGCAGAGAGCAATGACTTGCAAGATTTACTCCTTAAATAGTGTGGAAATAGAGCTGCAAGCTTCTTTTCAAATGAAGAGCAGAAGGGTTGTCTTTTAGAAAGGGGGTAATGCAGATTTTCAAAAAGCGGGAGATGATGGCCTTTCACACTATACGAGGAGTGCGTCGCCCTAGATTCAATTCTGAATCCGGTCTATTCACACTCAGATTTTCTTAATAGAGTATATATTTGAAGAAATGAGGAGGAAATGGATTTCATTTGGCCAAACATTATGGTATTTCACTTCCTCTGACAAAGTTCCTGTAGGCGGTAGAGCATGATGCTTCAACGACTTTGCGTTCTGTAAAATTTGTTACAATAAAATAAAAACATATCTTATGCTGACTAGGACTGCATTTATTGGACCACAATTACAGTAGAAACCATAATATTGTGTGATTTAAAAATCATTGTTTTCTAATCTAATATATTTTCAAATGTATTTATGTCTGTGATAGCCTTCAGTTTCAAACAATCCTTTGGAAATCATTCTTATATGCCAATTTGGTGCTTAAGAGACATATTGTTATGGATACTGTGATACATTTTTGTTTAGGATTTTTTGATGATGGTTCAATAGAACAAAATGTATTCTTAATAGAAATATTTTGTAACTATGCAAAAGCTTTTGCAGCTTTTAGATCTTTTGAATGCATCCTTGCTGAATAAAATAAATTTCTTCATATATCACTGACCCTGAACTTGTATACTGATGATAATTATTAACAATCATTAATGATGGGCGTGAAAGCGTTTTTCAAGTAGTTCTACCGTAGCAATGCCAAGGTCATGGATTACATTTCTAGGGCGTTAATATACTTATTAAAAAGTATATCTGCTTTAGGTAAAAGTATCTTTCAAATGAATTTGTCTAGGTACTAATAGTGGCTTTGCTCCCGTTTCACAGTCCAGTTCCTAAAATCAGCTGGAGAAGAACCAGTGACATTTCATTCCCAAACAAAGTGAAACTGAAAAATTCTAACGCCATTCTGGAGATTCCGAATTTTCAACAGGAGGACACAGGGACATATGAGTGCATAGCGGAAAACAGTCGTGGAAAAAATGCCGCAAAGGGTCGCGTCTCTTTCCATGGTGAGTTTTTCTCATTTCTACCCCTTGAAGTTGTTATTTGTTAAGTACAAATAGGTGCTTCCGTTGACAGATCAACTTTTTCTCATCAAGATTTACAGTAATTTGAAAAATTATGACTATTGCTGTGTACTATTTTACTATAACTGTAGTTACAAATCAGTGGACAGTTGCATCACTTATACTGCAGTTATTTAATTCTTTGAAGGTGTTTTATAGAAATATAATTATTCATGCGATAATAACATTATGATTTATGTTTCATCTTTTTTGAAAAATGAGTACAAGATAAATGATTATGGTTCACTTAATTGGGGTTTGTTGGAGATCCAACTGGCTCAATATCAATTTATTTAAAAAAATAATATATATATTTTTTTACTTGTTAACAATATATTTACCTTTGTTATTTGAGCTATTTTTAAGGCAAACACAATCCAATCTAAAGAAAATATTTTAGTAATTAAAACAAATGTAAAGGTAAAATTTAACAGATTGAAAGCAAAGCTATTGTAAGTTAGATATGGTTCTATAACAGCTTTAGAATGTTCTATACTACCTGGAGTGGCATAATTAGGACATTTTCCACTGTCATTATGACACGTGAAACTGCACACAACCTCAACATGCCATATATGTCATAACTCACAGTGAGAACATGTCACAACAAGTGTCTCGTTTGACTTGTGTCCTTGGGAGACATGACATTTCATGATTCACGTGATTGTGACCTTCTGCAATGATCACCTCATTGTAGAAGGTCACAGTGGCATTCCATGAAAAGTCAAGCTTAATTTGAAATTTTTGGCATTGTTGTATTAATAATTGTATACCCTTTACCTTCATCCTCTCCTCGGGTCAGTTTGACCTTAAATTCTTTCTTTTTTTCAATAAAACCTTTTAATAAAATTTATTTGATTAAAATTGAGTGTTCATTGAAGTCGTTCAAGTACTTATCAGTTTTGTCACACTCGAAATTGGAATACACACACAGACACACACACAAATACCTTCCTTACTCGAGGGGCTTTTGTGGTTGTAATAAAAAAAAGTAACAAATCCTCAAAACTCTGGTCTCTCAACCAAGGTTTTCGAGACCATTCTCCACTCCAGAGCTCCAGCCATGAGGAGACTATGTCTTAAAGTAGAGACTCTTCACTTCATGATGCAGTGATTGGCTACTGGACCCAGTCAACTTCCCTGCAAGAACGATTCACTGCTTGGTTATCTCCATCCACCTTAAAGGTGTATGTGGCAGCCTTTCCACATCCTTTTGGGTGAAAAATGTGGGGAGAAACCCACTGGTCACTTGTTTCCCCTGTAGCACAATAAGTACTATTCTGCTTGCTCTTTCCGGGCATTGGACACTTATGTCCACAGACTGTTGCGAAGTTCTGAATAGTTGTTTGTATATGTTTAGCCCCCTTAAAGGGTCCCTGGTGTCCAAGCAGAGAATTAGCAAGTGAATAATCTAGGTTATTTCACCAGTTTATGAGTCGGCCGGGTTGACCACACCTTTGGCAATCCGAGCCCACTCTACTAGAAGTATGGTTGCATCTAAAGGCCCTTCTGTCAGTTTTTTTACAAGATGTTTGTGATGCGGGAGGCGGGACCTCTCCGCACAATTTCTTTAGGTTCTACAACTTACACGTAGAATTCATTCCTGAAGCGATCACACCTGACATGTACTTGTCGCGATGGCAGCGTGGGCATGAGCGTTCCCATTGCGTTTGATGCAGTGCTAGTTCTATTGATTAGGAACTTCTTGGTAATGTATGTAACCTTAGGTCCCTGAAGAGGGAACGAGATGCTGCATGCCTTCATAGTTTCCTTGTTCATGACGTCACCTGCCTCTGACATCCATTCACTTGATTGGTTTAATTACACATGCTTAACGACACAATCATGCAAAAGCGTTCCCAAAGTGCTTGACGCAGCACTTCAGAGAACTAAAGGTGCAAACGTAGCTGAGAAGATTTTCTGTCTTTGCAATGACTGCATGAATGGATGCATCTGTATGCTGTGAAACTGAAATTCTGTATGATAAATGAAAACGGGAGTTTGCCTTGCCAAAGTAGATTTTTTGTTCCACTATTTGACTTAGTGCATAAAACAAGCACTGGATTGGTGTCTGTCTTAAAGGATTAACAGGTCTTTTCCTGGGTTTTTTAAATTAACATTTGTGGGGAGAAATGCAATCATACAAATTTGTTAATTGAACTCAAGACTCTGTACGTGGCACTGAAGTGTTTGCCAGGCGAAAGGATAATAAAGCTTCCAGAAGGAGGTCAAAGGATTTGTAGCACGGAACGGAGCACATGCCCGTGATTGAATTGACTTATTCACTGATTCATATTCACATGGCTCTTTTGAAGTGGGTCATCTATTGTTTGTTTTTATAGGAAAGTAAAGCATGCAGTCAGTATTACACAGACTAGCGAATGGGTATATGGCGAGCCTTTTTGGAGGTGGTGAAGCGGCTTATGTGATTTTCATATTGCAGCCTTTTCTGATAATGATAATTAAAAATTCAAGGGTACCACTGTGTGAGCTGAGCAATTTGAATGAATGTGGGATGGAATTTGCTGTGTGTAAGTCAACTAACTTTGCAGGAATAGCTCATAACAAAATATAAAAATGTTGTCATTAAATGCTCACCCTGGTGAATCTGATTTATGGTACTTGCATAATTGTTATACCCATGCATACATCGATAAATTATATAGACTACTGTTTAAAAGTTTAGGTTCAATTTTATTTTTCATAATATTTTAATTATTTTATTCAGTAATAATACATTAAACTGATCCAAAATTAGACGGCACAATTGTCGTCTTCACTGCTAATAATAAGAAATGTTTATTTAGCACCAAATCAGCATACTAGAATGATTTCTGAAGGATCATGTCAAGTCACCTTTACTTATATAGCACTTTTTACAATACAGATTGTTTCAAAGCAGATTTACAGTGGTCACAGGAATACATTATAAACAAAGTTTGGTTGGCTGAACGGCAGCCTTAAAAGAGCAGGCGAATTAATACAATTGATGAATATTAAGTGTTAAGTTTTGATTATTGATTGATTTGATTGATTGTTTGATTATTATATTGATAACAATTCAAGTCCAATATTAAGTCCAATTTGGTCCAATTGGAGATGGGTTCACGATCTTCACGGGGGGGGATTAGTAGAGTCTTCAGGGCAGTGCTGTGCTCGTGTCCAGGTGCAGGTCCTTCATCTGATCTGGATACGGCCCGGATCCAGCTGACCATGGTAACCTCGGAATAAACAGAGAATAATATCAGCGTAGATGCCATTCTTCTTCTGATGTATCGAGTACATCAGGTGTTATGGGAATGTTCCCGGTTCCGGCTGACCTAAATTATGCAGCCTAACAATCATTTTACATGATTTGGATTAAAAATGTATGTATAATGTGTTATGTGTATGCCAGGTTGAAGAGATGTGCTTTTAGTCTAGATTTGAACTGGCAGAGTGTGTCTGCTTCCCGAACTGTATGTGACACTCAAGATCATCATGTGACACTCAAGACTGTAGTAATGATGCTGAAAATTCAGCTTTGCCATCACAGGAGTAAATTACATTTTAAAATACATTAAAATAGAAAGTAGTTATTTTAAATTGTTACTTTTCACAATTACACTTTTTTTATATAATTCTAATTCTAGTTCTAGTTTTTGTCCAAATGAGGAAAGTTGCTTGTTTCAAGAACATTTATACTAACCCCAAACTTTTGAATGGTAGCCTGTTGTATATTTGGTTCTTTACTTTCACTGTTGTGAAAAAAGCGATCTGGAGCAGCCTAGCATCTTCTTTAGTTTGAAATGACCTGTAGGGTGAGAAAGGGATGGATTTTTCATTATTGAGAGTTTTTTTAAATTGTTCTCTGTCATCAAGGCCTTTAAATCCAGTAGTCTTGGGTATCTTGGGTAAAAGTGTAACATTTCTGTGCATTGTTGAATAAGTCCATGTTCAACCCTTTATTAGTTGTATGATTTGTTAATGTGCTCTCTTTCCACAGCCACACCTCATTGGCTGCAAACAGTGACAGACACAGCATTGTCCATTGAAGAGAATCTGTTTTGGGAGTGCAAAGCCAATGGGAAACCAAAGCCCTCCTACAGCTGGCTGAAGAATGGAGAAACTCTCATATCTGAGGTACTTTAGGGATTCTGAAAGACCCCTAATGAAACTGAAAGATTTATCTGCTCTTACTCTACTGTAGTTTAGGGTCAATGGAAACATAAATTGTCATTGCTGAAATAAAAGCGAGGTGGTAAAAACCACATCAACACATATAAGCAGTTATAAGGCATCAGAGAGACTCCATTAGATGTGACCTGCATTCAAGCCGAGAGTGACCCGCACCTCCTTCTCTCCCTTCCATCACACATCATGTCAATCTCTCCTTGTGACTCTTTGTGCTGAGTTCAGCCATAAAAACAGCCCATAGGCTTAAATGTCTGCTATGCCATTAGCAGAACCATCAGCTCAACACCTCCCTTCCTGTCTCGCATACTTTTCCGACTGGGCGCCCATGCCAAATGAATTGGCCATTAGTATTTTACTGTTATGTCCTACATTTATTTTCTGTTCAATGGAGCAGAGGGTCAGCATTCTTTCTTTTTTGTAACCTCCTCTACCCTCTCCAAACCCATCAGATTGTTAGATTACAAAAATTTTGTACAAAAAGTCAGTGAAATTGAACGGATGCACAATATATTTGTTACTGGCCAATATTAGAGTTTTGGTTGATGTTGATATACTGTAACAAAGCATAAAGCTTGGAAAAGAAAGAGGGGAAAACTGACAAACATTTAACAACTTTAATAATAAAATAAACAAACATAAAATAAAAGTAATTGTCGACAGCCCCTCATGGACAACTGCCGCCCACACACAAACATATGACATAACTAAAATACAGGCCTGGGGTCTCATTTATGAAACTGTGTGTAGGATCCCTACTAAAAGTGTACGTGCACCCAAAAGCCAAAAATGGCATACGCCAAAAAATATTCAGATTTATAAAACCTCACCATCTGTGTCGCCAATTCCCTTTGTCAACAATGTAATCAAGTAATCAAGTTGTAATGCATAAATTCACTTGTAACTTTGTATGATTTATGATTTATTTAAATATAAATATATTATATATTATATTATTAATAATGTATTATTTCAAATTTAAATGTTTTATTTTGAAATTATTTAGATTAATTCCAGTAGACTTATATGTTAATATCGTTGAGATATTATTATATTTTTTATTAAAAGTTTTACATTTGTTTTTGTTTTTTTATCATTTTTTTATTTCATTTATACGTTTTTGTATTTTTGTTTTGATTTTGTGACTTTTTTTTTGTTTTAGTTATCTTAGTATATCAAGTTAAACTAAATGAAAATTAGAAACTAGCAATTAGCTTTCATTTCAAGTTTTAAAAAAAATATTATTATTTTTTTCAATTAACGTTTATTTTATTTTAAGTATATTTTTTTTAATGGTTTTACTTCACTATAATAATCTTGACTTGAAGAAGGAGCTCAAACCATATCTAGTGACTAGTATTTTTAAACTTGGGCCAGTAAGCAACCATGAAATCAAGTAACCCAGCAACATTTTACTTTATTTATGTTTGTGTTTACAGGGCCGAGTGCAAATAGAGAACGGCGCTCTCTCCATCTCCTCGCTAAACCTCTCAGATGGCGGGATGTATCAGTGTGTGGCGGAGAACAAGCATGGCATCATTTATTCCAGTGCCGAACTGATGGTGCTTGGTATGACCTCTGCGTTTCCACTGCCTACTTTCCATCCTTCATTTGAATGATAAAACTTTGTCTAGTCACAGACCAAGCTCAAATTACAAGGCAGCACTGAAAACGTCCATGTGATTAAATGCTCCATTGTAACACTCATATTTTCATATTCCCATATTATTGTTCGTATGAGGCCAGTGTCGAACAAATGGCGCCTTTTGAAGATACAGCACAGAATGGCACAGTAAAATCTATATTTGGTTAAAGACAAATGTCCTGGAAGCAGCCAGTGGAAGCCAACAGCTTTATTTGTTAAGTCCTTTAGACTTTTCAAAAAGGCTTGCTTCTTTTTTTTGCCAGAGGGTGTTTGAACATCAATTGCTGTTCATCAGAGATTCCATTGAGTGTAAGTCTGAGGACCAAATCTCTCTGTTTCCTACAGCCTCTGCTCCCAGCTTCTCCCAGAATCCTTTGAGTCAAGTGCTTAAGGCTCGCTCGAGTAGTGACGTTAGCCTAGATTGCAGACCACATGCTTCACCCAGAGCCATTAGCCTGTGGAAAAAAGGGACTGAGATACTGCAAAGAAACGAAAGGTATTTGGCTTTAGGCTATACGTTATATTACTTTATCACATTGAAGACTTTAGCAATGTAATTTTTTGGTGTGTGATGTTAATCTATTGATGTTACTCTTAAGGATTTCCCTCTTCCCCAATGGAACTCTTAAGATTGCAAACGTAACCAAGCGAGATGGAGGTAGTTACACGTGCATCGCTAAAAATCAGTTTGGCACAGCTAGCACAACAGGAAAACTGATAATCACAGGTGAGCCATTGTGTTTTATATTCTAGATCAGTGGATCAGTGATCAAGTGGATCAGTGCATATTGAGATTCGAATTGTGCTTGCAAAATTTACTGTTTCTTTCACCCCACTATTCACCATTCGCCTCCTTTCTGTTCTCCACTACAAAAAAGTCAAACAAAAGACAAATTCGCCAAGCAAAGATATATTGTACTTAAACAAGCTGATTCATTTCTCTCAAAATGTTGTGGGCTTCTTTTGATAATCATGCTTTTAAATTTAGACTTAAGTAGGTTTGGATGAATAACAGCTTTAGTTTTGCTGTGCAGACAATACACAGTCCAGTTCACTCTTATTGTTGACTCAGACACTGTATTCTCGATGGTTTAACTGTGATTAGCTTCGAATGAAATGCCACATCTAGCACATATCATGATGCATTGCTTCAGCTGTTTCAAGAAATGTATTAGCCATCTGACAACTCCATTCTTCTAAGTTTCCATTGTCACCGCTGTCAGCCTTTCAAGTCAAAAAATCACAAAGCATAAGATTTGTTTTATATAATCAAGCAGACTGAGAAGTCTTACACAATGCTGCCATACTCTATTTCAAGACAAATAGCTTTTGTTGTCAAGTCTCTATGTCTAAAAGTTTTAACACATCTTTTCAAACTCCTATTTAAGGAATAGTTCACCCAAAAATGTTAATTCTGTCATCATTAACTCATCGTCGTGTCGTTTAGAACTTGTATGACTTTCCTTCTTCTACGGTACACAAAAAGTGAAAATATGAAGAATGGCTTGTGCTTTATTTTCATGCAGTGAATGGTGACTGGAGATTCATAAAATAATGCAAAACCACATTAAAATATCATTAAAATAGTCCATATGAAATATGTCCAAGTCTGTATGTCTTTGTTCACTACTAACATCCCTCTCCATTAAGCTAGGAACTGTGAAACAGGTAATTGGATGTTGAACTGAGCTTGAGAACCGAATAAGTCAGATTTGTGAGCGAATCATTTGGTTTTGCTGATTCATTGGTAAGATTTGACTCAAAAAATAAATTCATTCACAAATCAAAAATTGACACTTGAATGAATCATTCAAGGAAGAGTTCCAGTAGAGCATGGTGCTGACAACACCAAAGTTATGAGTTTGATTTCTAAGTCAAGTAGACCACTTAAAATTACAGTAAGTGATTTCTGAGAAACGCTGTTGAAAGTGGATCAGACTGAGCATCACAACACACTTGAACACAGCCGATCAGCAGTAGCATACATTCACGATAGGGGAGGAGAGACAGTGAGCAAGAAAAGAGAAGAGGTCAGAGGAATATCACTAGAAAAAGAAGGGTTGCGATCACCTGTGCTGCTGGTAGTCTTGCTTGTGCATATACTTGCTTGTGTCCACACATGTTTACTGTTTGTTGATTTAAAAAAAAAAATTGTTCTTCCTTGTTCATTAATTACCTTCACTTTTTTTCGTAATACATTATTTTGCTTCACTTTAGCTGTGTTCATGCTTTTTATGGTGGAGCAATGAAAGCAATGATGGGTTTGTTTGGGTACTTTCCTTGTTTGCTGTAATTGTCTGAAAAAATAGCCTTAATTTCTCCTTTTGTGATTCACGGAAGAAATAGTCATACAGGATTGGAACGACATGAAATTGTATTGTGGAGGAATTACATTGTCTTCTCTCATGTAGTAAATATGCCTTCTTGCTTCCAGACAGTCCGGTCCAAGTTACGTTAATTACTCTTTGTTAAGGTCATCTTTAATTGCTGTGGCCATTATCCATGTGGATTGTTATCTCCTCATTAAGCTATAGGATGAATGTTATTCCTCACTTTTGTTCTTCATTGCATAGGTTACGGGTTTAATCAGCAGTATTTTCATGGCAAATCAGAAGAAACTAATTAGCTATGTACCATTGAGGCCTCTGTATGAGCCCATATGTCTTTTGTAGGGTTTTTCATTCTTCTCTTCCTTGTATTTTCCTCTCATTATGTTTTTGTCATGCACCAGCAGTTGACCGCCTTAATGTAATTTAATTAAAATGACCTTTCCCTTACAAAGTGCCTTCACCCAACTGTATTCTGCTCACAGTAGACATGCTGCCAATTCATTTGGCGCTTATTAAAATCTACTTTATGCTCTTCTTAAATTAATAGTCCCCATATGGAAAGACAGCAGCCAAAAATATAAGTAGAGTACCTAGAAATTAAGATTATTTATTACCGCAATAAAACACTGCAGGCTGTGGTAAAATTGCTAACCCACAGCCTCGAGTGCATGGTCTACTGCTCATCAGGGCAATAGCAATGTAACACACTGATGTTCAATACATATATTATTATTAATAATAATCACAATAGAATCATTCTTACCATGAAAATCATTATGTCTCCATCATACAGTATTTATATATATATATATATATATATATATATATATATATATATATATATATATATATATATATATATATATATATATATATATATAAAAAATATGTTTTATCACAAAATCATGACATATTTGAATACATTTTTAAATAATGTTTAAATAACATTGGTGTGTTATTTTTTGAAAGTTTCTAAATGGTAAAAACGGAATAATTAAGAATTTTAAGAATTGTTTTAACAAATGTGGCTCATCCAGTCAAGGCTTTTATTATAAATTAATTATTTTATTTAATATATTATTTGTTTAAAACATTGGGTTAAAAGATTTTATTATTAAACTATTATTTATATTATATTTCATTATTTAGATATTTATTTACAATCTTGAAATTATTATTATTATTTATTTTTTATATAAACTGAGAATGTTGCAGTGCAGTTTAGTATTATAATGCAGAATAATTATGCACCCTACATTTCTGGATCAACCTCTGGGTCGGGACTTAAAATGCAGCTCACTATGTTTTGTTTTTTTTTGGGAAAGAGTGAATGTCTTGTTATTTTCCTGGTCACACAAGAAGTTCTCTTGCTTCAGTTTGTGTCCTAGAGCTAAACTGACAGACTGTGTTGGCACTGTAACTAACAGAACCTACAAGGATCAGCCAGGGCCCCAGCAGCACGGAAATCACTGTGGGGGAGAGCGTTGTGCTGCCCTGCCAGGTGACTGCTGATCCAGCCTTGGACGTGGCCTTCTCCTGGGCCTTCAACGGTCAGCCCATCGATTTCCATCAAGACGTGGACCACTTTGAGCGAGTGGGAGGGGTGAGTAGTGTGGTTTTAGGGCAATATTGCAACCTCAGCACCCTCATCCCACACCACCACCTCCAAACATGAAACATTTAAAGGGAACATATCTTAGAAAACAGAATTTCCCTTGCTGTTTTGAAAGAAAAAAAGTACTTTGTAGACATAATGTAACATTCACAAATCATTTATGGAGACTTGACTGTAACAGTGGCAAACAGATCTGAAATAAATGACTGAATAACAATACAAATGTTGCCTAACATAAGTGTACTTCAAAAGAAAAATGCTCCAAATGTGTAGAATATTAGGCGACCCCAATGGTACATACAAAATATGAGATGGGAATAAGTCAAAAGTTTGTGTTCTCAAACAAAAAGTTTGTTAGCTTGAAAAACGTTTCTGTTCTTTGCATGCAAACACAACTTTTCTTAGCATTGCTAAAAACATTTTCCTCCCATCTAATGTTTTTCTTTTCTTCACCATGTCCTATTAGGGGCTCCATAAAATATGGTCCTTTTAATGAAGTACAAGAAATTTAACATGAGAAATCTGTACAATAAATTACTTGTTGTAATTTCATAACAAATTCTTAGTCAAATGTGTTTGAGCACTTATTTGAGTAAAAATGTAATTTGAATGAATAATTATAATTGTTTTTTAGTGCTCATCAGCAGAATCAAACCAAATAGCCGAGCATGTAATGCAGTCAATTGTATTGAATACTGTATATCTCAAGCACAAACACAAGCACTTGGTATTTACTGCAACTGGCTTTTAATCTAATCGTTGCGGTGGACAGGAACAAGCTACTGGAACTTTGAATGCTCTGTCTCAAAGAGAATTGCCAGCCATTAAATCTGTAGTTTGAAATTGGATTCTTGGGATGAATTTTGCCTTGGTGTTCTGGGTCTTTCTCTTGTTGACCTACATTAAATGTGAATGATTCAACATGTATACCAAACAGCTGGTCTTTCCAAACTGAACCAGGGAAAGAGGCCAGATCAATTTTGGGACTTGCTCGCATTTTACCCTTCCAGTTTGACAGGACGTTTTGCATCTCAGGGGAGACTATTCCTTATTGCAGCAGGACTCCAATGAATTAAAATCGTGCCTTATAAGAAATGCTTTGTGTTGTGCCATATTCCATTTTACTTTTTTAGTTTGGATTTTTACTTGGTTGGCTAGAGGTTTGAACAGAATAATAAATCACCTTTGATCCTTTTCTTTGAAGAATTTGAGCAGACAAAGGTTGAGAGCCTGTCTGAGAGGGCCTTTAGATAGTCCATTTAACTGGCAAATCATAAATTATATTATGGTTCTATAACTTATTTTGGTAGTACTTTACATTAAAGTCTAATTTGTTAACATTAGTTAATGTATTAAATAACATTAACTAACAATGAGCAATACGTTGTTACAATATTTTTTCATCTTTGTTAATGTTAATTAATACAAATACAGTTAGTGCACAGTACATTAACTAATAAATGCAACTTTTGATTTTAATAATGTATCAGTAAATGTTGAAATTAACATTAAATTATAATAAATGCTGTCGAAGTATTCTTCATTCTTAGTTCATGTTAACCAATGTAGTTAACTAATTACACTTTATTGAAAAGGTTTACCCTTATTTCTTTAAAAATTATTAGTAAAATATTATAAAAATTAAATGATTACATTTTAATATTATTTATTATAAAATAAATGCAAATAAAATATTGAGTTTTTAATCCTTCCTTTTTGCACCACATCCCTCTTGCCCATCATCGTGATCTTGATTCTGGCAGCTCAAACCCACAGCTTGGCCCTGCTTTTCATTTTCATGAGATGGTGGCTAAAGTTCATACATGGGCTTCTCTCAAGAGCAATTACAAATGACATTGACATATGCAGATGCGGGTTATAATGAGATATGGCTTTCACGGATTCACACTTTCTCTTCTCCCAAAGATTACGCCTTCCATCTCAGCAGCCTCTGATGAGTGCATTACCATAATTAAACATCACCCACAGTCTTCCCACCCAGTCCTGAAATTTTGGAGTCTATCCATTGAATGGGCTCTCTTGTTGATATTGATTGAGTTTAAGGCTTTTTTTTTTCCATAGGAACTGAACTTGTGGAAACCACAGTCACATAAGCATTGGTCATGTTTTGAGAGCGTGGAGTGTATCAGACACTTTCATGTACTATTACGTTAGAGCAGTGGTCTGTGGTTTGGGGATGGTAGACCACTAGAGATATCAATGTAATATGCAGGATTTAGCTTCTCTGAAATTCTGGGCTTACTTTATTTAAAAGTATCTGCTGTCCTGGGGGCAGATTTACTAAACTGGGCAAAGTAATGTGAGAGCGCTATTCCAAAAAAGCACTGATGGGAGAGGAAAGTTCTGCGTGTGATCTACTGATGACGTGCAAATTGAAGAATATGGACACAGATCATGTCCATAATTACCAATGCAATCTACCAAGAGCAATGCATATTAGCATCTGGTTTAACACTAGATTTACTTTTTTGACCAGTAAATAATGGCGAAAATACCAGTGACTAGCACAAACCTTAATAAAACACCTATGATTAATTTAAATACTCTCCTCCCACACATTTTTCATCTGAAAGGGAAACTCCTACAATGCAAATACAGTAATATCAGGCGCAAAACTAACCGTGCACATGCCTTTTCAATGCTAATTGTTTATTGTGTGACTTTAGAAACCCCTGACTTTAAGGGCCAGTCACACAGCCGATCACGAATGAATCACTCACAAATCACTCACAAATGGGTTTGTGCATGCTTGTGCGTCGAGAAATTGACCAAAGTATTCCACGAACATTCAATGCACGCCCGACGCATGAATCACTGACGGAGCGCGTCCAAACACGCACGCTTCGTGAACTTTCCACGTAGAAGCACTTTCAGAATATACATTGTCAGTGATTCATGCGTGATATGAAGGTGGGGCGTCAGTGGATTGACGTGGACGTACGCGGTTTCGAACCAGTTCCGACGCATAAGCACTGACTGCGGACGCGTGTCCCGCGCATTGTCACGCATACTCAACGCATAAACTACGCACGCCGACGCATAAGGCAACATTTTTTAACCGTTCAAAACTCAAAATCAATCACAAACCGCCTTCGACGCACATCCACTTACAATCACTGACGGTCCACGGATTGAATTACGCATACGACGCAAGCTCCATGAAAATCTGTGCGTGATTCATGCGTTTTCGCTGTGTGACACGCCCTTTAGTTTTTCAACTCCAAAAGAGCAAGCAGTTAGTAAATCTTGGCCTTGGAGTTTTATCATTTACGTTATTTTAATTATTTTGTTATAATCATTTAATAGGAAAACTAGTATAAATATATATTTTAAAAAAAAATCTTCACACCACTGCATTCAATCAGAAAACCTTGTCAAAGTCTTTAAGTCTTCATTTAATTAGCTTTTTTTTGCACACTGTCTTATGCTTAGCTGTGACTTCATTTGAAAGGAAGTCTGAACTAGAAATACAGAGTCTTTATGACTTTAATGTGCCGTATGCTTATCTGGAACAATATTCACTCTCACTTTGCATGTGCTTTGTTCATTTACCTGGTTCTGGCTTATGTAATTGTGAAATAATTGGTATCGTCTTGCCAATTAGCCACAGTGTGTGTGTTTTACTGAGCTCCTATGTGGCTGAGAGAGTTGGATTTGAGTGAGTCCCGGAGGCCAGTCACAGAGACTGTTCATAGGTCCGCACATATCTCAAGAGCACAGAAGCCATTTTAAAGGAATGAATGAGTGTCTGAGTCTGAGTATGCAGAAATCTGCAGATATCATGACAGGGAACGTTAGTATAACACTACAGTTGCAAATATCTCAAATATTTGTGTGACACAGACAGTTTTGTGGGATTACAGTGTAAACAAATTACTGAATGTGACATTTAAAATTCTGATCTGGGCCACTTTCTTATGTGGGAATAATTATGATTATTTATTTTTCTTACATCAGTCTAACACCAATTTAAACTTTTTTTTATGATTGATTTAACTTTGGTGTAAATTATAAAAATAATATAGTATACCTGTTTGAAGCTCATTTTCTCTCATTTTTGAAAATAGTGCCAGAATTTAATGACACGAGCCAAAAATTACAATACTTGAGGTTATGTTATGATTCATGAAATATGTCATGAATGATCATGCATCATACTTTTATAAAACTAGTGTTTTTCAGTAGAGAGTTGATTTAGTGTCTTGTGTTGTGACAACATGATTAATTATTAAAGCAGTAATCTTTATATCATGTTTCCTCTTTTCCAACAGAGTTTTTCTGGTGATCTTATGATTAGAAACATCCAGCTTAATCATGGTGGGAAATACGTTTGCCTTGTTGACACAGATGTGGAGAGCTTGTCTGCTGACGCAATATTAGTCGTTAAAGGTAGGAAAACAAATGGTCTTTGGTTTATGTCTACATGCACAATATTTGCCTTCTGAACATTTGTTATACAGAGTATATTTACTCCAATCTTCCACAGTGAAGAGCTTTCTGTGAGGTGTGTATTTCAATGAAAGGACACTGCTAATGTAGCAAGAGTTCAGAGAGTGCTAAATGTGTCACTTGGGATGTTTTATGGGGCCTCGTCTTCGCTGCTGCTTTTTTGTGAGTCACATTGATATTCATGGTCATTACACATCACGGTTCTGTCCCAGGTGTTTGGAGACGAGCTGTTTATCATAGAGGAAGTCTTTAATTGGCTCATTTACACATCGGCTAAGCAGCACGACAGGCCCCAGAATGCAGAGCAAATCAAGAGAAAACATTTAAATGGCAGAGAGTTATTTGGAGCAGAAATGTGAATCATTTAGTTGCGTGTACACAAGCGTGCACACATACAGACAACTTGTTGCCCTTGTTAAAACTCATGCAAGCGTGCACAAGCACAAAACGCTTACCACGTCTCTAACACCTTAGAACACACAATCCCAAACAAATTGTGTTCTTCTTATCAGAGTTAGGCAGTTTCCAAGTCATCAATATGCACAGTGCATGGGCCAAATGTAACATTTGAGCAGGTGTGGAGTATAATCAAATGCTCTTAATGAATTCAATTCCTTTTGGGCTATGTGATTGAGTCAGGTCCCCCAAGCCCCCCAGATTTGGTTGTGGTGGAGGAGGTCACAGACAGCACTGCCCAGCTGTCCTGGAGCCCAGGCCAGGACAATGGAAGTCCCATTACAGGATATGTCATCCAGGGCAGAACTCCCTTTACTGTTGGCTGGCAAGCTGTCGACACAGGTACCTCTCCCATTTCAGACACATGACATTGTGTTAGTGTGAGAGCTGCTGCTTTTGTTTCAGTGTTCAGAACAGATCTTCCTCTTAATTGAAATAATATCACCATATTTATTTTCAAGAGGTGACTACATTTTTGGTCAATATCTTTTATTTACAATGCAAAATCAAGCACTGTGTAAAGTCTACTCCAGTACATCCCAAAGATTTTCAATGGATTATGATTCTTCTGTTGCCAAACATATATTTTGGCTGGGCAGCGTGTGTGTGTGCTTGTATGTACAGTGGAGTTTACCTATCTCGACCTCGGTTAACTAGACAACCCTATTATGTCAACATTTTTTAAGTGGAACCGCCAAACTCCCTTTTGGCTTAGCATTTTCTCATCGGTTCTGTTGATTATTTTATGTCGCGAACCCTAATATCTTGAGCACAAAAGAATGACAAATTCACCACTTCACATGGTTATCTCGTGACTAATGATCGTACCGAGTTCACTGCGCATACGCTGAGTTTGTGTTGCACGTGGATCGCGGTCCATATGGTCGCTCACTCCAGTGACGCTGCACTCACAGTGCCGCGCAGCCGCAGAAGAACTCGCGGAAGTGGTGGAATTCCCAGATTACATTGACATCGACAAAGACATCGTTACTAATGGAAGCTTAGAAGCATTTGTTTTCAAGCAGACCGTTAAAGGCAAAACGCAACAAAGCATTTTAGAGTTTGTAAAGAAACCATAGTAACCGCGAGTGCAATACTTCTCAGAACTGTGTCAGAGTGAAATGACTGTGTTATGTGCGAATGTGTTTACACGTGTGTTGTGCCTGTGTTTACGCTGTGAGCAAAATTGTGTTTGCAATGTTGGAGAATATAATTAAAGGTTTGTATCGAGAATTGAAGGTGTTTTTTATTGTATACTGGTAAATATCTGCTATTAGTTGGTGCACATATGCCTTTTGTTGTTAGCAAACACTTAAAGTGTATGTACATTTTTATAGCATGCCGATCGCTTCATCAAATAAATCGGCATATTGGCTGTTGGTTATCTCGATCATCGGTTATCTCAATGCTTTTTTGCAACCCCCGAGACCGTCGAGATAACCGGATTCCACTGTATATATAATTTTATTTTTATATATTTTTATTTCATTTTAAATGTTAATAATTTTGGTACTTAAATATATTTCACTTCAGTTAGTTGCTATTGTATTTTACTATTCTTCTTATCCTCAGTTCCTGAGGTGATCAATGGGAACACTTTGACTGCAACCGTTGTGGGTTTGAATGCCTGGGTGGAATATGAGTTCAGAGTGCTGGCCAGTAACAGTGTCGGGATGGGAGAGCCCAGTCCCCCATCTACCAAGATCAGAACAGAAGATGCTAGTGAGTATGCTAGAGTGAGACTCCACTGGATCTCTTTGCCTTATTTTAGACAGGCACTGAAAGCATTGGAGCAAACCATATATTCTCAATTCTCCCATCATCTGTCACATCCATCTCTTTTATTCTACATGGAACTCTCGTTCACAAATTTCTGAGGGATAGTTTAAAGAAGGTAGAACCTCTGTGAGAGTGACAGTTTAGAGTCTTTATGTGATGAAAATTTAAATACACTTTTAATGCCCAAGCTTGCAATGAAAAATCCCAATCAGAGCTCTGCCTTCTGCAGCAGCATTTTAATCTCTTCTTTGGGTTTTTGCCCGCAGTGCCCGACACAGCTCCCACTGATGTCGGAGGCGGAGGAGGTACCAAATCGGAATTAGTGATAACATGGGAGGTAAGTCATTTGTCAGATTTTACTGCTGCCTCGGCCAGCCTGGGCTAAATGCCGGTGCTTAATTGTATAGAATGAAATGTAGCTTTTTTATGATGGTTGCCTGCACCAAGACCCCTCCCTCCTGGCCTCTGGACTCCAGAGTTTACTACTTCTCCTCCAAATAGAAGTCAACTCAGGGCCAGAGAGTTTCTTTGAAGTTCATTTCACTCACAAGTAGGCTTCATTCTGTTCAAATACATAAAGGGAGAAATAAGGGTTTAGCAGGGGAAAAGTCTGACATTCTTTCGCTGTTGGGCATAAGAAAGGCTAGAGAGATTTGCTGCCGCTGCATTTGACTTTCAAAGCCTCTTGTGAACTTTTTTAGTGCATTTAAGCAAACCTAAATACTAATACATATTGGAGGGACATTTTTGCATACTATTCTGTAACCATCCTGAGCAATTTTGGCAAAAGTGGAGGAATGCAAATATAGTAAAACACATTTGCTTCTTAACCAATCAAGACTTGATTAGATTGATCTAACTGTTGTTGAATAAATACACTACCTTTAAAACGTTTTGGGGTCAGAAAGATTTTATTTTATTTTCTTAAAGAAAAAAAGAAAGAAATTAATGTTGTTATGCATTTCATTGAAGAAAAGTGACAGCTTTTCTTGTTTTTTGAGCTTTCTATTTAACAAATTATTCTAAAAAATGAATCACAGTTTCCACTAAAATATTAAGCAACTGTTTTTAACATGTTATTTAGAAATGTTTCTTGAGTAACAAATCAGCATAATACAAGGATTTTTTTTAAGGATTATTTGACACTCAAGACTAGAGAAATGATGCTTGTCATCACAGGAATAAAATACATTTTAAGTATTTTGAAATAGATCTTTTTAATCAAGATCTAAAACAGATTTAAACGCATTTAAATCAGACACTTTTAATCTATTAAATTTACAAGCCAAAAAGATTTTCCGAAGCATTAAAAATCTAGCCAAACATTTGAATGGTAGCCTATGTGCGAGAGGAAAGTGTTGTTCTGACCTTAATTATTATCATTTAACCTTTTTTAAGGCAAGTTAGGTCCTTTAAATGTTCCATGTGTTCTCTCTAAGTGATCATGAAACTTCCATACATAACAATTAAAAAAGCCTTCAAAAAGAAAGTATTCTTGAACCTGAGTGCTAATAATGCCCTGTTGTCATGTGGGTCAGCTGGTGTGTTGACCTCAATTTGTTTTAATATCACTATAGTTTTGTGTTCCACTCTAAGCCTGTTCCAGAGGAGTTGCAGAATGGAGAGGGCTTCGGTTATATCATTGCTTTCCGGCCAGTGGGCATGGTCACATGGACCCGCGCAGTGATCTCGGCACCCAGCGTCACCCGCTACGTTTTCCGCAATGACACCATTCCACCATTCTCGCCATTCAATGTCAAAGTGGGAGCTTTCAACAATCGTGGAGAAGGACCTTTCAGCACTATTGCAACAGTGTTCTCTGCAGAGGAAGGTAGAGCTGGATTTTTTTGTACTTCAATATTCTCAATAACAGGCACATGTTTATAGAATAACTTCATTCTTAAACATATTTTTAGAGCTTTGAAGTGATACAAACAACTGTTGTTCCAAACCTGTAAGACTTTTGTTCATCTTCGGAACACAAATGAGCATATATTTTAAAACAAGGACATGATTCGTTATGATGAATAGATTGAATTTAGGCTTTTATAAACATTCATCAACTCACACATGAGATCTGGTAAACAAGCTGAAGCATGTTTGGTTGACGTGCAAGAACTAATGAGGATCATTCTCGTGTCTTATGCAGCATGTTTGAGCCTCAATCTAAATTCAGTCTGTTCATCATATAAAGCAATCATAACTCTTTAGAAAATTTCGACTAAACCGTTCAATTCATATCGATTAGTTTTAAGATCTGTTTCTGAAGTCAAGTTTCAGTTGCATAGCCGTCTATGGAGGGACAGAAAGCTCTCAAATTGTATCCAAAAGATGTTCATTTGTGTTCCAAAGATGAATGAAAGTGAACTATCCCTTTAAAGTAAATTTCGTTCATTGAAACATTTGCATTAATTTTATCATTATTAATATTGTAAGTAATAAAATTTACTATAGAAAATAATAGCAAAATTGTTCAATTAGCCCAAATCAGTAGTCCTATGTATACGCTTCATAGTCTAAGCCAGTGGTTCTCAAATAGCGATGCCGGGGGGGGGGGGGGTGCGCGTGACCCTGGGGAGCATGGGGAAAAATGTTTTTTGCCAGGGAGTAGGTTTTCTTGCACTGAACAAGAGCAGCAGATATGAAGTTCAGATAACAATCCCTTCACCCTTTGACGTGTACGATCACACCGGTGTTCATATGCGTCACGTGATCAACCGCTAAATTCACGTGTTTTCATGCGATATCTGGCACTGATACAGGAAAAGACATGCTCATAGCTTGTCATTTATCACAACAATTCAGTTATTTCAACCACTTAAGGTTTCTTTTAGGTTTCAAACATTTAAATACTCATACGTACTGGCAAACCAATACATTTATACTTATACACGGATGTCTATAAAAGAGGAAATAGCAATCCATTACATTTTAAACTGACAAGGTGTTTTATTAAATTCACACTGTATGGGTAACTATAAACATCACTCTGTTCTTCTCCCACTTCACTGGCCACTTACTATCACGTATTTCAGAAGAAGTGACTGAATTGACGTGTTGTAAATCAGACAGATCAGATGCTCGAACTGCGGCGTAAACTAACACAGTGGCACCCGTCGCACTTCACAGATCAACGACCATGATCATTATAAAAATGATACGACAAAACACATTCACTTACACATATCTGAGAATCTGAATACCAGGTAGTTGATTACAGAGCCAACAAGTTGATGACTATTTTGAATAAAAAAGAAAAAAAAAGTGATCTATTTATTATACAGCGCTTTTTATGACTGCAGTATGTCATGTGACAAGCATGATGTGTCGCCATGGAAACAATAAGGCGAAAGTTCCAAAATGGGGGAGGGGGGCGCGTGAAATGTTTACTTCTTCCGAGGGGGGGACGTGACAGAAAATAATTGAGAAGCACTGGTCTAAGCCCTGATGTATCTGCTTTCAATACTGGCCTAATCAACCGGAAATGGTAATAAAGCCCAGTCAACTATAAATTGTGTTGGCCTGTGGAGCTAAAATATTAGGAACATATTCTGACTCAGCAGTAGTCCCTTCACGTTCTCAATAACTCTTGGTTCCCTCCCTTCGCTCATACAGGTGTGACCTTGAATGAGAATGATGGAATAAGTTGATTGAGACAGCTTTCGCCCCTCCTCCCTCGTTCCAGCTGTGAATGACAACCTTATATTAGTTATTGCAGCTATAGGTTACAACAAATCCTGCTAGACACTTACAGGCCTATTCGTGTGCTAGAGTGTTAATTGAATTTTCCCAGTAGATTGTCTCCTTCTCTGTCAGTCACAGTTCCCATTAAAATGAAGTAGGGCCTCTCTCAGGTGAGACCAGGGCTTCATTCCCTGACTTAATCCAATTTTACCTCGTTGGCTGTGTAAAGCTTTTTGAATAAGAGCCTCAACATTTCTCTGTTCCTTCGTAGTGCCGAGCGTAGCACCGGAGAGAGTGTCAGCAAAAAGTCTGTCGGCGGCCGACATTGAAGTTACCTGGGAGCCGATTCCGTCCACCCCTGAAAGAGTTCTCGGATATGAGGTTTGATGTTTTTTGTCTTTCCGTCCGCTGTTAAATGTCATGTTTTTCCTGTAATAATGCAATCCGGATCTCAAGCAATTATTAAAAGTGCTTCTCACCTCTCCCATGCCACCTCAAACACTGAGATTGTCAGTGTTTAGACAGAGCCGCCGCTTTGTTAAATATCTGTGTCTCTCACAAGCTGGATGAAAGCTCTCCACTGGCCTTTCAAGAATGCAAAGAGAGTCTCGCTTTCTCACAAGCAACTCTCTCCATCTCTGTCACCCTTGCCCTGAGGCACAAAACCGCCACGTTGCCATGGTAGCTGCCACATTGTCTGGAAAGAATAGAACTATCATGTCACTGGATTCTAGATGAGGGAGGGGGGGGGGTAAAGAAAACTTTTTAGGTTTTATTTTTGTCTCTTCTTTGGTTAGTGAGGACTGAAAGACCAAATCAAAGCTGTAGGGATCAATGAACAGCGCTGTACACCGTATATACCATTTATTTGTGCTCACAGTCTTTTGAAGCTCCTGCAATATTTGAAATGGGAAATTCCTGTTTAAATAATCACTGCATTTCCATTTTTATAAAACCAAACGTGAGCTCCAAAAGTCTGAGACCATTAATGCAAATGTATCTCTTTTACGTTTTTCTAATTTAATGCTACTTTTCAATTCTTGATTTCATTCAATTCAGTAACAGGAATAACAGAAATAGGAATTTACTTTTGATTTTTGATTTTCAACACAGTGAATGCATTCTAAAGAGTTCCTCTTCTCTGATCTACAAAAGTTTATATAATATAATACCAACTTTTTTAAAGAAATGTATTATTACTAAGAAAAAAGTTACAGTAAAGACAATTTTCAATTCTGCTGTATTTTTAATCAAATAAATTGAATGAATATTTTAAAATCTCTCTCTCTCTCTCTCTCTCTCTCTCTCTCTCTATATATATATATATATATATATATATATATATATATATATATATATTATAGGCATATATAATATGTATACAGTCATGGAAAATACAATATGAAAAATAAAGTCAGATGACTTTGTTTGTTTAGTTCTACTTCCTCACATTAATTTTTGAATCTAATTCTGTAATCTGTTGGCGGTCTCAGTTCAAATTTAGAACCCTGTTGTATGTACAGCATTCTGCAGTAACACTTCCAGAGAGAAAAGAGTAGAAAGTAATTTTTTGGGAAATATTCCCCCCCTGGCTGGATCTCATTATTACTTAATCAAATACTTAATGCCTCAATATTGACATTACACGTCACTCAAGGTTAATAATTGATTTATTTCATTTCCACTATGTAATTGTTTTTCACCTAGCACACAGCTAATATTTAATTGAAATTTCATGTCCTCTAGAGAATCTCCATGCAATAATAAAAAAAAATCTTATTTCCAGACAGCCAGAGATATGTTCTCAAGCTTGCACACTGCAGAAATGACACAAATGATCATGAATGGTGAAGATGAAGTCATATTGTAAAACCATGTCATGTTGAAAGACAATTGTCAATTGTCTTGGGTTAAGAAATTTGGTATTTTCCTCATATCTGTTAACCAAATTAACTTATTTCAGTTTATAAGTTAGCAGTCATTTTAGTTAAATTAACATGCCAAAAACCTTTAAAAAAAAACAAGTGATAATTGAATTGCCAGAGAGCTGATTACATGTAAAATCATAGTCAAGGATATATAAAATGTGTATACCCTTGCTGTGTATCCTGGCTAACAGGTGGTGTACTGGGAAGATGACACCAAGCCGGATACAGTGGGGAAAGTGCGGATCACTGGGAACTACACCGCAGTGAATGTCAGTGGACTGCAGGGGAACACCCAGTATTATCTAGCAGTGTGCGCCTTCAATACCGCAGGAACTGGACCCCAGTCTGTCCCTGTCAATGTTACCACCAAAAAACCACGTGAGTGCTCTGTCCATATCAAACATGTTTAGACATGTGTTTTTAATTTTAACATTATTATTTTTAATTTTATTTAATTTTATTTAATTTAAATTTTTAATTGTAATGTACTCATCCATAATACGTTGGTAAAGTACATTGGTTTTTACATTTTCAACTTTGTTTAGTGTGTAAATTTGCTGTTTGAGCGTGAAAAAAGGTCTACAAAGTTAGTTAATTTAAATAATTCCCACCAAACAGTAAGGGGCATGACATGTTGAAAACATGCTCAAAGTGGTTGACCAATCACAACACACTGGTCCAGCCGATTAATCATATAGACAGGAACTACATGGATTATTGCCGATAGACTGGACAGTGAGGTGCTGCAACAGTGTGAAATATGTGAAAAATAAGGTGTTTTTTAAACATTCAAGTATGAAGACCTATTATAGTAGAAACCAAAAACAAAATCAAGACTTTGAAAAGGGGTATAATAGGTCCCCTTTTTCAAACTTCTCAAAATGAACTTATTTATTTTCTCTGCTGTAGGAATAAACTCCCATAACATTCAGCATAGTTTTTTTTTTTTTTTTTAAACATCAAATCTTTAAAAGTTGTCAAAAACATTTTTGCTTGAGGCACCAAGTAGTAGATAAACTAGCAGAATTGTGTTGTGAGTAATGTCTGTGAAATATTCAGAACTTATAACTTTTGGACAGATCACTAAGTCTACTGCTGTGATGTGACTTTAAGGTTTTTTTTTTCCCCAAAAGTTTTCAACCATCTATTGTTGTAGCAGTCAAAAGAAGTGAAGTCATGTTTATTTATAAATTATTTAAAAGCAGCAGAAATGTACCCAAAAGGCTGAACAGCGCTCACAAAATAAATTAAAACCAGTAGTAGACAAAAAACATAAAATAGAAAAGTACCAGTCAAAAGTTTGTAAACAGGTGTAAAAAGGTGTTTTAATGTTTTTGAAATTAGTTGTAATTAGAAGTCAGTTAATCTCACCAAGGCTGCATTTATTTGATAAAAAATACAGTAAAAACATAAATACTGTGAAATATTATTACAATTTAAATTCACTGGTTTCTTTTCTAATATATTTTAAAATATAATTTATTCCAGAGATGGCAAAGCTGAATTTTCAGCAGCAACCTTCATTGTCAGTATATCACACTTTAGACGTTAAAAAACTAAATCAATTATGTCTGATTGGTATGAATCACAGTTTCTAAGTCCGTCCATGAAAGAAACAATTTTCATTTAGGAATGGATTTGCGCTGAAACAACTTCTCTTGCTGACGGTAGTAATCTGCTTGTCAAACATGTTTGTGTTATTGAATGCCCATTGTGAACCTTTTCTTTCTTCTTCTGTCCATATCTTTCACACACACGCAAACCTCAGCGCCTGGACAGCCCCCTCAGAATGTAGAGTGGAATCTGATAGGCTCTCAGCTCGTGCTTCAGTGGGATCCCGTCATCGCTCTCGAAACTGAATCTGAGGTCACCGGATACATAGTGAGTGAGAATTTAATAAAAATGCATTAGGATAAGTTTACTGCAGGTAATTCATTGTTTCCCTTTACCATGCAGATATCTCCATGCTACATTTTAAGCGAAACAATGGCAGGAACTACAATTCATATTTGCATCTGATACTATTGATATACATAATAAGGGTTGTCGGGTGCAGTAATTTAGCTACAAAGATATTGCAGTTACATGCCCAAAAAACATTCATTTGTGTTTTTTTATAGATAAGGGCACAACATATGCTATTTCATGTCTCATTCCACCTCTCTCTTAATTACACATGCATGCAATTAACAGATCTCACAGTGCAAATTTCCCCACAAGGGAAAACAGTCATGAAGCTCAGGGGAAAAGCACTAGTCATTAGCATCAGTAAACATTATCTAGAATAACAGGGCATCACCTATGTTTAACTCCTTTCATGGTAAACATCACTGCTATTGCTCATACTTTGGGACAGAGATTTGAATGGAACACTGTCACGGAACGACAAGGGGAGGACTCAAATGCAGGGGAAGGTAAAGGATTTATTGTAACAAACATAAATCATAATACGGAAAACCAAAAACCCACGAGGGGGAAAACATTAACTGACACATGTAACTAAGACAACCATGAAACACAACCAACCGGATGAGACGGTACGAAGACTCAGGGAACATAGAAAGACAACGACGCCACGCAGGACATCAACACACAGGGATACTTAAGGGGCACACGAGGGGAGGAGTGATCAGAAACAGCTCGGAATAATTACGGGAAACAAGAAGGCGGGCCAGACGCTAACAAGACAAACGCGCGGCGAACGCAACCGCGCATCGCCGCGTGTTTACAAAGCACGCTTGACATGCGCAACGGGTGAACACACCCACTGCGCAACAATGACAACAAACAGACACGTGGACACAAGGGCGCGCCCATGACGTAACGCGCCCTCACACGAAACACGGGAGGAAGAGCAGTGCCACGGTTCCGTCCACTAGGAACACTAGAAACTGAAACTAAACCTGACAGAACCGTGACACTACCCCCCCTCTAAAGGGACGCCACCTGGCGTCCCTACGTGGAACACCGGGAACAGACCAGACTAGGGAAACACAAAAACAACGAGGGAAGGGAGGGAGGGACGACAAGCCAAGCAAACACAAGTGAGCAAAAATGCAAATCACCCAACCCAACACCAAAAATTCATAACCTCAAAAACAGTCCTCAAAAGCTTCTGAAAAAAAAGATAACTCAAACAATTCAACATGCCACAAAATTAAGCACTGAGTCCAGGGGGAGGAAATGGAGGGATGAGCCAGGGTGGCTCAAGGGGACCAGGGGTCCCGGCAGGCAACCAAGGCGGAGCGGGGGGTGTGAGCCAGGCGGCCTCCAACCTGTTAGAAGTCCCGGCAGGCAGCCAGGGTGGCGCCGGGGGAACCAGCCAGTCAGACTCTGGCAGGGCCGAAGGGTCCGGCGGGTCCGGCAGGGCCGGAATGTCAGGCGGCGAGAGCTCGGGCTCGGCCGGCGGGTCATGCGGGCAGAGTTCATGCGGGCAAAGTTCAGGCAGGCAAAGTTCAGGGTGGTCAGGCGGCAAGAGTTCAGTGTGGTCAGGCGGCAAGAGTTCAGTGTGGTCAGGCGGCAAGAGTTCAGTGTGGTCAGGCGGCAAGAGTTCAGTGTGGTCAGGCGGCAAGAGTTCAGTGTGGTCAGGCGGCAAGAGTTCAGGTTTGGCCAGCAGGGAAAGTTCAGGCTGCGCCGGCAGGGCGAGGCGCGCACGGGGCGCCGGCAGGGCGAGGCGCGCACGGGGCGCCGGCAGGGCGAGGCGCGCACGGGGCTCCGGCAGGGCGAGGCGCGCACGGGGCGCCGGCAGGGCAGGGCGCGCACGGGGCGCCGGTGGAGCGAGAGTCATAGGGGCAGGCGGACCAGAGGAGGTCCTTCTCCTCCTCCTCCGCTTGCGAAGGCAGGCAGCGGGCTTAGGGACGGCGGCCTCCGGGCCGGCAGCCGGCACTGGGACGGCCGCCTCCGGGTCGGCAGCGGGCTCTGGGACGGTGGCCTCCGGGCCGGCAGCGCACGTTCTGGCGAGCTCCGCTGCCAAGAACTCCTGGGGGGAAAGGCCCCTGAATGGGGTGGACACAGTCTTCACAAATCCCCAGAAGTTTAAATTGTCCATAGCCCTCATCCTCCACCAGCAGAGGGGCTCATCCAGAGCGTAGTTGAGAAGGTCCTTCAGAGCCGCATCATTGATGTTAAGACCTTCCGCGGCTCTGAAGAACGTGACCGCGAACTGTCTTAAATCGATCCCCTGCTGGCGGAGGGCGGTGAGAGTCCGGAATCTCACATAGCGGTCGTAAGTAAGACCCGTGGAAGGTGACTCAGACCGGGGATCCGTCCCCCTACCACGCTGTTTTCCTCCCATGAGACCGGAGAGAAACAGCAAAAAAAATAATAATAATAATAATCACGAAAAACAAGACTAAACCTCCTTCCCCGCTGAGTCCAGTACGGTGGCGTCGTTATGTCACGGAACGACAAGGCGAGGACTCAAATGCAGGGGAAGGTAAAGGATTTATTGTAACAAACATAAATCATAATACGGAAAACCAAAAACCCACGAGGGGGAAAACATTAACTGACACATGTAACTAAGACAACCATGAAACACAACCAACCGGATGAGACGGTACGAAGACTCAGGGAACATAGAAAGACAACGACGCCACGCAGGACATCAACACACAGGGATACTTAAGGGGCACACGAGGGGAGGAGTGATCAGAAACAGCTCGGAATAATTACGGGAAACAAGAAGGCGGGCCAGACGCTAACAAGACAAACGCGCGGCGAACGCAACCGCGCATCGCCGCGTGTTTACAAAGCACGCTTGACATGCGCAACGGGTGAACACACCCACTGCGCAACAATGACAACAAACAGACACGTGGACACAAGGGCGCGCCCATGACGTAACGCGCCCTCACACGAAACACGGGAGGAAGAGCAGTGCCACGGTTCCGTCCACTAGGAACACTAGAAACTGAAACTAAACCTGACAGAACCGTGACAAACACTTTCTCTAAATATTAAATTACTTCAGAAACGAATGATGCCTGAAATCATGCAGTTTTTTGAAGTTTTTTGAAGAGCTATGTTATATTTACTGTATTGACTTGTCCGTGATAAAATAGGCTTGTATTGAAGGAGGAACGTCTATTTTTAGGGACAGAAATACACAGAACACCCTAGAAACCACCTGGCAACACCATATATTATTACAGTAATCCCTCGTTTATCGTGGGGGTTACGTTCCGAAAATGACCCGCGATAAGTGAAATCCGCGAAATAGAAAACTTTTTTTTTTTTTACAATTAGCAACTATTACATGTATACAAATACAGTGACTCACGTGTAGGTCGTTTCACTGCTCTTCAGACTGGGCCGCTGCATCCTGACTGCGCTCTGCAGTGTTCTCTTCTTCTGAAGCCCGCGGTGCAGGTGTGTTTGTTCGGGAGAAGAACATAGTGATAGGCAGCTGTTGTCGCTCTTTTTTCTTCTTTGCAAAAAGATCCTTGTACACCGACATGCCACCATCGATTACGTTGGAGAACTGTAATGAACGGCTCATCAAAGGGTCCCATTCCTCAGCTACTCGCTTAAGTTCAGTGGCCATTCGCAACATGGTTGCTAAGCGACCAAGCGTTAGTCCTTCCTAATTCTAATTTGGCCAACTTAATGTAAATTTGCCAAGCTGTTTTATGTACGTACACATAACTGCACGAGACGACAAAATGATAGCACAATTCGTAGCATGTTTTGATACAAGAAGCGGGAGTGAGTTTTTAGCGAATCAGAATGCAGAGCATATGCACCCAAAAAAAAATGCAATATGAAAATCCGCGAAATAGCGAATCCGCGATAAGTGAACCGCGAAGTGGCGAGGGATCACTGTATTAGTATTTTAGCATTATGGCTATGACTTTTACATAGGAAAGCACTATTTTATCTAGGTAATTAACACAAAAGCTTTTTTTTTATTAGATCTGTCAGTTTTGGTGCAGTATTTTTAATAAAAAAATACAATTTAAATAAAAGTTTTTGAATACGGTATGTGTATTAAAATACAACAATAATGAAATGTCTTTATATTCATTATCAGTTATATTAATTTGCGGGCTTTTCTCAGCAAATGTGTGACTAAGTGCAATAGATTGAATTGATGGACTCATTTTATTTTTGTGAAATAATTAACTGCCCTAGTTTTAAATATTTTGAATGAAACTTTGATTGATTGGTGTTCAATCATCCCACAGGTGCTGTACAGAAGACACCGGAATAACGACATGTATTCTGTCATCACCAACAAAACCTCAGTTGAGTTGACCCTCAATCCTAATGACAACTACGTCATTCAGATCAAGACCCTCAGTGAAGGAGGCTTGGGAGAAGGAAGCGAGCCTATCCACATCCACCAACTCAGTAAGTTTCTCATTTCCTGTTGCCGTCTTTTATTTTGTCTTCCGCTGGCATTGATAAGCTTTTAATGGGGATTCAGTCAGTTTGGATGCCTAAATATTTTGCTCTGTTCGCTTCAGTCTTTCAGTGTGTCATAGAATCCGACCTTTTAAGAAATGCACACTCCTCCGCTATCTATCTCTGTCACTGCAGAACCCGAGCAGCATATAAATGAGTGAGAATCACCCCCAATTCCTTCATTCCTTCAAATGGGAGGCAATCAAAACGTGTTCTGCTTCCCTCCCCCTTCTTAGAGAGATCTGTTTTTTAGATTCGACCCGAGCATTACAATCACATTCCATATTTGCCGTATACATGAACAGGGTACGAATTGGTATGGCGGGCATTAGAGGCTAGAGATTTTATATATATATATGTGTGTATATTTATATACACTGCATAAAGTAAAAAAAAATGTAATTGTCATCACAGCAACTCATGATGTAAGTGTATGACACCACGCGTACCTTTATTCACTCACAACAATGTCTGGGCTTGTTCCTGATGAGATTTCAGTGAGATCCTCGACAGTCTGTGGTGCTGTTCGGTGGCTTTGGATGCATAATGTCCCAGAGGTTCTCAGTTGGATTAAGGTCTAGGGCAGGGGTGCCCAAACTTTTTCCTATGAAGGGCCAAAAATCAAACTTGATTGAGAGCCGCGGGCCAAAAGTAAATTTTGCATCATAAATCAAACTGTATTACATTAAAGTTGCTATGGGTTTATTTATTTCATAATATTTAAAATAAATATAAAACAACTTTAATCTGATTAACTAATGCAGTTTTTTTTTCTAAAGCTTTGCATTTTAATGAACAATTTAAATGGGCAACAATCACCAAGTGTTCAATGTAAAATACAGTTCAATGCCTATGTGGTTGCAATGTCAGTGACCTAATGAGAGATATGAAGCTGGTCCTTACTTTTCAGAAGTTTTTCAAGATTGGGCTGTATCTGACTTACAGACAAAGACAAGATATAATGTAGGTGAGAGTCAGTTATTTGGATTCTTAGTTTACTCTTGTTCAAGTTCATCAGACTGAAAGTCTGCTCACAGAGGTAGGTACAGTAATCCCTCGCCACTTCGCGGTCTCAGTGCATCGCGGATTTTTCAAAAATATTCATCAAAAAATAAAATTTCAAAAATACCGCCATGTGCAGCCATGTACAATCGTGATGCGAGAGAAACGGTTTCCCAGGATGACAGACAGAGAGAAACTATCTGAGGCTTTGTACACGCCCACGGCACTCAGACAAGACACGTGATTGGTTCCCGGAGCGAGCTCGACCAATGAGAGCACGAGGGGAGGAATCCCGTGATCCTACTTTCACCTATCGCGATAGTTCCGGTCCACATTAACCGCAATAAACGAGGGATCACTGTACTGTCAAACAGAGACAGCATCACTGATGGATGATGAAGAAGGACGTTGCAGCGCGCTCTGTTCAGATCGAAGTCAAGCAAGCAGCTCGTGAGCCTGCTGTTTTCGCATCTCGCCGCTGTACTTTGAGAAAGCTGCACAATGTTTTGTTTCATAATGACGACAGATATTGTACTCCTTTAAAAACAGCAACAGACTGTTTGCAAACTAGACATACTGCCTTTGAATTGACTTCTGTGAATAAAAACTCATCTTCCCCAGCTTTTAAAAAAAATATCTCTTGTCTGTGTGCCACTGCCTTGATTTCTCCATTATTGCGTTTAATTTGTTGACGTTTATTGACGTCATGTGTCACAAAGCACGCAGTGCTGCGCCGCGCCTTGAATTGCGCATTTACAATAAAAAAAAAGTACCTTTTTTACATTTAATTTCTGTTTACTCTGTTGTAGTTCAACTATAAAACAAACAAAATTGTTATGTCAAATTAGAAATGAGAATCTGTGTCGAAGGTATCTCGTGCGCTCTCTTTCTCTCTCTCTCCTCGGACGGTACGGCGGGCCAAATCAAAGGTTACTGCGGGCCAACTTTGGCCCGCGGGCCCTAGTTTGGGCACCTCTGGTCTAGGGGATGTGATTGACATTCAATGGTCTTCTTTGGAAAGGGTGAATGGTGAATAATCTCATTCAATAGTTCACTAGAGTCAGGCTCTCATACTATTCTCATGAAGTCTGTTTCTGACAGTTTGGTCAGAAACATGTACACCAGTCACCTACTGGAGGTTATTTTGTAGGGCTGTGGTAGTGCTCCTCCTGTTCCTCCTCACACAAGGAGCAGATACCTTTCCTGCTGCTGAGTTGTTGCCCTTCAACGTCACTGTCCAGCTCTCCTTGTATAAAGGCCTGTCTAGAAAAACTTTTATAATGATCATGTTAGCTGATCTATGATGCGCGAAGGGCGCCGCCATGTCTGTTTGCGCTGCAGTTCGGAGAATCTGATCGGTCTGATTATAACACCAATTATAGTCGCTTCTCCCGAAAAACATGACAGTGAGTGACCGGTGAAGTGAGAGAAGAATACAGTGAACTTTATAGTTACCTATGCAATGTATATCTGATTTATCTGATCAATTTATAATTGAACGATTGCAATTTCTGCTTTTATGGACATCAGTGTGTATTTTTCAAACTAGAGATGTATACTAGATACTAGACATGTATTGTTTTGCGAGTACTTATGAATATTTAAATGTCTGAATCCGTAAATAAACCTTATGTGGTTGAAAACTCTGAGTAGTTGTGATATATGACAAGCTCTGAGTGCGTCCGTCTCTGAATCGGCGCCAGATGACACGCAAAAACATGTTTGAATTTAGCAGTTGATGACGTGAAGAACAAATGTTCTAATCATAGCGGTGTGATCGTACCCTCCAGGGCCCAGCCAAGACTGATCACACCTGGTGTGATCGAACGTGCGAAAGGGTTAAACTGATTCACAAGCACTTATGCCTCCTAATTGGATAGATTGACTTGAAATTTAATTGGCTTGGTGTTTTACTGTGATGTATAAATGGCAGGTTTTTTACCCCATGGTATCGGTCAAAATTTTAGCCAGTGAAAATACAGAGTGGCTAATAACTTTGAAAAACCACTAGCCATAGAGCTTAATGAGCATATATGAAAAGATACATTTTATTTCTTTTAAGATTTTCAGACCATATTTGAAGTGGAGTCGGCCTTATAGGAAATTGCTCTTTGATTCAGGAAGGAGCTGTCTGAGCGTTGAAACCAAAATGCTCTCTTTCTCTCCTTTGGGAGGTTAAATAGCATTCCTTAATGGTTGTGTTTGCGTTTGCTTACAGGCATGGGTGCACGTGGATCCAGAGCGGGAAAGCTGTGCACACTTTCTCTCTCTCCACTCCTCATCTGCGCTCTGTCGACGCTCAGTGCCTCCTGATGTTCGCCTCCCATGAGCAGCAGACCCAGCCACATCAAGAAAAACATACTTTCTGCTCTTCGCTCATACAAGGCTTATAGTTCCCATCACAGTCTGACTGGATGGGATTCCCCAGCTTAGGCAACATATATGAAAGAGCCAGATAATAAAATATCATGGGAAATTCATAATTAGTAAACATGGCAGAGCCCTGCAAGAGAGTCATTAGGGTTTTTGGGATGATCTAGAGCAAACTGCAAAAAACATTTTCTTAATGAGTATTTTTATTCTTCCTGTAAAAATATCTAAATATCCTTAAAAAAGATCAATTAACTTGAGAAAAAACTGCATAAAATATTAAGACTTCTTTTCAGAGAATATAGCTTGGCTTTTTTGTTGGTTGGTTTTTTTACCTTATAATTTTTCTTTTTAGAATTGGGAAACCAAGACAAAAAATACAGTTTAAAAAAAATATATATTTGTGCATATAATGCGATATGTTTCTTTGGCTCTCTAAAACCAGGAGAGAAAAAAAAGAAGTTTTGTTTTTTGTATAATATGCTTCTTTATGCAGTGTGCAAATGTTTGTTCCTCTGATCTTTAAGAACAATCAATGCCTTAAATTAATGTGCACACCAAAGTAGATGGAATTAGTTTTGCAGTTGAGGACAAGGGCTAAGAAACCAGTGTTGGTGGAAGTTGCTCTATTATAATGCAGATTTTTTTCAATCCGTTTGTGGCTTCTTTTGTGCTAACTAAATTCTAGGTCTGGGTTAACAAAGTTGAGCATTGATTTGTCCTAATGGAAATCCTCCATTAGTTAAGAAAAGAGTGTTGCTGTCCCGCCCCGATTACAGTGCCATCGACTCCAAAGCCTCCCTCTCAGTCTCTTTGATGGGTATTAGCATTTTGTTCGACACTTCATGACAGTTAAATTATTGATGCATTAAACATTAGACACTCTGCACAATTAAGGCTTACTTTTCCTCTGAGAATTTGCTCTGTATATGTCATCCAGCCGAACCAGTTTCACACTTTAATTTCCTTTTGTTAGTGCCGCCACACTATATCATGCTATCTGCAACCCATTCATGCCTTTTGAAGTGTCTAAATTTGTTTTCTAACTTTGTCTCCTACAAAAATGTTACATGCATCGAAGGTCATCAACTTTAATTTTCTCATAATACACATTGCAGCATCCGCTCTTTTCTCAGTGTCTGAAACGGATCGATAAAGGATTCAGTCTGCCCCTCCTTTCCGTGAGCTTACTGTGTTCTGATTGGTTAGACGGCTTAGTCTGTTGTGATTGATCTACAGCTCACAGCACGTATTGGAAACTAAACAACAATTACCATATCTGAATTTCGGACCCCCCGAGGCTTCCTCAGCAGTTTTATACACACTGATAAGAACAGTAATGTTAGCGGTGGCTTTAAGACGTCCAGCCCGAGTCCTCAGCCTTTCTGAAGTGGATTTACTTTCACAAAAAAACTTTTCCAGGCATCAGCTACAATATAGTGTTTGAGGGCAGGTTCAAATAGATGTTGTTTGTGGGCAGCCAATGAAGGCCATGGGCTTGGATTATGTAGATTTGTTACAAACCAACGTCTACTGGTTTGTGCAGGAAGTAAGACTGCAATTACTGACAACTCCTTTCAGGCAGTTCAGAATTGTTGCTATATTTTAGGAGACGATAGCTCCTTTTCCCACTTTGAACTTTGAAACTTTGCAGACCTTTTACATTCACAAACAGCTATGTAACACAATATATGAAAAGTAGTATCTGAAAAAGCATAATAGGGGTATTTTAAAATATACTGTGGCAAAATGTAAAAAAAAAAACGCCAAAAATGTGGCATTGAATATGGAAAAGCAAGCTTTTGAAAGCCACTCATAAACATCTAGCTGTACTTCTGTCTGTGCACGTTAGTAAACGGCCACATAAATTGCAGAGCAAGCTGTCAAAAACTAAGTGACAAGATGTGGAACACTGCTGGAAGAGGGACTCGTACCAAATTTGTATAGCTCTAATGGCCTTCCGTGCAAACGCGTATAATGTGTGATCTCTCACCCAGAGATCCCTACAAAGTCGGTTGAAAAGTATTATTGTTCAAAAGTCACATTACCAATACATGGAGATCATATATTATGTTGATACCCGTATAATGCGCCTTGAATTCTGAATTTCTCATTGAGACCAGAAGCCAAGTCACTTCAGGGGTGACCTGTTAATGCAGAGGTTCGCTGCCAAGGAATAGTGCCTTCACTGGACAATATGTTCCTGGCTCTGTCGTGGCAGTATCAGGCTGTAGAGTCCATAATTTGCACTTGTTCTTCTCAAATTCAGAAGAAAGCACAAGGTAGTGAACCAAGGTGACACAGCCTTCCTGTCCAAGTCTTTAGAACAGGTGCGGAAAAGCCAATGAAGACATGTTTAAAAAGTTAGCGAGGGAGATAGAAAAGAGGCTGCTGAGTCCAAATCAGGACAGCCTATCTATTCTCCTTCAAGCTTTCATAAAGGTCTGGGGACCTTGATTAGGCTGCAGTGGCCCAGTCAATGGGATATTGATTTTTCTGCTCTGTCACCGTGCAGACTCTTGATTGACTGATGTCGGTGTTCCTGTCAGCCATCTTGTGTGGAGTTTGTGTTCAGAGTGTCTGAGATGTCCTTGCCCTTTTCTCCCATTCAGTGCTTGGTCTTGAATTTAACTGAAAGATGCAGAGAACAATGAAAAGTTCCTTGAAGAAGAATTAGACGCATATGTGTCCGTGCAAGGGAAACATTGCTACATTTCAGGACATGCAGACATACGCTACCATTCAAAAGTTTGTGGTTGGTGTGAGATTTTTTTAATGTTTTTGAAATAAGTTTCATTTGGTCTCCAAGGTTGCATTTATTTGACCAAAAATACAATAAAAACAGTAATGTTGTGACACGTTTTTAAAATAAATGTTTATTACTGTAATATATTTTGAAATGTATATTATTCCTGTGATGGCTGAATTTTCAGCATCATTACTCCAGTCTTTAGAGTCTCATGATCAGAAATCATTCAGATATGCTGATTTGGTGTTCAAGATACACGTCTTATCTATGTTGATAACAGTTGTGCTGCTTAATATCTTTGTTGAAACCGTGAAACAGTTTTTCAGGACTTTTTTTTGATGAAAGTTCAAAAGAACAGCATTTAAACGAAATAGAAACCTTTTGTAAATGTTTTGCTGTCACTTTTGATCAATGTAATGCATCCTTGCTGAATAGTGTTTCAAAAGAAAACGTTACTGACACCAAAAGTTTGAATGGCAGTATGCATTTAAGCATTTCTTGATACATATTCCTGCTTTCATCATGACTTGTTTCAAATAGGCTCTGGTCCTCACAACTTTTTACATTTTGACTGATGTCACCAAGTTCTCTTATTCGTCAAGACCATTCATATGAGACCACTTTTGGTCTAAGTTATCCCTGATGGATACGTTCCATACAATTCTACCCTATGTTACATTACAGAAGTAAAGACTTTTAAATTTAAAGCCAGTATTATGAACAGTTTTACATTTATTTTATAGTCAAGTGTTCTTTCTACTTCTATGGTTTATTGTATCTTTTTGGAATTCATTCTTTTATACAGCATTCATTGTTAATTTTATTTCAGCATAGGCGAATGAAAATAGATATTTGACATGTATTATAAGTATTTCATTATACAGTAATTAAAAAAATAGTGCTGCTTATGACACCCTTTTCACAAAAACGTTAGTTTTTCCATTTGCTGTTTTTCTCCAATGATGTTCTAATGTGCCCCTCAGTTACAGTATCTGCATAATGATGCGTATAAACACTAAAACAATAATTGTTGTTTAATAGCAATGATTTTTTTTGATACTCTTAAAATTGTGAAGTCTAATTTGCCTAATTTTATGTACGCCGTATAATCAGTGAGTTTCATTTCTTCACATTATGGTTTCCCTTTGGCAAAACTTTGATACGATATGAAAATCTGAGCTGTTAATGACAGATCTTATCGCTACAATCCAATTATGTTTCTAAGTAATCTGAAAAGAAAAATGACAATACCTTGGCCTGATGTAAATAGTGACTATATATTTTTAGAGTCGGCCAGCATTGATAACCTGACGTTTTCTACTGCACACGGCCCTGGGAAATTAATACTGATGTATTAGTGAATAATCTCTGTGAGATGACTTCCATATAACATAACATTTTCATATTGAAAAGTAACTGTTTTGTCTTGTATACTAAAACTGTGCATGTGGAAAAATGTTTGGTGCATATGTGTTGAATTTTATAATCCTGTTAAAAGCTTAATAAAAATGTCAAAAGCCTGGCATGTTGCCGTTTCTCTTTGGGGGATTTAAATGGCTAGAATTACATAACATAGCGGGAAGATGATGTAGCTTTACAAGCCACTAGTAATTTTAATCTACTGTTTTTAAAGTGGTAAATTATTTTTTGTGTAATAAAAGTACTAATGTCACTTCATGCAATTGCGGTTAAATCACTGCAGTAGCATGAATTACATTTAGGATGTCTGATCATAAATGTAATCCAATACAACCAAATAAAACAGAAAACTATCATTTAGCTGAAATTGTAACGACAGGTAACATTTTTGGTAAATTACAGGTAACTTTTCAATAATGTCAATAATAAATGATGATAATAAAAATAAGAACTATTTAAGAAATAATATAAATTCATAATTGTAATTATTTTATTACTACAAAAAAAATGTTGAGCATGCATTAAAACAATGCAACGATTTTTTTTAATTGGAAAAAGTACCGCTACTTTTAATACACTGTAAACAAATTGAATCAAGAAACGTTTCAGGTTACGTATGCAATCTTATTTCCCTAAAGGGGAACGATATGCTGCGTCAAAACACTAGGGCAATGCCTTGGCATATAGTCTTTTGAAGCACTGTAAAATCGATCGCACGATTTTGGAATGATTGTTGCCGGTCTGTGACGTCATATCTAGGATCATAAAAGGGCACCGAAAACTGGAAGTGGCAGCTCAGAGATAGTCTGAAGCAAGCCGCAAGGAGCTGAGGCAAATGATGCAGCACCTCGTTCCCCCTTAGGGAACTAAGACTGCATACGTAACCTAAGAGGTTCCCTTTCATGGGAACTCAAGCGGTGTCGAAATGCTAGGGGAATTATAAGCCAACGCTAACTCAGTGACGCCGGCTGCAGGTGTGTAGCAGCTCACTACGAGAGCATCCTTGTCCCTGGAGTGGAGTAGAGGCAAAGCTGGTAGATCCTCTGGAATGTGTGCGGAAAGGACTAGCCCACCGAAGCATAAAAAAAGCACAGGAGGCCCCTGTGAGAAAGCTATAGAGGCAGCCACACTCCTAGTGGAGTGGGCCCGGACCCTCGTGGAGAAGGAATTCTGACCGACTCCTAAGCCAGAGAGATAGCCTCAGCTATCTATTTGCTCAAAGTAGTTTAGATACCGTGGCCCACTTGAGGGTCCCGAGCAGTGGAACTGCTGATCCTATGCCACAGGAAGACCTAGTGGACATAGGGATCCAGTGCTCAGACTAGAATGACCTTGTTCTTAAATCCAGGCCATGATCACCAAGGGGGGAGAGGACAGAAGCCTCAAGCCATGAGGAAACGTGGCTTGAAGTAAGCAAGGCAGCCACGTAAACTTCTTGTGTTGGAGGAGACAACCCTGTAGTGAAGCTGACTTGGAGTGTACAGTTTCCTCATGGCGAGGGAAACTCTGGAAAGGAGAGTGGTCTCAGCATCCTTGTTTGAGAGACCGAAACTATGCGCTAGGCCCCATCGGAGGCCAAGCACATATATACCCTCCGGACCCTCCGTAGTGGCATAGAGAAAGAGCCTTCGGCCTCATCGAGGTCCCCGAGCATCTCTGCTTGTAAAGCCTGCAGTAGAAGTAGGGTGCATAAGCCTACCACTGCCAGGTTGAAGCGGAATATGCTCTGCCCACCAGAGTATGGGTATAGAGTATAGAGATGGCTTGGTGGGCAGTTCTGGGGATTTTCCTCTGACGCTGGGATGGAATCACACAGGAGACGTTCATCTGGATGCATTTATTAGGATTAGCGTCCCTAGTCTCAGCAGCCATATTTTTATGCTTAACCGCAAGACAACGCGATTCACAACCTCGACAAGCTCCTCATAGGCTTGGGAGGAAGATGACGAAACTTCCTCTGCAGCCTCGACACTAACATGTCCAACTCCTCAGAGCTGGATCACTGCCATGTCAGTGTGCCCCTGCCTGGTCGAAAGAAACCGCTCTAAAGCTTGCCTCCAGATCCAGACATAGGAACATATCTGCCAGGTAAGGGCTGAGATAAGGCAGAGCCCGTCTCAAACCCCACTGCCAGACCCAAATGTTTTTGTATCATGCGAACCCTGGAACAAAGATCGTCGCTGAGCCTCGGCAACAGCGGGATCCGAGCCCTGAGAACGCGTAGCTGGGCGCCGAAAGTTTTAAAAACCGTCAGGTTATTCTTTTATTTTTAAGCACTGACCCTTGTACGCTCTGCTCCAAACAAGTCTAACATAAGAGGAGCATAACCCTGCTAGCTCTAATGAGGGCAGGGGAAGCACACACTCTAAAACTTGTTGGTTCGCCACTAATATAAAGGTGTGGAAGTCCCTTGTCTTTTAAAACTAGCTAGGGAAAGATATACTTTTGTTTCACACACACACAGATCAACCAGCTTCACACAAACACAACCGACAGAGCTTTTCTGAAGACACTCAAAGCTGGCGCTGCATCTAACTCAGAGTGTCGTTGCTGGGTCAGCCTCAAACTGTACATGAATAATACACTGGCCATTTTTAATCTGCTGGATTTATACTGGATTAACCATGGCTGCTTGTTCAACAAAGTAGAACAAAGCATTATGTGATTGCTTATATTCATTTAAAATGTCAAGAGCAGTTTAAGAGTTTAATAGCTCCTTTGAGAAGCGATAATATCCTGATAATAGTAGCCTACTAATGGTAATTTAATTAGCTGGACGTTCTAATCAATATTTGAAGCAGCTTGGGAGCTGATGTCTGGACTCTAACCTTCGCTACAGACTTATTTTAGGCCAGTTATCACCACTTTGTTTGATATGTAGTGATGTATCACTCCCCAAACAAGCTTAATTTCAGATGATTGTGGAAAGGGTTGGTCTGGGTCATCTCCAGCAGCTGGATGAATGGTGTGTAATTAAAGGTTCAGCAGACCAGAGTGTTTTCCTAATTAAGTATAAATGCCAAGCTCGTCAGGAAGACGCCCAGGCTTCATCTTAATGCCAGCAAGAGATTGTATTACTGAACAGCATGTCTGTAGGAAGTCAGCACCTCTTCCCTAATTGCAAATACATACTGACGTGACACATACACATACCACTTTGATTGGTCAAGACTGGTATTAATAAGAAATAGTGGTAGTAACTAATTCCTTTCAAATTTTTTGTTTCAATGAACCAGTTATTTTATGTCAAGGCTTAAGGGTCAGAGGTTGCTGGCTCAATTCTCAGTACTGGCAGGAAATAACCTCCAATCGCTCCCCAGGCATCACAGTGGCTGCCCACTGCTCCGGGTGTGTGTCACGGTTAGCAGTGTGTGTTTTTTCACTACTCATAACTCCTAATGTCTGTGCACTTACATGGATGGGTTAAATGCAGAGGACAAATTCCAACTTTGGCTTACCATTCTCGGTCTTTACACATCACCTAATATTAAGTTAATTAAATTATTTAATAAGTAATTATTAAACAACTCAATAAGTCACACTTTACTTTTCCTTGCTCATTTCAAGTCATGAACCATGATGGTCAAATCATGGACTATGAACTGGATCAAACATCAGTCTAATTTGGGAGCCAGTTTAATTTATTCACAGAACAGAATCTGCTCAACAGAAAAATGTATTCACAAATCGCACATTGCTAATCAGAAAGTAATTCACTTCAGATAAGAATGGCAGAATCTATATTTCAATCATCACATATACAAAAAGATAACAAAATGCAAAGTAGTAATCAAAAAATCTGAAAAATAGAAGGATATAAATGTTTCCTCTTAGGAAAGAAATTAAAAAAACATGAATTGAAAATTATAGTTTTGTGGCTTTTTGGCAATTTATATAGTGTGCTCCTAAAAGAAGACAAATCAAATTTAAATGTGAAATATGTAAACTTTTTTATGTTAAAAATGTATTCTCTTAACTAAGTTTTTGTTAATTGACAACAATTAGTATGCTGTTCATAGGGTTATCGCATGTAAAAGCGTAAAGACTGAGCACCCTAGGCACCATTTAAACATTAACCATCATTCACTTTCCAACTCAACCTATAGCATGAGTCCAACATTACGAGGCCCATCATTATCTGGACTGTTTTACAGTGAGTGACTGGCCTAATTTGATCCTTTTCACAGTTGACAGGATAGCTTTGGTCTAGCTTAGGATGGTTCTACGCCTGGGATGGTGGTCGTCTGTAATGGAGAAAGCACACTTCTTCTTTGCATTAAACCTCAACCCCAGCTCCTTCATGTGAGCAAGGACGATAACTTGATGCCGACTGATAACTGTCACGCCTGAGCTAAAACCAACCAATCGTTGATATAGTTCAGGACGTGGATACCCTGGACTTACAGTGGTGATAGTGCTGCGTCCATGCATTTTGAAGGCGCGGGTTGATAAAGCTAGGCTAGGAAGATCCCAGTATTTGTATGCTTTGCCCCCAAAGGCAAGTGTTAGGAACTACCTGATTTGTTGAAGGATGTAGATATGGAAGTAAGCGTCCTTGAGATCCATCTTGACAAACCAGGCCTCAGACCTGGTCTGTGACACGATTGACTCATCGTTAACATCTTGAACTTGAGTTGCATGGCTGAATGATTCAGCTGACACAAGTCAAGTAATCCTTGTGAAAATCCTTTTCAATACTTATGAAGATTTTTTTCTGCTCAGAATGTCTAATATAGACATTATGAGAAGAAAAATCTTCATAAGTAACCAAATATAGGTATTGTTTATTAAATATCTGTTCAATCTTTTCCCCACTAAATCATTTTATTCTAATGAATCTAGATATCTGGTCCAGTCCCATTGTGACCTTTTCCAGCTAGGCCATAGCAGATCAGTGCACTACTTAGGCGAGGGGATCTTTATGTCTTACACTTACTCAGTCATGACACATTACAACACAGCTAAAGGTATTCCTGATTTGTTGGACCTTTTATGCCTACTTTTACCTGTTGCAACTTTCCTTCACAAGAGCCCATAAGAGCTGTGTTTGTGATGTTTGAGTTAGGGGGAGATGCAATACGCGAAAGGGGCATTCGAAAAATATTAAATATATTTGTGTAATTCTGCTAGGTACCACTAGGGTTGCAGAAGGCACAATGTGTTGCAACTGAAGAAAAAACGTGCACACACACACACAAAAAATACAAATTAAGGAAACATCTTCATCAGTTTGTGATTGGCAGTGCAACATCAAAAATGTCATGGGTTTTGATGTATAGAAATTCAACTGTCACTACACATATGAGAATGGATGTTTCACTTTATGAATGATCCTAAAAGATAATTTATTCATCTCAAAACTATAACAAGTTTGTGTGAGGCCAGAGTAAAAGTAGACTGAGTGGTTCATCACGCTGCTGTCAAAGTGAGTTGCCCAAATGTCCTTATTATCCAGATAATATCTCTGTAGTAAGTCTCTCGCTGTCTGTCTCAACAGACAGATATATTCACTCATTAGCCTTAAGGTCTTCAGGCTTGCACTCCGCTTGCAGTATAAATCTAGCATATGATTCATGACAGATTCTATCATATGCTGACACCAGTTTTTTTCCAGACATGTTGGCGTTTTTAGAGCTGCTTTAGGGCTGTGCTCGGGCAAGGGCTAACATTCTTAATCAACATGGTCTGCTGACACAGACGTAGAGCCTTTGAAGTAGTCGTATAAGTGAAGACATGGGGCGATGCTCCTCATTATCTGGTTCATATCTGCCACAAGGGTCTCTTTAGTGTGAGTTTTAAGAGGACAACATCTTTAGTTTGGCAATGCAAGACAAGATCTGATTGCTTTCAAACTAAATAAATAACTATAAACATATAACCGGATGTCATTTGTTCAGAAGACTCAAAACAATTGCTATAAATTCAGGTCATCTTTGATTTGATTTTATGGCAAAAAGTAGGGGAAAGATTAAGACTGCAGACTGCAGTCAAAGATTAATTATGGCCACTGGAACCCTAAGAACATTTCAGGTTTCGTATGTAACCCTAGTTCCCAGAAAAGGGAATGAGATGCTGCGTCGAAACATTAGAATGCTTTAGATTGTCTTGTTAAGCACAGTTGAAACGATCATGTGAATGCACGTCGTGGGATGATGACGTCATGAACCAGGAGGATAAAGGTGTGCCGGAAACTGGAAGCCGCAGCCGGGTGAAATGTAGCTCACTACATAAGCCTCAGCTCTGTGGACAAAAGCGTTCAGTGTGAGCACTGGACTGCAGATCATTTCTTGGTCACGACGGGTAAACAAAATGCCTGCAGTACAAAGGGTTAGCCGCATTAGTGGGCTTGAGATCTCCTAAGATTAGGGATGAAAGAGTGGGGAGGAACAGACCTTGATTGGTTCAAAAGGGGGGAACTGAGATAAGCCCAGGAGCACCAGAGACAGATCCCAGGCCAGAACTCTAACACATACTCCTGGCCTCAGCCTCAATGTGCAACAGAGGAAACCTGTAACTCAGGGATCTCTCCCGATTGACGTAACACCTACAGTTGTAAGTATGTAGTACATGGTGAGCTGTCTGTCTTGTAGGAACTCCAGCATAGTGCCAAGTTGACAGGCAACTGGGTCCGACTGCCTCAGTTACAGTTTCCTCGTGGATGGAGCTCTGGAGTGGAGAATGGTAAAAAAAAAATATGAGACAGTTGTTGTTTTGTCATTTCAAAAAAAATAAAAATGAGACAGTTGTTGTTTTGTCATTGGTCATTTCAAATTTGAGAAGTAATTGTAAGGTTGGTGAACAGATTTGGAGAAATTTCCCCATTAAAAAACATAGGAGCTTTCCTTGCAGGATTAAAATAGCTACCAGTGACTCCTTTTATAGATGGCTGCCTGGTGAAATGACTTGCCTTAAAGGGACTTTGAACTGATTCAACCTAGCTTTGTCTTTTTAAAAATGGCTAATAAATGACTCAAGAGTTTATTGTTTTCATTATGAAAATATTCTCTACATATTCACTTCATTAAAACATCTAGCTTATCTTTATAATGCAGTTAGAATTATCCATGAAGATAAAAATAAAATGAAAAGCATAAACTGTGCACTTAAATTATTGAAAAGAAGAAGAGATGAGAAGTACTTGCTGCCCATTAACCTCAGTACTTACACCTGTGTGGCTACCTTCGCCCCGTGGTTACCATCATAGAACACTCAGTGGGATAACAGGCTCAACCATTTTTAAAACAAAGCCGCTCTTTATACTGAGCGAAATAACGTTCTTCAAAATCATGCCCTGAGAACAAGATATCCCATCACTTTTTTTCTTCAATTGTGAAATGTTCTTGGATTGTTTTATTGAGTTATGTAGCATCCCATGGCTAAGGACGGGAATTTCAAAGCCGTCTGCCCTAGTTTGTTGTTTTGTCTGTTCTGTGTGGCCCAGTCATACTTATTTCCTCAGAAACACTTCTTTTTTATGTGCACTGTGCATTTTTTTTTTTTTTTACACTTCTTTAAGGTGGTGGATATGTATGACCTTCATCCTCAAATCCCATTTGCCCTCAAGAAAATTGTAACAAACCCTGAGTGACTTCGTAGGGGATAAAATTAACTCAATGAGACATTCAGCATCTGAATGGCTAAAATTGGATCTGGTCCCGTTTAGATGTATGCATAGCATGTATCGACCTTAAGCAAAATCAAGTTTTCATCCTTGTCAGTATGAGTTCAATGTGAGAGAATTGTTCTCTCTCTTGATTTAATGGTGCCAGCATGTTGTCAAGAAAGGGTATCAGGATGTCTAGCGAGAAGCAATCTGCAAGATAATTACCCTGGTGGGGAGTCTAACAACACTCAATATGGTAAACTACCTCCTTCATGTCAGCCAGAATCACATGCACAATGCTAAATCAGTATATTCATTGATGCTTCAAACCAAAACCTATGATCTGTATTAAGCCTTTGCTATAGTTATGGTCAGGTCGCATCAGAGAGGATGGTAAATCGTAATTAAATACCAGTAATAAAAGGCTTTACGGTAAATGAAGAGGAAAACAAGCATGATTGAGTCACTAACCGATGCACATTAGGTTTGGTCTAAATTCTGAACTTAAACATTGATGATGCGCTCTTCGTGTTTACTGATTGTGTTCATTGTGTTGACAGGAGAGAGAAATTCATGTTTATTTGTCAGCAAAACATTATACAACAGATTATACAGTACTTTCACATTTTTGCATCCTGCCTGAGACCCCATGGACAGTTGGATCAACAGAGGATTATTAACAGAACAGTTATTGTAAATGCAGGATTGAAAACTGAAAATTGTATAGTACTATATCTTCTTTAATAGCATTATGGTACAATGTAACGCTACAGCAACAGCTTTCTTACCTGTATGCAACGGCATTTTGCTACAGACCAACCAGCAGTTTCTTTTTGACCTCTATTTTGGCCTGAAACCGAAAGAAACTCACACATGCTAAATGATTATTCTTAGAGTTCTTGCACCCAGGAATAATACAAGTCTACACCAATATAACTAAATCTTTTCTAAGTATGTCCTACTGAAGCAAGGTGGTATTTTCCTCTGGTAAGCAAATCCATAGCACACAATGGTGATAGTGACTTTGGAAGTTTTCCTATTTGGCCAAAGGGAAGACAAAAGCGTCCCCATCCCCCTGTTTTCAGTTTTTATTTTTTGTTTAATAGCCTCATGATTTGGTTGAAAGCATGTCTAAACTCATAAAAAACATATTCGTTACTTGAAATAAAATAAAATTTATACAATTGTTCTTTCAGTTATTGCTAAGGAAATTTTTTACAATCTAAACTACAACATATATATTTAAAAAAAGACAAAAAAAGAACAAAATTACAAAATTAAACTATAATTTAATGAAGTCAGCTAAAATTAAATTTAAAACAGATCATATGAAAATAAAATATTATTTAGCAATATTAATAAACATTATAATATTTAAGTTATAATAACACTGGTTGAAAGAAAATAGTTATTAGCATAACCACATTTGAGCAGCTGTTCAACAATACAGCACATTAAATTACAGCATTTTTATTGTGAAGAACTACCCTATTCCTACAAAGCAGTATTACTTTGTATCTATTCATTTAATGTTTATGTGAGTTTTTTTTTTTTTAAAATAATGTAATGTTTATTGTACCATCTGGGCAGTTAACTGGGTCCTGCAGCCGACCACCACATAAAAAAAGCTTATTTCAGGGTATAGTCTCCTCATGGCAGAAGAAGCTCTGGACCAGAGTTATGAGCTGGGCCCCCTCAGAGGCCAAGCCACATGCAAACAATCTTCAGAACCCCTGGGAGCAGAGAGATCGGGGAATTCTTGTGAAGTACAGACGAAGTCTCGGCCAAGTCTGAGCCCGAGCATCCATTCCAGAGGAGCTGGATGAGATAAAGACAGAGTGGACTGAGAGATGTCTCTCGAGATGCAGATGAATTCATCTGCCTGAAAACAATGTTCATCCACCTGGGGTGGAGTGCTATTCCCTCGGCCTCGGCCTCGGCCCCTGCCATCACCAGACCCAACAGTTTCTGGAACTGCTTCACAGTGAGTGACTGGCCTCGAGATATATTTGTCAGATGTCCCCACCCTGCCAAAAAAAACTACCAAGGGAACCAGCCCCTAGGGACTGGAGCGGTGAACCGGCAGGGAACAATCGAACTGATGGCTCTAGGAACCTCCTCGGAGGGAGCGAGCATTCTGGTGCTGCAACGTGTCCAGGCAGGCACTGGGAAAAAAGCTTGCTGGGGGCCGCTGCGCCCTGAAGCACACAAGGTAGCAGCGTTAGCGAGACGGCCCCCAGAGGGCATTGAGGTAGGATGGGCACCATAAGCAGAGGTGAACACCACCTGGCCTTGATAGGGACAGCCCTCAGCAGCCCAATGCTCCAGGCATCAGGGCCCAAAGTGGTGTAACTTTCCCCAAAAGCAGACCTCTGGGCTTTCCTGGATATATGGTCACCACAGATCAGTCCTCGGACTTGATCTGAAACGACTGACCTGACTTTTGAACCTACGCTGCAGAAGAGGGATTCAGCAGACAGAGGTTCAAAGCCATCCTAGTATAGAACAGTGAAGTAACATCTTTAGAAGCCTGATTCTCTGACTGGGAGGTGAACATAACTAATGCCCCTTAACCCAGTTATAATTCCTGTTGTGGTCAGGGCCTGGTCAAGGGTCCCCAATGTGGGTAGAACTCCCCAAATTCTGGGTGGGCAAGACCTAAAGAAGTCTACTTGTTTGTGTACCCTCATCGAAGGGAGCGAGCATCCCCGTGCCATAACGTTTCCGTGCAGACACTGAGTTGAGCGCTCACTGAGGACCACTGCACCCTGAAGCACACAAGATGGCAGGGTTAGCCGAACAGCCCCCTGATGGCACCAAAGGGAAGCGGTTTACACCTTATTTACGGTGCCTGTTCCCTTCGGTGCCCTAGGGACTGTCCTCAAGGACCTGGTGCTAATGACCTCAAGTCTTATATATTTATTTAATTTTTGCCACAGTGTGAGGAGCTAAAATTCCTGGGACTGTTCCCGCTCAGCAGCCCCTGAGACCTGAGTGTACATTGGGGGAGCATCTTGAATTCGCAGAAAGCAGCCACGTGTCAGCAACGTCCAACTCCTCAGACCTTCCAAAAGTCAAAGTCAAATTGGAGTTTATTGTCATTTCAGCCATATACGAGTACACAGTGAAACGAAACAACGTTTCCCAGGAAACAAGGTGCTATAAACAAACAGACAGCACAAGACAGTAACACTTACAACAGTACACAGATTAAGTACAAAAAATAAAAGTAAACATAAACTTCTATATACATAAAGTGCACAAAGTGCAAACGGACAGCACAAGACAGTAACGCAGACCAGTACACAGTTCAATCTGAAAGTGACTGTAGTGATTGTGTAAGTGACAATAAATAATAATAGAAAAAATAAATAATAGAAATGAATAATATTAAAAACAGTCTGTTGGTAACAGTCCAAAGTAGTGCAGTTTGTATGGGTTATTTAGAGTTGATTAGCCTGATTGCATGGGGGAAAAAACTGTTGCAAAGTCAGGTTGTGAGAGAGCGAATACTACGACACTGTTTTCCAGATGGCAGGAGGGTGAAAAGTGTGTGTGAGGGGAGTGTGGGGTCATCCACAATGCTGGTGGCTTTGCGGATGCAGCATGATGTGTAAATGTCTGTGATAGAGGGAAGAGAGACCCCGATGATCTTTTCAGCTGTTCTCACTGTCCGCTGAAGGGTCTTGCGATCTGAGACAGTGCAGTTCCCAAACCAGGCACTGATGCAGCTGCTCAGGATACTCTCAATTGTCCCTCTGTGGAACACTGGGAGGATGGGGGGTGGGAGGTGTGCTTTCCTCAGCCTTCTCAGAAAGTACAGGCACTGCTGGGCTTTCTTTGCTGTGTGACTGGTGTTGAGCGATGTTGGTTCTCCGTCAGGTGATCTCCACAGGGGAGCCGCCGATGTTAAACGGACAGTGGTCTCTCTGTACTCTTTTGAATTGTCGAGAATATTATAGTGCTTTTTTGCTCAACTAGTTGTGCAATACATAGCGTTAGAAAGATCTACTGTAGTAAGACCATAAAAGCTCAACTTTTTTCATGTGTTGTCTGTGGTGTTAGTAGCTAGCTCCACTGGATCATTGGGCCAGGTTTTTGTGTCTTGTTGTTGGCCCTCGGTTCGATCTATTAGTTTGAGAGAGTGGTTTACCATGAGTGATGTCATCTGCAGGGTTGTCTTAGACTTTACATACCGCCATGATTGATGAGAAGCTCTTGAATTTTGGCAACTCTTGCGCCCACAAACTATTTGCATCTCCAGGATTCTGACTGAATCCATTTCAGCAATATTTAAGAGTTACCAAGGTCAGCTGCTGAATAGCCAGGGGGAGTTCTCTTTCAAGAAGCATTTTCAACTGGACCCCTGTGAGTGCTGCATATACAGTAGGTTTAATGTCGGTATAGACAACTGGTGTTAAGGTCAACTCTAGGTCTTGCTGCAATACATGCAATAAGTGCAGATCTGTATGCGTGATCTGAAGTGTCACAAAATATGTGAATGTCTCTTATGCGGGCTTCAGAATCCAGCTGGAGGCTGATATAACATGGTGGGACGGTAATTCGTTCAATGTCCTGCAGCTCCTCCTCCCACGTGCACCGGACTTGATAAAGGTCAACCTGGTCCGAGATTCAACAAAGTCAATCAAAAATCACACCCAATCAAAGGAGAGTATACAAAAGAGTATACGGTTGGGCTTTCTCTGCAGGTGCACTGCACTTGCAATTAAATGGATAAGTACCTGATCATATGATCAAATTTCTAAATCCATTTTAACATGATTAAAGATGCATAATGAATGACTGAAACAAAAAAATTTAAATCATAGAATAGACCTCACTTTAATTACTTTGAGTAATTTGAATATTGTTGCTTCCTTTAATTTATTTTCAAGATCTGAGGTGAATTAACCAATCCATTGTTGCCTTCAGTAGTCTATGTTTATAAAGGTAATGTTACCCTTAGTCCTGTTTCTCATGTCATCTGTGCACTTCCTGTTAGGTCAATGTTACACTTCCTGTCGGTGAGGTCAATGTTACACTTCCTGTCGGTGAGGTCTATTGTCACTTCCTGTCTGTTGTGTCAAGTGTTGTTTCACTTCCGGTTCCCTTCTGTGTTTCCTCTTGTGCCCTGGGTTTCTACTCAGGTGTTAGTCATTCCCTTGTGTATAAATCCTTCTTGTATTTCCCCTGTGTTTCTTTGTTGTTAAAGTTAGTGATGTTGTTAGTCATGTGTGGATGGCCTGTCTGCCTGTTTCATTTGAGTTCTGTTCTATGCACATGAGTGTTTATTTGAGTTTGAATTTAAAGTCTTTTGTTTGTGTTTATTATTAAAGTGAGTTTGAGTTTTGAGATCCTGCCTTGCCTGCCTCCTGCTTCCGCATCGTACATGTCCGTCTCCTCGCATCATTACAGGTAACAAAAATTATATTCATGTAACCCAGGTCTCATGTAGTTAGAAAATAAAGCTAGAGTGGTTAATACAATGAGACTGGGCCTGGGCTCGTTGTAGGGAAATACAACTTGTTTTATGTTACTTAATAAATGTATATTTGTAATACTCTTGGCTATTCTTATAAAGACCACCACAACTGTATTTTGATTGCAAAAATATTCACAAGTATTTATTTACAACATTAAATAAAAGATAAATGTATCTTAGAATAAAATAAAACAAATCACATAGGCATGAAAAGTTGGAAGGAAAAAAACTAAAACAAAAAAATAAAAAACTTCACTTTCCTAAAAGAAAAAAAACCTTTCTGTGGTTATATTGAAATTAAACAATTATTCATTCCCTCTGAAAAAATGTCCAACCCCGTTGCAGGCCTGTTTGATGACACTTTGTGTGCGGTGAGGCCTAAAACATTGAATGGCCGCTTCACTCAGAAACTGAGCATAAACAAAAAGCACGTGCATGTGACTGTTAGTACTCACGAATCCAGGTTAAGTCAGTACAGCAATAACAATGGCGATGGTAATGGCAAAGGAAGAAGCACAGCACTGACGATCACGGCAGGGCACACAGAAACAGCAGGGCCTTCGGTTGGAAAACCAGTCTCTCTCCCTTTCTCTCTCTCACCAACGTCCGTCTCCTTAGAGCATATTATCTGAATTGAGCCACATTATCAAACACTATTTCTTATTGAATTAGCGTTAGCTTTGCTTTAGCTTTAGAGATATCACAATGCTAAAACTACAACAAATGAGCACATTGGCACAGAATGCTACCACTAATTAGCATGTCGCTAACCACGTTATACATCCAGTCTCTTAACTATAACAGTTCGATATAGCACAAAATTACAGGCATACACAATCATATTCACCTCTTGCAGGTCACACCAAAGTTTTTTGTTGTAAGGACCACGAGTAGTCGACCTTCATAACAAACTAACAAACCATTAATGCTTCCCACACCACGATGCCTCCTTCATTAGCGCTCACATCATTAGCGTCTGTTCTCCGTTTCTCATGCGTGCTCACTACTCCTCACACAAACCTGTCCCAATAGTCCCGCCCCTTACACAGTGATGTTACTCTGATTGGCTCAAGTACTAACACAACCAAAAGCAAAACGGGAATTAAATGATTAACAGGTGACAGGTAACAGACTAGGTTACACGGATAAACACAGCTTCTTCTTCTCTACTTTTCTCTCAGATGAAACGTAAAAACTTATATGAATTTAACTTTAACTGTAAATAGTCTTATTAAACTCTACGTATTATATTTATACTTTTAACCAGCACACCTTTTACCCAATTTTAACTAACATGAACTATTTATGAACTTTTCTTTTTTCTTTGTATGTGTATAGGTTACACTGTTAATGATCTTTTATACTCTGTAACTTATAGAAATTTTGTACAGGGCTACACCCTCCCTCTTCTGAATGTGTAGATGTCCTCATCACACCTTTTGTCCCTCTTCAACTTGGAAGGGTGATTCCTTTTATCCTCCTCCATATACTTTTGGGATGTTTTGGACTTTTTCCTTGGTTTGTTGACTTGGTCTGGAGGGTTCATCTTTAGTTGGATGACCATGCCATGGTGCATGATGGTAACTGGTTCAAAAGATGGATGACCAGGTTCCTCATAAGTAAATCTTATAGGTGGCTTTGCTTTTCTCAGTGATGTCCGGACTGTAGAAGACCTTTCACTTTTTTCTCTTTCAGCAGCTATATTACGTCTGTTTCTTTGTAAGGGAGAAAACTTTGCTCCCTCTTCTGAATCTTGAGAATCTTCTTCCACAGATTCAGTATTTGTCTCTTGGATATCAGAGTATGACAGAGGAGGTGCAGCACCTTCAAGCGGTTCCTCATTCTCTGTTTCTGTAAGTTGTTGAGTTTCTGTAACTTCACAGTTTTCCTCCTCAGCTTTTCCATCCTCCTCAGAGTTTTCACTCTCATCATTCTCCACAGAGTGATTTATGTTTATCCGTCTCCGGACCTCATCCATATCAAAATCTAAATCTGGAGGTTTGTGAACAGTTTCAAACTCTGAACCTGATGACTCTGTGTCACTTTCTTCAGACTTGGTTGGTTGACGTTTCTGAGTACGTTGAGTTCTTGTTACAGGTCTCCGAACAGAGCTTGCATCATCTGATGGGTTAAACATCCTGACCATGTAACCGATGGGCAACAGATGATCTCGATGGAGAGTTTTCAGCACACCTGGACCATGCTCTGGTTTGACCTTATAAACAGGCAGGTTAGGCAACTTCTCCACCACAACATATGGTATTGATTTCCATCGATCTTGGAGTTTATGTTTGCCTTTTAGACCCACATTCTGTATGAGAATTCTGTCTCCTTTCTCCAAAGGTAGGTCTCTCACACGTTGGTCATATCGGGCTTTATTTTTCAAGTGATTCTTTGTAGCAGCATCAGATGCCAACTGATAAGCTTTTTGCAACTCTTTCCTCATCCTGGCCACGTACTGTTGGTAGGAGGTTTCACTTTCACCATTTGGTGAGATTCCAAAACAGATGTCAATTGGTAACCTTGCTTCCCTTCCGAACATGAGGTGATAAGGGGAGTATCCCGTGGAATCATTTTTTGTGCAATTGTATGCATGTACCAGGTAGGTGATATGTTGACTCCAATGTTGTTTCTGTACGGCATCCAGGGTACCAAGCATAGCTAAAAGCGTTCGATTAAATCGTTCTGGTTGGGCATCCCCTTGAGTGTGGTAGGGAGATGTTCTTGACTTCCGAATCCCAAGCATGGACAAGAGTTCTTTTATCAGGCGACTTTCAAAATCTCGGCCCTGATCCGAGTGTATCCTTGCAGGTAGGCCATAGTGCACAAAATACTTGTCCCACAATACTCTGGCAACGGTGATAGCCTTTTGCTTTTTTGTAGCAAATGCTTGTGCGTAACGTGTATAATGGTCTGTCACTACCAACACATTAGCAACACCTTTAGAGTCAGGCTCTATTTGCAAAAAATCAATACAAACTAAATCCAAGGGGCCATTACTCGTTATTTGGTTTAAGGGCGAGGCATGCTGAGGGAGTGTCTTTCTGGAGATACATCTACCACAGGTTCGAATGTACTGCTCGACCTCAGCTGTCATTCACGGCCAATAAAATCTGTCCTTGATCAGTTCAGTGGTGCGTTCGACTCCCAAGTGTCCACACTCATCATGTAGAGACCTTAACACCATTGGGCGGTATCTTGTGGGTAAGACAAGTTGTTTGATCTGTTTTCCGCACATCTTTTCTTTTACTCTGTAGAGTATTCCATCTCTTAACTCCAACTTGCGGCTTTCACGAAGGAGCAGCACAGTTTCAGGTGAGTCGTTCTCTGAGCGTGTCAGGCCTTTATTCTTCTCCAAAGTTTTCTTTAATGGTCCAATTGTTGGGTCCATATCTTGTGATGCTTGAATGTCTTTTGAGCTCAATTGGTCAAGTGTATTCATGCTAAGGTTCACTGGACACACATAAACTTCAGGTACTGCGGTGGCAGGAGCTCCCAACTGATCAACTAATCTGTCTGGCACATCAGCCTCTTCACTGGCACAGGCTCTTTTGCAGAGGGCTTTGATGCCAGCAGGTGGGACACTAGTCCACTCTTCTGTCTTCTCTGAAGAGTACTGTCTGGACAACAAGTCAGCATCAATATTGTGTCTCCCAGGTCGATACTGGATGGTGAAATCGTAGGTGGCGAGGGCAGCGAGCCAACGATGTCCGACGGCACTGAGTTTGGCAGAGGTCAATACATATGTTAAGGGGTTATTGTCAGTTCTTACTATGAACTTTGCCCCATACAAATAATCGTGAAACTTGTCCACGACAGCCCATTTTAATGCCAGAAATTCCAATTGATGGACTGGATAGTTGTGTTCTGAGTCTTTAAGCTTACGACTGGCAAAAGCTACTGGCCTGAGGCCCTCAGGATATTCCTGGTTCAGGACAGCGCCTAAACCATTCATACTAGCGTCCACATGTAAGATGTACAGTTTTTTGGGGTCAGCGAAAGCTAGCACTGGGGCATTGATCAAACAGTCACGAATACGGTCAAAAGCGTCCTGGCAGGTTTTAGTCCACCGTTCTCCGAACGGCTCTGATGGCTTGAAATAGACTTTGCTTGGGTCAACATTTTTTTTAGTCTTGGGGTCTTGCCAAGTGGGGGCGTAACCCTTTGTAAGCTCGGAGAGGGGACGGACAATGGCAGAGTAGTTGGCAATGAACCTCCGATAATAACTGCAAAATCCGAGGAAGGACTTCAGCGGTTTCAGGTGAGTGGGCTCTTTCCAATGCTTTACTACCGCCACTTTGTCTGGATCCGTAGCTATTCCGTTAGCAGAAACAATGTGACCCACATACTTGACCTCCGGCTGACAGAATTGGCATTTGTCAATAGAAACCTTCAATCCGACCTCCTCTAGTCTGTCCAACACCTTGAGAAGACGTTGCTCGTGCTCCTCAAGTGTCTTGCTGAAAATGATGATATCATCTAAGTACACGAGAGCTTCCAGAAGATGCATATCGCCTACAGCCTTTTCCATTAAGCGCTGAAATGTTGCTGGCGCTCCTGTGATTCCTTGTGGCATGCGCTCAAATTGATAGAAACCTAGAGGGCAAATGAACGCTGTCTTCTCTTTGTCCTCGGGAGCCATCTCTATCTGGTAGTAACCACTGCGCAAATCCAGAACTGAAAACCATTGGCTGCCTGATAGAGAATCCAAGGCGTCGTCAATGCGTGGCATTGTATACTGATCTGGTGTGGTGCGGTTATTCAGTGTTCTGTAATCAATACAGATTCTTATCTTCCCATTCTTTTTGCGGACTACAACGATTGGTGAGGCGTACGGGCTACGGGACTCCGTGATAATGCCAGTGGCCAGTAGTTGTTGTATGTGTCGCCGCACGTCCTCTATGTCGGCAGGGGCTATTCTCCTTGACCTCTCCCTGAAGGGTCTGGTGTCATGCAGGCGTATGTGGTGTTCAACACCCTTGGCGCGACCAACATCCCACTCATGCAGTGAGAAAACATTCCGCCTCTCAGCCAACTTCTGCTGAAACCGACTTTTCCACTCTTCGGGAATGTGAGAGTCCCCGAAATTGAAAAGACTTGGGTCTAGGGTTTCAGCTGGGAGGTCGGAAAGCCGAACTGAGGTGACTGTGTCCACAGCATACATCTCAGCAACGATGGTCCCAACTGGGATGGAAGTTGCCCTTTTGGACTCATTCTGAATGAGGACAGTGAAACTGTTATTGTCTATGCTGGCATCTGAGAGCACACCAGGCTGTACCAGCAGACCGGCGGGGAGCAACTGTTCAGTGGGTGCATCAATCAGTACAAGGTCTTTGGATGGGGCACTGTGTCTTTCCACTTTACATGTTGCATAGTACTTTACACCTGGAGCAATGGAGAGTAAACCAGGTCCTTTCCACTTTATCTGTCCCAAGACTTCATCTTTTGCAAACTGCTCTTGTGCTTTGACAGGTGCGTAAACAGACTGAATCCTCATTGAGTGCACAATGTTCTCGTCACCTTTTGTCTTCACCAGCTCCCATAAGCGGCGAAACAGAGATGTATTGGTGCCAACCAATACAGGGGTTTGTTGCTGATTTCTTGGCTCAGGGCAGATTAAAGCAAGCACTTCTACTCGTCCCGATACACCAGTGATCTCTTCAGTGAACTCCATCTCAACCACAACATATCCTTTGTAAGGAAACTGAGTGTCTGAAAGGCCCCAGAGTCCAAGACCAGAGAGGGATTTTATCGGGACATCAGGTAAGTGTTCGTTATACCAGCTTTCAAAAATAATAGTCACGTTAGACCCACTGTCGATGAGAGCATTGCAGACCACATCATTAACTTTGATGGTGTGAATAAATGATGGACCTACAAGACCTTCAGGTAAGTCAATGTTAGGTTCTGGGACTTCAACCTTATTGGTTCTAGCTACATGCTGCTCTTCAGCTGCAGGATTTGGGTTCTCTTGGTTTGGTAAAGGGGAAACTCGCACCAAGCGTATAAGCTTTCTAATAACTTTCTGGAGATTCTCAGGGGCAGTACATCTGGTGGCTATGTGGCCATTTTCCCCACACCGATAACAGAAAAACTCATCCTTGTCTTGTCGGGGAGGAAAAACTTTGGAATGAGCGGGCTTGTGAACTGGAGCTGCTTTGTATCGGTGAGGCTGAGGTGTGTGTTCTCGTGGGGGATCTGATGTGTATTTCACTGCCATTACACTCATTTTATTTTCTAGGGCTTTCACTTGTTTCCTTAGCGATTGCAATTCACTCTGTGACTCATTTTTCTGTTTTTGTTTCTCTTTCAGACCTGTAAAAGATTCATCAGAGATTGGCTGAGGTTGTAGGTTGCTTCTCTGCTCTAGCTGCGCTCTCAATTCTCGAATCTGAGCTTGCAGTTCACTCCTAGAGACTGATTCAAGTTCTTTCTCCTTTTCAGCTTGGACAGTGCGTACACGCTGAGGACGCATGTGTGACAAATGGCTTTGTTTGGCTAACTGGCGAACCTCCTCTTCCATCACTTCTCTTAACAGGTTCAAGAATGTAGGGGGATCACTACTCCGCTCCCTAATTTTCAACTGAAGCAACATGAGTTCAGAGGTAGACCCTCTAAGAAGCTGCTCTAAACGAGCGCTATTGGCAGCGCTAACAGGTAAACCTCCTCCCTGTACTACTTTGACAAGAGATTTTTCTACTCTTCGTAGGAACTCAGACAGACGCTCACCAGACTGTTGGTGGAGGGCTCTAAACGACAAGTATAGTTCGTCTGGGGACTCGACTGTACCAAAAATGCTCTCTATAGCCTTTATGTACTCACTTGGGCTAGCATCAGGTTGAGTCAGGCGCACAGCTTGAATGATTTCAAAGGCGGGCCCTTTAAGACTCTCCAGTATCCGACGCCGTTTTTCTTTGTCGGAGCACTCACCTTCCTCTACTAAGAATGTTGCTTGTTCCAGCCAGTTATCTAAGGTCTCTTCTCCATTTGGGGTGGGACTGACCCCGGAGAATGTCCGCAGACGTCTGTATGGGTGACTGTCAGGTTGTTTGTTTGTTCTGCTCATAACATCACCGACCGCACGGATGATGTCTTCAGGGTTGCTGTTACCCTCTTTGGTGAGTGAACATAAACCTGGTAAGTCATCTAAGGTTCTCCCTTCGCTCTGCAAAAAGGTAAGTAGCTTCTCTTCAAAGGTATCAAGCTGAGGCTCTGTGTAATAGACAGTTTTCCAACCACTTCCTTCACTTATAGGCATTATCTCAGGTGGGATTTTAGAGGGGTCAATCTCTTCACGACACTCACATAACACCATTACTGATTGTTGTTGAGGGTGAAACATTTTGCCTCTCACTCTAACTTTTCCCAATGCTTTGATGGTCCCTGCTGTTTCTTCAATATCTTCTCTTGAAACACCTTCTGGCACTCCGTGTAAAAGGAGCGCATGCTTTAAATCTAATGATTCTCCTTTGCACCAGTTAATTAGCTCACGTTGTGATGGACTACTTGTTTGACTTGCCATGCTGTACTTTACTTAAATTGCTTTTAGTTACTGTTAGCACGTTATTTTTATACAAATGCTCTATACTACTGCTCTAAAGTTGTGGGGTCTAGTGGCTTGTACTCTATGTTTATAAATTTCCATATATGTTAAATAATTATCCCAGCGGTGCCTCCATTTTATGTAACCCAGGTCTCATGTAGTTAGAAAATAAAGCTAGAGTGGTTAATACAATGAGACTGGGCCTGGGCTCGTTGTAGGGAAATACAACTTGTTTTATATGTTACTTAATAAATGTATATTTGTAATACTCTTGGCTATTCTTATAAAGACCACCACAACTGTATTTTGATTGCAAAAATATTCACAAGTATTTATTTACAACATTAAATAAAAGATAAATGTATCTTAGAATAAAATAAAACAAATCACATAGGCATGAAAAGTTGGAAGGAAAAAAACTAAAACAAAAAAATAAAAAACTTCACTTTCCTAAAAGAAAAAAAACCTTTCTGTGGTTATATTGAAATTAAACAATTATTCATTCCCTCTGAAAAAATGTCCAACCCCGTTGCAGGCCTGTTTGATGACACTTTGTGTGCGGTGAGGCCTAAAACATTGAATGGCCGCTTCACTCAGAAACTGAGCATAAACAAAAAGCACGTGCATGTGACTGTTAGTACTCACGAATCCAGGTTAAGTCAGTACAGCAATAACAATGGCGATGGTAATGGCAAAGGAAGAAGCACAGCACTGACGATCACGGCAGGGCACACAGAAACAGCAGGGCAGAAACAGCAGGGCCTTCGGTTGGAAAACCAGTCTCTCTCCCTTTCTCTCTCTCACCAACGTCCGTCTCCTTAGAGCATATTATCTGAATTGAGCCACATTATCAAACACTATTTCTTATTGAATTAGCGTTAGCTTTGCTTTAGCTTTAGAGATATCACAATGCTAAAACTACAACAAATGAGCACATTGGCACAGAATGCTACCACTAATTAGCATCAAACCATTAATGCTTCCCACACCACGATGCCTCCTTCATTAGCGCTCACATCATTAGCGTCTGTTCTCCGTTTCTCATGCGTGCTCACTACTCCTCACACAAACCTGTCCCAATAGTCCCGCCCCTTACACAGTGATGTTACTCTGATTGGCTCAAGTACTAACACAACCAAAAGCAAAACGGGAATTAAATGATTAACAGGTGACAGGTAACAGACTAGGTTACACGGATAAACACAGCTTCTTCTTCTCTACTTTTCTCTCAGATGAAACGTAAAAACTTATATGAATTTAACTTTAACTGTAAATAGTCTTATTAAACTCTACGTATTATATTTATACTTTTAACCAGCACACCTTTTACCCAATTTTAACTAACATGAACTATTTATGAACTTTTCTTTTTTCTTTGTATGTGTATAGGTTACACTGTTAATGATCTTTTATACTCTGTAACTTATAGAAATTTTGTACAGGGCTACATTCACATTATTATTTTTTTACATTAAATAAAGCACATAATCACCACCTGAAATTATCATTGTCATAGTTTGTATGTTAATCAAGCCACAACACAGCAGAAATAGAAACTGTTTGTAAAAATAGAATCATTGTGAATCACCATTGTTGGTTAGAACAAAAATCTCTGATTAACACGGAAAAGACACATTTGTTGGCTTAGGACTGTTTCTGTTATTTGCATTGATTTTGTATTGTTGTTCAGTCTGTGCTTGTCTGTGGACTTCCATTCTTTTAGCAGGGTGGATTTTTGTCTACATTTTGTTTAGATATAATATGATTTCTTGGGAATGTCATTGCTGTATGGCCAGAAGTAATCATGCCATAACCTAGGTTTTTGTGAATCACCCCCACTGCTTAACTTTATGTTTACTTTCTATTCACTGCAATTTGCTTTGCATAAAATAGCAGGCCAAATGAATAAATATAAATGTAAGCAGTTAAATGATATTCATACTGAGCCAGTGGTAAAATGACCAGTACAGTGCAGGTCTGGTTTGGGCACGCATGGAACATTTTGCATTCTATTTGCAAGGTCAGTGCTGCTTGTCTCCTGTCATTTGTGTTAAACAAGACAAAAGAAGTGATGACACTGGCTTTTCAGCTAAGGGTCACAGACTACCAATATCTTTCAAAATTCTGTGACCCCAAAAGGACATAAATAAACACTAGGTCGATAAAAAGGAAGGATTCTTGCTAGGAGGCACGCAAGTGTCAAAAAGATACAAATTGAATCAGCTTCATAAATTTAGTCCCCATGGCGCTGATCAGATTCAAAATTCTTTATTCAGCCACTGTGGAAAAAGTATATACCTACAAATGCATTCATCCCACGCTGTCAGCTGTACCAGTAAAAGCTAGATGGCGCAGGTCAAAGAGCAAAGCTCAGAGTAATGAATTGAGGTGAAGCACTGCAAGATTGTACATTAAAACAGTATAGTGTTGGTGTTTTGATCAATAGAAAAACGTTCCTGTAGGTAAAATCAATGCACAACTGATATGTGGTGTGAGGAAGGGTTATGGTATATACAGCCTTGACTAGACTACAACAATTTGAGTTATTTTACACAATGGTTTCTTTAGGTCCTGGAATTTGACAGGTTATCAGTCAGTGCATTAGTAGTAGAGACACCCAATATGTCCTAAAGCAGCACTGAGGTCTTAAGAATTCTGCAACTATTTCTTCAAGTTATATTATTATGCAACAAGTGACTACCTTTATGGGTGAATCGTGAATCGAACCCTTTCTTTCAGAAACTCCTCTACCGTGTGTTGCTTGTAGACACGTAATGATTCTGCGACAGAGTACAATTACATGGGTTCTGGAAGGAAAAATTCTCAAAAGGGAAATTGATGTTTAACAATAGCTTTAAATAAACCTTAAAAGACAGCCTTTGTATGAGCTAGTTTTATATTTCTTCCCTCTTTTTAATTTGATCATGCTGTTTGCAATGCTTCAACGGATTCTAGGGATTCTTTCTATCACCAAAGCCATTAAGTACACAGTTTTGTACCTTTGTATTTTTCTTCAATTTCCACTTCTTTTTTCAAAGTTTGTAATGTTATGATTCACTTTGTAGCTTTTTGGCTTAGTTCATGGCTTATATCTCTTTAACGAAGACTTCTTTTTAAAAATCCCAATGGGAGAAATTAATGAAAAAAATGTTCTGGAACCAACACAAGTGAAAATGTGGGCAGGCACTTATGCACTCTATTTGTGCTGGCAGAGCAAGACAAAGTAATAATGTCATCATAATGTATTGTCTCACGGCAATACCAAAGCTTTGTTTTGTTTGTTTCCTTGTCTTTTGCTTCCGCATGCTTCTCTAAGGGAGTTATTCCAAGTTCGTTTCTGTCTGAGTTTTCCCTCTTTAACAGCAGGTGGGCAACATCTACATCATTGAAGCCTCAACAGTGGGTAAGCTAACAACATATTTAAAGTAATGACATCTTTTCAAAAAGCGTAAGGACATGTAAAAATAAATCATACTGAGGCCCACCATAGATCAAAGCACAGTGTAACTGTGTTGTACCCTTGTTGTATTTAACAAAGCACCGTAACCCAGCTCCTGACTGAGAAACGGCTGGCTTTCTGGTGCGTAGGAACATGTGGGTGGACAAAGAAGTTTACAGGGAGAGTGTTGTGCATATTTTTTGTTTTGTATTCAGTGTGTTTGAACTATATTTGAAAACTGTGGATAATGATGGCGACGATGATATTAGAATTATATATGGATGAACAAGACAATAGCGAACATTCCCATATTTTTTCAATCTGGACGTCAAAGTCTGTGTGTTGCAAAAGTCCAGTCAAACTTTAACAACAGATGACAACTGCAAATTAGGAAAAACAAATTCCCAGATATATTTAAATGCTGCTTCAATTGCATTGAGCATAAACTGATAAAATGTATGCTACAGTTCTCTGAAATCCTAAGAAAATGCTAAGAATTAGTTTTTAAATAACACAAAAAATATATAATTTTTAATGAAACGCATCAGAGACCTCCGTTAAATCTCTTGTGCTTTATGCAACCTCTGAGATGTATCCATAAAATTATTCTGCTATGCTTGAAGACTGTTAATTAACTTAACCTGGTCAGACAGATCAATACAGACTTCTGGTCTTGTTTAATTGGTCCACATCTTTTGGCACATATCCACCATACATGTTAATGTTTCTGGGCATGACTTCAGAGTGTGAAGAAACACCAGCTGTTCATGCTAATAAAGAGTGAGAGGAAAAAAGACACGATGTAGAGAAAGAGAGAGAGAGAGAGAAAGCAAGTGTGAGAGATGGGTAGAAGAAATAGCTGCCATTTTACAGAAGCTATTTTAAGATTTTGCAACAAGGGACATATTTTAATACAGGATGGCATTTCAGCAAATCATTCTGATTGAATATTTTCACAACCTTTCTCAATGTGATTGTCCCTCAGGCACCGATGAGACGTACTTATGAAGTCTTGTCAGAGGGCAGTATTTTTATACAATGCAATTATTTTCTCATTCACTGGTCAGACAAGGGCAGTACTTGGGGATCAAATGAGTCTGACAATATGATGTACTTCATGCACGTTTTAATCATGAATCATTTTCAAATTTTAATGTGTCCCCATAACATTTGCATTATCACCAAACCTGAATAACCTACAATGTTGTTCTACAGTCACCTTTAGACATTTTCCATTCTCTGACATCAGATATTCACTCTCTTCCAAAACCTAGTGAGCTGCTTACCTGCAGCATTAAAGGCATGAGTGTTTCAAAAGGCAGGCAATACTTAGTTTCTGGACAAATCCAAAGGCAACGTACCATGCATCCTTCAAATATAAATTAGAGGATTGGATGGGGATGAGCTCAGGAAAAAAAAAATGAAGACCTTTTGTCAGTTTTCGATTAATGCTGAAAAGTATATATGAAAAATTAATTCCATTGCCATCAGTCACTACACTTTAATATAAAAATATAAAAAAATTGAGTATTTCAAATTGAACATTTTATAAATTACATTTTATACAGAAGATTTGTATAATACAAAAATGCATGTATTCCTCTGTGCCATTATTACATGATAATCATTATGTTAACAGTTTATTAGTTTATAATTATTTTTAATTAATATATTCAAGCTTGCATAGTTTTTGTTTAGTACCTGTCATATTTTAGATAAGCTAGGACTGCTATTTGTAAGACACAAAGAGTTAATACCATAGTGTTCCAAATCAGCGATCATTTCAGTTAGAATGATGCCGTAGAGGCTGTTCACGCACAAAACGCACTCTTCCATTGAAAACAGCTTGACAGAGTGCAACCACATGGAGAAGAATGCAGGTGTCACAAGAAAAATTTCTAGTTTCTAGCAAAAACATGGTGCTCTTGACAAAAGTAACCAAATATGTAGTAACAATTCTACAAAACAAATGTGAAGTTCATATAGAGCAGGGGTTTGGCCTCAAAATGATGTTCTAAAAAAATTCTAATGAGGTTAGAAATGGGGGCTTCAAGTCAAAACGTTTGAGAATCACTGATCAAGTGTATGTTTACATAGTGTTGAAAAAGCATTACAAAACACCACAGATGTACACAAGCATGCATGTTCTGTAGTCAGAACACAAAAAGGCAGCTTGATAGGTTTTGGGATCAAGCTTCTGTGTGAGCTGAGATTCTTTTAATCGGGAGCCAGGGCACTTTAATACAGGGAGGACAGCTGGCTGTCAAGATTTGTGGACACACTGATGGCTAGCAGTGTGATTAGTTCCATTGTGTTAATGGCTCTCAGAGCATCTGTCTGATGACCATCAAAGCAGAAAAAATGAAAGCCGTTCAGTGAGTGGCAACAACAACACAGAAATTAACAGGACTTGGCCAAGCATTCATGGAGTGTTTCTTTTTCAATCATTTAGCCCTTTGACGCGCACTATCACATTGGTGTGATCAGTCTTGGCTGGTCCCTCGAGCGTACGATCACACCCGTGCGTCACGTGATCAACTGCTAAATTGCTAATTAAAACTGGGGGGGTTTTCGGCGTGGACGGACGCGTTCAGTGTTTGTCATATATCACAGCTATTCAATGTTTTTAAACCCCATAATGTTTATTTTAGGTTTCAGACATTTAAATACATTTAAGTACCGGTAAAACAATACATTTATCAATTGGAAAAAATGATATGTCCACACTGATGTCCATGGAAGCAGAAATAACAATCAGTTCAATTATAAATTGACGAGGTGTTTTATTAATATCATATACGCATTGCATAGGTAACTATAGTTTACTATATTCTTCTCCCACTTCACTAGCTACTTACTGTCTTTGTTGATCAAATTTTCTGAATTGCAGAGCAAACTAACATGGTGGTGCCCTTCGTGCATTATAGATCAGATAACATGATCATTATAAATGTTTTTCATCAACAAAACACATCATCATCACTATTGTTGATATCACTATTGTTAAAAAAACATGTATTTTCATTGTACTTTGAGCTGGATGTTGTTGGCATCGAGGCTTAGGAGATCTCGATGAGCACTTGTGGCCATGAAGGAATCAGGGGAATCGTGTTGGTGCTATCAGCCTTCGAAGGATAGGATTAAGTGCAAAGAAGGCTGCCTGCAAGTGGTCATGATGCCCAGAGCGCCAGACCAACTGAAGTTATTGAGTAGATATTGGAGAAATTTCTCCAGGCACATGTGGATCTTTTTGCATCTTGAGAGGCGTCTCACTGTCCACTCTGGTTCTCCCTTACGCACCCAGCTCCTGTCAGACTGGATACAATGGCTCAGATGTGGCAGAGGCTTCTTCTGTATGCTCTTTCCCAGATCACTTTGCAGAGAGTTCCATGTTGGCTGGGCAGCATGTGGATCACGGATCTAGTGTCTCTCTTCAATGGATTTCCATGGGAGATTCCAATCAGGAGGGACCTACTGTCCCAGGCAGGGGTCTTGATAATCCATCCTTGCCCAGAACTGTGGAAGCTGTAGGCTTGGTCTTTGAGGACGACCAGCTAATAGACTCTGGTCTCTCAACTGAGGTTGTAGACCATTCTGCACTCCAGCGCTCACTCACAAGGAAACTGTAGGCCCTGAAGTAAACATGTTTTGCTTCTTGGTGCAGTAGTCATCAGCTAGACCCAGTTTACTTCCCGATTAGTACAGTGCTGAAATTCCTGCAATAACTATTTACTGCAGGGTTATCCCTGTCCACTTTAAAGATGTGACATAGCTGATGACCACATCCCTTTGAGGGAAATGTCTTTGGGAGAGACCCAAGGGCATTTCACTCATGGCACCCGAGGGCTAAGGCCTGCAGTAAGAAAAAGGGTACTGGCTTGGGATTTGGCCCTGGTGCTCCATGGCCTATTCCGAGCCCATTTTGAGCCAACTAAGGTTCTAGTCAAGTTTTTGACATAAAAAGTGTAGTTCCTTCTGGTTATCATTTCTTTTAAATAATAGGAGTTTTGCAAGCTCTGTCGGTTTTACCCTCGTGCTTGGAATGCACCTCGTTGCGGTGACGTGGGTATTGATGTTCCCTTGAATGGTTACAGTTTCGATTACGACTGTAACCTTGGTTCCCTGAAAAGGGAACAAGACACTGCATTGCTCTGCCACACCTCCTGCGTAACCTTCAGTGACTTACTTTTAGCCACTTATAGCTGCCGTTACTGCTGTTTAGCATAATTTTATAGTTTTCTGGTTCATGACGTCAACTGCCTCTGACGTACATTCCCACCATTGGTTAGATTTCATACGTGCTTCATGACGTAGTTATGTTAAGCATTCCCAAAGCATCTTTGAAACGCTCAAAATCTTTAAAAACACATATTCAGGTGAAAAAAATAATGCATTAAGTAATAATAAGGCATAATAAAACGTTTTGTTGTAGTTTAAAAGCAGAGGCTGTCCTTTCTTTTTATATTGCATGTTCAGATATTCATAAAATACATATTCTGGGGAGCATGAATGCTAAAAATGACTCGATACAAAAATGCTGGTTGTGGCTGCAACTCTTTTTTTTTATGCTGGTGAGTAAAGACTTAAATGTAGTTACAATTTACAAATCCTATATACATGTGTATTCAAATGCATAGGACTGCTTAATGTCACATGTTAAATTCATGAAACATGTTTAATGTAATGCAAATCTCATTTTATGAAGCTTTGAGATATGATCATTGATTATTCGTAATGATCATTATGTCTATTAAATAAATGCACTTTCATCAATAAGCAAACTGATGAGTAAACATATCAGCCATGAACATTACACTGAATACAAATCTACTAAATTCAGTGGATGTATTCACAAGCTACATAATTGTATATTGTTTGCTCATAGATTAAAAATGGCTTTTAACATTTAAGAGGGGTGCTGGCAGGGGTTTGCATTGAAATGAATGGCACAAACCCAGATCCCATGGGTTGACATATGTTAATATGTTCTTTGGCTACACTCTAATTCGCTGTTCTGCACATAAGCCTCAAGCGAACAAAACTCAAGACGTGAATTATACATGAATTATACATATTCAGCACAAAAAAAGCAAAGTCATTGGCATTCAAGTCACAAAAACTGAAATGCTGGGTTTTATGAATCTGTTTGAATTCAGAGACAAAAATATTAGAGTGTACACAGACCGTGTTTTATTGGAGTGATCGCAAAAGGTCACACATGTCCACTACAAAATACCATCCTGCCAGCATGCCATGAATTTAATCAAATTCAGTAAGAAAGAAATATTTAGTTGTCACTGTGGATGGTGAATAAAGTAGCAAAGAATACACTCTCCAAAGATTCAGAGAATTCAGTCTCATAAATATGCCATGTGTACATGGCTTTGTTTAATCAGTATTTAAGCTTCTGTCCCATTTTATTGATCATTTTAGGACATGTCAGGGATTTTAAAGCAGAGCTTTAAAATCAGAGCTGACAAGTTTTTAAAACATGTATTGAAATTCATAAATCAATATTTAAACAAAATTAATAATTAAATGTGAGTAACTGAAAAATGTATTAAATTGATTTGTTCAAACATATTATAGTGCTTCATTAAGGAATGAAGCTTGACAGACTTTTAGTGATTCATTCAGCCGATTCATTCACAAAATAATGAATTCAGAAAATAAATGATTCATTGTTTATGAATGATTTATTAGATCATTCAACTCAAACGATTTGTTCCAAAACAACTCCTGTGTGTTGCAGTTGTTCATCTGATCCTTTGCTTGTAACTATTTTCACTGGCAGAGCAAAAAAAGACAAAATAACAGACAAAATAACTTCCAAAATGTAAAAACAGAAACTATACAGTGAGTGGCAGTACTGAACGCTAACTCAAATTAGCACTTGTAACAACTGAGCTGTAGAAGAGCATTTCTGAACACACAACGTTGAACCTCAAAGCACATGGGTTACAGCAGTAGAAGACTGTACTGAATGCCACTGCTGTCAGATAAGAACAGGAGGCTGAAGCTTCATATTGCACAGGCTCACCAAAATTAGACAATGGAAGATTGGAAAAACATTGCCTGGTCTGATGAGACTCGATTTCTGTTGTGACATTCAGATGGTAAGTTCAGAATTTGGAACTCAAATCATCTCAAACTGGTTTCTGAAATTTGACAATGACTTTGCGGTTCACAAACGGCCTCCGCAGTCATCAGATCTCAATCCAGATGAGCACCTTTGGAATGTGGTGGGACGAGAGATTTGCATTATTGATGTGCAGCAGCAATGAAAATCTCTGAGAAATGTTTCCAGATTTTTTTCTTACAGTTTAAAATAGCTGTTTTAATATATTTAAAAGGTTTTGGTTTTTTTCCATGTGATTTACATTTTTCATCCCACTTATATCGAGCTCAACCCTATCAATTCCCTATTTGTCTTAGCATTTTCTTATTGGTTATGTCGATTATTTTATGTCGCCGAACCCTAGTATCTTGAGCACAAAAGGGACAAATTCGCCACTTAACATCTAATGATCGTTCACTGCGCATGTGCTGAGTTCGCGTTGCACGTGCATCACGGTACGTATAGTTGCTCACTCCAGTGACGCTTCACTCACTCTTGTGGCGCAGCGCCGTGCAGCCGCAGAATAACTTGCGGAAGTGGCGGAAAAATCAAGCCTTACAGATGCTATCTTGGAAGAGGAGGCGCAGGAGTTTGCCATCACTGTCCAGGATATCCCAGATTACATAGACATCAACAAAAAAGTTGTTACTGATAGAAGCTTAGAAGCATTTGTTTTCAAGCAGACCATCAAAGGCAAAAAGCAACAAACCATTTAAGACTTTGAAGAACTGTGTCCAAGCGAAATTACTGTGTTATGAGTGAATGTGTTTATGTGTGTTGTGACTGTGTTTACAATGTGAGCGAAATTGTGTTTCCAATGTTGGAGAATATAATTAAAGGTTTGTATCGAGAATTGAAGGTGGTTTTCATTGTATACTGGTAAATCGTGTAACTCCTGTCAGAGTGTTTCATCAAACAAATCGCCATGTGGTTATCTCGACGCTTTTTTGCAACCCCCGAGGCCGTTGACATAACCAGGTTCCACCGCAATTCTAATGCCGATTCAATGCTCATGAAACATTTCTTCTTATAAACTTTGAAAACAGTTGTGCTGCTTAATATACTCAGCAAAAAAAGAAAAATATCCTCACACTTTCAACTGCTTTTTTCCAGCAAATGTCTTATCATGTGTAAATATTGTATGAACATAAAAAGCTTCAACAACTGAGACAGAAACAGAACAGATTTCAAAGACACTTGACGAACAGACTTGGAATAACTAGTCCCTGAGCAGAGCAGGGGTCATTATAAAACGTAGCAGTCAATAAATGGTGTGACCGCCAGCTGCTTTAAGTTCAGCAATTCTACAGTCATCTTTTTGGACCGAGACATATTTTCCAGTTATTGCTTTGAGATGTTACTCCTTTCCGAATAACAGTATCTAAGGATCTTTTTTAGGGTAGTGTGTATGTATGTGTGTATGTTTATATATACCAGGCAGTCAGTGAAAGGATGTGGGTGGTCCGTATGTGTGAATTTTCATGATCTGACCAAGGTCTCTGACACAAGACAAGATATTTAAAAAGCCAGAAAGCATTAGACTGGGTTGCTTTTGAAGGTATGCATGGGTAGCTATAGCAACAGAAAATTCGTTGTGCAGTGGCCGAGACCTCTTGAGACAGGCCCACTGCTTATTGGGTGATTGGATAACCTATGATGCCTGTTTGTTTGGAAGGCAGCAAAGGCAGCACAACTACTGAACAAAAAGAAAGCAGTTCGGCAGTCAAACTGATACTACCAAAACATTGTCATTTAAATGCCTTTGTCTGCCTCGTTGCATGTGCATTTTGCTCCAATTTGAGCTGGTATTTCAGTCGTTTAGACTTGAATTCTGTAACAGGTTAATGATGAAAGCTGGCAGACAGGAAGAAAATTCGCACCAAGCAGTGTAGGCAAACTATTACCGAAGAGCATAGCCGACAAGAAAAAAAAACGTGAAGCTATCCGTTCAAAACACCATTATAACATCTCACAGATTGAATGCAGCCATTGTTAGCTCGAAGTGGTATCATTACCCAGCGTAAGGCATGAGACAGCTTGGGATCAGAAGTGTCTATCATGATCCACAGCTCCAGGGTGCCAAGACCGCTGTAACTCAGAAAACATCAGTACTCTAAGCTCACTGTTGCACTGAGATCTGCTCATAACATACTAATTAACCCACTCCGAGCAGCCGCGTATGCGAGCGTTGATAATGATGATGCGCATGCCTTCCCCCTTTTGAACTCAAGGGATTGCTGTTTTTCCCAGGCAACAGGCGAGACATCATTAGAGTCAATGTGCATGGTTACACATGCTGAGGTCATGATGAATCTTTAATGGAGCAACGTTTACGGCATAAGACGAGACATTTACTGCTCAAGGCATGCAGCAGGTGAAGGTTCCCTTCTAGTATCATGAGGAAATCCTTTTCTTTTCATCCAAGATTTTTATGCTCTTTACACACACTTCAGCTGTACTGCAATCACATGCTGTTCACAGTGTATCGTGAAGCCTGATTTCCCAGTTTCTGATTGACGTGACAATGATACTGATAAGTTCTAATGAGGATGTAGTGAGATTTATCTATGGATGTTTTAATGATGGACACTTTTGGCCCTGTGGACTTTGTTTATAATTGTTTATAATATTTCACATGCTGTAGTGTATTTAATTAGTCTACTAATATTCAACAGTAGAAATGTATCAAAGATTATTCCTTTTTTTTTTAAACGTCATATTTTCTTAATTAAATGTATTTTCTACCCCAACTCAAATTGCGTATGATGTAATTTCCTTCACATAATATTTTTAATATTTTGAAATTCATTGTCATGCTTCTTTGTCTTGTAAAGACTAATTTAATAGTATTTAATAGTAAAAGTATTTAATAGTATTTTATGCATCACAGATATACACAATAAAAACAGATTTTGACAATCACAACTTGATTAGAAATGATGCAACAGAAAGATACTTACCTCAGTTTTACTTTTCATATTCATAATGTGATATATATATAAAAATCAAGCTTGCTCTTCATTGACACTGTTTGGTACAGAAGTAGATTAACCCTATAATTAATATTATTACAAAATAAAAGTTTGGGGGACAAAATTGTTGATTGTGATGAAAATGAAACTAAACATGTGGGATAGTTGAAATGTCATTCAAACAAATATTGATCATTCTTGCTCAATAATATATTTGTATTTAAAACTCAGCACAAATGTGAAATTTTTAACAGTACATTTACTGCCACCTGGACTAAGAAATAGGATTTTTTTCAATCATTGGACAGAATTCACACCAAAAACATTCCATGAAAAGATCAAGTTGTAGCTATTTTCATACAATACTTTTTGATTGAGTATTGCAGGACTCTGTTTACACCAATAATTAGAGCCATTGGCCTGTAATTAGATGTTATTACCAGGTCCAAAAAGAGGCCAAAGGTAATGAAGCACCACAAAATCTTTGTTGTTCTGAACTCAGTATACATATTGACACTAATGGTTCAATAGATTGCAGTGTGCCAGTGAAACTAAATTCTCTTCGACTCTCACAATGTCTCTTAATTTCAGAGCATCTTATCTTTAAATGGTTTTCTTTATCTCACCACAATATCACAGCTAAGATTTCATACTCCACCTGAACACTCTTAAAGTCATCATGGATGCAGTTGGGTGTACCTGTGCAGACAGTGCAGGGCTGTGATGGAGGATTCATCCCCAGTGACAGGTGTTTGATTGCAGGCCATGATTAGAAGCAGCCCTGCCTTTGAGAGAGCTCTCCCTTCTCAGCTGACAATATGAATTAGTAAGCCCAGCACCTCAGAGCTTCTGAACTCAGAACACACACACATAAATCTGAGCTTAAATTGGAACACATCTGCATGCAGATCTATATGTGTTCACATACTGAGAGACTCTTCACTGCCGTTGTCAAATCTCTCAGCATCATAATCATGAACTAGACTCATGAAACTAAGAGGAGGGGCTGAAGCTTCGTTGTGTCCATTATTTATTTATATATATATCTGTGATGATATGAATATTTGTTATATTGTTTTATTATATTTTTGGAAACAATTATACTTTGTGGTTTCATAATTATAGTGGCAGATTTTAATGTTCCGGTGGGATTTTGTCAGTTGTCACTTCCTTCAGAGATTGAAAAAAATATAAATTTTGACCTAAAGTGTTCCATTGCTATATTGCACAAAGAGTTAATTCCGTGCATGAACCCTCATGATGATTCAGACTGAATAACTAACCAATTTAAAGTGTTGTGTCCTGATTCATTAAAAATAATTGACTCAGTTATTCAATTAATCAATCAATAAATCAATAATTGATTACTTTGCACATTGAGCACCACTTGATCTGACTTTAAACAGCTGACAAATATTACAGGAGAGAGAATTTTATTAGCATACACACCTTTGATACAAGATGAGTCACCAATATTTTTGGTTCATTTTCCAGGAAAAGTAAGACTATGTATGAAATTAATTAAATGACTGAAAAGCTCTATATTCCAAAGTTGATTTAATGGACTATCAAAATCAATGTACAATTCAGTTTAGTTCAAATGCATTTGAATAGAACTTTGCAATACAAATTATTCAAAAGCAGATTTACAAAGCAGAATCTAAACCACAAGTGAGTGAAGCCATAGTTGACTACGGCAAGAAAAAACTCTCCAAGATGGTTCAAGAAAAAAAAAAACTTGTGAGGATCTGGTGTCTCACATTAATTTAAATGTTACTTTAAAGAGGATTTCATATTTCTAACATCACTTTCAGATTTTGTATACAATATGAGTAGGTTGGGACTCTTGCCATCTTTCACAGTTATATTTTCTGCTTTCAAGACATCCTCAATTTGCCTCAGAAGACACTGATGAATTCTGACATGTTTATGTTTGTGGTTCAGTGTCAGGCAGGCAGCATTTTACCTCCACCTGACAGTATTGCATCACTTGTCTTCCAAAAACACATCTGAGACTATTCCTTTGGGAGACACCGCTCCATCAAAAGATGGAACAACATTTCAGATGTTTGTAGGAAACGAGTAACGCTCCCCTGCAACTCTGATACAGTACTGCTAAAAGAAATTGGCAAGAAAAATGAACAGCTTCCTGTTTACTCTGACACTCCCAGTAGAGTTTCAACAACATTTGAGGGGAACCTGACACACCATGAACAGAAAATCTTCATTTCATGCACTGATTGAGAGATGACTACTGAAATCCTTATAGAAAAAGTACTGTGGTACAGTAATGTTAACAGATGGCGGTAGAAGTTCTTTGGTACTTTTTTTGTAAATAATATTTTTTTTAAAATATTATAATGTTATTTTTTATGAATTGGCATCTTTTGTTTCATGAAGAACTTTTAACATCCAAAATGTTCTTGACACAAATGGTTTAAAAGTTATTCTTTTAAATAAATTATTTTTTAAGAGTGTATAGCTATTTTGCTGATCACCATAATAATGAGATTTGGTGATCAGTAACATTTAAGATACATAAAGAATACTATGGTATTACAATACTCACAACAAAATGTACCATGATATTGAAGTGGGAGCATGGTATATGACCCTTCTAAAAAGTATTAGGTAATACTTAAGACAATAAGATCTCATTTGTTGACATTGGCAAATGCATTAACTAATGACCTAACAATCCCTTATCGGTGTCAGTAAATACAAATGTTAACTAATGTTAACAGACGCAACTTTTTATCTTAAGTGTATTAGTAAATATTGAGATTAAAATGAACTAAGAATAATAAATGGTGTGGAAATATGTGTCTTTTTTTTTCATGCTAACCAATGTGCAAATTAAATCTTATTGCAAAGTGTTACCAATTATTGTAATACTACGATACTTTGAAAAATGCCATGGAACTAAGTGACCATGATTTTTAAATTGTACTTCTGAATACTTCAGGAATACAATGGTAAAATATATGTAATTTCTGTCTCATGGTACAACCAATTTACTTTGTATATATATGCATGTCCAAAACAAACATGAAAAGGTTTAAAACATCTAAAAAAAAATAGATATTATTGTTAGCAATTTTCCAGCAGAAATCTGCTTTTATTTATTTATTTGCTTATTTATTGGGGCTTACTCTGTTGTTTAATTGCCCTTTGATCATGATGTCTTGAGATTTAAATACCACAAAGATCCATCATGCACTGAGCCATGTGAGCGATACTTAATATTTCCATTGATGTGAGAGATTTAGATGAGTGGTGTATTAATTATAAGCTTGATGTCATTTGAGAGCCTGTGATCATGCAGCTATTAATAAACTACAATTTTATTTTAGAGGATTGTGCTTCAAAGTAGACATTGTTGAAATCAATACCCCCAAAACTCATTTATCTTGTATTGAGTTTATTTTCTTACAAAATCAGGCCTTGAATATTAATGTTTTTGTTGTTGTTGTTTTAAATGCAAACATTCAGAACCAAACAAAGCAAACAATAAGACTTGCTATCACTTAAAGCTTTTATAGTCAGAGGCTGTGTACCAATTTGCATACTATTTGTGCAAAAGACTCACTTTTAGGCATTGCAGTGTGTTGCATTTATGCAGATTAGAACACGGCCAGTGTCTAACTAGGGTTAGATACCGTGTCAAACACTTATACACTTGAGTAAATGTTTTGTAACATCTTCCAGTCAGATCAGGAGGTAATAGACCTCGCTGAGTATCAACCTAAACCGCTAAATGTGAATGAGGACATGACCCCTGTGTTATATCATAAGCTTTGCAATTGATTACCTGCCATACTGACTCTGACTGAGAGATATTTTCCGATTCAGAGATGTTGCTGCTTGTTTTCCCATAATCCTTGCTTTCTAAAGACTCCAAATGCATTTAGTCAAACCCTTTTCTCCTTTTTCACAGCACGCTATCTTTCTCTCACTCCGTGTTTCTCGGACAGCAAACAGCTTAGACACAGACTTGTCATGCCAGAAAGTCAAACATTTTATTGAAAATGTTTTATTAGCTTCAGATGCTGAACCTGAATCTATGTTTAAGAACAAAACAAAAAATGGCATATACTATAACCTAAAACCCCGAAGAGCTGAGTGGACTCTCAGATCGCGAAATTAGGTTGCAAAAATGTACTGATTCTGTATCGATTCTGAAATACCTTATTGTGGCTCACAAACTAAGACATTGCGATCAGTGTCTGAATCAAAAGCTTCCTGTGAAAATAGAGATGTTGCGTTTGTCACTGAACCTCTAAAGTACTTCTACTTCACAGCAATGTTTACTAAACAGCAGAATATGATTTCACCAAGTACATCATGTTTTGGGATCAACATTGTTTATCTTGAACAATATTTAATCAAGCAATCAGATTTGAGGGACAAGTTTTCAGTTTAGGTCAAGTTTTGTCTTACAGCCAGGGTTAGATGCTTCTACAACAGTGTTATTCACATAGAATTTCCCTTTGATTTTAGGGATAACTTATGGGGTAGTTTGGATTTTCTGACAGGAATGTTGTTCCAGGATCAACAAAATCTTACTTGGCAAAATTGCAGTGGGATCATTCTTAAAACTACAAAAAATAAATCAGACCACTACTATTTGACCCGCTAAGATTTTGTATTATCCTTTAATGTTATGTTATCAGTATAATTGCATCATAGTTTGGTGATATACATCAATTTATATTGATGTACTGTGGCTTTCAATTCATTGTCATAGTTACAAAAACCCTGTCACACATTGGTTTACTGTGGTGCAAAACAATCCCATTAGACTGAATGTTGTCATTTTATTTTTAGCTGTGTATATTTTACCTGATATAAAATCTCCAAAATAACACGTATACAAATACCTTCTTGTTCAGAGGCTAGTAAGATGCTGTATGTTTTTGAACAAAGTCCTTTATGCTTACAAAGGTCGCCATTTTAATATATATTTAATGTATAATTTTCCTTTTGATGGTAAAGCTGAACAGAAACAGCTGAAACAGCCAAAACAGCCGAAATCTGTAATATTATAAATGTCTTAACTGTCACTTTTGATATTTTCAACATGTCCTGTCTAAAAAGATTTAATACTTAGATGTTTGATTCCATAATTGTCTTATTGTTGATGTCCACTGCAGTCTTCTTATAGTGTTTTCTTTCTCTTTTTTTTTTACATTGTAACTGTAAAAAATATAAATGCCACATTTCTTAAGCATTATTTCCATTCTTAAAAATACCTATTGAATTTAATGGGTAACTACGAGAACCGTGACGTGATGCATTGCCAGCTAATCTATAACAGAGAACATTGTGTGTTTGATGTTGATACTAATATCTCCATTACATGCTGTTTATGTTGATCACTACCCACGTAGGTATTAGCAGTGACACTGAAAAACTTGAGTGGTTGCAATTCAAATGATGTTTAATAAAGAGAAAAATAGAGCGAGCTCTAAATGTCTAAGGATATACGGAGCGTGACATGAACCTGATGGGCTGATATGCCTTAATCTCATTAGTTAGAAAATGAAGTCTCCATTATTTTCACGTTGTCAAGCATAACCACTCCCATTACTGGTGGCAGGCAGCCTGTTCATCTGTACCTTTGACAGATTCAATGTGCAGATCCAGAAGGCAGCAATACCGATATTTCTTATTCACATAACAGTCAGAAAAGAGTAAAACAGTGAATTTGCAACATACAGACAAACGGCTATAACTGTGCATATCACATCACAGATAATTAACCACCCAGTGACAGAATCACGCAGGGAAGGAAAACATTAGCTCAGTTTGTTGTGATTGGCATAACCCTTGTGAAAATATTGTATTTATACCACTTTATTTTATTGAAGGTTGATTTTAAATACAATAAATCTAAGCGAGCACTTCTCATAAACACTTTTTTAATTGCATACAGTGTTTTTGGTGTGTGTGTGTGTGTGTGTGTGTGTGTGTGTGTGTATACAGGGCTCGACATTAACTTTCTTGCTCACCAGCCAGTCTATCTAGATGTTGTGATGACGAGCTCCGCGCTCCCCCCCCGGCCACCAGAGGGAGCTATCACACTTATACTGACACACACACTACATTTCCCACAAACCCGTACATTGGACTGATTATCGCACCAGCTGAGAACCATCACCTGGACTATAATAGACTCACACACACACGCACTGTCATTGCAAAGTCTTGTTTTGCTGTTAGTGAACTTTACTGAGCATTTATACCGGTGTCTGATCTCCCGTTACCGACCCTGTTGTTTCCCGTTGCCGATCCTGTCTGCCTGTCCTGATCTCTCTTGTGATTGTTCTCCGTCTGCCCTGACTTCCCTGCCTGTACTACTATTCTGATTCTGTCTGCCTGCCCCGACCTTTGCCTGGATTATCTCTTATATCTCTTCTCTGCCTGTCCTGGCTATCCGCCTGTACAACCATTCTTATTAAAGACTTCCGTTACACTAGAGCAAAAGCTAGCATCTCATTTAAACATTTTTTTTTAAATATAACAACTGTTACACAGTGTACAATTTCAGATTCATAAAAGTCATAATACTTGGAAAAGATTGTCTGCAAGGGGAAAGTTGTAAATACAATCACTCCTCCTTGCACCGAGCCACATTATATGAAGCATCTGTAAGTTTACTGTAAGTTTCATTCTTTGGACTAGAGTTTTGTTCAGTTCAGTAGAGATGTTTCATGCATTCAAATATGTATATTTAGAATGGAAAAGGGTATGCTTTTTAACCCTCTCTCTAGGGATTGCTTCCAGGATTTCCCCTGGTCTCAAGCGCTTTCATGTTTTATCCATCATGGGTCATTTCCTCACTCATATCATCTCTTGTGCGGCTGTCAGTAGACACACTTCTGTGAAGCTCCCATCTGGGAATTCAGAATCATTTGAATGGAGAGACACAGAATTGACATTGAATTGCCTCCACTTACATCAGTCTTTCGATCCCAGAATGAGAGCACCTGTGAGAAAATGGTTAATTATCATCTAGACTCACAGTTCATTCAAAATATCAATCTTACTAATTACCAACTTCTTTAATGTCATCTTGGCCTGAGAAAGAAGTCTTGAGAGGATGATTCATGAGTGTAATGCGTTCACTAGACTACAGACCAAACAGACGCATCAATCTCAGCCACACCTGATCTTTGAGAACGTGTTCGTCTAACACTGGCAGCAAGCTAACATACCGCACTTCTGCATTATTAACCACTCCGATGGGGAAAGAAAGACTTATTTTTATTGTCACGAATGAGATATCCATAGCCACCCAATGAAGCTGCACCCTGTCAAATATCAAGTTTACATATTTGTTTTCGGGAGACAGCAAGCAATCCTTTACATCTTTAAGCAACATTTAGATTGTGTATTTTCACACCCAGAGTAAATTCTCCAAGAGCTTTCAAATCTGAAGGCACCACGAAAGCAGCAGATATCCGGTGAACGCTAGATGAGCCGGCCTTAAATTATTCATACTACACACTCTCTTCCATCAAAGCTTTTGAATAGATACATGGAACAAATAAGAAAGGAAAGGGCTTGGAATTGCCTCCTTTAAAATGGTTCTGATGTGTGTCTCTTAATTGTTTGGGATTTTGAGCGGGGGAAGAGCTAGATTTTAAATGTTCATGGCACATTTCCCAGGTGCTGCGTTCATTTTTTTTTCAGCCCATTGATTTTTTTTTTTTTTTTTTTGTCTCTTCTTCAAATTATTAAAATTCCAAACAGCTTTCACAGTCCTACATCTGTCACTAGCAGTAAAAAATTCCTGTCAGGAATCACATGGCTCACATTCTCTAATTAATATGTAAGATATTTGTTTTATAATATATATTTTATGCATAGAAAAACAACACACACACACAATGTTAAGCTATATTTCAATTTTTTCAGCAAAATGCATTTGTATTCAGGGAAAAGATGTTGAGATTGTAACAAATCACAATCCACTGAGTGAAAACACTGATATTTCTTAGCTGTTTTTTTCATAAGACAGAGTGCATCATACATACCCCACAACACTGCTTGAATATGGACTATAAAATCAGTTTCCTGGCCCATATCTTACAGTTTTTCAAGAAATGGGTCACCCCCTGATGAAAGTAAATAGAAAGACACTTGTGTGCGCTGAGGTATAATGTGTACATTGTCAAAACAGATTCTTAAAGGTCTGCATCAGCCACTTCCCCAGATCAGCATCCTGGAAACTGACACAATGGGGCTGCAGTGCAGTCACTCCTTTTGGAGGATGTTTAATTAAAGCAGAAACGCTGGAGAAGACTTTGCCTTTGTAACCATCCTTTTACACATCATTTTCAAACAAAAATGTAAGACTTTTTATGCGTTTTGTCCGTTTATTTACACTATAACAGCGTTTGATAACACAAACCTTTAAAAACTGCTCTCAAAGTGCAAGTGTCAAATTACAAAAATGTGAACTTATGAAAATGGTGACATCATGCGCATCAGTCATTTATGCATTGAATGTATTGGCACATAGATTTTCTTTACAAAATGACATCGCCACCTACTGGCCTGGCAGCAGACTGTGTTGTTTTCGTGAATTCGAACGATTTGGGATAGTTTTGAAAATGCTTTTGTCTGAGAAAAACGCTAAGCAAAAGCTTTCATTTTTCAGTACATCATTGTTGTGTAAACATACCCTTTGTCAAAATGAGATAAAGCAACACAAATAGTTTTTTCACAAGTAAATTTGTTGCATTCAAACCATTTAAGGGCCAGTCACACAGCCGATCACGCACAAATCACTCACAAATCACGCACAGATTGGGTTTGTGCGTGCTTGTGCGTCGAGAAATTGACCAAGTATTCCACGAACATTCGACGCACACCCGACGCATGAATCACTGAAAACACGCACGCTTCGTGAACGTTCCACGTACAAGCACTTTCAGAATCCACATTGTCAGTGGAATGAACGTGATATGTGCGCGGTTCATGCGTGATATGAATGTGGGGCGTCAGCGGACGGACATGGACGTGTGCGGTTTCGAACCAGTTCCGACGCATAAGCACTGACGGCTGACGCATGTCTCGCGCATAGTCACGCATACTCGATGCATAAACTAAGCACGGCGACTCATGATCTTAATGTTAAAAGCTGTGTGTATGATTGAGAAAATCACTTAGTTTAGGAAAAAGGCAAATATGTCACCCCATACAACATTCTTCTCAAGGAAAATCATAGTTTATTTTAGATCCAAGATAAGCAATAAGAGAATGCAGGTTATTTTTGTCCTGCAGGCATTTGTCACATTTACCAACAAGCAATGTTTTTACCCAAGGTCAACTAAAGCAGCTTTCTAAGGAAGCTGACCTATGGTGCTCTGGTCACACAACCTGCAAGAAATTCTGCCCCAGTCTCACTCACATTCATAATTTAATTCTGATGCCCTTTTACCACAAGACCTTTAAAACTAGATAGGAATGCAATGTCTGGAGGGGCTTGGGTGGAAAGGTTTTCTTGAGCAAATACTATTGTATTTGAGAGTGTGCTCTCTAACAAGCTTAATTCTGTCCTTGTCCTTGTCTGAAATAGATATGTAAACATAGATGCCACATGCGACCGCTCCAGCAATGTTGGCACGTCCGCCATCTTGGAACAGTCAACATGTCGACACTCCCAGTAAGAATCAATGATGCCTCAATATTGCGCAACTTCTGGTTGTGAAACTGCCTAGATTTCAATTCCTGAAGAAATGGGATAACCTTTCACAGGTGAGAGTGTGTTAGTTTGTGTTTTTATGTGTTAACTCAATATTACAGGTCTTTACTATGGCACTTTTTTAATGTTGCGTTAGCTGACGCCTTCATCTTGTTGTATTGTGTTAATTTAGCAAAATCATGTCTATTGCAGATATGGATATTCATACATGCATCTACGGTTGCAGTTGCTCAGTAAATTAATGTTCACCGGATTTGATCATTCTAATAATGCTAATTATGTGTCTAATTATACAGACTGTATGTCTTTATGTGTATGTGTATGTGTATGTGTATGTGTGAAACGTATTTAAGAGGTTGGTTTAAGTGAAGATGTATCCCACAGTTGATGTTCTCAAGCATTCAGGATGTTAGAATTTTTTGTTTCTTTCATTCTTTGGAAAAATAGCAGTCACAGGGTTCCCAGATCCCTCTGGAGGCCTGAACTGGGACTCACAGTGTCCATTGAAAAGGTCAGCAGATTTTCAGGCAAAATGGAGCTTTTTAACTCCAGCTGGTTAACCAAATAATTATTTGGCTAAACTTGACTCAAGTAGTTACACACATGAGTTCATTAAATTTCTATTAAATAACTGTAAACTGTACTTAAATGCTTTTCTATAAAGGGGAAACATAATAGATTAGAATACACACAACAAAACCAACTCCACTTGATCTATTGTAATAAACAACTAGAAATAACATGTATTGTGAACCATTTCAATTTCATCTTGCAAATTTTCACATTACTTTCACTCAAAAATTAAAATGCTGTCATAATTTACTCACACTCACTTCCAAACCTAAATGACTTTCTCTATTGCGTGGAAAAAACTTTTGATTATACTCTAGGTTGAGTTTGGGACCAGGCCAGACCAATGAATAGCAATGAATAACAACTTTTTTAAATAATAGAATTCAAATTTACTCATTTTATTTTTATTTTCTTATTTTAGCATAGAATTAATAAAAGCTGTTTGTGGTTTTCAAAGGATGACAAAAAAATGCAAAAGTTGAATTATTATTATTATGAAAATGTGAATAGTTATATTTCATAATTGTATAATCATGTATACATTCGTATAGCCATGGGTGAAGGAAGAGCTTTGAAGAAGTTTGGTTAACAGGACTCGTCTCATCTCATTCGTTGCACAAACAGAACAGAACACAATTAGCATGAGTGGACTGTTATTGAACTGTTATATTTAAACAAACCATAATTAAAATTTAAACCACTTTTAAAATATATATATATATATATATATATATATATATATATATATATATATATATTTATATGTAGCATGTTCTCCAATATGCGATAACATTATTTTCTCGCCCGCTAAACCTCACTCTTGATTGTGGTGCTCCCTTTTGGAGTTCAATGTTAGTAAAAGTTTTAATGAACGATGTTCAGTAAATGGTCGAGGAAGAATATTAATTAAATATTCATTCTATGAAGGAAACAATTATATGCAGGAATTATATCCTCCAGGAATTACATCCCCACGTCTATTTAAAATATACATGTCCTGCAGGACTGTTGTGCAGGATAGATATGAAATTATGCAGGATACATGCAGGGGAAATAACATCCCAACAAACAATTTATTTTCACAAATTATTTAGTTTATTTATTGAAACTGTCAGAGCAGAGCGTCCAGTTTGTAGCCAAACTTTGCTCTATCAGTTAAATGAAGCCAAAAAAACAAAAAATCTGCACTATTGTTTTAAAATGTGGTGTGTGTGTGTGTGTGTGAGAGTGTGCTACAATTCCCATTATCCTCTCTGGTCTTCACCTGCACACCCTTTCCAATCCTCTAGACCTGCCACCACTCATGCTCTTCAGCAACATCACATTTAAGTCTACCCTCATCTTTGTCTGGTCCTGATGTTGCTCTCACTGTGAACCTTAGAGGCTCATTGTGACAAGCCTTCTAGCCATCGAGCGATATCCAACCCATCAAACATGCAAACCAGATAAGAGCTGTTATCGAACGCCACTGTTAACATTGCACTGTTGTTATCTTCACTCAGCTCTTCACATTGACAGTTATCTGACTCACTTTTTAATAAATCTATTCAAAGAGCATCTGTCTGTGCCCTCTTCTTATCATGACAGAAAACCAGACCATAAAAAGACAAGGAATGGCTGCAAATCAACTCCTCTCCCTCTGTCAAAATGGTTGTCGTCTGGTGTGGTATGTGGAGGAGTTTATTGAACTTTCCCATCTGGTGAGTTGGGACAAAGCTACCATCAAATACAGCTTCCAGATGGGACTTGATTAGGTGATTCGATTCAGTCTCTCCTGACTGCTGATTCACCTTTTAGTCAATTCCAATAATTTCAGGTTGAGAAAGTTAAAGACAACCATTTTAACCCTCATCCAGTCCCATCCTGTAAGCATTTGGGTGCTCCAACTCACCCCGAGTCAACCAAACCCTGCGTGCCCCTGATCAACAGGACTCTCTCATCCGTTCCAGAATCCACTCCAGCATTTCTGACACCTACTGCTTTTTCCATCATGCCGCCATCATCACTCTTCAAGCCAGTTCCCCAGTCCATTCCAACCCCAGTGTCAGCTCCTGATGATGTGGCACTGACCATTATGGCCAAGGACCTTTTATGTGTGTGAACACTGATAAAGGCACACATACACAAAGGCTCCAACCCTGGACCGGAGTCCAGAGATGGCTCCAGTTCACGACCGCACTCAAGTGCCCGGTCTTGTCACAGAGTGCAACCCAATGCCCAGTATGGTCCCAGAGGATCCTGTGATTGCGAAGGCCAAAATTATATCAGCTCTGACAGTGAGAGCAGTGGCAATTATGTGTGTTTGGGCAATACACATGCCCATAACTTCCCCCAAGAATTTTTTAATCTCCCTCTCCCTTGTTGCAGCCAAGAAGTGAAGATGTCTCTGGTTCCCTAGTCTCTGCCGAGCAGCCACACCACCCTGCAACCATGAACTGCTTGCGCTGTTATCTACACCTCATCTTCTCACCTGAACACTTACCAGTGAACCATAGAGACTCATCGTGACAATCCTTCTTCCAGCTATTGAGTGATATCAATCCAGATAAGAACTGCTATTGAACACCACCATTGACTGATTGTCATTTTCACTCACCTGCTCACATCGCCAGTTGTCTCTCACATCCTAATAAACCTGTTTAAAGATCGTCTGTGCCCTCTTCTGTATCATGACAGCATGAGTGTGACGCGTTTATGTGATGAATTATTGCCTTACTCGTAAATTGTTCATTCAATTTTTCTCTGAGTGCTGCCCTGATAAACTGCAAATGTGCCTGTAAATGCAATTCCACTTATCAGTGATTACAATTTTGTTCTCTAATTGCAACATCATGTTTGTGCAGAGGGAAAAGGACATTTTACTCACCCAAGATCAGCACTACTTTTGCTGATCAATACCTTTGTTAGCATTGCCAGACCAACGTCTCTCTCCAAAATCCTGCCGCCACCACCAGATCTTTCACCAGGGCAGAACATGATGTGCCAACTTGTCCAAAAAGCAGTTAAAAGTGATAACTAGCGGACAATCACACTTTATAGATGTATTGTGAATAGACAGAAATACAGATTTTATATATATGTTTTATATATTTCTAAACTTTGATACAAAGATATATTCAGTACTCTTTTCATTTTCTTTTTGTAATTTGAGAATTTATTTCTCAAGTCGAGTTTCTCAGCTTGAACGCTCTCCAGCTTGACTGTCAATGGTGTTTATTTCTTGTTTATGGTGTTCATCGCTTTCTGTGAATGACCTAAAAACAGACACACAATATTTGCATCTTGCTGTCATTAATGTGTGATTTAAATTTATATATATATATATATATATATATATATATATATATATATACATCTCACCATTCACATTCCTCTTTTGTCTTCAGCAGATTGTATCCATGACAACAGCATTACCTTAAAAGTCAACCAGCCAGTAACTCATGTCTTGTCCGGTGATGATCAGATTACTTTCCAGCATAACAAAAATATACACTGACATCAATTATTAGCAGTGATACATTTAATTACTTGAATATATTAGTAAGCAATTCAGGTTTTGATGTTGAACTACATTTTCAGTAATAAATTCATGTCCAATTGTTGTAGTCAAGAAGCCATGTCTAACATGCTCATAGGAAAACATCTCCAATGATAACAATGGTGACAATGTGCATAGATAAATAAGATGCATATTTTTTTAGCCAGGGCATACAAAAGTTGGAAAGTGTATGCATGTGTATATATATATGCATACAATTTGAGGTCCAATACCTGTACTTGTCAGCAATGCTGATGGGAACTTTTCAGAGAATCAATTTTTCTTTTTATCCCAAATGCTGTCTTTTTAAAAACCATGCTATTTTTTATGCATGAATTTGTAAATAAGTGTGTTCATATATGGATCTTGTTTTAATATGCAATCAATGCACCATTTCTGACAGGAAACCTTTTGTGCTGATGAGGAAGGTAATGTTTCCAGCACAGCTTATGACAACTTTTCAGAGACTCATATGTGAATACAGTTTAGAATATTTATCTAGTCTCGTATACTTCTTTTAAAGCACTTCTTTGTGTCAGCAGGCAATTAGTGCAATATCTACTTTCTAGATTGTCAGAAACCACATTGCACTTTGTGATGGAAGCACAGAAGAAAGAGAGGAGCGGTGTGCCAGTGAGGAGAAAAATATTTGCTGAAAATCACTAATGAAGAAGCGCTACTTGCCGAAAGCTTCAGACATACAACATCCAAAGTGGCTTTGAACGACTTGTTAGATCTTATCAATCTCCGATGTCCTGATTCATCCTTCATGTGATGAACCCCCAGGGGACATGGAAAACTTGATCAAATCTGACTCTGTCTTTATCAAGCTATCTATTTCACATCAATTACGAGGTAAATTTCAGGATGCAGATTTTTGTCAGTCTATGGATTACAGTGCAACTCAAATAATGACAATAAAATTGGCGAATAATTCAATGTCATGGAATTTTGATGTTCCGTTTTGTCAAATCTCTCCCTTGTCACATCTGGCCACTTCAAGTAACAATCTAATCTGAGGGCAACGCATGTTATTCTCAGAGGTTTGTGGTTTAGCTAAGAAAGTCAGAAATGAACTTGTTTCTGCAATCATTTGTTAATGAACCGCTGAGTCTTGAAACCCAAGTGTTGATCTCTCAGTAGAAAGGAGAAAAATCAGTAGTCCATGTTTACAGTTTGCTTTGCATTTGTGATACAGTGCCTCATGTCAAGCAATTTAATGGAGAGCATGGTTGTGACTGGTGTTATCAAAAGGGTGAAGTTGTGGAAAAGGGTAATTGGTTTACAAGTATACTAGAGCTAAGATCACACAAAAAACACTCTGAAGTTGCTCAGCAAGCTGTTGATTCGGGAACATGCATAAATGGTGTAAAAGGTCCATCTCTTCTAATGCTGCTGATGTTTTTTAACATAATTGCTGGTTTTGCATATGATTACATGCATGGCATGTTACTTGGTGTTTGTCACCAACTGACTGCCTTATGGTTTGTCGCAAAATACCAAACACAGCCTTGGTACACTGGTAGAGAAGTTGAACAAATGGAAAACACCCAGTTCAGTTTCTTTGCATCAATATTGAAAAGCTTCTGAATACAGAAACTTCCTGTTTTACAGCCTTCCTGTCACAGTCTTGTCCTGTCACATCTGTCATGTCTCTTTTCCTTTATGTATCTTCCAGGTCCTGCATGCTCCTGTCTGCGTCTAATCACTGCCCAAGTCTTGTCAACTGTTCTAATCCAGTGTTCATCCATATATACCCTCTTGTGCTCCCTTGTCTTGGTCGGTCTTTTAAGTTACGCGTAATTACGTCGGTATATGGATGTCATCTCGTGCCTTGCCTTGCCTTGCCTTGTGTCTTGCCATGCCATATATCTCCAGATTTGCACCATTGAGTAACATTTTTGTTTATCGTTTGTTATTAAAGTATATTTCCGTTGAGATCTTCGTGCTCGCGCCTTTGATCTGTATCACACAACCCCCGTTTTCGTGACACTTCCCCGTTTGTTTGGCATTTTCCCCAAAAATATCTTGACCATTTGCCACTACTATTACAGGCTACATTCAAGATTCAAATACCCCCAAAAACATTGACAGCGCTGATGGCCTTTGAAAAGCATTTGAGGGCAGTTTTGAGTCTTTGTATGCTAAGTGTCATGCGTCTTATAATGTCCACATAGTTGTACATGCACCAGCATCCTTTAAAAAAGGGGGTGTTTTTTTGGTGTCACAGAGCATTCTTATATAAGACTCAGAATGGACACCTTTGGAAACTTTTTCATGGCACACCAGCTGTCACAGAACTGAGAAAAGGAAAGCTGTAACGTTTTACCAGCATGCTCCACGACTCTTTGCTGCTGTATTCAAGGATGAACAAATACAACAAAGAATAAGCTTGTTGAAAGAATGTTTGGAGGCTGCAAGATGTGACAAAGTGCATTGGTAGTTCTAGTGTGATGTCTCTTGGATGCCCACACAGCCAACCCCAAGAGTTTCCATTTCTATCAAGAGTCAGATTTTAGTGAAATAAAGCTTTCAGTTTGTATGCAATGGCTGTGGTTAATGGCAGGTAAATTCATGCAAAAGAAGCAACATCTTAAACTTGCAGTCTGTAACGTTAACACGATCATTTATAGATTTAGGTAATGGGCAAGGAGAGGGACATGAAAACAACACATAATGACATCAACAAAGACAGAGAATCAATGATAACAGCAAAAAAGCGTTTTAAAAGAAAGAGGGATAGATCAGTTGATCTTATCAAAGGCACAGACATGCATTCAACCTGCGGACCTACCAGATCTCCCAAACATGGGAGTTGGATTAAAAATAAATAGCTGGATTGGCATCTTAATCATATAAAAGGTAACCGTGTCCTTGAATATTTAAATGTCTCGGATGTTTCCATAAATGCATAATTACGAAATGCTTTAGAGTAATGATTAATTTTTATAATGACCTGTAGTCTATTCTTACTCAGACTGTTATTTATTTATTTTTTGTCTGCAAGACTCATTTCTTTGCAAGACTGTTTTTATTACTGCAAAACAGCCAATGCCTAATATTTCAAAAACAGTTCCATGAAATGTATCTAATCAAATAAAAATAGGTATTCCTGTCGATTTGTGCTGGATGTTCCTGTATGTTTCTATTGTACTGAAGGGTTTATTCTAAATCTTGAATGTCCTACACATATTGTCAATGTGCACTGCAGGATTTCATCAGTCCAACAGAATTCCTGCAAATATCTTGTAGAAAAAATGAAAATCCTCCAGGATTCCTCTAGATTATTTTTGTAAGGGCCAGTGCAGAGCAAATTTGCACACTATTCAACTAATGTAAGAAGTTTGACTCCAATAATGATGTACAGACATTTGAGAGAGGGGGTGGGGGGGGGTTGTATGTAGTCCAAAATCAGCTTGCGACTATCTCTGCAGACAATCTTGGAGCATATAGCCTAGCAGGATTCCAGGAAAATTTACATGTTAAGTGACACGTGACGTTTTGAGAAGTTGCAGGTTTGGCTCATAAGTTAAGTTACATGTTGTCCCTTGTACAATATTTTGTCCTAATTGTTTATAGACTTCAGAGATTTTTTTTCTCTTATTCACTCAATCAGGTTTGTTCTAAAACAATAAAAAGAAATTTAAACAAAGCAACTTCATCATCATAATGTATCAAGCAGAGAGTAAAGACCTTGTGAGATGAAAACTATCCTGGACTATTTTGATAGGCATACTTTGATTAACTATTTTGATTCGTATACTTATGAATCCATTGGGAAATAGTGGTTACTTGGTTAATGTGAGACTTTTGTCTTGAGTACCTAAAACAGTGTAGTCAGGTTTTTAATGGAATTTTAATTTCTGACCCTCTTCCCATTACTAATACATTTTCAGTGACACTGATTTGAAAGAAATCATGCAGAAGTAAATCGTGAATTAAATGATATACGTTTTTCTACACATATCAGACATCCTAATACACAGATACACTACGCCTCTGCACCGTAGGGAGTGTGATGCAATTTGCCTGGTAGGTTTTCAGATGTTGTTTTTTTCCTCATATTTTCCCTGATCACCATACTTTTATGAAATGCGTGATTTATATTTAAAAAACAGTTTTTCTCAAGTCTTTAAATCTGTGTTTTGCCAAGTGTGATTGAGTTTTCATTTTTACATTTTACACAGTCAACCATTTGACTTTATCATCTTTAAATGTATAGTCTTCTTAGAACACTGAGAAGATCTATGCAAGAGGAGTTAAACTGGGCATTCTTGAAGAAATTGAGGATAATCTTTCGCTTTCAGCATCATCCTAGAGAAAACAGTGGTCATGGAGGACCTATCTGACCTCCCCACTGCTTTCACGGTACGCTTTTGACTTCTCTATGCACTTAATATTGATTATTCACTAGGACTAAAATAAATATTTGAGGCAGTGCAGAACATCTTTGTAGGCATGCTGTTTGTTTAGATGTGACAGTATTTTGTGTACCTGTGCAGTTAAGGGATTAAGATTAAGGGACAGATTTACCAACAGCTTGCGCCAACACAAACACTCTTTTGGCATAAAAAACTACTGTCAGGAGTTCCAGACACGGAATGAAAAATTAGCACTGAAAAGGCGTGGACAGTTATTTTTGCTGCTGAAGCCACAGATTAAACCACCGGAGCTATATGCTTTTGTGTGTGTTCTGCAGAGGAAAGGAAGTCTTATGAGTTTGAGATTTTGAGGGAATACATGTTGAGCGAATTTATAGTTTTGGGATGAACTATATAGAAATAGAAATTCTAATTGCCATGTTGACGGCTAATTAAAACAGCAATTTATTGACTTCAAAAGGCTGGACAATTTATTGCTTTTTGGAATACGCTTTTGCAATAAACAAAGTTTTGCCTCACTCTTTTCAGTTTGAATTTGGCAATGTTGTACTTTGTAACATAATATTTTTTGGTACTAATTTCCAATAGCATTTTTTTGTTCACTTAACTTCAGTCACTTTCCTGTAGCTCAAACAGTAGAGCATGATGCTAGCAAGGTCATGGGTTCGATCCACAGGGAAATCAAGAACTGATTAGAATGTCAATGTGTTTCTTAAATGCAATGGAAGTCGCTTTGGATAAAAGTGTCTGCCAAATGCATAAATGTAGGTAAATGAAGGCAGGTCTTACTGTAACTGTCACGATGCAATGAAAGTTTGTGGATAGATGTAAGTATTATACAACTGTTTTATGACAGAAATATTCAGCAACCGATAGTATTAGACTAGTGTTGTAAACTAGTTTGCTACTACGAATTGAAAATATACTATGATGATTCATGTAATTCATAAGCGAATGTGACGAGACAAGAAACGTTTGCATTTTCAACATTGGACCTAGACATGCTAAGAAGAGTGATTGTATGCATATTTTTAAAAAAAATAGAATTTGCAAATAGTTTAATTTAATTTTAATGCTTCAATTATTTAATGTATTATTATTAATAGATATAATCCAACTGCATGCAGGCCCCCCTCTTATCAATTGATCAATAGAAAAAAAAAGTAATTTAAATGGGTAATGTTTTTAGCTTATTGGTCAATAAAATCATATAATTTCTGAATAATTAGTATTTCCAGCGTTTAAAAAGTGTAAATATCAAACATATCGTAGTGTTTCATTATTATTCATTTTTTCTGCAGACTTATACAGGTTTGGAAGCACATAAGTGTGAGTAATAGAATTAAAATAGAATTTTCAATTTGAACTAAACTACCCCTTCAATACACATTGCATCATGAAAATAACTCTCTCTTCATCTACCAAAATCATCACGATCCCACATAACAGCAAGTCAACTTTTTTTTATTCTGTAATAAGTAATCAGAGAAGCCAGAATGTTTCTCTGACAGCATGCGGGTAATACTTCAAAACAACAGGGTCTGTCAGCTTTGAGAATGGCACTTTGAATTAAAGTCCAACTTCATCAGACAGAAATGAGCGGCTAGATCAAAAAGGCATGAAATGCATGCAAAGCTTTTGTTACCAATTTCCCCCACCCCAGGGCACACATGCCGAAGCAGAGGTAGTCAAATTAGACCGAAAATTGCAGACTGAATTGATGCATATTCTGAAGCTGGTGGGGAGAAAAAAACAAAACATGCCTTCATCAGGAGAGCGTCATAAAATCGGCCAGCCTTTAACAAGGACTGGTAATGACATCCAATTCATTCTATAGTGTCTGGTTCAAAAGCTGTGCCATCATGCACCAAGGGATATAAAATAAACATAAAGAAAGCATACTTGTCATCGCTCCTAACATCATTACTGAAAAGGTGACATATAATGCAGAGATTTGTGTGAAACAGCATGGCTTTCTATGGTAAACATCATAACTCTCAATTACTCCGCATTGTAAAGCATTGAATTTTTGCCACTAAAATGTCTTCCATTCATTGAGTAGTGTGATTTGTGTCTTACTTAAAGATGTGCTAATGGTTTCCACTGTCTATGAAGTCCAGTTGAATCATCTCTGCCTTTTGCTGAAATCAATATCAGGATGTGAGACTGAGGTCTTTTTTTCTCACACCTGCTGATTTGAGATGGCCTTAATTGCTGAAAGCTATTCAATTGATAAGGAATCACTCCCATTAGTGTGCAGCTCATTAACTCACAACTAATTAAAGGGATGAAATGAGGGACAGAACTGGCTAATTAATTGAGCTAAGCTCGATGATATCCAAACACTATTGGTGCCGTTTCAACCAAGTTAGATCTACTGTACTATAGACATTCTGAGAACAGTGCTTTTCATCAGATTAATTCGTTAAACATCTTTGTCTTACAATCACACTTTTTTTCCAAGGCCTATCAGCAGAGACATGGCTGTTATATGTGACTGGTCAACATCCTTAAAAACTCTTATGTTATTTCAAACCCATATGCTGTTATTTCTAACATGACTAGTCTGAATAGTCTTAGCACTGAATAAGGCAATGTTAATGTATTTGGTCTTGGCAGACTAGATCTTCTATGCTGCTCCTTCTGCAGAGCAAGCATGGACGTGCTACAGCTATTAGATACACAGACATGCTGTTGTGGGCATATAAGATATGCTGCTGCTGCATTAATAGACATACATGAGTCCCATAGCAGATCTAGACAGGTGGAGCTGGGGAAGGTGGAGGGTTTCAGATGAACTCTGATAGCGTGCTGTAGGACTGCAGCAAAGACTGAACCAGACAATATAAAGGTTTAGCAAGCAATCTCATTGGCTGCATGATCAGCAGAAGCCAATCACCCTCTAGAGCAGCTTTTTTGGCTTATGACCTACTTATAAAATGACCAAGCTTCAAATGGAAGTCGTAAGTTTTTGGCTTCTTACTTTGATCTGCTCCCCACTCATTTTTATACCCTTTCTTAAGTTTAAAATAAATAAAATTGGAGGCTATCTCACTAGCTTGCCCATACATGGTGACCCATGTGTTCGAAAAGGTGAGATGTCAGACTGGCTGCCCTGTACGTCAATCAAGGGATGCATTTCTTAGTAAGGACGAGTGATAAGCTGACTTCTACTTTGTTAATTCCATTCGATCTACGCACAATACCTTTTGGAATGACCCGTAGATCTCGATCGACATATTGGGTGCCCCTGCTCTAGAGTTTTATGGTTAGATATTACTAGATATTTATATGGTGAAAGTAAAATAAATTAATAAATAAAGAAGCATATGCTGTTTTCCATCCTCAGACACAAAATACTTGCAGTGCAATTACGCTGCAGGAAAGTCATATCTGGGTCCTGCTGTATGGATTATAATAGCAGTCATTTTATAAATATTAGTGCCGCTGCATATTTTCAGCTTGGCTGGTTCCATTCATTCTTATTAGATGGCAAGCAGGAACAGACTCCCTTGTTTTGGAGGCAAAAAGCTATCCCTGTATTATCAGAAAAACAATATTCTTTTATAAATGAATGCTACAATGCTAAAAATGTAACTGAAAATAAACAATGAAATGTATGCTTAGATATTCTTAGATATATTCTGTGCCAATTAGTTCTTCATTAGTAAGTCTTAATATGGTATTAGCTGAGGTCAAAAGGATCTTAATTCTGACTATGATTAGAAGAGCCTCATTTGAACAACAAACTGTATTATATGTCAAAACTATTGTTTATTCCAATTACTGTATTTTGAATATTACTGGCTCTTATATTATTGCTGTTGCTAGCATTTTATAAGCAATAAGCACTGGCTAGCTCTGCACACTGTGCAATGTCATTGGTCCAAAAGCCTTCTCCAACATTAAAGGAAGAGGTCACCCACAACAAAAAACAACAAAACTGTGATTAATTACTCACAATCATTTAGTTCCAAACCCGTAAGACTTTTGGTTGAGCTTTGGTCAATCTTTACATTTGTATAATAGCCTAATTGAAAACTGTTCATCATTTGAAATGATCATGTCTCTTCAGAAAATTTAGACTAAACCAAAATTTGAATTATTGAATTAAATAATTTGCATTAGTTTTACAATATATTTATGAACTTTTTGAAGCGTCAACATGGTTTCTTGCATTGGGTTATGGTTTCTTTTGGGTTCCAAAAGATCTTCATTTGTGGTCCAGAGATCTATTTCTTTAAGAATAGCTGCAGTATTGTGATCCCAATGAACAGACAAGCTGCATGTCGCATTGCACCTTCTTATGGCTTATTTCTTTTGGATATTAAAATATTTTACTGAAAAAAATATTGATTAGGACTGGGGAACTTGGCACAGTGTCGTGTTTTGACCACAGAAAGATTAAAACTGGTCTGGTAAACAGCACAGAATACCATTCATAGTTCATTTAAGTCAGCTTCTTATTGTTTTTCTTTTTCCCCTTTTTTTCTCCAAAGGTTGTGTCAATAATTTAATAACAAATGCTGCTTTTAATGTAAAAAAATGACCCACTGAATCATTTACAATGAGTTCTGAGAGTTGACGCCAAGGCCTCACAGTGGCACTTTTCATCTCTCTATTTCTCTCTGTGCTGCGGGTGTTTTCATGCCTCCCTTTCCCTCCTTTTCCCCTTGAGGATGTTTCATCCTCAGTTAATCAGCTCTTTTTTCTCCTCATGAAAAATTTGTGAACAGATGTCCGTTAGAAAAAAAGCGAGCTGAGAGAGAGCGAGGGAAATAAAGATAAAAAAAATTGAAATAAACAAAAAATGAAGTCCTGAACTGTGGTTCCACGGACACACATGCCAGCTCAGCTATTTTTAGCTGCTGGTACTGAGCCAGGGGACGTGAGCCGTGGCAGCCAAGGTGGCACGGACATAGAGAGAAAGAGAGAGAGAGGGAGAGAGAAAGACATTCATGAGAGCCGTTCCTTATCAGGGAGTTGGAGATTACTCCTGGTACTTTTTACTGCAGCCCATCACCTCTGCAGCCCTAGAGGCTGCACTCATTTACAGAGTTCAGACGTAAAGGACAGCAAGCTGAGAGAGTAAACACATAAACAGACCTGCACTCTCCCTCCCTCGATCCTTCTGTGAGATACAGCATGGCGCTTCCTTTACCCACAGCAACTAATGCCCTTCTGTGTATGATAAAAAACATCCATACTGCCTGGAGTCTGTTTGTCTAAAGCTTCCACTGTCACAGATTGTTTTAGTTTGTTTCCTGGCACAGTGTATGACAGTTAGGAACAGAATGTTTTTGGGTTGCAATAGAAATAAATACCTGTATGAGGACTGATGTTGAGGCGACCGAATGGCTAGTCGTTACACTTTCTATATGAAAATAAGTCGATAGGTCATGTAATCTTGTCCCAATGTGGATGTGCAGTTAAATAACATTATACTGAAGGTTATTTAATAGATTTTAGCTAAATTTACAGTGTTGTCATATTAATTGCAAATTGTGGCTTTTGCATATACAATCTGTAAACAATCCACATGTGTTTTTAATAGAAAACAGTCCCATTTAAAGCAAATTGAACTGCCTTCATTATATTCAATTTAATTATATTAAGTAATGTACTAAACTCTGATTAAAAATGGTGATTTAATTCATAGTTATGTGGTTATTGAATGTGGTTGGAAGATGCTTTAATGATTTTGAAGACAACAAAGTGTTTTATTGAACGTGAATCAAACATTAAATTATAGCAATATTCATCATCAGTATTATTTTAAAATAATATAAAAAAAAAAGCTGTGAAAAGTTACAAATATGGAACATATTACAGAAGACTACCAAATAAACTTTAACTTTAAACTTTAGTAAATTATATAAAATTGCAACAATTCAAATTACATCTGTACCCAAGCTTCAGTTAAAATCTGCTTTCATTATATAGCCGGTCATTGCAGAATAACAGCTAGTGTGTTGTTGTTTTTTATCACTTGTAAGAACATAACACATTTTTGTTTTTTCACATACATTTTTTAGTTACTGAGATGCAGCTGCAGTGACAGCTAGCCATGGTCTCACTTGTATAAGTCATATCTGCCCCTCATCAGATGTAATGAAACTTCCCTGCAGATCTGACACTGTCTGACCTTTCCCACCATGCAAACTTCTCTTCTGTATGTCTATCCGTGCACAGATTCCCATGCATCGCTTGTGTTTATTTCTCTGCGGTTTTGGCCGACATTTTAACTTATCTCATTAAGATATGGGAGACTGACATTTTTACGGGAAGCAGGCAGGCATCCTTCTGGCGATTCCCACATGAAGAAGTGAAAAACGCATACACAAATCCCCGGCTCTTGAGACACACAGACGCACTGTATTTCAACACACACCACTGGATTTGCACCCCTCTCTCAAGAGGAGATTATATCTGTCTGAGTGTGTGCACGCGTCTGCGTTTCTCAAGGGGTGGGATGATGTCGATGTAGGTGGCCGGAGCCTTGTACTCGCATGTTATTTGTGTTATGGGTTCAAGCCTTGACAAGACACGTCAAATCATATTGTGTCTAATGAGACACCAGCGAGCATCGGGAGATCGGTTCTCTCTCCCTCGCCAGTCATCCATCCCATCAGCCCCAAACTCCCACCCCCATCATGACAGAATGTCGATCCTTTGGGAAGACCTTCTGGTCATTAAAGTATATGGGTGGATGGACATTATTCACAGAGCATAACTGCATTCCAACTTAACAAGATAACATCAAGTCTCTTGAAGGGTGAATTTCCCAGTAGGCAAGTTCTAAGTCACTGACTTGCACTAATTGATCTTAACAAGTGATAATGTTCGGTTTTATGTTATTTATTCTAAATGACAGGCGTCATTAGTCATTCCCACAGAATGTGGCTCGACAGATCTTCAATACGAAGTCTCTCAAACCAGCTGTTACCTTCTGAATAACTTCTTATCTTCTGTTTGCTCAAATGTAAATTGTCAGTTTTGAAAACTGTATTTCGCAAAAAGACATATTTCTATGCTGGGATGGCACTATAAAAGGGTCGATAAATTAAATGCGACAAGCACAGCTTGTCTCACTTGCGGGACTAGAACCAAAAGCGACGGTTGTTTAAAAGACACTTTAATTGCCAAACCACAGAGGTTCAAGGGATTATTTCACCCAATAATGAAAATCTTGTCATAATTTACTCATCCACATGTCATCTCAAATCTGCATGACTTTCTTCTGTTGTACACAAAAGGAGATGCTTTAATGTGGTGTTCTATGCCTACAAAGGCTGAATTTATTTGACAAAAAAACCTACTACAGTAAAACACTAATAACTGTTTTCTGTTTTAAAATGTAATTTATTTATGCGATAGCAACTCTTACGCCAGTGTCACATGATCTAACTCATTCTAATATGTTGATTTTGGAGCTCAAGAAATATTTCTCATATGATCAATGTTGAAAACAGTTGTTCCCTGTCAAGGGAACTCAACACTGCGTCGAAACGCATATGGGAACGCATTAGTGTAATCGTCTCTTGAAGCGCAATTGAAACCAGGTGTGCGAGTGCACGTAGCCGAGTGTGACGTCATGAGCCAGGAGTATAACTGCACGCAGCAGACTAGCAGCCTCAGCTTAGTGTCTTCAACAGCGCTCGAAGCTAACGTGTGTTTGAGTTGCTCTGCTGGCTGTAAGTCGATATTATTGTTTGGGCGAGGAACACGCACGCTCAGCGCTTGAGGGCTCTGAGTGTGCAGAGTGTTTGCAGCTGCCGCTGCGCACTCTCCGCTCACGCTTAGCTGTCTTCGAGGAGGCAGCTCAAGCACGCGGTCCTCGTGGGTCTGGTCCCGCTGTGGCTGAGGCTCAGCGGCGGCTGCACTCGTGGGGATCGCAGCTAGATTTAGCAGCGGGGATGGAGACGGGCGATGCCTTTTCTCCTCCTTTACCTGCTGAGTCTGTTCTCACTCAGGACGCGGAAGCGCACCATGCGGTGATTACTTCCGACCTGGGTGATGACACACTGCTCAACCTCTCCAGTTCTGAGGAGCTGGAGGTGGATGTGGTCAGTGTTGATGTGGAGGAAGCCGAGCCGCCATCGGTTTCCCCCGCATTTGAGGAGCTGCTCGAGGTGGTTACTCGGGCAACGGCAAGGCTTGGTCTCGAGTGGCCGGCCGAGCCCAGGGATGTTCGTCCGAAGAGTCGGCTTGACGAACGTTACCTGCCCGCCCGGGTACAGCCTCAGCGCCGGGGTTTGCCGTTCTTTCCAGACCTCCACACTGAGGTGTCGAGGTCATGGAAACGGCCCGCCTCCCACAGGGTTCATAGCAGCGCTGCTGCTAGCTATGCTTCCCTTGTGGGAGCCAAAGAGCGCGGTTACGGGGCGATGCCTAGGGTGGAGGAGGCGTTGGCTAACTACCTCGCCCCCCATTCATCGCCGCCCCTAAAAACCACGACGATCTGTCAGAGCGCACTCCGCGGCTGGTCAGGCTGCAGCATGTTTACACACCTCATCACTGCTGCAAGCCTATCAGGCGGACCTGCTCTCTGACCTCGACGAGGGCGGGGGTATTGGCCCTGAGGCAGTAGCCGAGCTGCGCAAGGCCACTGATCTCTCTCTGCGGGCTGCCAGGGAAACGGCCAGTTCAATCGGTCGCTCTATGGCAGCCCTGGTGGCCACAGAACGGCATCTGTGGCTTAACCTCACAAGCCTCAGAGAGAAGGATAAAAATATCCTGATTGACGCTCCTCTTTCGCCTCCTGGTCTCTTCGGCGATGCCGTCAAAATGGCTGTCGAGAGGTTCCAGGAGGCTGCCAAACAGGAGGTAGCGTTCAGGAAGATCCTTCCCCGCCGCCCTCGTCCTGCTGGGTTTGCGAGCCAGCCGCAGCCCAGCAGCAGCTCCTCCCACCGTGCTGCTCAGCGGCAGAGCGTGGCCTCACGCCAACCTCCCCAGTCGGGTGGTGGCGCAGGTCGCCGCTCTCAGCCACAGCCCTCTGGTAGGAGGACAGATCTGAGGACTGTCCTCCAGGCCAAGAAGGCCAAGAGCAAGAGGCCCTGACGGTCTTCGGTTGCGGCCTCGCAGCACTGGTCCTCCTCGAGAGGCGGATCAGTGCATGCTAAGCGCGGTGTATGGCTCTGGGTCTCGAGGGACTCGGGCCATGCTCAACGCGGGCAGTTCCCGTCCAGCCACGCTCCTCTCGGGCCGTGCTGGGCAGCTTGCCCCCTCTGAGGAGGGTCCTAGAGCATCCGCCCCAGCGGCTCTCTTGTTGCGGCCAGGGCCCCGGGGTGGCAAAATATTTATGTCCAGAGGTCGGTCTCGAGAGACTGATACCCCTAGTAGACTTCCTGGCGGCGTGGCAGCGCCTCCCAGGTATCTCTCGTTGGGTCCTGCGTACCGTATCAGAAGGATACGCTGTTCAGTTCCGGGTTTATCCTCCCGGCTTCGCGGGTGTGTTACCAACAGTGGTGAACCCCGAGCAGGCTCTGGTCATGGAACAAGAAGTAGACTCACTGCTGAGGAAAGAGGCCATAGAATATGTACCCCTCTCAGCCAGAGAATCAGGTTTCTACAGCCGGTACTTCATAGTTCCCAAAAAGGGTGGAGGCTTACGCCCTATCTTAGATCTTCGCACTCTGAACGATTCTGTCAGGCGACTGAAATTCAGAATGTTAACTCTGAAGCAGATCGTAGCTCAAATCAGGTCCGAGGACTGGTTTGTCTCGATAGATTTCAAAGACGCGTATTTCCATGTCTCCATCCTTCCTCAGCATCGGAAGTTCCTCAGATTCGCCTTCGGGGGGAAGGTTTATCAATATCGGGTCCTTCCGTTCGGCCTGGCTCTGTCTCCTTGCACTTTCACCAAGTGCGTGGATGCAGCTCTAGCTCCGCTCCGATCCCGAGGGATCCGGATCTTGAATTACATCGACGACTGGCTCATTCTGGCCCAGTCTCGAGATTTGGCGATTCAACATCGAGATGATATTCTCGCACATATGAAGGAGCTCGGGCTGAGACTAAACGCCAAAAAGAGTGTACTCTGTCCGAGGCAGAGCACTACTTTCCTAGGCGTCGTATGGGATTCTGTGTCAATGGCAGCACGGCTCTCCCCCGTGCGCATTACATCAATCCTATCTTCAGTCAACGACATAAAGCTAGGCCAGCTGATCACTGTCAGACATTTCCAGAGAGTTCTGGGGCTCATGGCAGCAGCCTCTTGCATGATACCGCTAGGTTTGCTTCACATGAGACGTCTACAGTGGTGGCTCAAGACCAGGGGGTTTTCCCCGAGGGGGAACCCTTTCCGCCTGATCAAGGTCTCAAGGCGTTGCCTGCAAGCCTTGAGTCAGTGGAAGAATCCCTGGTTTCTTGCCCAAGGACCCGTACTGGGACCAGTCTGTCACCGCGTAATGCTGTCGACAGACGCTTCCCGCTCGGGTTGGGGGGCGGTCCTGAGGGACCGCTCAGCTCAAGGTTTATGGAACGAGGCCTGCCTCTCTCTGCATATCAATGCGTTAGAGATGTTGGCAGTTTGGAAGGCGCTTCAAGCCTTTCTCCCAGACCTCCGGGGCCACCATGTGTTAGTCCAGTCCGACAACACGGCGGTGGTATCCTACATAAACCATCAGGGGGGTCTCCGCTCCCTCCGGCTTTCCAAGCTGGCCGGGCGGATCCTCCTCTGGGCTCGGAACAAACTCTGCTCCCTTCGGGCAGTTTATATTCCGGGATTCCAGAACACGGAAGCAGACTTCCTGTCGAGGCAGGGGCCGAGGCCCGGGGAATGGATGCTCCACACTGAGGTGGTGGAGCAGATATGGGAGGAATTCGGTCAAGCCCAGGTGGACCTCTTTGCGTCCCACGAGGCGACCCACTGCCCTCTGTGGTACTCCCTCTCTCCTCCAGCTCCGTTGGGACTGGACGCGATGCAACAGGAGTGGCCGAGGCTACCCCTGTACGCCTTTCCCCCAGTAGCTCTGCTCCCGGGGGTTCTAGAGAAAGTTCGCCAGGACAGGGTCCGTCTCACCTTAGTTGCCCCGCGGTGGCCGGGCAGGGTGTGGTTCTCGGACTTGGTGTCCCTCCTAGACGGCACTCCTTGGAGGATTCCCGTCAGAGTGGACCTTCTGTCTCAGGCTCAGGGCAGGATCCTTCATCCTCGCCCGGAACTGTGGAATCTGTGGGTCTGGCCTCTGAGGGGGCCCGACTCGTAGACTCGGGTCTCTCGACTGAGGTCGTCGAGACCATTCTCCACTCTAGAGCCCCATCCACAAGGAAACTCTACGCTCGGAAGTGGGCTTTCTTCACTTCCTGGTGCGGTAACAAACCTGTAGACCCAGTGACCTGCCAGGTCGGTATCGTCCTGGAGTTCTTACAGGAGAGGTTCGCCGCCGGGCTGTCCCCCTCCACGCTTAAGGTGTACGTGGCCGCTATCGCGGCCTACCACATACCCCCGAGTGGTGTACCTATGGGTCGGGACCCCCTAGTAGTTCGTTTCCTTCGTGGCACTCTCAGGCTGAGGCCTGCGGTACGCTCCCGGGTTCCTTCCTGGGACCTGTCCCTGGTACTCCAGGCCTTGTCCCAGGAACCCTTTGAGCCGCTTGAGGACATCTCGGAGAAATTTCTCACTCTTAAAACGGTGTTCCTCCTAGCCATTTCCTCATTCAAGAGGGTTGGTGACCTTCAGGCCCTGTCAGTGGCCCCCTCCTGTCTGGAGTTTGCTCCTGGTCTGGCGAAAGCCTTTCTTTCTCCCAGACCAGGTTATGTTCCGAAGGTCCTCTCGAGCCCAGCTCGTCACATTGTACTGCAGGCCTTATGTCCTCCCCCCTTTGATGATCATGACCAGGAGTTCAAGAACAAGGTCTGTCCAGTGCAAGCACTGGACGCCTACGTCCGCAGAGCGACCCCATGGTGTAGGTCGGACCAACTCTTTGTATGCTTCGGGGCTCCTAAGGGAGCTCCAGCATCCAAACCTACTTTAAGCAGGTGGATAGTCGAGACTATCTCACTAGCTTATGAACTGGCGGGTCAGCAGTGTCCTCTGCATGTCCGCGCCCATTCTACTCGGAGCATGGCTACCTCTAAAGCGTTTTGCGCATGGGCTCCCCTTGCCGATATTTGTGATGCGGCCGGCTGGTCCTCACCGCATACCTTTATCAGGTTCTACCAGTTAGACCTCAATCCCGCTTTGGGAACCTTGGCCCTTTCGTAGTGAGCTACGTTAGCTTGGCATACTCCGTTCGCTGAGGCGGCGTGGGTATTCTCGTTCCCATATGCGTTTCGACGCAGTGTTGAGTTCCCTTGACAGGGAACGTCTCAGGTTACTCACGTAACCCTAGTTCCCTTAGAGGGAACGAGACACTGCGTCTCGTAGCCTCAGCTCCATCGCACGCCGGCTGTTTCAGACACTAGTTAAGCTGAGGCTGCTAGTCTGCTGCGTGCAGTTATACTCCTGGCTCATGACGTCACACTCGGCTATGTGCACTCGCACACCTGGTTTCAATTGCGCTTCAAGAGACGATTACACTAATGCGTTCCCATATGCGTTTCGACGCAGTGTCTCGTTCCCTCTAAGGGAACTAGGGTTACGTAAGTAACCTGAGACGTTTTTGCGGACAACAAAATAATTTTTTACATTATTTTGCATTTCTTTGAAATGGAAATCTTTTGTAATTAAAAAAATTAAAATAAATCTTACCTACCTCAAATTTTTGAATGATAATAAGCCTGTATTTATGTAAAGACAGCATAAGAAGATATCAAATTCTGTGTGTATATATATATATATATATATATATATATATTTAAAGTCTTTATGTGGCAGACAAACAGATGTTATATTAACTGAAAATCTGATTTATTCTTTTCTTATTATCAAACTAGGCATATGCAGGTAAACAAATGCTTTTTGGCATCTTTGACTTCAAAACCATACGACTTCATGCAGTATATTTGAATGCATGCAAAAGTGAATGAGTTCTGAAAGCTCCGGTAGAGGAAAACATTGTCAGAGAATCATTTGAGTCTTTAAATTACATGAAATTCTTCACAGATAAAACTGTGCTTCATTCTGACTCCACACTATTTCAACCCCAAGTTCTTTAATGGCTCTTGAGGTGATTTGTAATGGACTTGAGTACACACTCAGCATTCAGAAACACCTTTTAGACAGAATGAAAGAGCGTGAGGTTGGCCAACCGAATGCGTTTTTTGTGCTTGAGCCACAAGTTACTCTGGGAAGTTGTCTCCTTTTGTCAACATTTCTCAGTAAACTGCCCCTTGAAATTATCTAAAGGTATATTTGCACAATACTGTCATGTGAAGTATGATGAGACTTCATCAAGGTTCTCCAAGTCCTCTGTGAAGAACCTTACCCATCATTCCCCTCTCCCACGCATAGCCATAACACACAGTGACATTCTTGCTTTAGAAAAAAAAGCAAGCAGTGTGATCCTCTTTCAGATCTCCTGTTTCATGCTCATTCTGCAGAAATATTGCTTTGACCCAAAATCATTCGACGTGAATAAAGTTTAAGCAGAACATCCATTCAAGTAGCTAAATCCTAACCGCTAAATGGTGATTGATAGCGGTTGTTTTTTTCACTACGGGATGATACAATCTCTCAACAAAGAGGACAGTAGTGGCAATTCCCTTTAAAAATGTAAATACATTGTTTGAACAGATTCTGTATTAATGGTGGTGTATGATGTTTGATTGTGAACAACAGATCAATGTGCAAACGGTCACAAAAAAAAATCAACAAATTATTTTTGCTCCTATGAGTACTTTGGAGATTGCTTTATTATAAAGAATAATAAAACTTGTGTTGTTGCGCATGCTGTTCCAAACTTGAAATATTTTCATTCTTCTAAGGAACACAAATTACGGTATTTTGAAGAACATTTCAACAGTTCAAAGGCTAAAAGAACATTTGACCCCATTGACTTTCATTGTGTGGACAAAAAACAGAGACCTTTTTCAAGATACAGTATCTTCTTTGTGTTGCACAGAAGAAAATCAGACAGGTTTGGCATAACATGAGGTTATGCTGGCAGAATTTCTCATTTTTGGATGAATTATCCCTCTAAGCTAAGGTTTATTAATCTTTATTAAACAGCCTATTGAAGACTTTCCTGCAGGGTGCCATAACTTCCCATAATTAGGAAGATTCTCTCTTGTTTTCATCATCCCTTCCCTTCCCTCTCTTTCAAACACCAGGCATATTCTCTAACTTTCTTGTTCTCCTCGTCCACCCTCTGCCCTGAGAACCCAGCTGTGTCGGTGGAATTGAGACTTCCATGCTTACTGAGACACTCTGTTCACCTTGCGCTAGACTCCCGTCTCCTTAATTGGCCTCATTGATGATACGAGGTAAACAACACTGCACACACAAACCCCAAAACATAGACCTGCTTCTGCACTTAAACAAGAAATTCTGCCATTATTTACTCACCCTGAAGTCATTCCCAACCAGGTTTTTTTCTTCTGTTGAACAAACAAACAAAAAGGACAAAAGAGTACCATAGAAGTGCTATAAAAGTAGTACAAATTAGTTTTACCTTATATTTGGAGTCTTCTGGAGTTATATGGTAGCTTTGAGTGATTAAGAGACCTCCACTGTGACTCCCAAATTAAATATAGTGCCTATAAAACAGCCACATCATTTTTTACTTAACATGACTCAAACACATGTGACACAATCTCCCTATAGTGGACTTCTGGTTCGGGTCTGTTCATCACACAAAGCTTTCATATGAAGATATGGGGGTGATTATATAGTGGTAGAATTTTCATAATAATTTTGATTACCAATTATTTTTCCTTAAAACTCTTGTGACAAGCAGGATGAGGCAGAGAGTCGTGAGAATGTGGGAAGGCCGCACCGATCTCGTATCTCACGGAGGAGCTAGAGGAGCATATGAGGAGTGATGACAGCAAAAAGGACGAGAGAAGGCCAGGCATGGACATTATGTTTTGCTCCAAGAAAGAGGAGGCAGGAACTGGCAAACATTTAAACACACTTTAATAAACAGATATAACGTTGAAAGTGTCACACCGATGCATGGAGTGAAAACAGAAGATGATGAAGACAGCGGGTTTCAAACAGAAACTCTCTTTAATTCTAAAAACAAAAAACTTTAATTATAAACAGAAACGGCACTCTTTTGTGCAAACACGGAAGAGGAGGAACATCAAACAAACTTCACTTCAACAACGTTAACCACGTTAATGAAAGACAAAGACAAGGGAATACAAGAGGGAATTTATAAATGAGGAAATGGGAAACAGCTGACGAGACAAACAAGATAATTGATTAACAAGACAGGTGTGGGAAGGGCATCGGAGATACACAGATGGGACCCGGATGTGAAAGACATGACGAGACTGTGACAGATTGTCCAGGTCTGCTCCTCTCTCGTTCCTCACTGTTGTCGCTCCTCTAGCTCCTCCTTGAGATACGCTCATTAGCAATCTTTACCCGTAATCACCTCGCTTTCCACAGGGCCATTTATACAATAGGCATTTTTGTTCCTTTTTTATCTTTTTTCAACATGCAATAGATGAACGTATTTAATGTTTGCGCATCTTGTGTCTTTTGCAGGACCTCGTGCATGACACAGCTCTCACAATCATGTGCAGGGATGAACTCATGAAGAAGATTCTTCTAAGTACGGGAAGTAGGGTTACCCAAAATGTAATGAGGACGAGAACAGACCATGAGTGAAGGAAACACAGGGATTAAACACACAGAGGAAGATTCAACAATGAAGAACAGGTGAACAAGACTAATGAGGTAAGTGATGACGACGACAGGTGTTAGGGATCACAACAAGAGAACACATAGAGGACCAGGAAGAAAACAAAACAAACACAAAGAAAAGACTGACATTCTAAATGCTCAACTTTTTTTTTTAAACACATCCCTAGACCTTGTGCTTTTTTCGTTTTACTGACTTGTGCACTGAAAGGGCTCTGATAAAGAACAGCAATCCATTACTGCAGCATTGTTTTCTGTATGAAATCATAAAGAATGGGCTTGTTAGGAGGTTAGTTTATACCATATTTTGCCTGTGAATAGAGATTAATCTTTTCTTTGTGCTAATTAATCTACGAGGGGTGCAATGCAGCCAGCAGAGTTAGATTGCAACTGAATGAGATCGCATGACTTTGAAACCCTGTGATGGCTTGTGCTCAGTTAATGCTACAGCATGTTTCCCAGTCTCTGTTGACTGCTCCGAGGCGCTGCAGTCTCTGAAGTGAACATATCAACATCAGTTAATGAAATTTCTGTGCTGTGTTTTAAGCCATTATGTGCCATTGATATGCTTGCAATATGATGATAAAGGCTGTGATAAAATGAGAGAAGGGAAAGGGGCAGAAGGAAAGAGATGTGTGTGGTGTGTTTCTTGTGAGTGTTGGTGCTCTGGGGGTGGCAGATAAAAAGAGATCATACAGCATAGAGGATGATGTTTTTTGGGAGTGATACAAAGGCTACAGTATTTGAGGATGTCTCCAGAGCTCCAGCGTCAGTTTGAGGGAGATGGATAAATATGAACTGATGGAAACCAAGATCCCTGTGGCATGTAAAATGTGCTATGCTGTTTATAGTGGAAGGATGGCGCCAGTTAAAGAGCCAAGCAATTTTTTGGGAGAGCTGTTCTTACTTGGGGAGAGAGATCCCAGAAGGGTAAATCCCAAGAATTCTTTTTTTAATGTATTTGTGAATAACTGTACTCAATATAGTTCTAGGCAATATGTGCAATAATACATGGATTTTTCAAGGTTCAACCAGTGAATATTGTATTTCATCTTCCTGGGGTAGTGAAGATCAAGGATGTTTGTACCATTTATTTATTTATTTATTTATTTATTTATTTATTTATTTATTTATTTGCTTTAACATACTCAGTGTTTAATTCCTTTATTGATTTAAAATATTTATATTTTTTCCTACATTTATCAGCTACAAATCAAAGTTATTCATAAATTGTATAAATGAAATTTACATACAATGACTGCTGCTGTAAAAGTAGTTAGATTTTCTGTAACACTAAAGAAATCACGGATGTCAGTATAAATTTTGTGCATTCCTTAATCAAATCACTTAAAATCATTTTTATACCAATGCCCACCTAATATTGTTTACTAAATACATAAAATATAGGCTAACAGCTAAAACCTGTCTGTGCACTTTCAAACCCATTTTTGTTCAATATTTGTGGGTTCAGAAGCTTTTGAAAAAAATGGGGTAGTATGTGTTACAAATCTTTGTTTTTGGTTAAATGTTGCATATAAGATGAAACAAGAAACCTGCTGATTCATGTCATTGCAGTTCTGTCATTTAATATGCATAAATCAGATCACAACAAATAATTATGTACCTTATTTCGGTTACCACCTGCCTGTTTGCCTCTACTCAGTATTCACTCAGAGTCCATCAACAGTGATGCAAACTTGTGCAAGAAAGTTTTACTAAACATAGATTGTTGTTAATTAGTCAAATCAAACTTTGGATTTATGAAAATGTCTGTAGATGATGTCCTAGAGATTAATCTAGTGCCACACCGATCGTGATAGATGTTAATATCAGGCAATTATCGTTCATATAATTCAAGTACAGCTCCTGAGAAATGCTGACTGGGTGAATCAATCCCTTTGATGAATGATAATGCCTCTTTATTCAACATAGCATCTGCCATTGTTCTCTTTATGAGCTATGAGTTATACCTACGGCTGGGAATATTTCGTACATGCTTAACAGTTTAATTATGCTTGGTTGTTCTCTCCTGCAAATTTATCATACCCCATTTGTACATTACGGAGTGTGTTTGTGAGTAAATTTCAGTGCTGCTGCCTCACATACATTAAAGCAAGTAGTTTCCAACACCACGGAAAAATCCAATTCCTCTGTGTTTTATGAAAGGCCCCTCCCCAGACTATATATTATTATTTCTCATTACCGACAGAGTTAACCACCAGGGGATTATGGAAGAACAGTGCACTTAGGTGATTGGCTTCCCTCGCTCTCTATTTCAGTCTCTTGTTGGAATTGATTACGTTTGTTCTCCCACCGTTTCTATTTAATCTGAAACTCAAAATGCATTGACCTCAATTTCCATGAGAAATACTTTGTTAATGGATATGGCCATGTGGCAGGTTTGGGACACTTTTTAACACAAATGAATACTTAATTTGTAAATTACACCTGCAAAGAGACCATGCGGATACTGCATGATGCTACATACACAACAGCAATAACAGTGCAGTGTGTTGCATTACACAGAAGTAGTCCTACTGATTTAATTCATATTACCTAATATCTGATTATGATTGGGGAATGAGGCATGCTGTTCAGTTTTAAAGGTGGGGATGAAAATAATCAGTACAATAATAAATGATGAAAATGACCCGTACAATACTGCATATACTAAATGCTTTGACATGTAAAACAAGTTAGTTTACATTAATAATTTTCCTGCAGTGGCATAAAGAAAGCTTTTAAATACTGCATATACTAAATGCTTTGACATGTAAAACAAGTTAGTTTACATTAATAATTTTCCTGCAGTGGCATAAAGAAAGCTTTTATGGAGCCACAAAGCTACTGATTAAAAACACTGATTATATTCACAGAAGGAGGTCCCTTGGAGGGAAAATGAAATGGTATGGTGAGTAGTCATGATGAAAAACTAAACATTACTTACGTCAGAGGGAATATCAAACTTAGACATTTCTTTACACTAGTGCTTTTTAAGTATTAAACTTAAACTGTGTCTAAAGGGGTCCTGTTATGCCCTTTTATGAAGTCTTATTTTTTTTTCATGGGGTGTACTAGAATATGCTTTCATTCTTGATTGATCAAAAGCCACATTATTTTTCAAATATTTTACATTATTACAACTCCTCTCTTCCCAGCCTGGCTCGAATGTGCCATCCAGTTCCACTTTTAGTAAAGCCCCTCTTTTTGAAATACGAAATGTACTGTGATTGGTTAGCTGGCCCATTTTTTTGATTGGTTCCACTCCGCTCATGTTTGGGAAATGTCCTGCCCTTTTTCATAACCGTGAGCTCTACTCAGATGTAAATATTAAAGATGGCATCAATTTCAAGCCAATTCAAGCGTGATTCAGTCTTAAAAATGTTAACAAACAAGGGGATCGTGCAAAATGAATTTCATGCACGGACTTTGCAAGCTAAATGATTTCAAAGGATGTTTCAGAGTGGTATGTTTTTGTTTTTTGTATAGCTTAATTTACCTATGCATTTTAGATGATTATACAGTACTGTGCAAAAGTCTTAAGCATAGTAGAACTTTAAGCCAGTTATTTCTGTCTTTTGCTGTAGTGTGTCAGTAGGAAATATTAGTTTATATTTCAAAACATCTCTTTTGGCATTAATTTTAATAACTCAATGAAATTTTTATGTGCACAAGGAGTCTGACAACAGCCGATGTTCCACACGGAGATCTGATCTCACCATCATTAAGTTTGTCTGTGAAGAAACCGAGACAGACTAAACCAGGAAGACCTGCAAAGCTCCCTGAAAAATTATGTACACGGGTAAAGAGGAAAAAAGCTGTTTTGAAGGCAATGGGTTGTCACACCAAATACTGATTTGATTTAGTTAATAGAAGTATATTGCTAAATAAAATCCATTTTTGACATTATTTTTTAAAGCATTCTCACTTTACAGCATTTTTACACAAGTGCCTAAAACTTTTCACAGTGCTGTAGCTTTGCAGGAAGGTTTCTTAAAATGTCTTGGAGACGTTGCCACAGTTCCTCTGGATTTAGTCTGTATCAGTTTTTTTTTTTGTTTGTTTCTTCATGTAGTCACAGACATATTTGATGCTGGTGAGATCAGATCTCTGCCTGGAACACTGCTATTGTAAGACTCTATTGTAAAAATCTCTCTGGATTATTACGATTAATGGCAAAATGAATGTTTGGAAATCTAAAGTAATGTCCTACTGACACACCACAGCAAAAGATAGAAATAATTGGTGTAAAAATACTACTATGCCTAAGAATTGTGCGCAATACTTTACATTTAGATTAGCCTAACATAATTTACATTAGATTATACACCATTTAATCATGAAATTTGTTCTGAAACTAACAGTTTATACTGAAACTAACAGTAATTGATCACAAAACATCAGACTCAAGAGTAAGTGGAAACTGTTCTGTTTCAGAAGACGCTTTTGTGCACAGCTTGCATTGTACTCTCTTAGGTTCTGGAGGCTGTTCTCCGTAAAATGTGCAGTATGTAGATGAACGTTGGGGTTATAATGTTCAGAAACAGTGTTTAAAGTCATTTTTAACCACTCCAAGTTCGTAACCCATAGGTAAGTCAAACAAATGAGTTTTGGAAAGGGATTGTGTGGCGAGAAGGACGAGGCCAAGAGCTGTGTGAGATTGGCACAAGACCGTTGCCATAGTTGATAGATTTGGATGTTTAAATATTTAATGTACACCATGTGTGAGAAAACATTCCTCTATCCATCACTTGTGTAAGAAGACATTCCTCTCTCCATGTATTCTTCCCTGCCATGTTTAGACTTTAAATGTTACTCTCGTCATGCTTTAAACGATGATGAGTTGTGCTGAAATGTTCCTCTTTCCAGCGACCTTACCTTCAGAGACTAACTTCGTTTGAACTTCCCACGGACCAGACCAAGGAGACCTTAAAGAAAAACAAAGAAACTTTCCGGATACACGCATCCTTGCTCAACAGCCAAAGGGACCAATGTAAGTATATCTATCATTCTTTAGAATGGCTCTTAAAAGGTAAACTGTCTGTAAGTTGCCATTATGTCACTCTCTCTCTCTCTCTCTCTCTCTGTCTTCTTATCTTCGTTAATCTGTGCACATATTCCGTGTTTAGATTTAGTTGTTGGTATTCGTAGTTTCATGTATTAAAGTTCATGTTGCCCAAGCTTGATTGTCTCTGTACTGCTCATGAGTAATCCACTTCAGTGTTTGATTTTGCTGCATGCTTTTGTACCTTTAGAAAGATACAACGCAAAGATTCTTCTTTGTGGCCATAAGAACAATCTTTCTAAGAATTCATAAAAGATCGTATGGCCTCAATTGGTGCACCAACCGGCCCATAACTTTGAACTTAAGTCTAAAACGAAGACAAATTCTGCAAGCCGAATCAAGCCATATGTATTCATAATTTATTATAATCCATTAATATTCATTGTCAATATTCACATTTCCCTTTATGGTTGATTTATTTACATATTTGATCATAACACGTTGTGATTAAATGTGCGCACAAATCACCCGCCCCATTTGAGCTGGATTCACTACACTCCCAAATTTAAAGACTGCATTAGATAACGAAACGCCAAACCAAATGGGATCTGCAAACAAATTATGCTTGACCTTTCCTTAGAAACAAATTCATTATTCTTAGCCTCTTTTGCAATTACTTTTAACTGGAACCCAATGTCATTTATAGTGGATCTGAAAGAATAATAAGAGCATGAAATAAATTAAGCTTTCTGACCACACTGCTCCCAATTACAGTATCTAGGGCAAGAGCCACAGTAACAATTAGGCTCACAAGTTCTTTTGCAAGATTAATAGGCTAGTGTTGCCAAACATCAAGACTACTGTATAGGGATTTAGTCGTATAGTCTGTTAGAGCCTTTAAGCAATAACTTATGGCAAAGTATTAAAGTATCTTCTGTGCTGAGCATGAAACACTTGACCCTTACGTCAAATCTATAGTTAAAACGTATATAGAAACAGCTACATTTAAAATAAAAAGTCCTTAAAAATGCACATCCACCATGCTGTGTCAAAACTCAGAAGACAACGAGTTATTGTTATATATGCAGCACATATACTGCACGAGCGAGTGCAATTGAGCATGCATTGATAGGGTACTGTGCAAATTAGGTAATTAACATGCTCCTATTATGCTATTTTAAAGGTTCCTAATTTAGTTTTGGAGGTCTCCTACTATAGATTTACATGCATCCAAGGTCAAAAAACACAATTTTTGCAGCATCACTTCTTACAGTGTCTGAAATGTTTCGATAACTTTATTTTACAGTGTCCCTGTTACACATTTTACATGTAATTACTCTATAATAAGTCAATAATGCATAGTTACATGCAACTAACCCAAACCAAACCTTAACCCTAACTCTAATTAAATAGTAAGTTAATAGTAATTAAAAGAGTAATTTATTATTATTACTTGGTACTTATGTCTAATTACACTGTAACAAGGACACCTTAAAATAGTAGGCTAACCCAAAACGTTATATACCACTCTTAATAATTACCCCAGACTGCCTGTTAATCCACACATACATTTATATTTTGTTATGTAATGCAATGACATGCATACATTTTTAAGTGTGGTTAAAGGCTCTGTCCACACTACACACAAATCCAATCTGGGTTTTCAAATCCAATTTTAGGACTGACTGTCATTTTGCGAGTTATGAATCCTGAAATGTTTACTATGTATCTACATCCATTGCTATTATGGTGTAAGCATCAGCACAATGCTAACAGACTTTCTCATACTAGGACAAAACTGGACATTTGCTGAATTCTGCTTGCATTCATCATGTCACCACAGTGCTGAACTCACAAGATGCGAGGGGGAACATAAGCGGCAGAGACATTTTACTCATTCATGCATATATACTGTTTACTCATTCACTATTTACTACATAGTGGATGTCACAAGAAATAAAAATAAATAATATATGAAATAAAATAAGAAAGTCAATGAGTTTCAGAGGTGTAATGAGTCACAGAAAGAAACTTGAAATTATTTCATAAAACAATGAATTTCAAATCATATATTATAATGCATGATGTATATATTACAATGCATAATCATTTTTTACAGGTGCTGGTTATTTAATTAGAATACCATCAAAAAGTGATTTATATCACTAACTCCATTCAAAAAGTGGAACTTGTATATTATATTCATTCATTACACACAGACTGATGTATTTCAAATGTTTATTTCTTTTCATTTTGATTAATTTAATTAAATGACCAGCACCTATATATGTATAAATTCTTTTCATACATTTTTTTTTTTCTGTTGCTACAAGAAAGCATTTTTTGTATCCAAATACTTTTTGGTGCCAGTGTGTCTGAATCTGATGGACTGTGTCATGAACTTAAACTTGATATTTCTATTTTATTTAGAGTCACGAAAAAGTACAAACCTACAGACGGCGAGAGGCCAGCGTTTAGGGCACAGAGCCTGCAGGTTTGTGTGAGTGAGCTGACATAAAGCATGGAAGAGAAAGGAGAAAAGAAGTGGGTGAACATGGACTTTTCCTCTGAAAGGTAACAGCAGTAGGTGTACGACTAAAGTGGCAGGGGGTGAGCGAGTAAAGGTCGACAGTATGTTCAGGGGCGGCACGTCTCCTGAAGAACCAGGTCAAGTTTGTTTGCCAGCCTTGTGAGGCGAGAGCTTTCAGCAAGATCAAAGATGCGTTAGAGAATACTTGTAGAACAGAACGCTGATGTGTCCTCGATGAATAAGTGTGGAGTAATCATCAGGGAGTAGCTGAGCAGCACAGCTTCGTCCAGATAATTGCCCAGTGGACCTGAACAAGGGCACAAAACTACAATATTCTAGCTTAGCGAGGTGGGCTGATAATTGAAAATACAGAATAGAAAGTTCAGATGGGTGTGAGATGAGTAAACCAGTGTTCTCTTGTGACTAGAAGGGCGTGAATGCAGTGAAGAATCTTTAAAGTAATTGAAGTCTCTGTGAGTGCCTGAAGATAGGAACCTGGCAGTGATCTTTAAGAGATAACCTGTGATCGGAGCACTAAGTTTACTAGCTCACAGAAATGGTGTCTGGACAATGATTCATAGGAAAAAAGAGAATGAGCAAATACATAATATGCCTTGAGCAGTTAATTAAATACATTTCCAAAATTTCTTGGAATAAACACAAAGAATAGTCTTTTTTATTTTGATTGGCACCTGCAAATAGATCCAAGATGGAGACAAAAGACAACAGCTGCCACAAAGCACACTCACCATTTAATCACTAGCCGTACTAATTAGTTAACTTAATGGCAGAAATAAGGCTTTTTAACAAACAATTTTTGACTGTGCAAAGCTGTCACTTTATTACTAACTTATCAGGCAAAAACAACTTTTAATTTAAAATGTACTGTAAGTATTTTAAGCAGAAATTGTAGCATTTAAAGCTAACTTGGTGTGTTCAAAAAAACAAAACATAGAATTTGATATCAACAATGAATATAAATGATGTATGGTATGGAGAAAAAAAAACTGGAAAAAAAATCTCATTAAAATGCAAGGATCACATTAATATTCTGCAATATATTTGATGATGAATCATTTCTATCTATTTTCTGTCTATCATCTGTCTATCTATTCTATTGTCTAGCTACCTAAATAGAGTATATTTTTAATAGTAATCATTTTCAGTGGAAAGTGTGAAAGACTGTAAGTGCCTGTATCATATTATGTCTTTCGTGGAACAGACACTGATTTTACTGTTAGGCTCCAGAATGTCACAAGAGCAACATTTTGGTGGTGCAAGACCACCAAAAATGTGTTTTGTTTTTTTTTGGTTTTTTTTCTTTGATACTGCCCAGCCCTGGTCAGAGAGACTTTGTGTGATTATATTTGATATTTACTCAATCTAGTGTGAATCCATGTAGTGCAAGTGGGGTTAATAGAGTTCACTTTAATGAGACATGTAATTCCAGATGAAATGGCACCATGTCACATTCTGCAGAATATATATAGTTTGACTACAATCAAAGCATGGCAGAAATTTAAAAGCATGAGTAGGCAACACTAATAATGAAAGTGTAGTTTCAATTTCATAGATTTTCCATAACCCAGGCACCTTGAGTCAACTATGCTGCCACCTAAAATCATTTGTTTGGCTGAACTGTAAAGCACCAAAGCATATATAATTTGCAGAGAAGGTTATCTCAGAATGCTTTATGATTTGCATTGCAATGAGTGAAAAAATGCTAATAAGATGGTGGGCAAAACGGGAAATATAGCTATTCTTAAATATAAGTGTACTTATATATGTCAGGTTTGGGTGAAGGGAAATGTGAGGACTCCATGTTACAAGAGAGAAAAGTTTTATTGGATAAATAAAAATAAAACAAAAATACAACCAAAACCACCCTGAGGGGAAGAACAGACTTGACTAAACTTGACTTAACTCAACTGGGCTTGACATGACGATTGACATAACGGCGACGAACCAGCACAGGACAGAAAACACAGGGAGAATAAACAGGGCAGGTAATGAGGGAGGAAAGGTGGGGCAAATCAAACCAATAACGATGAAACAAGATGGGCAGGGAAGGAGAGCACATTGCACAAGAAACACATGTGCTCAGACAAAACATGACATCAACACACAGTCAATGAGACACTCATAAGCCGCGTGTCCACATAAAGCAAGTTGACATGAAAGCACAGTCAGTGAAAACACAAGTTGTGCAAATAACAGCAAAAGACAAAACATGGCATGAAAGCATGTGGTTCATGTTTATATCAGACACAACAACTGGGACAAGAGAGCGAACTCGAAACCGCACAAAATCACAGAACAAGACAGAGCGTACAAACACGAGCGAACACTTGTCTCAAACAAACTCAGACAAACCCACGGAGCATGAATGTCCGAATCCCGACAAAAAAACAAAACTGAACAAGACCGAAGTGCTGGGATACGAACATCACGCCCCACACACGAGACACTTCACAGACAGGAGAGCACACGCGAAGCCGCGCGCTCACAGAAAGACACAGAAATACAGTAGTGTGAGGGCTCTGTCACAAAACCATGAGAAAACTAGACCGAAGTGACAGAACCCTGACACTGTATTATAGTACAAGATATTGTTTAAATATACAGTTACAATTTATTTTAAGATGACGTAGTTACATTGTCCTTACTCAAATAAGTACTGAGTAATATTGAATAATTATATATTTTTAATGCAAAATGCAAAATTTAGACAAAAGATTATTAGTTTGCATAACTAATGCAAATAGTCGTTCAACACTGCAATCGTAAAACAGCTGTCTAATATTAAACGTTTAGTTTAGCTGCTATCTCTCACTTTATGAATGTTACCTGAAGCATTGCACTGGAATTTGTCGCTTCAGTGAAGAAAAACCTGCTTGCTGGTGGGTACAGCCCTGACCGCATAGCATTACCCTATTGGTGGTGAAAAAATTAATAATTGCAATTAGAATAACTCTTTAGGTGTCTATTAAGCAATAACACAAGCAAGCAAAACATAGTTTGCTCAAGTTGACTAATGAGGTCAGAATTCCCGGCAAGACCACCCTGCTACCCCAAATATGTCATGGTAGTTAAGAAACACGAAGCAACATTCGGTTTCTGCCAACCGAATCAGGTTTGCGAAATTAGAGCATTAAATGACTTGATTAAGTTCATTCCGATACTCCATGTGGGACGGCAGCCATTAAATTGATTCTGCAGACACAGAACATTAAACATCATGCATATCAAGCAGTGGGTATGATGTGTTGCATTAGCATTTAATTACTTCTGATTACAGGAACATTGCAACCAAAATGTCAAACTTTTTCAATTTTCCTATTAGGTAAACTACAAGAGAAATAACATGGAATAAGACGGAACTCACTTACCATCAACGTGGAGACGACCTAGCAGAAACCGTGTAAAATGAATCAACCCATCTGTGTGGCACCCTCAGGAAAAGCACTTCTCTATCAGTGTCGCTGACAGGCTGCAAGTGCTAAAATATTATGTGTGCCAAGATGAGTGTTCCATATGGTGTGTGCATTTTGACAGAACTGTGACCTTAAACAGATGTGTCAGTTTTTCAGGAATGCGTGCTGGGTGGGTGTCACACCTGTTTTACATGACAACGCAAGTACAAGAACAGCTATTCGAGCAAAATCATATATAAAACTGGTATATTTTATTATCTACCAGGTGAAATGTATAAGTCAGATCTAATACAAAAGTAGGAGTACACTTCTCTTAACAAGCCACATGATTTCAGGTCACTGTAGCACAAATGATATGGGACAAGTTACATGCTTAAGTTTAATAACTGATACTTTTGGCTTGAGGTTTGTTAAAATTCCAAACCCTAAGTATGAGCAGCAGTATAGTAATGCTACCCAACTCTAATAACACTGAATGAATATAACATTCAGCAGAGCTAGCTCTCCCACATTTATTGCTCATGTGTCAGTGATCTAGCATTTTGGTTCATGATTGCAGTATATTTTCCAGACTGATGCTGTAAATTATGAAGCCTGTCAGTCTTGATTTAGTACATTATCTCCATTTCTAACATAAGCGTGTTAAAAATTCATAGGGCAAACTGACTGTTTATGACACTTTATCAATATTATGTTGGGTATGTGCACAACAACGTGGCTAGTATACAAATTCCTTGTCTTTGGCTAAATATATATGAATAAATATAGTTATACACTGCTTTATTTGATACTAGCCAGAGGATGAAAGTGAAGAAGGCATTTTATACAGTTATATAGGCAATGTAATCCCTCGCCACTTCGCGGTTCAAGTTTTGCGGTCTCAGTGCATCTCGGATTTTTCAAAAATATTAATTAAACAATAAAAGTTTAAAAATACCGCCATATTGCGGAAAGCAGCGTTGTTTTATCGTGATGCGCGAGAGAAATGGTTTCCCAGGATGCCAGACAAAGAGAGAATCTGACTTAGAGGTTTTGTACACACCCACGGGCACTCAGACAAGACACGTGATTGGTTCCTGGCACGAGATCGACGAATGAGAGCACGAGTGGATGTATCCCGTGAGCTGATTGGCTGATCTTACTTTGTGGATTTTCACCTATTGCGGGGGGTTCCGGTCCACATTATCCGCAATGAACGAGGGATGACTGTAATATTAGAAAATGTCTAGTGCTAAATGTACAGACAAAATTGTCTTTTATAATGTTTTTTTAACAGAAAACACTGGATGAGAAATTGTGTGTTGCGTTTATATTCTGGGTGGATCCGATTGCCCAAACATGGTATGGTATGCATGCTCAGTAAGGTGTATACTGAATTTGGTCTTACTGCATTAGTACTTACTACAAACCTGGTAAAAATGAATGGCAGTCAATGGAGGAAATCCTTGTTTTGTCCTCCAGGTAGGGATTACCATAAGATTTTGATGGCATGTGAAAAATATGAATTGCAAAGTTTAGACAGCCTTTAAAAATGTAACTTTTTTTTTTTTTATGTGGTGAATCCATTGTTCGCATGACCAGCGAAACGACCAAAGATTGCTTTGACAATGTCAGTGCAAGCTAATTAATATTCATGAGATCAGTAAAATCATCTCCCTTTTGTCCCCCACACTGAAACTTTGGAAAATATGATTTCCACTCTCATTCAGTTACAACTGTCCATGGCACACTGAATATTTTCAAGGATATGAAAGTTGTTCTGAAGTAGAAACCGACCTCTGTCATTACAGGCTTTTAAACCAGATCGATTTGAATGTCATTTCATGTTGCTGTACACATTTCATGTTGCAAAGGACCCTGACTGCCACTGTAGACATGTAGAACAGAATCCTTTCGAGCTTGTTTTGTGTATACTAGGAGCACAAGCAGTGCGCTTAAAACAAGCTTCACGGTTTGATGCTCCCGCCATGTGAAGTACCATCAGACAGGAGACGCTATGCTGTGGATTCTGAGGATCCATTGTGTATTCTGCGCACAAGTGTTGAGTGTTGTGAACAGGTGTGAAGTACTCCGGGCTTCACAGCATAATTTGTCTCAATGACACATCTGTCATCCACAGCTCTTTACTGAGGTGTGTCCGTTATACCTCAGAGTGCATCCGACAATTTTCCTGAAAAATTGAGGCAGAATCTGGAGCCAGTTAAGTATGACAAAAGCATGGAAGATAGATTGACAGCTCATTGAGAAATGAAGATTTATATATCTTAATCAGTATTTTATCTTGTTTTTCATTGATAAGGTTTAAACATATTTAAAACAACAAACATTTGCTTGACAAGAAAAACTGTATGTAAACTAGTGTATTTTTTATATCTAAAAAAATATATGTATGTATATGTGTATAAAATATGTCTTTATATTATACATAATATAAACCCATATAACTACAAATCTTCTTGGAATGATTCAACAACAGGTGGCCTTGATTAGGGCATCAGTTTGTGCTGTTTCCAAGTTTTAAGAGAAGTAATGAAAATGACATGATGCTGTCCTTAAATCAGATAGTTGTTTGTCATATATCACTCTCTAAACTTTTTAGAAATGACGTACATGCTGCACTTTCTATAGATTTAAATGTAGTAATTAAAGTGCAATTAAAGTAGACTTTTATTAGTCTACTAATAAAACCTCATCTGATTCTTTGATTATCGGCGAAGTCAATTACTTCGTATCTATGCATTTGATTTTCTCATTACAATTTCCAGCGCTCCCCTATTTGCCCCTTTTAAATTAAAGCAAGCACTCGCTGCATCAAGCTCGGGTTTAATCAAGTGGAAACCTCCAAAGCCCCTCTGACTCTGCAGCGAGCAATCAAATCCAGCCTCTCAACCTATCACCAGGAGCCCAAGCCTCATCAGGATCAGCCACACTGTGGCATATCTGCATTACGGCGGGCGGAAATATCAGGACTTGCTGAAAAGGCCCTCACTGTGACTAATGTCCAAAAGTGAGCTGAAATCTTGCCTGACTTTCAGAGGAAGATGAGGGGAGATGACCTCTCCACATTGTTTGGAAGCTATAATAACTTAAATGATGGCAGGCTGAGGTCTCATTGAATGATTTATGGCTGGCAAAGAGTAACATCTGTGGCGAGATGTCAGCTGTCAGCTGTCAAGAGATGAAAGCTTTCAGACGAGGCTTGCAGCCTTTGCCAGTATGCCACGGTATCCTACAGCCTCAGGATAGAGTAAGGGGCATGGGGTGTCTCGAGCAGATGTCATGCTTGAACGCAGCCTCCGTAACACATTATGATGTGGGACGTCGTGGGAGGGAAAAGGCTGGAGGATGCTAGCAGGACAGAACATGGTGACGATTACTGTTCTTGTAGGCATTTTGTAGAACATATCGCATTTCGCAACAGTGTGGTAATCACATATTCACAGGAGAATCTGCAGGGCATAAAATAAACAATATTACGCATCTACATATTCAGGTTTTAAACATCTCAGCCACACTTGCAAACTAACTATTAACTATTACTTTTGCCTCAATAAAGTGTTAATTACTGCATATTAATAGTTACTAAGGTGGTTGTTAAGTTTAGGTATTGGGTAGAAATAGGGAAAGATTACGAATCCAGAATGTGGCATTAATATGTGCTTTATTAGTGCAGTGGCGTTCACGGTTAACTCGCCAATCCTATTATGTCGACGTTTTTTGAAGTGGAACCGCCAAACTCCCTATTTGTCTTAGCATTTTCTCATCGGTTACGTCGATTCTTTAATGTCGCCGAACACTAATATCTCGAGCACAAAAGAGGGAAAAATTCGCCACTTCACATGGTTATCTCGTGACTAATGATCATATCTAGTTCACTGAGTTTGTGTTGCACGTGGGTCGCTCGTGAATCTCCAGTGGTGCCATATTTTGACATTGACGAGCGTTTACTGACCAATGAGTATGAGGCTTGGGTAAACACAGACACACACAAACACACCTGCTCCTGTTGTGACGTGCGCTCTGCTCTGCTCCGCTCTACACGGTTATTAAAAGGTGGGACGAAGCCAAATTTGTTGAGACAGCACATTAGGCAGGCAGAACGCAAGAAAGTATGCAATCTAGTACAGCGTGATGACCTTACGAATTTGTGTTTGCAATGTTGGAGAATATAATTAAAGGTTTGTATCGAGAATCAGAGGTGTTTTTAATTGTATACTGGTATATCTGCTGTTAGTTGGTGCACATATGCCTTTTGTTGTTAGCAAACATATACAGTGTATGTACATTTTATAGCATGCCGATCGCTTCATCAAATAAATCGGCATATTGGCTGTTGGTTATCTTGGCGCTTTTTTGCAACCCCCGATGCCGTCGAAATAACTGTATTCCACAAATAAACAGTCAATATCCTAGTAATATGCATGCTAATAAACAACTAGTTAATAGTGATAAATGGACCTTAAACTAAACTGTTGCCAACACCTCCTCTCCAAATGCACGTGTATAAAAGTCATAGATTTTATATTCAGATCATAATCCTGATTACTTAATACAGTTTTTTGTTCTATCTTTTGAAAGTACTAATCTATAATATTCTTTTTTTTTTGGCTGACTTAAGCCAGTCTAACTATTGGATAATGTTAACCAACACCAAATGATTTTTGAAGGCTACTTTTGTAGTCAGTATAGCATTCTTAAAATATCCCCAGTAATTTGATACAGGTTAAAATTAATTACTGCTGTAATAGTAATTTTTTTTGAAAATAAGCGTTATCTTTAGTATGAGCAGTAATAAAGTAAAGCTTCAACCTCCATTTCATGGTCAAAAAGTCTTAACGTGACGGTGGTGTTTTAGTAGGAAAGTAGTCCTCCACATTGTAATACTTTTCACGATCCAGTGTAATCCCAATGGATAAAATCAAGTCCTCTCCTACAGTTTTCCTGTTTAACGTGCATGTTACTCACAAATCCATTTCATTTAAATTCCAGGACATTCTTGCACGTTTTGTGTCACTTTCAAAGTGAAAACTCCAGCGAGTCACGCTAAAAGCCCTTTCAGTTCGTTCCGAAAGAGATGAGCATGAATGGCAACGTTTTATGTTGGTTGTTGTTCGTATCTCAGCTGTTCAGAAGTTAATGGTCCGGTGAGTGGAGCCAAAAGGGCAACTCTATCGCTTTTGAGCTCTTTTATTTTACCCAAACACTCTGCACAGCATCTGAGCTCCCAATTAATTTGTGTCCTTGTGAAAAGCAGTACATATGGAGCTAGTTATGTGATGCAAACATCTCACTCCTCCCAACATATACATAAAGGAGAGACCGCTGATACGATTGTAAAGCACTCTGGGTGTACAGGAATACATAAATGTGCTATATAAACATTCATTCATTAATTCTAAATATATTAGCTTACAAGAGAAAGTGACTTGAAGGTCAATTATGCTAACACATACTCAGAATTTGCCCTCTGCGTTTAACCCATCCAAGTAGGTGCACACACATTAGGAGTAGAGAATAATGAAAACACACACACCTGGAGTGAACATTTTGCTCTTTTGTGCCCGGGAGCGATTGTCTTGCTCAAGGTCATTGGTCATTGGTCATTGCTCAGTCATTTCCTTGAGAATCGAACCTTCAATCTTTGAGTGATCAGTCTGACTCTCTAACCATTAGGCCACAACAAGTCATTACATAGCATTGCACAGTAATTGCAAGGACAGTAGGTCATTATTAATCTATAATCTCCCTCCTGTAATCATAATTTCTGCAAACAATTTGGTGGTGTTTTACTGCTACTAGTACATTTTTGTAGTTTTGCAGAAATGTAAGTAGAGACAAGTATTTCCAATTATCCTAATTTGGTCACATTACAAGAGTAAAATGGGTTGGAAGCATAATTTCACATTGACTTGAAGTAAAACTTTTTAAAGAACCTACTCCGTGTACATTTGACACCATCAGTAACGTCTAATGTTTATATCTGAATAAGGCATTTTCCTATTTCTTTGAGACTTATTATTTCTACTGAAAAGATTCAGCTGCAACTAACTCTAAAGTCACAGTTTATGTGCATAGTATGAGACTGCTTTATTGTGGCTTTTGTAACATCAGTATTCAGCAATATTTCTGAATAGGAGATGGAGGACAGCCACTGGTACACAGCACATACTGAATGAAAGAACTGACGAATGACCATTAGATCAATATGACTGCAGACAATCTTTTCACTCAGACATTTCTATCACCTCACAAAAACATCTTACAACAGCATCAAAACATCAGCACTTTGACAGCAACAGAACAGGAAAAAAAGTATGTGTACGCACCTGCAGCACTAACCTCTTCTATCATTCTAAGACCATATATATGATCTAAGAGTCAACCAAGAAGTTATCGCTGCAAGTTTTAAACAGAAGGCATCCTTGCCAAAAGCATTCTTTATATTTGTTTAAACCCTGGCAGTGGACAGGCATCAGAAATCTGTAATAGGCATAGCAAGGTTAGTATTATCTGAGGGTTGTGAGGAGGTCAGTCTGAAACTATGGAGCGTGTTGCCAATGCTTTTTTAATGTAAGAAAATAAAGGCTTTTTAATTGTGAAGAGTCATTGCCTGGAGAGTTCTTTTCAAAAGGGGGCAAGCTGCTGAGGTCAGTTTTATCAGACATAGAATGCACAATATGTTAATTTCGAGTGAGCAGTTTGCATGAAAATGTCATGGCAATGTTCCTCTCATATTATGCATTAATCTGTGCACTCTTGAATATGGACAAGGAATATTTTAAAATTTTAAGGAGAATGTCCCAGGGTTGGAAAACTACTCAAAAGTGTAGCTATGATGCCAACTATGCCACAAAAGCCTCTTAAATCCTTTAGAGAACCCCAACTACTCACTATATAAAAAATAAGGTAGTTTAAAACAATAGAATATTTAAATAAAAATGTGTAATGCGATCTACAACATCTAAAAGAAAGTACAGTAATCCCTCGCCACTATTTTCAAAAATATTTATTGAAAAAAATAATAATACAGCCATATCGGCAACCGCATAGCGGAAAGCAGCGTTACTTTATCATGGTGGGCGAGAGAAACGGTTTCCCAGGATGCCAGACGAAGAGAGAAACCCGCCAATGAAGCTTTGTACACACCCACGTGCACTCAGACAACACACGTGATTGGTTCCCAGCGCAAGATCGACGAATGAGAGCACGAGTGGATGTATCCCGTAAGCTGATTGGCTGATCCTACTTCGCGGATTTTTACCTATCACTGGGGATTCCGGTCCACATTAACCTCGATAAATGAGGGATTACTGTACAACAAAAAATAATACATTTAATCTTCACAGAAAGTAGAAAAATGGCTATATACTTGCAAGCTCCATCATATTTTTATATATATGAAATATAAAAGGAATATTCAGCTGGAATTTGATATAAAACATTTATTAACTGCCCAAAGGTGGTGCAACATATATTCCAAATATGAAATGTTAAAAGGTAAATAGTCGGCTGTAACATGTAATGTAGTTTGCACGTCCTATGTCGAAGAAGAAAAAAATCACCAAAGTACAGTAGAAAAACTTGTTTTGCTCTTTTTGCTCCATGTTTTACTGCAAAAAGCAATTAAAGTGTAAATTCTTTCATCATTTACTCACACTCAAGCTGTCTCAAAGCTGCATGAATTTTTTTATTCTGCTGAACACAGAAGACATTTTGAAGAATTATGGTATTCGACAATTAAGTGTACCAATACCAATACCAATTAAGCCCCTTTAAGTGTTTTTTTTCCATACTATGGAAGTCAGTGGTTACCGTCAACTGAATGGTTACACATATTCTTCAAAATATCTTCTTGTGTGTTCAGCAGAGGAAAGAAATTCCTACAGGTTTGGTACAACTTTAGGGTGAGTAAATTTTTTTAAGTTTTTGGTGGGCGAACCATCCCTTTATCCCTTAGTCATGGAAATTGTTTCTTTTATTCATAAACTTTTTTGCTCTGTAATTTAGAAAAACGAGAAATTCAGTTAAATTACTATTTTGCTATTTGTAGCAACAGCATTGATGTGTAAATCACAAAAAAAAAGAGATCAGACGTTCTCATTATGTTGTGGTGGTCTTCTTTTCTGCTCCTCCTACCGTACTGCGTCCAGCATCATCAATAGACTCAGACACCTTTCTAGGGTTTCTCTAGATGGATGTTCTTTAAGGGCCAGACCTGAGCATTCCTTCAGAAAAAAAAATCAAACCTTTGGAAGTGTTTCTCTCGAGTTCTGGCATCAGGTTCAATCCCCCAGTGCATCTCAGACTGGATATATAGAAGCATGCAGTTTGATGCAAGCAGACATCCTGGTGCATAATTTAGTGGTCTGATGCAAAATGTCCAGCCATTCCTTCTCATCAGTTTTCTAGCCACTCAAACGCACAAGACAAATTAATATATTTATGATATTCTCAAACCAAAACTAGGATCAATATCCAACCGATATTTTAATAATAAGCTGAGACAATAAGCTTCTAAAAAAATACAATATAATATTGTACCAACATTATGCTTTTCTGAGATTATTAAGTACACTACCCTTCAAAGGTTTCTTCTTTTTTTAGAAATAAAACAATAAAGTTATTCAGCAAGGATGCATTAAATAGATCAGAAGTGAAAGAAAATTCAGTTTGCCATAACAGAAATAAATTACATTATAAAAAATATGTTACAATTGTTTATATAGTAATAATATTCACAAAATTGCTGTTTTACTGCATTTTTTATAAATAAAATAAAAAAACAAGAGCCTAGGTGAGCATAAGAGTCTTTTTAAAGAAAAATATTACTGAAAGCAGACACTTTTGACAGTATTGTAAACACAATTTTTCTCAGGAATATAAAAAACATTCAGAACTGTTCTACAATTCCAACATAACATTTACAGAAACATCTCTCAGTCTAATATTCAATTCTCAAGATCACACAACTTAAGAAGCACTCATGCTTCATCAATCCATCTGGGAGGAAACATCCTTTCTTTCAATAAAAGAGTAAGACTTGAGGTTTTCTTCCAGCTGACATTAATATTCCATTTTAAATACTTCAGAACAAGTGCAAGATGTCAGATGCTTTTTTACACCTTTAATAGATGTACTGGATAGGGACCCAAGCCTCCAGACCAAGAAACATGAAAAATACCTGACAGAAAATGGAGGGCTTTAGCGAGGATTTGAAAATGAATCTTTGGTTCTGTTATCAGGCAGGATCAGGATCAGGATCAGCCTCAGCGGAGATCTGGTCCTTCCTCTGTAACAGGAGCCCTCACATTCTTTCAGCTCTTCTCTTGATCTGACGACACACTGACAGTGTGCAGATCAAGTATACCGATCTGAAAAGAGATTAATAAAAGAGTGGAGTCTATCCCCTAATTAGCTCCAATTAAATGCTTTAATGTATCTGACATGTACATTTTAATCTATCTATCCCTCTCTTTTTTCTTTATTCACTCTGACTATTGATTATGCTTTTACTTAGCTTTTTCTTTCCATCTATTCTAATCCTTGTTACACACATGTAGTTACTAAACCATAATCAAATATTATAGTTTCAGATCTGCCCATATGCATTGTTTAATGCATTATTTACTATTTGTTTAAGTTTTCAGTTAAAGCAGTAAGCTGCATGCCTCTGTATTTGATCTTTGAAAAAGAATTTGGCGTAAAAAAAAAGATAGAATCCACTATTAGTATACAACAATATAACATGATGTGCCATCTAGAGCGTAATCACTAACATTAGAAAATTGTGAAATCATATCACTCAGTCCCACCGTCATTATCCTGATTAAAATCATGGTGCTGTGAATGTCCTCTTGATCCCTGTTAAGTTGTATTGTGATTTTTACAGCTATGATTTTACCCCAGCTTAAAGTTCAAGGTCAAGCAGTGGGTAGAGAAAGTAGTTGTCAAAAGTCAGCATAATTATATATATATATAACACAAAAGCGAAACACTGTCCATGAGGCCTAAAAAAACAGACACTCATCAATGTTAATTAATTACTTCAAAAGTATCCACAGGCTAATATTTCTGGCTGGGTACCAAACTAGAGTCCTATCCTTGTTATTGTGGACCAAGTTAGAACTAATAAATCAGACAAACCCATTTGGAGACCCCAAAGCTGGAAAGAAACTCAATTGGATCTTAAGAGAGATAAGAGTGACTAGCTTTCCAAAACAGTGCCTAACACAGATTACCAAAAGTACACTTTTTTGGGTGATTAAATTGAGAAACTTTTAAATAAATGCATGTTTTCTTAGCCATTACCACTACAATCAATAACTGCAATGGAAGACGGCACTAATTGCGTTCATATGAAAAGAGAGAGTTCATCCGCGGTGTGATATAAGATACGTGAAAGTACAGGTTATCCGGATGAGCAGATTGATATATAGCATTGCCACGGATGAAGTAAAAATGATTAGAAATCTGACCGCTTGAGCCCATACTCACAGTATGGGTGGTAGCATGTTGTGCTGGTGTGCGATGTGGAGAGATGAGGAGGCAGCTTACCAGAACACACAAGCTTTAATGACAAAACGAGGAAACAAAATACTTTTACGAAGAACTCAAAAGGCACGCAAGGTTGCAAAACTTAGACTTAGACAAAACTTAGAGGGAAAACCCGGAGAACATTTGCTAAAACACTACAATCACCGACAAGGACAAGGGAAACATGAGAGGGATTTATACACGAGGGCAGATTAGGGCCAGCTGACATAATTAATGGGGTAATCCCTAACAAGACAGGAGTGGGAAGGATCTGGGAGACACAGATGAACCTGGATGTGACAGACACGACAAGACTGTGACAATGGGCTAATTCAGATATTGCCAAAATGGAACCCATAGACAAACCCATTTAGGACCCAAATATCTGTTGCCAAAATCGTACCTACATTGACCCAACCATGAAATGTGGGAAATATTCACTGGAGTAAAGTGGCTGATTTCAGTCAGTTATCAATGTCCTTGTTGTATCTTTTAGCTATTAAAATAATGTGGTAGATGAGTAATGCATGAATATTCATTATTGTATGCAAGGCCCTTTAATGCCGTTTAAGGCCTTGTGTATTCATCTAGTACGTATTTGACTTACTAAAACCATCCTTGACGTCTGCAAAGTTCTAAATAGTTCAAGTTGTATATTCCAATGTTCCCCAATATTGTACAAGTCACGCCAACCTCTGCATTTGAATAAAAGTTCAACATCCTTGAGTTTTCGCACATTTGTCCTTGCATATGTTCAGCCATGCTATGTCTGTGCTTTTGCACAAAAAATTTGAGGTTTCTATTTGATAAAAAAGGTAAAGGTTAGCTTAGTCCCTCATACAACTACACCTGACAGGGTTTAATCCCCGCAACCAATTCTTTTTCGTATTTTTTTCTCACCCCTCAACCAGTCTTTTCCTTCTGTACCTGACTCTCTGACTTGAAATGGAATTTCGTCTCGTCAGCCTTGAATGTATAATACAAAGGGATACCTTTGTCCTCTCTGTAAGTGCTGGGTAATGAACTGTGTGGAATGCAATCTGGCACTAACTAGAAACCTCTTTTCAGCCCCATTTTAGAAGGACAGCACTTTAGACTGAAGAGCCTGACTGGCTCCCAACCCCCTACTTTCTTTCTTTATATATATCTTCCTCTTCTTTAAATTGAGAAATTCTTACCAACATGAACTTCACTATATATGCACTCTTTTAACATTCATGATTCTTTTTGCTCTGTGAAAAATGACATTAGAACAAATATTAGGCCTTGAGACTAAAGGTTACGCTATTCCAATTACATTTGCTCCCTCATGAAAAGCACTTTTGATAAATATTACACAATGGCTCGAGTGAAGAAGAAATATTTATTTGCAAGTGTCTTTTCAAAGCGTTTGAGCCAAGTATGCTGATGTTTTGTTTGTTTTATTGTATAGGTTTTTTATAGGGTGGGACTTGATTGAGTCATGAAATATTCTCTATATGTGCTTGTGTAACGGAGACCAGTGCGAGTAAACTTCACTCCCCTGGCCTCAAGAGGCGCAATAGAGACTAACGCTGGAGACTGTGGTCTTTGTTAGCATCTCATGGTGGAGACGCTGGTTGAATCTTGTTCGTCGTGGTGAAAGTAAAATTGCAGTGGTTACATTGGTGCCGTGACCCGGATGGGAGTGAAGTTTGGGGGGGGGGGGGGTGTAACAGAGGCCAGCTAGTAATTGCTATGCAAGTAAACTTGAATTACCTGACCTCAAGAGGTGCACTGATGACTGACACTAAATGTTGCGGTCTTTGGCATTCTTGTTAGCTCGACCCCACCTACTCAGAGTGCAAGTAGAACTAGAGGAGTTACGTTTGAAAATAATAGATCTTACTGATGTCAGCCAAAATGATATTTTTATGAAATATCACTGAACAAAGGTTAATAATTACTTTGGAATTACATGCACCAATGAATTGTTCGTATTAATACAAATGACCTGCATGAAATCATTTGTTTTGGGGTGAACTATTCCTTTAAGAACATATACACCAATCAATTATTAGTAATGATCTGATCATGATTGCAAGCTAAAGAGATGAAACTCTTTGAGCACAACGCATCATCCGCTGGATATAGTCTGGAACAGAACTGCTAACAGAAGGAAAGGACAGAGAGGGCGCTCCCTGATGAGTGATGCATGATTCTTATTTGACAACCTGCTGATTGCCCTCCCAGGGAACAAGCAGATAAATTTGAAGAATCTGCCTGTATGAATAGATGAAGTGTTCTTATACTGCCCCCTTGTGTTTGATGGAAATGCCTCTGGACGTTGGTTAGCGTGGTTGGAATTCACACATAGACTTTGGAGAAAAGAATAAGGTTCTGAACCATTCACAAATGAACTAAAAATGCATTTTGAATCTAATTCAGTTCATGAATTTGAGTTGAGATGGCAAACAGAATGTACAATTTAATCCTAATCTGAATTTAAAAATGTAAAGATATTCATATAACAGTTGTATTATAATTTTACATTTATAATTATAATTTTAAATTTTTATGGTTTAATGAATAGCTTTTCATTAATCTCACAATTCATGCATTTCCATCACAAACCCCAGTCTGGGAAACCCTGATGTAATACCATATTTAATGCACTTCATGTTGTTAATAAAAAAGAATGGAATGCATTTTCTTTCTCTTTTTTATTTTTTTTATCACTATGGTACAAGATTATTCCATTCAAATTAATGTCATAAACAATTTAGGTCAAAAGTATTCTAAAAGTAATCTGATTATATTACCTTAAATGTCTAAAGTAATGGATTATGTTACCAACAATAATTTGGAATCACTAATCTGCAAGTGCTCTAACCAGCATATATATAAAAAGATAAAATATAATAATATATTTAGATTTTATCCCATGTAAGCTTCAACCAAACCAAACTAATCTAATTCCGTCAGCAAAGCCCTATTTATTTTATCCTGGTTTGCCACATTACAACTGTAAATCAGATTCATCACACAAATGTGGAAACGGTCAGTTATGCCCTTGTATAATTTTGAAGATTGCAACTCAAATAAACACACCTAACCTTCATTTATAGCGTGGAAACAAACTTAAAATTTTAAACTGAAAGTGTGGGGACTTGGGATTTGGGAAACCAGTCCCAGATGTTCTTGTGCAGCCCCGTCCAAACCAAATGCTCCTGGAATGCATACAGTGGATGGCTGCAGAGAGGTTCTGCCGTGCAGTGCAGTTCAGCTGAGGTTAGGGGGTTGTTAAGGGGGGGGTCATATATGGGCAAGGCGGCCAGGGACAGTTTAAATGCTGAGAGGTCATGCATGATTCTGGAAGTGAACTAGGAGCGCAGTGAGCAGTTCACCAGAGGAGGGCAATATAGTGCTGTTGATGTTTTGATCCGTCTCAGTCATGTGTTGGCCCTTTTTGCCATCATGCTTAAAAGAAAATTGCCATGCGTAATGGCCGCCCAAGGCTTAAAGGGTTTGGGTTAAGGGCTCAGGCAGTTTGCGAGGCAACTTTTGCCACCTCTTTCTATGTCAACTAGATGAGACTGGGACGATGAGAATTTCTGATGTTGCTTTAGTATTTGCCTTTATTTGTTTTTTCTAATTTGTCTTTGTAAATCACACAAGCCTTGTACTGAATAAATCCGCCCGGGTGTTTAAAGCATGAGATAAAAAAAATAGTGAGTTTGGAAACAGAACAGAGGACAAAAATGTCTCAGTCAGCTTAACCATATCCTCTACACGTCTAAATTTAACACTCTTGCACATTGATTATATATGTCATCTCTTTTTAATGAGAGCGGTTTTACACACAGAAGCCCACAGATATACAAATATACCAATACACACACATTCAGACTCACAGCCCAGTAATAACCACTTTATAAATCCGACTGAGGTTGAGCGTTCAGATGTCTTGGCCAAGGACACAATCCCAGCATAGACATTCAATTGGTCCATGTGCTGATTAAAAGATTCATACTCTCTAGCCTGGGCTGTCCAACCAAGCTAAACATGCCAGCCCATTTTCATTAACATCCAGAGGCCTATCAAAACACATTTTGTAGCCAATATATACTTAAAGGATAGGCGAATTAAATCAAACAGTGTTCGTTCCATTGTCTTTTTGAAAGAGAATCCGGTACAAAATTCGGTGGGTGATTTTGTCTTATTGGCTCTTAAAAAGGTTGAGAGCAGCAATGAACGCTGAACGCTCTCTCTTTCCATTTTTCTTTCTTCAACAGGTGTTGTTCTGTTGCACTCAAATCCATTACGTCCACACCTTTACATTGTGATTTTAAATACACACAGAGAGAAGTGTATATTTATAACCGCTCATTCATGAAGCTTTTGGCATCAAGTAATAATCTTTGATGTTTTAGCCTGTTATTTTGAGGTTAAATGTCAAAATATATTCAGTTAAAATAGGAACACGCTTAAAGAAAAGCTCAAATCTACTCTCACAAACATCCCAAAAGCATTAGTAAACTGAACATCCCAGCTAAGATTTAAGCTAAGTACATTAATTTAATTTTGTGACCAATGTCAAACAATTACTTGAAACCATACGACATTACACTGACTGTTAACAAAACACAGAAACACACAGGGAAACAAAATAAACAGAAAACAGACTGTGACAGTAATATAATATTATAAAACATTACTGGAATTTCAAAAAACTCTTTTCTACTTTAATACATTTTACAATGTAATTTATTCCTTTTATGTTAACGCTGAATTTTCAGCATACTAATAAACTGATTTGGTGCTCATGAAACAATTATTATTAATATCCATGTTGACAACAGTTGTGCTGCTTAATATTTTTGTGGAAAAGGTACAACCTTGTTTCATAATTCTTTGATGAATAGAATGCTCAAAGGAAAGAATTTGATTAAAATAGAAAAAAAAAAACATACTGACCCCAAACCTTTTAACATTTAACTAACATGCTACACTATTCAACAGAAATGTCATACTAGTGTAACGGACGTAGGCCAGGAAGAGCTGTGTGTGTAAACCTCACTAGCTTGGCCTCAGGAACGCTAGCAACTGATGTTAACGGATGTTTGATTGCCGCCTGCCTCCCACGCCGGAGACCCTGGTTAGAATCCTGCTCGGAGTGGGTTTTGTAGGACTGTGACCCAGACAGGTGTAATGGAAATAGGCCAGTAAGAGCTGAGTGTGTAAACTTCATTCCCCTGTCCACAAGGGTCATCCCTGTCCAGGCTGAGGTCTTGTTAGCACACCCTCCTCCCACGCCGGAAACCCATAATCCCACTCAAAGCAAGTCGAGTAGGACTGGCTATGCTAGGTTTTAATTTGGGATCATTTTTTGTCTTGTGCACTTTTTTGGTAACTTTGATAAAGAATCAATTACCTTGACGTTCAACATTTTATGGGTCAAACTGAAGCCTCACTACATCTCACACACACACACACCTAAAGATGAATGTACTGCACCTGGTCTCCATCATCCAAAACCGACACAAAAGGCCAGGTGACGCGTATCCTTTTAAGGGGTCATGTTTTAAGATATCTTTCCACCCTCTGCTTTTTTCCTCTACGCCTGTACATGTGGAGAGGTGCTCTGGCACTTATGAAAAAAGTGGCAGTTAAGTGTTTGGGGAGACAAAGGAGCTTGTTGCATTTGAAGGGGTGGGGGGGGGCATGACTCTATTCACGGTGGGTACGGTGTGAAAAGTAGAACGAGAGAGGAAAGAGAATGAGAGAGTTTAGATGCAGTAAATGGAGCGGCGGTTCAATGATGCTTAAGCGTTATCTCTTTGGAGTTAGTCATGCATGCATGTTGAAAGACGCGAGGTAGAGGGTGGTGGCATCAAGAATTGAGATGATTACTGGAAGCCAGAGTGGATGCACTAATGCAGGAGTGTATGCTCTTCACATACTCCTTTTTTTTCCTCATGTAACCTGTCTCCCACTAAACGTCACATATCTGTTCATGTAGCTCAATGCTATGCTCTGGCAACTCTAAGATTATGAGTTTGATTGCCAGGAAACACATACTGATAAAATACATACCTTGAATGCAAATATGTAAATACAGTGATCCCTCGTTTATTGTGGTTAATGTGGACTGGAACCCCCGCGATAGGTGAAAATCCGCGAAGTAGGATCAGCCAATCAGTTCACGGGATACATCCACTCGTGCTCTCATGCGCCGGGAACCAATCACGTGCTTGTCTGAGTGCCCGTGGGTGTGTACAAAGCCTCTGAGGGAGTTTCTCTCTTTGTCTGGCATCCTGGGAAACCGTTTCTCTCGCGCATCACGATAAAACAACGCTGCGTTCCGCAATATGGCTGCCGATATGGCGGTATTTATTTATTTATTGGCCAGTTGTCAACTAGCGTTATCCTATAAGGTTTCAGAAATTACGTGAAGGGAGGAGTTCTCAAATGCACTCTTGGAACGTCTCATTCCCGCTCTTGAAAGGGAACCGTTTCTCTCGCGCATCACGATAAAACAACACTGCGTTCCGCAATATGGCTGCCGATATGGCGGCATTTTTGAAATTTATTTTTCAATGAATATTTAAAAAAAATCCGTAATGCATTGAGGCCGCGAAACTCAAACCGCGAAGTGGCGAGGGATTACTGTATCTCATGATATCACAGTCTCAGATCAATCTCAGATTTGAGCCGTGGCTTGGTTGATGCATCTACTTTTGATTTCCTGTCCTGAATCTATTAACTTGCATTACTTATTGGAAAAAGTAACTAAGATATTTGTAAGTAATGCGTTACTAGTTACTTGCAATGTGTTACTCCGACACTGTCTATAAGTTTGTCAAAATTAAACACTATAAGAGTGTATTGAACTTTAAACTGAGGTAGAGAACAGGATTCAGAATTGTGGTTTAAATTTAAATGCAAGATGGAAATTAAAACTAAGATAGACAGATAGATACTATAATACAAAATAAATGCAAAAATATCAGCTCTAAAATTTAATTAACTCCCCTAGCACACAGTTGATTTGTATTGGATTGTCATACATTGCTCTAACCAGGAAACTATATGCCTAAAATACATTTGGTCAAAACTAAATGCTAACTGTTGCTTCTGGGCTTTTTTTTGCAAATCTTCTGATACCTTCTTAAGTAAACAGCATGTAATTCCAGAACATCACCCTGTGGCTAACCATTTCCCATGTGCTTTATTTTGTTTGTTAGTCTGTAATATTCAGCATATAAATTATATCATTATAGGTCAGACCCTGCAGCTATTGGGGAGTGACACTCAAACCATGTACTTATTGGCTGGATGCTTATTCCTACTTCTGTTCAGACATGCATCCATTTCCTACACAGATCTGAATCTGTGTATTCAACCACATTCTTTTCACTCCAAATCCTGTGAAATTCCAGCATTCCACAAAGTAATTTCTTTCCCTGTCTCTATCTGTCTCTCAATGATTGTTCATGCCAACACTATATAACTTTAGCCTTACCTTCGCCTTACCTTACCTATCTCTTGTTTTTTTTTTTCCTTCTTTTTCTCTTTGCTTTGCAACTCTAAAGCGAGTCTTGCATTGTTATTTAAAATATTTAAGGCAGGACTAGTATGGCTTCAATACAAGCTAAGCTCAACCGACAACACATTTTTCAATATGTTGATTACCACAAAAATTATATAATATGTACCATAAAAATTTTAACTTGTCCCTCCCTTTTTCTTAAATCTGAGGCATTTATAATGGTAGTGAATGAGACCAATTCTTAAATGTTTCAATAGTCACAAGACATGTTAACATGATTTTAGTGTGGAAAGAATTTTACTACTCCATAGCCATGACAATGCAATGCCATAAACCTAAAAGAATGGCAAGTACAACTTTATAGCTCAAAACATGCACAGGACACAAATATAAAATTTTAATCTTCAAATGTATAATTCAATAACATTACTGATTTGCTACACAGACACTGTTGATGACATAAATGTTTTCTGCAGAACTGCTTTATAGATGAAATGAGCTTATTTAATAACTGATGATCTTTACAACGGTACTGAATCAACTGAACTGACTTCGGCTAAACAACGACAATATTTTCATTTAGAGCTGCTGAACAGCAGATATGAACTGTATCATTGTATCATTGAATAATTTTCCTGTGTATCAATGAAAAGCTGTTTTGAAACAAATTAAAGCATTATATAAATAAAGGTGACTTGAATCGATATTTTGGCTTTTAAATCCTTCAAAAATTGGCCCCATTTATTTCCATTGTTAATGTCTCACTATAACCTTGACTTATATATAAAAAAGGAACTATTGAGACTATTTGAAATTAATTGTTGAAACAATCAATAATATGCCATAAATATTGTCATTTTATTAAAGGGTTTGTTAACTGCATTCTAAAAACAATGCATTTGTGATGGCATGGTATTATTTCATTGCATTATATTGAATACGAAGTGTTGAAATAAAGACGCTACAGAAAAGTGTTTCTTCTCCTTACATTGTTAAAAACATATGGCAACTGAAACATTTATGTGTATTACATATGCTTTATAAGTCTTAGTTGTGGGAAATAAAGTTAGCACAGATCGAACTGTGGTTTTTTATTATTATTATTATTGTGCGTTAAAATGACGTGATCTGGAACTTTGTAAATGTGCAATCCTCAGAGGTCTCTCTATTATTTTGTTACTTGAGTAATGCCTTTTTCTCAATTATAGTTCTCAAAATGCCTCAACGCTAGCAGTTATCAGTCATCAGGAATACTTGTTTCAATGTTAAATAATTTATATCTATTTAGAAAGAAAAGGGTTTGTCAGGATAAGCCTAGCTAGACAAATAAGCCAAGCCACCTAGCCAAATAAGAGGACATCTTTCTACCAGATGTGTTCATTTCCCCATTTTGACAACTTTGTTGTTTCATTTTGAGCCTAACTGACAGGTCTTGCTCATTCAATTGCATCTTAACGTTCAATTATTTGGTGCCGGGATGTCTCAGGCCTGCTTCAATTCGCTGATTTTCACATTTAGTCATATCAAGCCGCCTGTTGGATGGAGTATTAGCTGTATAATTTTGTGGTCTGCGGACTGATGGATTGCGCTATCTGATATCTTCAGAAGAGGGAGAATTTTTCAGGTCAATAAATGTTTATTTTGAGAACCATCCAGACTGGACGAAAATAGAGAATGGCTTTAATGGTAAAGCATGATTAAGTGATCTTCGTTATTGAGGATGTTCTGTCTCTCTTCGTGCCTAATCTACGTCTCCGTCTCCTCGTTTCACCCCTCATATCTCTCTGGTTTCCTTCACCCTGCACCTCTCGGCTCCTTAGCTTACCATTTCTCCTTCTGTCTCCCACTCAGATGAATGTTTTATCTGATAAGCCATTTCATAGCCTTGTAAATCTTCTATAGGTATTGTCAGACTCTCGCCATGGGGCCAAAGTGCCCACCCTCAGAAGAAAGTGTACTCTTTGAACTTGGCCGGCCTGCTTGTTCGACAGTGAGACTGCCGACTTTATGAGACAGAAATATTTGGAGCGCATGACGGCGAGAGACAGAGAGACTCCTGTAGGTTATGATTTTGGTCACTCCGTCAATACCTTCACGGTAACATCATGTAAGAGCTTGGAAACGATCTAGTTTAGAAACTGTTAAACACATTAACTGTTCAAATCAACTACGCAGGATACGTTGACCTCTTTGCCACCAATTTTCGTCCAAGCTAACCACCAACTCCTCATCGCTCTTTCTCTGTTGGAGAGGGAAAGTCCCCTCAATGGTCTTTCAATACAGCCTCAATGTTATCTGAAGTTTCTAATTAGTCCCAATGCAGTCCAGAGAGCTGTTGGTGTAAAAACAGACTTGGCTTGAACGTCTCGAAATGGCCTTTCAACATCAGAACACCAAAGCTTCTTTCAGTAAGCTTCTTTTTATTCTAAAACCTCTACAAAGGTTCCATAGACTTATTTAAATAGAATGTAAAGAATGCAGCTGGTCTCACCAAACTTTATGGGTTTCCAGCACTACATGTTACATGCATGGGCTGAACATCTGCACAGCTGTAAATGGACCCTAAACTTTCATCAGCTGCTCAGTTTCAAGCGTTGGTACGAAGTCATTGGGTGCAAGAGGTTTGTGGCAACTTCTGAGCAGGAACGCCACGAGTCATTTAGCCCAGCTTTACCTCAATCTTGTAATCCTCAGGTCACTTTAGTTTAGGTTTTTGATGTGGACTTTAAAGGCTGGAAATATTTTCAAAGTCCAAGTCATTGTAATACTGTTCCATGTTATGCGTTCTCTAATAGGATCCTGCGGGGGGGGGAAGCTAACAATTTACAAACAGCGGCTTTCATTGGGCTTATTTCAGCACTAAATAAATAAATAAACAAGATGGGTTTATGCCTATGTTTATTTTGGAAGGTATTCATACTTCAGAACATTATAAAATGAATAGTTCAATTCAGATATCAAAATGAGAAAACAGAATATATGATTTTAGTGGGAAAAAATTGCAATAGACAAAATATTACAAGAAAGAAAATATAAGAGAAATAACAAATATTCACTAGATAAATTTGCTATACAATAAGGTTCATTTTGGTAACAATAATTCAACTAACAATATGAATAATTATTTTATAGCATTCGATCATCTTAAATATAAAATTAATGTTGATTTTATTTTACACATACCAATAGATATTTAACATTTTAAGTGTAGCATTTTAAGTATAAATTAACATTAATGTCAATTGAGCACACGTGAATTTAACATTAACCTAGATTATAAAATCATGCTCTGCTCCCAAACAAACAACACAAAGACTGTGTGTATTCCTGCTCATGATTGTAGTGAGGGCTGGGAGAAACACACAATGTAAAACACTGTTCACTCGCCATAGTAATTTTTTCTGGCATGGGATAACCTGTTCTTTTTTTGTTTTGTTTTTTTTTATGTTTTACACACACAAAAAAGGACAAAGCAATAATATGCAGTTAAAGACTAATCAAAGTCTAAACTTACATAATAACTTTATATTTGCCTAAACATGACTAAGATACAGATCCTAATATTAAATGGACAAATGTTTCTTGAAATAATCCAAGGATTAGTTTAACTGCAGTCAAATGTTCAAGGTCAGTTCACTGCATTCGACTCAGCGATGTGGACAGCTGCTCGAATGTGCTTTCATTCACCCTGCACTAGGAAGCAGATGTGTTCTGAGGTTAATCTGAGGGAGAACAGGACCTAGAAACATTCAACCAATACCTGAGCTCTGTCTGTAGCCATCTGGTCCTTCAATTCACCCTAGCATTGTTCAAATGTAATGATGTGCTTTCACACACAAAAAAAGCGTCCTCATCAAACTCAAACAGGCATGGAAGGACTTCACTTGCATTGGACTTTAACACCAGCATCTGTAAAGGGTTACCACCTCAGGCTGTTGATTATAAATGGCACTTTTTCAAAATGGAGAGTGCGATCAAAAGAAACAGGGAAGCCCACGTGTTTACATTTAAAACACATAGCCCGGCTAGTGTGTCACTGGCCCCCTGTTTCTCAAAAGAGCCATCCAGCTGTTTCGGATCAGTCTGTATCACTCGTTCTCTTTTGAAGGACATGCAGATTTCTCTTCATGCTGAGGAATTGCGTTTCAGGTCATCTGTGTTGTGGGTAAAGAGCATAGGCTTTTTGAAAGTGATCTGAAGTGGTTAGCTAGATAACTGGGGTCTCTTTGCTTATCTAACCCAGCTGTCATGCTGAAGATGAAATGGTGACAAGCATAATAAAGGTTTATGACTCACCGTAGTAGTGGGTGATCTTTATTTTATCTTCTTTTTTATTTTTCAAAACTATTTTATTTAATAATTCATATCTAAAGGTTGAAAGAGCTACAGTTTTATCAGCTACGTTGATTTATACTGTTACACAAGGTACGAATGTGTGTAACGCTGTGGATATTTCATGTAAGGCACGGGAGGTTTTCATACTTAACAAAACACAAATATTTGCCCTGTTGACCTCAATGATTATGATTATAGGCTTTGTAAAAACAGTGGTTTTTCATATTGCTTCATTCTCTTTTTATTCTTTGAAGCAGCATTAATAAAATTGTACAACTCCTTATTGATGCAATTGCATGCAACTTGTAAACTTTGCTCTTTTGAATTCGGCTACAAAGTATGGACCCAATAACCACACAGAACATTCTATCAACCAATTTGCAATGTACTAAAAACGATTTCCTAAACACCTCAGCAAATGAGGGGACAATTTATATGGCAATGGTGTTTTTGGAGGCCTAAAAAGCAAAATTGTGAAAATGTGTTTCAAAGTGCACATTATTGAAAAAGATACCATTATCATCTCCATGTAAACCACAACATTTTATGCTCAGACTATAACTATTTTCTTTACAAAGTGATATTGATAACTACTTGCCTTGTATGCATATCTAGCTTTTCATGGGAAGGCACAATTCACATTTTCTGCTGAATTAATAACATCTACTCTTATAACTGTACTTTTAGTTCCATTTAACACATAAGGGAAATATATAATTCCACATAAATCCAATCAGCAGACTTTCCCCTAAAATCTCAGCAGATTCCATCTGAACCTGATAATGGCTGAGAAATCTGTGCCACCTGTCTGCATAAAACCATCTGCGACGAGCTTCAACCTGACAGACTTCTTGTCTTCTCAATCTCAGAGCTTTTTCACCCCCAAGAGCATACATGAGCATGGCCTCGTTGTGTGTGTGTGTGTGTGTGTGTGTGTGTGTGTGTGTGTGTGTGTGTGTGTGTGTGTGTGTGTGTGTGTGTGTGTGTGTGTGTGTGTGTGTGTGTGTGTGTGTGTGTGTGTGTGTGTGTGTGTGTGTGTGTGTGTGTGTTTATGTGTGCGCCACACAGAAAATGCAGATAGGCCGTTTGATTCCTCCACAAAGAACGAGAGATCACTGATGCTTTTCATAACTCAGGACTGATGGGGACCGATGATAACGTCTCCTCATTCCTGGATGCCTTCCCAAAGCTAAATCTGAATTCTTCCACAAATCTGCTGTTTCGCTTTCTGTCCTGGTGGCAATTTGACTTTCTTTTGTTTGCATTCTGATACCATCACTGTCATCATTTCATATTTAATTCTGATCAAAGTTTGTCAGGGGGCAGTCACAAAAATTGACAAAACCACTTTGAAAATTTTTCCAATCAGATAAAGATGGTGTGTTTGGATGTAACTAATCAAGTAACCAAACAATCAAATCAAATCAAATCAGTGTCCATCTGAGTCCATCTGTCTTGGTTTTAAACTAAATAAAATAAATACAGAAAAAAAAAAAATATATATACAGTGGAATACGGTTATGTCGACGGCCTCGGGGGTTGTAAAAAAGCATTGAGATAACTGATGATCGACATAACCAACAGCCAAAAAAGTATGCCGATTTATTTGATGAAGCGATCGGCATGCCATAAAAATGTACATACACTGTATATGTTTGCTAACAACAAAAGGCATATGTGCACCAACTAATAGCAGAGATTTACCGGTATACAATAAAAAAATTTGATTCTTGATATAAACCTTTAATTATATTCTCCAACATTGCAAACACAATTTTGCTCACAGCGTAAAAAGTCATAACATATTTGTGAGATCATCATGGTGTACTAGATTGCATATTTTCTTGCGTTCTGCCTGTCTAATGTGCTTTCTCAACAAATTCGGCTTCGTCCCGTCTTTTAACAACCAGGTTCAGCGACATAAAATAATCGACATTACCGAAAAGAAAATGCAAAGACAAATAGGGAGTTTTGCGGTTCCACTTCAAAAACGTCGACATAATAGGATTGGCGAGTTAACCGTGAGTCGAGATAAGTGAACTCCACTGTATATACTTTTGTGAGATGACTAAATTATAATGGCGAATCCTTATATGGATAGATAGATAGATAGATAGATAGATAGATAGATAGATAGATAGATAGATAGATAGATAGATAGATAGATAGATAGATAGATAGATAGATAGATAGATAGATAGATAGATAGATAGATAGATAGATAGATAGATAGATAGATAGATAGATAGATAGATAGGTAGATAGATAGATAGATAGATAGATAGATAGATAGATAGACAGATAGATAGATAGATACTCATGAACGTAATGACAAGAATTTCTCAACAATTTTAGGTATTCATGTCTGTAAAACAGGCAGTGCACAAAGGTTTGAGAAAAAACCCTGATCCAAACAATGAGCAAAATCAATAGTGACACATGCCGTAGAAAACAGCAATTAATATCATGTAAGAGGGCAAAAAAGCATCTATCTGTTACACTGAAACTCTCCATAAAAATTCCACACTTAAAGTTTAAATTCCAGGATGCAGGCTTTCTCTCTGTCTTCACTTTAGTTTACATATCCCACGGTTGTTCCAGATGTTGCAGATGATTAGAAGTATGCATTCTGATAAATGACTAAAAAGCAGTTGCGTTGAAAGCTTTCATCAGTGACACACATCATTACAGATGATGTCTACAACCGTATCAACATCAAGTCATTCTCTATGGGTTGTCGTAAACAGAAACAGCTAACTGCTGTGGAGAGTTTTACAAATGCAGTTGCTTTCATTTGTTAGTAATTTGCTATCAAAACAGTTGTGTCACATCGCATTAATCCATGAACAAAGTTTCCTGTCACTTCGAGCATCACTGTGTTACAGATTGTCAGAACGCGCATGTTAACGTTGTAATTCTCAGTAGTTTAACCGCAAAGTCATAACGTGGGCCAAAATACGAACTATTCATCGTCTCAAGGAATTAAAAGTCCTCTACAAACAATTAATCATGGGTAAAAAGTGTTGTATGAAATAAAGAAGCTGTCTCAGGACCTTTGCAAGCACACATTACTCTGCAAAACAGGGTCCCGGGCATCTGCCACGTATTTAAAGATTCCAGGCTTGTTTAAGACACAAATAATGATAATCGGACCACCCGTAGTTTAGCGTGCTCTGTTTGTTGATATGCCTGATGCAGGGCAGACTAAAAGTCCTTACCAGATTTGGAAGGAGGCCACTTTGGTGGAAATGACCTGATATGTTTGTCTGCTGATGAAATGTATGTTATAGATAGGCTACTTTTTTTCATATCAGGGAGGAAAAGTGTGATAAACAACATGAAAAATGTTCAATAAACAATCTCTTTGTACTTCCTTGTATTTAATTCTATGTGACCTGGAAAACCTTTCCTGATTAGAGCTAACCAATCGTACATTTATGCATTTTATCTCTTGTGTTTTTAATAGAAGGCTAGAGGAGATTTATAAGCTAAAAAACAGAGAAAATCAAAATTTACTGTAAATGGCTGTCATTAGAATAAAAATTGCTCCTCTGGAATTGGTTTAAGATGCACATGTAATTTGAGACCATGTGGTACCTCAGCCTTAACCAAGACGTTTCAACTGCTGCTTTTGAAAACGTTCACTTCTGTGGTAAATGATGATGGTTCCCTTTTTCTCTCTTCCTTCCACTGACAACTTTGATGGTCTATTATATTTAATAAACAGTTTTAGTGCTGAAATAAATCAATTTCAGGAGTACCTAATCCTCAACTCAAGCAGACTGTAAAGCCACAAGTTCTGGAGAAATGCTGGAGACATCTAGTAATGGAATACATATGTCACATAGAGAGGGCCTTTGGGAACCCTGTATCTACCAATGCTTTACTTCAGATGGTGAGGCTTTGAAAAAGAAAAAAAGAAGAATCTCCAATGTAAAGAATGACTCATACAGACATCACCTTGAAAAAAATAATGGTACCTTGGTCTACTGAATCATATCAGCAAGCTAATTGCTTTTCTGCAAAATTCGCCGTTTGATTCTATGTGAATCAAATCCAATAACATCACATTTCAACAGCAACAAACCTTCCTTTATTGAGGATGTCCTTCTCAAACTCTGCCTCCACTTTACTCGATCGCTTTAAACTTGAAGCTGATAAAACTCACAAGTAAGCTTGTATATATTCCACTATGCTTTCCCTTCTAAAAAAATTGCATTTTGTAGCTTTAGCTCACCAGTTTATCACTAAAAACTCATCAAATATTATTTGCAGAGCCTGACATCCAATAATCACAATAAGCTTTGTGCTTTGCTACTTTAACTGTACAAATTACAGTAAAAATTATGTAATTGTTAAAGCAGTATTTCAAATGCAATAATTAAAAAAAGATGGTGAACAATGTTAATGCAGTATCACATTTACATCCTTAAAGCTATTCAATTACCATAACTTGTTAGTTAACTAGAAGAATAAAACTCTAGAGAGGTACGTTTTTATAAATATATCCATGAGATTACATAATCATTATTTTTACTTAACCTTTTCATTACATTTTTACTTAACATAATTATTTCTTCATTATTTAATGTGGGCTATTTTTTATTTTAATTTTAATTTTTTGTTTTATTGGGTTTGTAGAATTGTGGAAACACAGCAGGAACATAAATCTGTTATTAAAAATTTGATATAAAAACTGCCTTGTGTGATTTAAATGTTTATATGTTATGTAAAACATATAAACACTGTTTTCGGTGCATAAATGTATTTACACAGGAATTACAATCGTAGTAAACATGAAATGTATGTGTTTTTGTACAGTTCATTCATAAACAATGTGCTTTATGTGTAAGAACTAGTTTCATCAATGCAACTAAAAAATGTAATTTAATCTGCATATCAAGCTGACAGATTACATAAAATAAATTAAAGAACGGCACGGTCTTCTTTTCCATAGATTAAGACAACATTTTCACAGTACTACAGCAGTTCTGAGATAAGTTTGTTGCCAACAATGTAGTGCTTTTAAAATAAGGTAAGTACAATAATGTTAACTTGCCTAATCAAATTACTTTGTCAGTTAGTAAGTAAGTGAACTAAGTAGGTGTTACCCCATCAAACTTTTCTCAACATCTTGGTAAGCTTGTTGGTTAGCATGTAAGCTAAACTTACATGAGTTTAAATCTAACTCCGACTGCATTCATATTTTTTATTTGATTTTAACGTCAGTCATTGTCGGAAGTTACAAGGGAAATATACATGAGCACGTAATGAAAGAAGATCCACTGTGTTTTAATAAGTGATCGTGTTGACCATGGTTACGTGTTAGCTAAATGAATAGCTAGCAACACAGATGTTAGCAATGCTAGCAATGTTAGCTAAATGGCAAGCAAGCATTTTTTCTTCAGTTTTATGTTTCAATGTCTGAAAACTACAATTGGTTGTTTAATATTTGCATATAAGCTTCACCTTAGTCATATATAATTTCATTAGCTGTTGCTACATGTCATGTTGCATGAAAAGAAATGTTGGAAGAAAGAGGCCTATTGCTAAGCAGCGGAAATGGGCACTTGAAAGAGCTGAGCAGGCCAAAAAACTGAAGAACTTTTTGACCAGCAATTGTGGCTTTATTTAAATTTGGGTTCCCTTGCATGCTGAACAAAAACACATAATACAAAAAAGAAAAAGCATTCACAGCAATAGCAAGTTACTTTCAAATGTCATCCATGTATTCTGTTCTCCGTATCAAGGAAACTATGTTCCATGCCCGTTGTACATACAGTAAGCAATGGCCTTTCTGATTAACCAGTCATCTTCTCATAGCCACCATCGTGTGTTTGAGTTGCATGTCTGAACTCATGCGGTAAAGATAGTTTACAAACTGTTGGGTCAGAGGTTTACTCTTCTCTGCCGCCTGGTTTAGCTGGAAAAACCCAAAGCTTCTTCTGGCACTAGCTCAATCAACAGCAGAGTCACTTTGAACAGTCTCAGTTGTTTAATACAGAAAGTGTAGGTTGAATATAGCAGGAAGGTCAACAGTAAGACTTCTGAGACAACTGAGACTTCTTATATGTCTTTTTTGGTACTTGCTTTGCTGTTACGGCTGGCTGGTACCTTTATATTAACATTTATGCATTTGGCAGACACTTTTATCCAAAGCGACTTGCATTGCATTCAAGGTGCACATTGACATTCTAATCATTTCTTGCTTTCCCTGGGAATCAAACCCATGACCTTGGTGTTGCAAGCGCCATACTCTACTGTTTGAGTTACTGGAAAGACGCCTATATCAGCTCATGATTACAGAAGAGACACAAAAAACAATATACTGTAGTATAACAAATAAAATAAAAGAAGAAACTAAAATGTGTCTTATGAAATAATCAGGATTGCCAGTGGTGCCAATGGTTTCTGAAATCTACTTAGGGTCACAATGCTTTTGGGAATCAGGTTGGTTGGCATGGCTATATTGTAAATATCCTTCTTTCTGGGTAAATCTGAAGATACTTGTAGAACAAGTTAACGTGTCAAAAAGAATATAATATATTTGACTTATATCTCCTTCTTCACCAAAGATAATATATCTGTTCTGTAATTAAGTGTATAGAAATGATATACGAGCTTAGCCACTTCCTGGACTGGTCTCATCCTCCCAAATGCCTTAATGATTTGAATGCTCTGTTTTTGTATGGTTGGTTTTGCATTACTAAGCAACCGTGGAAATGTTCAGTTATTGCTGGGGAGCATCCAGGAGGTTAATGAGAAAGGGGTTGACCACTGGGCTTTGCAATCTTTCCTGCTTATCCTTTGCGGTTTACTGTTAAATGTCTTTAGCATGTTAAAAACGGTGGAGGAACGGGGATAAGATAATTCCACTGCCAAACTGGAGGACACTAAAGATTTTCCTTTTAAGTACCAGTCCTGGATAAATGATGTTACTAATTAGAAATTCGTGCTGTACTTTGTAATACGGGGTTAAAAAAACATTCCTGGAATCAGTAGCTACAAAGACCGAGATTAACCACTACATATTGAGCTTTGGCCAAATGCTTGCTTACCAAATGTGAAATCCATAAAAACTGGCCTTTTTTTCATATTTGGGGTTTTTGGAAGTCTCCTAAAAAAGATATTTCTTTTTAATCTGGTAGAATATTTTTTCTATCTATTGGTAGAATTATCTGCGTCTGCGGGTTATATGCGGGAAAATACAGTATTTTATCGCAACTCACCAAATAAATAAAAACAATTAAATGAATGGATATGTTTACTGATACTGCTTTGGGCTTACATGTTGTACAGGGACATAAAAAAAAGTCATCATTAACACCCTAAAATTGTTTTTAAACCTGAATGCACCTGAAAACACAAAAGAAGATATTTTGAGACATATGTTTGATTCTAAAGAACATTGGCATCCATGTGACTTATATTGTATGGACAAGAGCACAAATATATTGTATAAATTATCTTTATTTATGTTCCACAGAGGACAAATTCATACATGTTTCAAACGACATGAGGGTATGATGACAGAATAGTAATTTTGACTGAACTATTTCTTTAAGATCTTTAAACTTCAAAGTTCAACAAAAGACAGAGATACTACCCATAACTTTAGCGCCAGGTGAATAAGCTGTAATGAGTAATAAGTAAATCCCCCACTATAGAATCACACTTCACTGGCAAGATCCTCTGCATTCAGCACAACACACTTATTTACACTTATTGACCATATGATTCCTTCTTTCAGCAATGAGTCAAGAACTTATTGTGTCCTGCCATGTTAGCTGATTAGCACAGCTTGTATCCTTGTTGCTAAACTCCAAGCGTTTGATGTTTCATGCCCCAGATATTATGTCCCTAACCCCTGACAAACACGCTAGTCTCATTAATTAAAAAACACGGGGGAAATAAAACTGTATAAATGCCTTAGCTGGGAGCTCAGCTGTTTTGCTTTTAGTTTTATCATCATTGTGAGGAAGACTTTAATTGAAGACACATTAAAACCGGAAAACAGTGGTATTTAATTCTTAAATGATTTCTTGTGGTCATTTTTTACGTGCAGACAGTACAGTTTTTCGCAATGTCACGTGTTATGACTTAATTAGCGCATATCTTAAAAAAGCCTTTAATCTCTTAATTAGTCTTATTTAATCACTTGCGTTCGCTCACAGCTGATGTTGTCGCAATTTTGATTTACCGCAGGTGTTACGCTTGAGTTACTTTACCATATGTCTGCATGTTTACATTTAAAAGCGTGTGGGGGACATTAGTGGACAGATCTGTACAGGAGGAATGCTTCCTGCAAGCAATATGAACACTAAACAATATACCTGCATGTTTTATGTAAAGCTGTTTTAACCTTATGTCATATAATTATTACCGTAGTTTGTATTGCTACAATTTAGCCTTACAATCAACATTTAATAGCCGTTCACCTCATACCAACTGGCAGGAATGGCATTTCGCTACTCACTAAAATGAGTAAATAAAACAAGAAAATAAGACGTCAAGCAGGGAGGACATGCTTACATGCTGTTAATGTTTCCTGTTTATGTGGACTGGAAAGGATGAATTATTTTCTACGAGTCCATATGCTCACCAGTGCATTGTAAAAGGTGATGAGACATCTGCTACATTTGATCAGAATATAAGAGTGCTGGTGCGCGAACTAAGGATGTGTGGTAGTCTCACATTTAAAGGCAAGTGGAAAGTTCAGATAGGCCTACAGGTGAAATCTTGAAGTTAGGTTAAAAGTGCAAAAGAGCTACACAATTTGAGTAAACACACAACACCTCAGGTTGAATCGCTTTCTGTATTCCTCAAATTGTAAGTCGCTTTGGATAAAAGCGTCTGCTAAATGAATAAATGTCATGGTTAATGTTTAACACAGTTTCTGACACAATCAATTTTTGCATTACATTAACACTTATTAACACCTATGTGCATATGCATAGGGTACAACATGGCTAAAGGCACACAATGTGCATTTCACTCTTTCCATAGTGTACAATTGCAGAAATAAAGTTTTTTTATTGAAAATTGATGGAGCAACAGGTTTTGTGTGACAATAATTTACATACATGGTTTGTTTTGTTTAAATATTGTATAAATGTATGAGGTGGCAAGGTGGGCCTTTTACTAAACAAACTGCAACATGTAACATTTTCTAATATTTTCTTGAACAGATTGTTTCTGACAGCGCTCCAAGAGCTTGCAGCACCATTTGCGAGACACCCTTAGCATGTTAGACAGGGTTCAAAGCTCCAAATGAGAGTAAAAATCAGCTTTGATATTGTTTTACTTGCAAATTGCCTGTTAACTTTTCCAATTAATTTAGTAACTTCTCTAATTAATTGGTTGGCTTTGTGCGATAATCAGAATCACAGCGGTTATGAAATATAGTCTGACGCGCTGCTGTTTCAGTTAAGCCAAAAGCGCAGCACTGTGTTCATTTTCAGTTTTGAATCACTTATAATTTGCATTTAGAAATGAACTATCTTTCCAAATTCATAACAAGAATCATTTATAAATCTGCTATTTTTATATTACTGTAATACATTATTATTATGATTATTAAATACTCTCATTTTTAATTTTACATTACAGTAAGATTTCCTTATTAATTTAATAAAATAATGTTATTAATAATGGGGGGAGGGGGGGGGGTAGAGGCTGGGACATATTTTACATCTTTTTTGTCTTTAGCTGATCACATACCTTAAATATGCATGCGTGGAATCTAACACTATATGACACACAAATGAAGAGAATTTAACTCCCAGTAGGCAGACAGCAAAAGGAAACTCTCTTCATGTCTGGTATGTTGTTTGTTTTTGTACTTTGTGCTGCACATTGAGGAAAGAATTATTATCTCTAGACTCATCTGGTTTAACAGAAGGGGGCAGAGGTATGGCAGGAGGAAAGCAGAAGATGGAGTCCAGGTATTTGCCTCGGAGGCATCTTCCTCTCAGGAATCCTCCACTTGTAGACCTGATTGCTACTCCAAGTCACAATAGACCAAAGGTTCCAAGAATGCACCGCGGTGGTCAAGACCATGCAGCTTAGCATAACATTTATAGAAACTGGACACAGGACACTGACCACACCTAAAAAGGAAAATATTTACTTCAAGCATGCTTTGAGAAAATATAAATGTAGAGTTCAGATAATGGCTTGAAAGGAAGAAAATGGTAACCCATGATGGGTTGTACAATACATAACTCAAATGATATGTCGTTCTAAGAAATTATTTTTAAAAATGTAAAAATGCAAATTCTCACATCCATATTGAGAAGTGTTATGTACACAAAACACATACTTTTCCAGGTATCCTTAATTCAAATAGGTTTTTATAAAAATACAGTGTAATTCGTTATTTGGTAGAGACAAATTATATTTAGCCTGACCTGCCCGAGAATTTCCCGCAAGGGACAGTAACAATGGTCATGATTTCAGCTCGTTATTTTGGTAATGGATAATTAGAGTGGGGTTGTTTCCGATTAGCTCCTCATGTTACTGAGGCAGACTGTTGCCTTGTTTCCGTGCTGATTAAATTATACCGCTGTGAGCCACTACTACAGCACTGCAGCTGAGCATTAAGCTTGATATTGCCCACTAGGACTTTAGTTAACTGCAGGCTTTTGTTTTCATGCTCTCAGAAGCCTTTGAGCCATTCATATTTGCCATAAGAATTCCTCTAAATTGCATAAACGTGACATTTATCTAATCACTAAAAAATAAAGAAACATCCCTTCACGAATAGTTGTTAGGGATTCTTTGAGATGCTGCACCAGTCCTGAGCTTTGTAAACATGATGAAAGAAAGTCATCTTAAAGCTTTATGGCTCCTCAGAGCTGAATCGCTCGTAAATACACATGCTCTTTGACATCTTAGTCCCTCTGGGACAAAACCAAGGATAGCAAAGACAATGTTCATGTTGTTTACAGAAGATTGTTCTTGAGAGCTCAATGTCCTTTAGGCAGTGGACCAAAAATCATTGTGGAGAACTGGTTCTACTTGACGCTGATCCTGTTTTTCCCCCTAACCTCTTTTGTGACTTTAGATTAAGCAATATTCGGACATATTAATTCACATGGAGATGTTCTGGGTTTGACAGACGCCCATTCTCCTTGCACAATATTTAAACCTGGAATGCCGGTAAAGAGACAGAGCTGACCCCAAGGGCAAAAAAAGAACAAAAAAGAGAGAATGCTTTATGAAGGCATTGTATCCCATTAGCACATTTAAGTATAATGGTTTCCTCCAATTCAACACAAGCGCTTAGCAGATTGTTAGAGCTCAGCCTTCCTGTTGATTTCTTATCAGATATAACAGCTCAGCTATTTACTTTCACTGGTCATCTCAACAGGCTGAGGCACATCTCTAGTTCCAACTCTGCTATCAGATTAATGGGGTGATTTTAACATATGAGTACGTTTTAACATTAGTATTTCAAATAAAAAAAGGTGTAATAATCTTTTTATTTTTATTTATTTATTTGTAGAATTTAGGGCAGTTCACATTGCCAATTATATTCAACATAACTTCAAGTGCATAATGTTAAATACTCAAGTCATACCTTTTCTTTGTTTTAAAATTTTGACTTTAATTTAAACCTGGAAATAAACAAAGTTTCATCTATAATATAATATAATATAATATAATATAATATAATATAATATAATATAATATAATATAATATAATATAATATAATATAATATAATACAATACAATACAATACAATACAATACAATACAATACAATACAATACAATATAATATAATATAATATAATATAATATAATATCATATTTTTATTAATTCATGTGCAGTGACCGGCTATTTTAAATCAATTTTTTTTAATCAGCTTTTAGACTCAAAACTATACTTTTGATAAAGATTTTGAATAGCTGCCTGCCAAAAAAGCAATGGAAGATCACTCTAAGCTTAGTTAACAGAAACCCCCCAGATTCACAGACAAGGCTTAAGCTAGTTCCAGACTAAAATGCATGTTTGAGCCATTTTAACTGAAAGCAACTTGCACTGGCACATCAAAAAATATGTCAGTGCCATTGTTTTGTCTCAAGATGCACACCTTTTAACGTTCTAAAATACATTTATAAAAGCTACTTAAATGCCCTACTGAATAAGGGCTAATCCTGGCTTAGTGTCAGCCCTGTCTGTGAAACCGGGCTCTTATGTTTATTCAGGATCAACCAAGTATTTTGAATAATAAGCTGAACTTTGAAATTTATTAAATCCAAAAGAAACAGATGCAAGACCACACAGTAAAAAAAAGCCTAATCAATTCTTTCTGTTTCGTCTCTCAGGAATGTATCAAAACAACGTTCTTTAGCACTGCAGTTTTCAGTTGTTTTTCTTATTTTGCTCTGTATCGAGCAGTTGGGGTCATCCACTTTGTAAAAGAAATCATCTGTTTCTAATATTGCACACTTGTTATTTGGGAAACTCTGTGGCTAATGCACTATGCTAGCTCAGTTGCCAAAAGTATTTAATACAACATCGAATGCAGACCTACTCCGCTGATGAAAGCTATTGCAGAGGAGATCCCAGAGTTCCAGGACCTTTGTATTCCTGATTCCTGTTGATTACATCAACACCGAAGTCGACTAATATAAGACTTATGTCATCTCTGTGTCTGACTCGAAGTTCATCGCTAAACACTCTAAGGAATAAAGGATGGTTTTCATCATTTCCCCTCATTCCTATTCTCTAAAACCCAGCTGTCTCCTAACACTCCTAACATCTGTTTGGTTCTGGATCAGTCTTTCCAGAACGTTTTTATTTTGAATTGAAATTCCCTCTAGACTAAATTTTTTGCACTGTCAGCATAGTCTGTCAGCAAGTGGTTTGCACAAAAAGTGCATGCCCGTTTTCGGACTGTTTCAAAACAAAGTGGAATTGAATGGACTTTTGATCGTTCACATTACTGAATGTTCACAGATGTCCCAACAAATGTTTTTTTTTCTATATTGTTGTTAGCTTTGATTGGCTAGTGCCTAAAAGCTGTTTAAAACTTTTGAATTTCTGTATACAAATCATTTGTTGGTCACGCACTGTAAAAGTACTGTGTCTGAAAATCACCTTAAGTAGTGTCTACTTCTGCACCACTAATGTCACTCAACAGACCACTCCACCATCTCCCATTAGTTGCACAATCAGCAGGCCCCGCCCCAAGCTCACGCCATTGGTTGAACTTCTGTTACTATGCCAGACTGATTGGCTTGATTCAACAGAGTAATAGGGATCAGTACCCTGGTTTCCATTACAACTTTGTGCAAAACATTTGCAATATTTTCTATATGTCGATAAAAAACTATTGCGAAACAACTGCGTTTCCATTAACTGATGTCATGCGACTAAAGCAAAAAATGTTGTCCAAAAATCATGGCTGGCGAGGAATATTGATAACTTTGCGTATATCACTGCCAACGCACCAGGCATTATCTTCAATAGAAGGAGATGTAGGTATGTTATCCAAGTATTAATTGCAAGGAAAGCCCCTTATATTTAGGATTGGCCACGTATTATGTGTTTCTGGGAGGTTATAGTGCATGATTTCACAGAGGATTTGTGGATTCAGAATTTCCTGATAATCAGATCAGACACAGAATTTGTGTAATTATTTTGTCTATTATAGACAAATACTGCGTCACCTTTAAAAAATGATCATGTGACTTTGTGTTCACCAGGTGACCTGTAAATGCAGGGGGAGGGAGGGACTGTTTTCATTGCAGTTTTGTGAAACATTCTTTTATCGAATTGCCGTAGATTTTCTTTGCCATATATAGGGTATAGGATTTTGCCATATTTCAACTTGCGCAATTTGAAGGTAAATAAAAATGCAGCTAGTTAAGACCCATCCCCTTCCCAGTTCATAAGATCCGCATGGACATGTCTAACTCCCATTACAAAACAGAGTACACATATGAACCATAAAGACCCTAAAGATGTCCACAAAGAGTTTACCAAAAACAAGGTGAAGTACAGTAATCCTTTAAGCCAGTTACTGTACTGCTGCCTTTCAAATGATTCCACAAAGACCTGGGTGACTGAAAAACTTCACAGACAATTGCCAGACATTTTATAATAACCCGCAACTGGTACGAGAATATAAAGGAATGTCAAGGAAAAAGCAGCAGACTATAGGAAACATCTGTGTTTCAACCTCAGGTGGACTCAACATCGGCTCACCGCTAACCGTCTCTGATTGGGGTCAACGGTAGAGGGCCACAGACCTCATAAAATAAAACGAATGGATAACTAAGTCCAGTTGCTTTCAACTACATTTAACTGACTCATATGCATGCAGGCATGTACATGCACATGCTCTCATTTTCCTTTGATAGCAACTCTAACACAATGAAGGATGAAAACATATATCCAGAAAAGCAATTAGTCTTTACAAGATCGCAATCCCACATTGCCCTCATGGTCTTGACATATCTTCACTATAGCAGAAGGGTGATGACTACAGTTTGGCTGGCATCCAAGCGCCAACTGAAGCCCTCATATAAAGCAGTGTGGACCTTTCTGTATCCCTCTAGCATTAGGTAAAGCTTCAGCGATTAAAAGCCTATAACTTTCTACAAAAGGAATTTACTATATGGGCTTAGAAATTCTTAGTCTATTCCTAGACTCAAAAGCACGAGCTTTATTTCAAAAGGGAAAATAAAGTCTTATACAAACTGATTCACAATACAGAAATATGTGATTTTAAATGTTGTCCAAATCATTTTCCTACAACTACAGGCAATGTTTTAATCACAGATTTGCAAAGCAAAAAAAGAGCAATGTGTTGTTTTACTGACCCTATACTTTCTCTTCAGTATAACAAAAGCACTCTATAAAGACTTGAGAAATGCATGCCATCAATTCCTGAAGCGCTCAAAAGTATTTCTAGAATAGATTATGAAACGATGCTTTCAACATATTTTGATATTTTATAGTATTTTAAACTTGCACTGCACAAACGGTCTCTTTTAAGGGTGTCTTTTGACCGAAATAGATGAGTTAATCTGATTCAGAAGGGTGGGGTGAAGGACTCTAGACATGTGAGCTAAGATGGAAGAAATGTAGAGCATGAGAAATGATTCAGTAACATCCAACACAGCCTGGAGTCTAAGAGCCAGATCAAGTCTTATCACAAATTATCTTTATTTTTAACCTTGCATGGCTTGAGCTAAGTCATTTGAGTCCTCTGCCACAGTCAACAAATAAACAAGACTCAAGTTCTTTCCTAATTTACAAGGATTGCGTTTTTTTAAGTGCACTTCAGTGACTATTGTTTATTTGGAATGTTTCATATTACAACGTAATGATATGTATCCAAACTCTGCATCTGTAATGTAATTATCTGGTTGCACATGGCTCGTTTAAATAATAGTTTGGCAGGTGGTTAAATTAAGGCTGAGACATTAATAACACCCCATCAAGGCTAATATCATACTGACTTGAAAATAGCAGAAAAAAATCGGATACTTTTTCACAGCCTCTAAAAACAGATATAAAGTGGAAGGCAAATTAATTTGAGTCAGTTGTACTTTTCGGAAAATAAAATGGCTAACACTTTTGTAATGGTTCATCCATGATGCTGATTCATTATCTTTGACTCCTTAGAATTAATAATTTGATTACTTAAAGTTTCTATCAGTGGCAATATCAAATTGCTTCTCTGACATTTGTTTTTCTGAACTACAGATCTTCATCTAAGGAGCAGAAAGACGTCACAAATTTATGCATGATTGCAAAAATGTTCTTTAGTTTTTCCCTCAATTTTCCCCCATACCCTAGAGTCAGTAATGAACTTGGGAGATCTGTTATTTATTATTACACATGTGGATTGAATGGCTTTGTTGCGGCCTGGTAATTTTGATTTCACAGAATATTGATGAGCAAAAGAAGAGAATTTCCCATCTTCAGATGACTCAAAAGCAAGAGAGATGGACGCCGTTCACAAAGGATAGTTAAGCTGCAAAAGTAAAAGCTTTTCTTGTCCCCTCTCTGCACATAGCTGCCAGTGACCCTGTCTGTGGCGCTCAGTCATTTACAATTCAAATGCTTTTATGACCGTGCTACTTCCTACCGAGATGGAAAATGTCATTATTTAAATGAGCTGTATTTAAACTCCAGGTTTCTCTATACAACAAAATACACTGGACACAAATACATTTTTAGGCAAATCATACGCTCACAAGCTCCCATTTACTTATCAGAAGACTGTTCAGACAGATGATTATTTCCCCCTTAAGAGGCATGATTGTCCACTCATGCAAACTGAGGAAATGTGATGGAGCATCTTTAGCTTTGGGGCTTTTAGAGTTTGAAGATTCTCAGCTGTTCTGCATAAGCACACAAAACATGTTTCTAACGTCAGCTTTATTCAGTGATTTATGCATTTTCCCCCGGTTATGTGTATTCTCAATTTTATTTTAAAAGGTAAAATAACTTCACAATAACTGAGTTAAAGTTGCCATGAAACGGAAGTTGCGATATCCCCATTCCCCCCCCATTGCCCAATTATGACACATACCCATTTGAAATGGATTCCAAAAATTGTTTTAAATAGTAGTGAGACTTTATTTTGAAGTTAATTTGATCCAATGTTTAATGCTTTTCTCTGTTGAATATCTATGTACCAAATCGGAATCGATCAAATTAATGTGTATATTTTCAGACAAAGGTCTTGTTAATGCCTATCAGTTTTGTTCAAGGTAAATAAAGCAACAGATTTGCAATAAGTGGGTGCATATGTAAAACGATGGTATTTGGGTTGAAATATGCCCCTTCCTGTTGGGGCTGAAGGAACAATAATTAACATAATAAATATCATGCTGACTTTTCCATTTGTTGACATGACAAAGTTAGATGGCAAATACCATATATTAAGTTGGAAGTTCATCTTAGAGATAATCATGATTCATTTATAATGTAACCATCACATTTAAAAATATTATATTAGTCATGTCGTATAGAAAAATATAATTTATTTGGTACTACTATAAAGCTATATTATGGGATCTCATTCAATGCGTTCAGAATCTTTAGCTCTATCTTTTTAATGAACATATTTTAATGGCAGTATATTTATTAAAATAATTATTTTATTTATCAAACTTTTGCTGAAGTTATTGTTTTGAACACGTATTAACTTAGTTAACATTAGTTACACATATTAACATTGTTAAACATTGTTATTTATTGTGTAAATAGGTCAACCTTGCCACCTCCAACATTTATTTAAAACTTTTATAATTAATTTTCATTTATAATCAGTTGCTCAATCAATGTTCATTACTTTTTTTCTGCAATCATACACAATGAGAGCAATTAAAACCTTTTTTATTAATCATTTAAACCTAAATCTTTTTATGGAATGTATTGAAAAGTGTGCTTTCACTATATTTCTCTGCCTTAATGCCACTTGCCTTGATATTTTGTTATATAAGTGAACAACATTCCTACATTTTAAGCTTGGCTTAAGTGTCAAAACTTTTTGTGGTCAACTTGTTGAATGCGCAGTTCTTCAGACAGTTACGGTACCCAAATCTGCAAAACTTCTCTCCCCCATAGGAAGTCTCAGGCAATTAGTTCAGTCAGTAGAAGAACTCGTGCTAGTCCACTCAGTTCCTCTGAGCTCTTCTAATGACTTAGTCCGAAGAGCGATTAAACCCCCAGTGCTATTTTGTGGGAGCCCCGTTTCTCTTTTGGATCTTCCTTTTTTATTTTATACACACATATAAAAATGGGATTTGAGTTGGATCGTTTCAAAGGGGCTGTGGACCCAGACTTCAAATGCAACCTGTGTAATAAAGTTTTGGAGGATCCGCTCACTACCCCGTGCGGACACGTCTTCTGCGCCGGTTGCGTGCTGCCGTGGGTCGTTCAGCAGAGCAGCTGCCCGGTCAACTGCCAAAGGATCTCCACCAAAGAGCTCAACCACGTCCTCCCTCTCAAAAACTTAATATTAAAGTTAGACATTAAATGTGACAACCACGCGCGGGGCTGCGAGAAGATCGTCAAACTTCAGCATCTGGCGGAGCACGCGGAGATGTGCGACTTTTCCCCTGCCAGATGTAGGAATAAGGGCTGCAGCGAGGTGCTGAACCTTAAAGATATGGATGCTCACATGCGTGAGTCGTGCGACTACAGAGCGGTCGGGATATGCGAGAGCGGATGCGGATTGATGCTCACTCATAAGGAGCAGAAGTTGGACAACCACTGCTGTTTGAAAGCCCTCAAAGCGCATAACGGCGCGCTGCAAGGGAAAGTTGTCAGCTTGGATAAGGAGCTGAAGAAACAAGCTCTGAAATCGACTAAAAGAGAGAAATCACTTTTGGCGCAACTGTCGGCGGTTCATAACGAGCTTCAGATGACAGCGCTGAAGTATCAGAAGAAATTCACGGAATACAGCGCCAGGATTGACTCGCTGTCCAAGAGTCTTTCTCCACCGTGTAAGGTAAGAGCACAACCTTGACACCATTTTAATAACTCAGATATGTTATATTTCAGATATGTACCATGGCAACCGTATGATGTACTTCTACAGTCAAATACAACCGTGATAAAACGTAGTAGTAGTGGGAGTCATCGTTAAATAAATAACAAACGATTCTGAAAGCCTCTTGCACTACTTGAAATAATCATTTGTAGCGGTTTTACTACTATAGTGCGCTACTAATTATGACGTTTTAGAGGAAACTGTGGTTACTTTTAAATGCTTTAACGTACATTTTGTTTTATCTTGTAAGGCTGTTGTGTACCTTTTTAAATGAGCTATTTTTGTTCCTATTTTCTCTCAGGAAAAAGATGTTCAACGTGTTTTTGATATTTAACCTTCTGTTTTCTCTCAAGTTTAGGGACACCTATTTATTTAGACTTTTATAGTCAGTGTTGTTTAGATTTAAAGTATTTATGGACTTACATCATCACTCGAGTCTACTGAAATCGTCTGTGATTGGGCGGTAGGCGAGAGGCTGAAGTTAGTCTCAGCCCTGTTGATATAACTTGTGAGTGTGATATTGCTTTTATCGCTTTATAAACATGCTTGGACGAGTAATTAATATTTAGTGACCTACGTCTCAAGCTAATATAAGGCAGTGATTGGGTATATTTTGTCTTTGCCAACAAACAAAAAAGAAAAAGGTCCAAGAGAGGCCAAAGCCAAGCTTTGCGTTTAGTTCAAGCAGCTCGCATACTTAAACCCTGGCCTGGATCGTTGTTTTTAAGTGGAGCGGATGGACGTTATCCCTCAGCGCTCAAATAGTTCCATTTCATCAGCTACTGAAAGACTCCGTGTTTTCCAATCCACTTTGAAAGAAACCCAACTTCGAGCGACCATGGATGCAGAAGAAAGTGTGTACTTTTAGATTTAGAGACGTTTATATTAGACTCTTTGTGGAATTTCACATAATTTTATTATTATTCTTTGTTGTGATGCAGGCGGAATGCATAAAGCTTTTGATTTTGGGTGTTTCCAGGGTGTTCCAACCCTGAAAGATGCATTGCTAACTGTTTGCAATGTAGATTTTGTTTTTAATGGAACTTTCTAGTTTAGTATATAGTGTGCTACATTATTTTTTTAGGCGTTTAAAGAGATGCATAAAATTGTGTCCTGCTGTTGGGTAGTAAAGCTGCTGGAGGTTGTTACTCTGACCATAAGTTAATAAAAGTTATTACTATAAAAATAACAGTATTTTTATACATTGTCAGTAGGCTACATCAGTACTTGAGGGGGACCATGGTAAAGTGATGATACTGTGGTACTTTCATGCAATCTAGGGAATAAAAAGATACATCATGCCCAAATAATAAAATAAAAAATTTTGTTAGTGCTGTGTGTCCTTGCCATGCCATAAATCAAGAACTTTGACGTCTTCTGGCATGAGGGATGACCTTCAGATTAGCTGTAATATATTGTCACCTCAGGACTCCTTCAGAGCATGGAAAAATGTCAGTGAGTTGCATTTCTGAGTTGTGACAGATAACCTCCCTTGACCGCTCTATGAAGGAGCATGAGATCCTAAGGCAACCTCCCAGTGAGTGAACATGTTTATGGGCTCTGAACGATGTCTTAGTGGCAGTGACTGCCTTCCTGCTGGGGAATGAAGTCTCTCTTGCTGTTCGCATCACATGGTTCATCAGTCAAGTGAGTTGAAGCAAGGCTGGGAAAGGAGAGCGATGATGGGTTGCTGACATTTGCAGGATTGGGCCTGTCTGCTGAATGCTGGGCTGTTGATCCAGCTGCTCTGGAGGGGGAAAAAATGATATCACAAGAATTTTCGTATCACCACTAGAGCATTTCAGCATGAACTGTGCATTATTTTCTATAGCTTTGTTTGTTTTTGCAACTCAAGAAAATGTATTCTTTAGATGAGTCATCCACTGACATTATTTCCACACTTTTATTATGTACCTTTTAAACAACAGTTATGTGTATTTATTTTAAGTGTTGTCGCTTCCTTCTACGGACATTGTTTCTTGTGGAATTATGGGATTTGTTCCCATGACCTAGTCCAGTGGGGTGCATTCCTCATTGGGAGACGCGATAGTAAAGAGGACACTGTACATGCATGCCATTGATGTCTGCATTATATTTAGACACTATATTCTGTGGCACATAGAAATGACAGCTGCTTTAGTCACTGATTCTATGCAGTGCACCCTAAGCGAGGAATAAAATGCTGACTCCACTTGTTTCCCCATGTTCCACCATTCATCTGTTGAGAAAGCTGTTTGCGGCAAATGTGTTAATATCCTCTACCAAATGAGCAGAGAACAAGGCCTTAACCCTTAAAGCCACTGGCCACTTGACAGCTCCTCTTCCAAGATGCTTTAAGCTGAGATGACTTATGTAGTTTGCAGAACATGACGTTTAATGGTTGTAACAGGTGCAGCTCTGTACTTGTTTGGTCAGGCACCACTTTTGGTCACAGACAAATGTAAATCGTGATACCTATGGATGATTTAAGAGCTTGTGCTATAAAAACACACCCTTGAAAGGGTTAGATTTGAAGCCTAAATCCGAATTCGGAAAGGTACTGAAAATGCGTAACACATTCTACATTCCCTAAAGGGACATGGTTAGGATTGCTACTGTGGTCAGCTACATTAGATTTCACTTATCACGTGAAGATGGTAAAGAGAGATGACTGACAGGACGATGTCAACAGATCCTGAGCATAATTGTCAAACATCTAATCTTGTAAACTGTGTGGTCAACTTAGTACCGTAACTCCCTAGAGTTACGAAGAATACGTGTGATCTTGAATTTGAAAAGCGCACACTCAAAAATTCCTATACATTTTATACTATACCTCGAGATACTGTACCTCGAGATACGAAATTAATCCGTTCCGAAGCGGCCTTCGTATAATGAGTTTTCCGTATCTTGGAACACATTTTACATGTAAAATGGCTAATCCGTTCCAAGCCCTCCAAAAACACCCCATTAAATTTCATAATAAAGCTAAATTGACCTATAAACAATAAAATGACGTAAAATGTCGAAGCTTACCTTTCGAGTGAGGCTATCTCCGAAAGTGGCGGCTGAGGAGGAGGAGGACAAACGGCAGATAACGTACGTACGTACGTACACTTAACTTTATGAAAACACATAAAAAATGTAAAGTTTCGGGTGCGGAGTGGCTGAGCTAAAGCACGCCAGCACGTACGTATAGAAGATGCATGATGGGAGGGATGCTGTCCAATTAGAGAGAAGGATCTCATGGCTTGGCTAGCATCAGGAACCAATGGGAGAGCAGGAGGATGGTGGCGAGTCTACTATAACTAAGATGGCGGCGTGCTGCGCGAGTTTCAAAATTGTTATGGGGCGAATCTCGGACTTTCAGAAACCTTTCGTATCTTGAAAACTTTTCTTATGTAGAGCAGTAAAAATTTCGTCTTTGCTTTCGTAACTTGGATTTTTCGTAAGTTGAGCCTTTCGTATCTTGAGGTACTACTGTAATTGCGAGAGAATGCAAAAGCATTGAATTATATTTTGTTCCATCACTGTATCCCTTTAGGGGTTCTGCAGAATGCTTAATTTCCTTTTCGAACATAGTATTCAGCTTTGGGTACATCCCTAATTTGAAATATTACGTTTGGAAGCTCAGATGTTTCTGCTTCCTGAATGGAAATAAATGCAAGGTTTTAAAGACAAGTGTTTAATGGGCCATTTATACACTTTCTTCTTTTTCAGGGTGGAGAGACCAAAAGTATCATGGCTATACTCCATCGTGAGTCTGGATCTTTAGGCTTCAATATCGTTGGAGGAAGGCCATGTGCGGTAAGTTTAGAAAGATTTGCACCTCCATCTTATCATTGGCTCATTCTATTTCCTGTTTCAGCACATGATTGTCCAAAGCAGCACAGATTATTTTTCTACTCCATGGTTTCCCAAACCGGGGTTCACAAACAAACAAGGTTTGGTGAAGGAAATCAGGAGGGGATTTGTGAGGGGTTTTCCCTAACAAAAACTTTTGGAAATCACAGATCATGCATATTATAAAGCCGCATATACATTACTATGTCTTGAACTAGTCTTAACCAAAACTAATTATTATGATGATAAATATGCCTTCAATATCTTTCAGGTTATTTCAGAATCTCTGTGTCACTGGACGACTCAATTTTAGGAAAATCCAGACATAAATTACATCTTTTATATACACTTCCACTCTGGTACGTCAGTCCACCCTGAAGTGGTAGTTGTGGTATCCATATCAGTGTGAATGAGCACCAAACCCTTTAAAAAGTGTTTGTTTGTGGTTAGTCTGAAATAGAAATATGACGCACTTTGGTCTAAACTGGACTTTTGCAGCAAAACCTTCCAAAGGGGAAAACTATTACAAGAGCCAAGTTTCCAGGGCTTCTTCTAAGACCCAGATGTAGCCTCTACACAATGATGAGGCTTTATTTATTTATAAAAATACACCACAGTTATAGCATATAGCGCAAATTGCTATAGCTTAGTTTACGTTAAAGTAAGTGGAAGAGGTCAGTCACTAATGAGTGACACGAATGGCTGCGTCTCTTAGCAACTGTACAACTACTTCAACGTGGCCATGACCCCTCCCTAGCAAATGTTTGACATGCCAGCCATCCTGTCTGCTTGTAAGACCTTAAATCTGTTTCTAAAACTTAGTGAGTTGCTTTAAACGGCCATAGGTGCAAAGGCTTGAAGGACGCAAAATCTTTCGCAGCATTTGGAATGCCAGAATGCATTGCGATGAGCTCTGTCGATATTGTGAAAGACGTTTTTGTTTTAAGTTAAATATTTTAGTAGCTACTCAATACTTAGGTGGACTACTTGTGTATTTTTATTACATTGCTCTCTGATTCTAATAGTTTTTGGCAAATTGCATCTTTAGTGTAGCAACTTTTTCTTTTTTTCCTAGATTTGAAACCGAGTTCATGTCATTTTATTAAAAGAAATGAAATATTTGGTGTAGGAGCCTTTGGTAAATCAAGATGTTGTTTTTGTTGTTGTAATGGGGAAGAAGGAAGGGCTTACAGTAATTAACTGCAGAGTTCACAGTTTGACTTCCTGTGGTTTCTCAAGTATTCCATAAAAAATTACAGCACAGTGTCACACAACATGGCACAGAGTTAATGTGGTTTGATGTGGTGGGTTCAATTATTTTTTTTTGGCAGACGCTTTACTAAAACCTTTTTTGTACAGGTTATATTTTCACATAATAAATGGTGAGCATCTTTTTATTAATCTCTTAACACCTTAAATCTCTCACAAACTCAATATGTTTTTCATTTGGCGGAGAAGACGAACAATGGAGCACATTGCTTTGTCCACCTGCAAACAATTATTTCTGTTTTGGATGTGTCTTTAAGGGTGTCTGTGTCTTATTTTAACATTTTGTTTGGAGTAAAAGGGATTTTGCTTACTAAAATGTCTTATTGGACAGTAATTCAGATTTCCGCACAGATCTTTTTTTAAATATTTTTTAGGCTAAATATTGCTGTCTTGTTTTTGGATCGCAGGATAATAAAGATGGCACTTCGAATGAAGGAATCTTTGTGTCGAAGATTGTCGAGAATGGACCGGCGGATAAAGAAGGAGGTTTGCAGATCCATGACAGGATAATGGAGGTAAGCCTGATAGCGTTGCCTAGGCGCAATGGTGCAATAAGAACCAAGCATAACATATCTGATATGCATATACAGTTATGGAAATTTTGTGCGTAACACAATGAGATGTGTAATGCGTATCCTGTCCCATGTCGCAATCGTGGCTGATTAAGACAGAAACCTTTATCGTGTTGCACCATGTTGGACATGGAGACGGCGCTTTTTGCCGATTATAGCTCATCCTGAAAGTTTGTACAACTGTTCCTATGGTGAAGCCGTAAATAAAAGTCTGCATTTGGTTGTTCAGTGTAATTTGTGGGATGCTATATACCGGTTTGTCTGGCACCAGGTCATAAGGCTCTCTTTTACCTTGGAACAAAATCTGAACTATTTAAAAAGGTCAAAAGTTCCCAGTGCTCACTTTTGAGGGTGTATAGAAAGCCAGCTCTACAAAGGTTGCTTTTATAGTGGCATGAAACAAAAGTGTGGTACAACGGATGCATTGAATTAGCTGTACAGGGTTACAACTATGGCCTGGATCTGTACAATTATTTAGCTAAGCTAACGTAGGGCACTTTGTGTAGTCGAGTCATCATTCAACAAAATGGTAGCTTTTCACTTTTTCCACTCAAGAGTTGGTTAGCAACATACATTTTTGGTTGCAGGATTTTGCGCTTGACATATATGCGGTATGTAGGATAAGGAAGTCGTGTCTGCTCTTCTTATACTAACTTTTAAGAGCAGTCACATGCAGTGTACTAGCTCCTGTTCGTTTAGATATGCCGTAAGCCCTTGAGACAATGGATAGATTGAGCCACTAAAGGCGCCAGTAATGCAGTCAGCGCCTGGTGACTTAAGACCACTAAACTGGCCTTGCTGCTGGGGGGTGGGGGGGTATGAGTCCCAGATTGGTTAATGCGTTGAGCGGAAATGTGCTAGTATGACTTACTTGGAGGAAGGGAGTGAGGAGGTAAAGCTTTGGATTGTGTTTAGCATGCCAACTTCTTCATGCCAATATCTTGGAGTGTTTCCTGTGGTTTTTGTGGATGTCACCTACATCTCTGCTTAAAAAGGACATCAACTTAACAATACATAGATATTTGAGAAGGGTTATCGGTGACTGGTTTAGTGTTTTCATTGTAATTTGCAGTGAGCTTTTTTTCAACAAGATATTTTGCTCTAGGATGGCATTAGACCTAGAAAGTCACATTTTTTTCTTTGTCTTTTGAATAATTAAGGTGAGTCAGCATGCGTGCCAGAGGATGTAAATACATAAGGAACATGAAGCACAAAGCCCTAGGTCAGTCTATTGAGTAAACCTTTAAAATTTATAGTCAGAAACTCTCTCACAATGCAAAGCTGTTCCCACCCTGTGTTGTCTATTTGGATCATGTGTTCACGGGAATAACGCTTTCTGCTTCCTTCAGGAGATTTATTGGTGCTTTTAAAAGTATAATAATGTTTCTGCCATTTGAAAAGGGTGTAATAATGCTTTTCTGGCTATCATTGACACCTGAGGTAGTGGTCTTTGAGGTCAAGATATGGATTCTAGTTTTACGTCAGCGCCTCAGGTGGTATCATACATTTAATTATGTTGACTTGAGAAATGATTTTCTGTAGAAATATAATCACAGGGGAAGAAATAATGCAAAATGGCTTACAGCAGTTTTTTTTTCACTGTAATTTCAATTGTACGTATCTAAACCAACACCCTGTAGTCCCATCCTTCAAAGCCCATGAGAGTTAGACTCAGCTGGAGTTTGCTTTTTAAAATATGTGCCTCTGGAAAGCTTCAGGTCCCAGTACTCTTTCGTCTCTCATCAGCACTTTTTCATCCATCACATGGATTATCCATTTATCTTGTTTTTTTTCCCCCCCAGCTCATTGGGATCCACATGTATTCCTTGGCAGTTGTGCATAGATGCTTTAAAATTGGCATGAAACGGGAGTTGCGATAGTTTTTTGTTTGCTATTACAGCGATCTCACATGAGTGACAGACTGTTCGGCCCTCATGCCAGTAAACGCATCATGAGAGAAGAGAAGATGGATGGGGAGTTATTTTGATTAAAGATTATGAAGGCACATGAAAGTTTAAAAAAATAATAATGATGTACAAAGATAAATTATTTAAAATAAAAGAATAATATATAAGTATAATAAAAAGTCAAGAATAAATAAAAGTCAAGCATATTTTCCTATTTCAATTGTATGGTCGGCGTCGGTCACAGTGCCTTTTAATTGTTGTTTCGGATTATTCAGTTACAAATTAAGCATTGGATGTAACATTATGACCCTGGTTAGTTGCCAATGTTAGAGTATTGGATATTGTGAATGCACATTTCTCTCCTTTTTTTCAGATTACCTTAAATTTAAGCAGATCTAAAAAATTATACAAACTTGACTGTACATTATAATTTGTTTTACGTTTATTTCTCATTTATTTTTATATCCTGTAGCTCTCTAATATCACCCATTCATTGACATTTGTTGTATACTTTGGCCAGTATAAACACTTAGACATGTCTCAGAACATCTTAATCGCATAGCAAAAGCCTAGCATCATTATGGCAATTTTACTCAAATGTTTTCCGAAAATGTACAAATCTAGTTTACTCAATATATGCCGAAACCTCTTTAAGTCAATTTTACGCTGTTTGCCATTCAAGCGAGAGACTGTTCGGTGATCAGTACAATGAGTTCTTGAGTTGCGACAGCATCTCTCTTGAGAGCATCCAGGCGGAGCGTGTGAATTTGTGTCATAGGGTGAGCAGGGCCATCACGGTATTCAGCGGGCTTTGTGCACATGTTCCCGACAGCAGCCGTGATGAGTGACTCACTGAGCGAACATGAAAAATTCCAGACAGGAACACACTGCACAGATCATCTGGCCCTTATGAACAAGCTCAAATAAATTGTACTACTTGAATTTATAGAAAGTGAAGGAATGTTTAATTTGCTCACATCTTACTGAGAGTGAACTGGGAAAACCACAAAATAGGCCCGTATTCTTCATCTTCTCTTGGCTATGTTATATACACGTACATGACATGCCCATAAAGATCTAGAATCTCCCACGGCCGTCCGATGGAGGAGTGTCATGGCAGATGTCCCTGTTAAGCACCAGAGAGACAGGCTCAAATAATTCAGCGGATGAATAGCGCCTTGTTTGCCGGAGACGTTTATTTTCTCATAAAAAAAAGATGTAAAAAGGGAAGAAAAAATGGTGCTGTTTGCCACCCACACTGTTTGAAAATTTTCACACATAGTAGCTGGGTTTACTTGCGACAGTTTGATTTATGCATGATTGGATTTAACATTGCTTGGGTTTGGAAAAACATAAAATATATATATATATATATATATATATATATATACGCATACATATACATGTATGTGGATTTTTGTATGTATGTATATGTACCATTCTTATATTTTTTCATCTATAGTACATATAAAACTAAGTCATTTATGATAATCTGCATTTTTTATGAATTAAAAAAAAAATTAGTAATCTGTAGCTCAAACAGTGTTCCTTGAATGCAATATAAGTCGCTTTGGATAAAAGAGTCTGCCAAATACATAAATGTAAATGTAATGTTAAATAAACGTAAAATGTTAAATAATGTCTATGCACGCTCATCACCAAATGGTGGTTGAAAAAATCAAATACCTTTTAAATTGGTTTTCAAAATTAACGCCCAGTCTGCCATTGTATGGTAAAACAGGTAGTCTTGCGCCAGTCGCCATTGGTCGAAGCAGAGGTTTACGTTTCAGACCTCTCAAATAAACAGCAATGTTAAAGTGCTCCAGAGTCACAGTGTTTATACTTGACTGGGAAATCAATCCACAAATGGCCTAGTCATAGTTGTTTCTAAACATTCAGCTGGGATAGAAAGCATTTTAACCTCAACAAAATGACACGCACTATCCTTAAGAATGCTGCTTTACACCCTTAACAGTTTTGTCTCAACCTAAGGGAACTGCTGGAAACACTGTACATGGCTATACAAAACCATGGAAAACCTACGCGTCTTGAAATCCAAGTATAGATCATGGCTGTTTTCAGGACCATTGGATGTGTTGGGAGTAGGAAGAGGTCATGAAGATAGACTGGGTTGTAAATGTCACCTTGTAAAAGCTTGCAAACAGACAAAGGTCAGAGGTTGAACAACAACCAGACTTGAAGAAGTAGCTTCACTGAGAGGCCAGTGTTTGCCATCTGAAAGAAGCAAGAGCTCCAACATTAACAGAAGAGTAGTTGTCTTTAAATAGAGCCGAGTTTGGCTGGGGAGACTTGAGATGTATTTGCAATGATTTTTATTAATGATATTAGTATCAGTACATATTCAATATCACTTCATGTTTCCTAAACCTAATGCTAGAAAGCTAGTTTTGCATTCACTTCCCTGTAACGAATATGAGCAGATAAGATGAGTTTGGACAGATAAGGGGTCATGACATGGATTTTTTTGTTTGTTTTAATCTTAATGTGTTCATTGAGGTTGCCAAAAAAAAAAATATATATATATATAAAAGGTATTATTTTCAGCCCTCATTTTGATCATTATTTCATGTCTGAAATATGCATTTTTAAGAGCCGGTTCATTTGAGGCATGTCTGCAAATGGCCACTGTTATGATTGGCTTAATGTCATTGCATTGCAAAATGTATCAACAACCCCTCATTACTGCACGCAAGTGATTTGAAAACGTTATCCATATAAAAATAGTCATTTACAGACAGAGCATTAGGAAATTGTTTGCTTACTGTGTGCGCTGCCAAATCCAATACAGTTGGCTTCTTTTGTCTTTCTACAAACGTTTTTTCAAGCTGTTTAAACAGGATTCGTCAGAACTAACATTCATTTACTCTTCCATTTGCCCTATTGTCAGCAGAGTCAAGCACGTGGAATTTAAATGACTAAAAAAGCCAGTAGGCAGAGCATATGGTGTGATGATGTATAACTATTACCGTATTTTTCTGCATATAACCCGCGGGTTATACCAGATTTTATACCAGATTTTTTTTTCGTTCTTGCGAGGGTTGTTGTCTCTGGCGCTTGTCCTATCACTCTGACAGCTGTCGCTTATAGGTTGTCTGACCTGTCAATCATGCAAGAAGACGTGATTGGCTGTGCTGCCATGAGGGCGGGCTCTTCTCATCTCATCCGATGATCAACACCTGTAGAATCGCTTCTTAAGGGACGAGCTGCTTCACAGCGGGAGAGACTTCTTTTTCTTTCTTTTCTTTTTTTTCGCGCACAAGCACTGTGTACCGAGCCTGAACAGTTATGGATAATTGACGTCATGTGAACAACATTCGAATCGTAAACTTGCACAAAAACATTCATCAATCTATGGGTGCGGGTTATATAATGGTGCGGGTTATGCCAACAATTTTTTACACAAAAACACCAAAACCCGCGGGCTATGTGAGGGTGTGTCTTATCTGCGTCTTCGGGTTATATGCGGGAAAATGCGGTAGTCGATTTCTTGATCTAGAGGCAATCATATGAAATTTGCATGTATTTGCTCGTGTGATGTCACAGATCCCACAATATCCAATTTAGCCATTTTTGGAGCTTAGGTTCTTTATGAGGAAGATGTTTTAAAATGAAACGTGCAGGACTTTTTTTAATGGTACAAAGACCTATCAATTAAATTGTTTTTATCATCCAGCTTTGTTGTCTTGTTTTAGTTTTTCTTCAAATATATTTGATGCATGTGAATGTAACTTTACTATCAGCAGCCTCTAGTGACACCAATGGTTTCCCATCTTTTTCTGACTCCATAGAGCTGTAGGTTACCCACAGTACACCACTTAACACCCAATGGTGCTTTGAGTTATTTTAGTGTGTGCTCTCTGTCAGATGTGGCGTGAAATGATGTGAGGGGTGAGTGGCAACATGAAAAGAGTGGCAGCTTGAATAGATATGTTAAGAGTCTGGGGCCCATTGCTAGCATGCAGATGAGTCCTCGGCCCTTTTGAACTTAGGTTGTTAGCATTCTTGTCCATTGATTAAGAAGAACCTTGTAGATCAGACAGCTGTAATGAAGGACGGAGGAAGAAAACATGTAAAATGTGCAGTTGGTTTTATAAAAAGGAAGATTCAGGATGCCCTGAGTCTTTGAAATGTCTTTTGAGGGAAATAGATTTCAACTTCAAACGATGCAGGTTTTTTTGGTTTTGTTTTGGGTGGAGTGGTTGTCCTTAATTCACCTTTTCATCATTATTTCTGAACTGCTATCTACCTGCTACCTACAATAAAAAAAACGACTAATTTTATATAAAGTCAACAATATTATATATTTTTTTTTTTTTTGCATTACAAATTTCCCAACAAAGTTCTCATTATCGTAATGCATCTGGAGTCTATTCTATTCACTGATTTATTTGAGGCTTTTTTCTATCCTTGTTGATTATTCTCAGTACAGTTAATGCAATGCAGTAAATAATACGTCTTTCTTATTCAAATTAAAGACAGTACATATATAACACTAAATGTTTATTTTTTTTCCCAGTACAGTAATGACAGTGGTGTTGAAAAATGTACTTAACTATGAAAATGTAACGAATAAAGTGCACTTGTTCTTGAGAAACTCCCACACTGATTTAATGTTGATCTATTTTGTAATTTCTCTAACACTTTTGTTTGTAACTCCAGTATATCCTCCACTTTGCAACCTCCAGTTTCCACCTTTCTTCCTGTGATATCACAGCACACGCCATCTTTAGTTTGGAGTGTGTCACAAGGTTCTCCTATGTTTCTGATTGAACGGAGCAGTCCAGAGGTGGCACTTAGATCACTGTGGGCAGTATCACATGTTATTTTGCATCTGATGGCAAGAAGAAAGCCTTTGTCAAGGACTTTATTGGATTTGTGCCCCTGTCTTTTTTTCTAGATGGAAGTGAGCAGGGAGAAGGAATATAGGCAAAGTAAGACCGTTAGTACCAGTGGTGAGCTGCTTTCCACTTGACTGGAATGGCTGACTTGGCTATTACAGGACATTGGGGGGGGGGGGGGGGGGGGGGGGGGGGTGATTAGGAGGCCATGATGGTTGATGCCATCATTTTAGTAGTAGTATTGTATCAAATTCTAAAACATCTGTTAACTGGCTACATAAACTTTATCATGGTCCAGTGCTATTCATCTCAAATTGGCCTACAAATAAGCAGATTGATCCAACAGCCGGATATCAGCCTTACCACTATTCCTTTCAGCCCAATATAGAACTTAAAGAGATCGGCTGGAAAGGATTTGCTAAGCCTACTGTAAATGTTGTAAATTCTGTTCAGCAGGCCTTTATTTATATATAAATATATATATGCAGGTATAATTATAAATTATGGGTGTAATGACTCCTCCCTGTTCATGTCGGTCTACAAAAATAAAAATCAGGGTTACAAATCCAATAAAGTTCTTGACAAATTTTTGTTATCTGATACAAAATAACATTGCCACCTCTGGACTGTTCTGTTCAGAAACCGCTCAGGAATAACATAAGAGAGCCTTGTGACTCATTCCAAACTAAAGATGACATGTGCTGTCACGGGTATAATTTATAGCTTCTAAAACGTTTTGGAGAGGAGAATAGGCAAGTAAAATTAAGGCTTATTGTCTTTGCAATCAATCACCAGGCTTGTGTAAACATATCAGTAACAATAGTCTCAGGTTGCCTAGCCAGCTGCTCTCACAGTCAGACCAGTTAGATCCCCACCCTCCATGCAAGCCGCCCACCCCTATAGCCTCTCTAATTAACTACCCTCAATTAAACGCTAATAGGCTGATTAACAGACCCTCGGTCGTGAAGTAATAGGCAGTCGTTTCCTTCTAGTTGCCCTCGGTAATGCAGACCAGGCCCCGGGCCTGTTAATTACAGCCCACTTTGAGTGCCCTCAGCAGATCCTAAGGAAGCAGGGTCCTAAGAAAATGTAGCCTGTCCAAGTCAGGAAAGTGTGGTGGATGTTGAAAAAGAACATGTCTGCATTATGGATTGTTTCAGCCATCTGTAACTCAAAATGGGATCCAAGAAGAGAACGCGACCACAGAACACTTTCTGCGGTAAGGCCACTTGTTGACTTTCGCTAGGCTTTCATCCTGTGGCTCTGAATATCACAGTAAATCAATAGGAATGGACAAATCATTATTGAATTTTATGCATGTAAGGAAACTTTTTTCTTTTTTTTTGTCGTCTGCACATAGTCTGTGATTTCTACCAAATATGGTATTAGGGGGTCATGAGTACACATGAACACAGTCTTGCTGTTTTAAGACTTGGAAATAAAGGTAATTTTCTGCTCACTCCCTCTTTTTATGGACGTACAACCGTAGTGATCTTGTAAATGTACTTTATTGAATGTCTGTTCTGTAATTTAAGCTTGGTGTTCACCATATTTCAGCAGCTAGCTCATGATTAAAGTAAGCACGTCGCAGCCCAAGCTGAGAATTGAAGTCCTTTTTCCTGTCATAACTCACTTGTAAAGTACAAGACTCTTCTTTGTCCCTCCTCTCAACAGATATATAGTTTTACTGTGCTCAACATGACTGTTGCAATGCCAAAAGATATGCAGACTTGAATACTTGGCCAGTGCAATGTAAACATGTGACCCAACTATGAAGTGTGCATTGTTGGGTTACTGCACCAGTAAGTTACCAGTAGGGGCCTGTTTGATTTCCAATGTCTTAGAAATTAAACCAGGTGTCCTAAGACATTAAACCGTTCTGGTGTCTAGGTATACACATCGACACGTTAAGAAAACTGTGCGTTAGAAGTTGTAACCGATGTCTCACATCAAGGTTTTTCTCAGAATTAAACTTCAGATGAGATTCAGGACTTGTCCTGAACTCAGACACCAGATCTCTTGTCATTTTTGGGGTTTTCTGGCCTAAAGTCTCAGCTCATGGAGAAGTGAGGTCAATATTAGTCCATTTGAGTCTTCTCTTGTGCTACATTTGACACATGGTTGGTTTGAATTTGATGGTTTAGATCTTTGCATTTGCAGGCCTCACTCATCAAACTCCTTTTAAATCCAGACAACATGGGTTGGTGTAGAATTCCTTAGTTTCTAGCCTGACAAGCTTTCTTTTCAAGAGTCCTTTAAGAAAGCGGTCTTTCACACGCCAAACAAAGTGGAACCAGCAACCGCTGTGCACTCTTCTCATGCAAATGAGCGTAAGTAGAAAACACTATTCCTAAGTCATGTTATTGTCCTTGTGGGACCTACTGTTCCACTGAAAGAGATGTACTCCTTTCACACATACCTTCTCCATTTAATTGTAGACTTCCTATGTCTTTCAGTTTAGCAACAGAGAAATTTGTTTGGCCTGATGCAACAAAGTCGATACTGGGCAGAAAACAAATATATTCTTCTTTTGTATCACTACGTAGCCTACTTTTATGTCTAGCCTCCATCCTTAATAGCGGTTCAAATTTTTCCTCAACAAGAGTGATTCACCCTCAAGATAGTTGCCATGGACCACTAGCTGAGTTTCAATTGGCAAAAGTATAATGAATTTAACGTAGAATTTTGACAAGGTTTCAGCCAGAAACTAGGCAAGAAATCAGATGCTTGGGCAAGTTCATTGTCCTGTTGAGTATTCTTGATATGTGTTCTTTGTTACTTAACGGTTGACCTTCAAATGCAGGGATATCCAATCCTGATCCTGAAAGCATGTTCCTGAGCAAGACTGGACAATGTGCGGTTCGATTAGCTAACCATAAACATGTCGACAGTTTAGCTTTAATTTGCATGCTCTGCACAATTGTTTCTTTGCCTATGGTAGTAGCGATGCGCCAATGTCCATTAGCAATACGTTTTTATATTCGAAACCCAATAACTAATAAACAAATTAAGTTTTTATATGACATTTTTTGATAGCCTGGTTACAAAAAACCACAGACGTTGACGCTGCTGCTGACTCAACAGCTAAACAAACCACACAGTATTGTTACTTTTGTGTCTCATTTTATAACTAAAGTACTGGGATAAAACGGCATAGTTTGGATAAAAAACACTGCTGTCTTTGGAAGCGATCAAAATAGAGCAAACCACCTTTTGAAAGTAACTTGGCGATTCAAGTAATGATTGTATCGATTACATTATGCCATCAGATTCTGGATAAATTGAGAATCACAATTGTTTTTTGGTTTCAAACAGAAATCTCTATTTTCCCAACAGACAACTACACAGAACAACATTGGTACTTACTAGACATTCTAACTTAATGTTATTTGCTGCATTGTTTAATCAAAAAGAATTATAAAAAAAACTCAGTTTGAATGAATTATTCAATGACTCGCTCATAATTATATGAATCAGCATTTTTAATGAATCTCTTGAATGAATGGCATGAAGTTGAACTTGGATACTTAGTACTTGTGGCTTATAAGATGGTTAATAGGTTTCCGGTAGCTCAAACAATAAAGCGGGGGGCTCGCAACGCCAAGGTCATGGGTTGGATCCCTAGGGAAAACAAGAACTGATTAGAATGTCAATGTGTACCTTGAATGCAATGGAAGTCGCTTTGGATAAAAGCATCTGCCAAATGCATAAATGTAATGGGTTTCATATCAAGTTGGGTCAAGCCATTTTCAGTTTTTAATAACGTTCCAGACACTGCTTTATTGAGATGTATAGTCTGGTGACAGAGTGCATGTTTCTTGTGAACTGGTTATTTGAACTGTTTTGGATTATTCTGGAAATTAAAACATGTGCAACTCAAGTACAATACTGTCCTCCAAGAGCATTTCAGACAATAAGTCAATATGGACCACTGTTTAAACTTTCACCTGACCGCAGGCAAGTTTTAATTTATTAGTTTTCCGACCGAAATCTAGCCAAATCATTTCACTTTTATTCATTCTTTTCCATTCATCATCAACCTCATATGTTACTCTGACTGTGTGAAATCATTGCAGTGTTTGAGTTGGCCTGACCTCAGAGCGATGTGGAACTGAATAAAGAACGGGAGAACTTCTGGACACGCTGTGACTGGTTTTTGAGGGTCAAAGAGAGGCAAAACAACAGAGGGTTCGGTCAAAGTCTTGCGCTCGCACTGCAGACGGGCCTTTGTGATGGAGTTCGACAGTGTGATGGGGAGTCATGTTGAGGGTCAGACCTTGGAGATGTCGAAGAAACGTTAGGTCAGACATGAAACAGATGGATGGATTGAATGGCTGTTGGTGGGTTTAATGGCTGGAGGAAAGGCGGTTTAGGGTGGAGTAGTATGAGAATGGATATAATGGATTCTGTTGGACTGGGTAGGTGGTGTTAAATAAACCTGGCCACATCTGCAGCAGGGCATCAGGTTTCTCACGCGCCAGGCAGCTTGACAAGCGCTCCTTTGTAGACTCTCTCTCCCCTCACCTCACACTCTCTCCGCACCACTGTCCTTTTCTTCCCCTCTTTCTCCTGCAATGTCCCTTTCTCCTCCTCTCTTTTAATCCTCAATATCCCTTTCTTTCTTTTGCCCTTTTATTATGGTCTTTTTCACTTTTCCTTTTTCACTTTTTCTTTCCTTTGCTCTTTATTTCTTACTACAAACATATGGATGTCACTTTCTTGTGAGTTGGTTTTGCTCTAATTATATGCACGTTGTGTTGTAAATGTACTGCGAATTGTATTTGTATTGTTGAAATTCTTTTTTTCTTTCGTTTGCCCTTTTTGTTCCCTTTTCTTTCACTTTCTTTCCATTTTTGCATAGTAGATGTTAAAACAGGTGGAAAATTCCTGTGTTTTTATTACGAGAGGGACCTAACAGTTTCTTTTCTATGACATCCTATTGTAAGCTTTCTTCTAAGCAGGTTATTAGCAGGAATATGATTTTAAGGAAAGAACAGGAGAGGAACAAATCTCTCTAATCCAAATTGAGAGATGCCCACTTTAAATGCAGAATGAGACAGCGTGGAACTAATCCATGAACTCCATAAACGTCAATAGAAGAAATGAAGGCAAAATCCCTTTTTTATGAAACCGTGAGAGAGGAGACATGACAAAACTGTCTTGTAAGTGTTGATGTGTTCTTATGTCAGTATTGTTATAAGATATCCTGTCATAGGTAGAGGAGTTGGTCTTGAGTTAAACTTTCACTTGATGTTGCCTAAAAATCAATAATGTGTTTTTAGTGTCTTGTTTCAAATGAGATGTTTTCTTTATCAGGTGAACATTAAGAAAAGCTTGTTACTAACTATGTGATACTGCTGGAAAAATTCCTTGATTTGGAGCCAGAAAAATGTAAATCCTCTTCCAGCTGTCTTCCGGCTGTACGTCTGCTCTGGATCTAAGACAGAGCAGAAAAGCACAGGAAACAGCACCATGGATTGGAATTTTCTCTAATGCCTTGAGAAAGATCAGAATCTACTATTGTAGATCTTAAAATGTGTAGTTCCGAGTTCCGTAAACATCTCTTCAGTTAGCACTTCATGTAAACTGGTTACGAGCCATTTGATTTGTTAGTGTTGTTAATATGAAAAATACTTGTCCATACCTTTCCCTCCATCGCTAATATTTAAAAAAATTATCACTTTTACTAAGCTTAGAAAATGAGAACCACATGTTTGGCCACATTCTGAAAGTAAAAAGTATGTGTGTTAAATAAAACTCGCTTTTTCACAAACTTGTGCTTGTCCACATTCCTCTCTGAAGGCCCATGATTCTGGTGTGATGTTTTTAATGTCGACAGTTAAGGATGAAACGATAATCTTTAAGTGTCTGGGCTTTGACTTTCATGTCTTATCGGCAAAATCTAATTTTCATTCCACAAGAGCTGACCTCGGATGAATGTTAGGGCTTTGATTGCTTTGACGTGTTAAAAATAATCCAATGTAGGTTGTGACCTTTCCAATCAAAACCAAATGGAAGGTATAAAAGCAGTCTTTATGGAACTGTTGGCTTGCTCCTACTGCATTTTTGTAAGAATTTTTATCTGTTAACGATTGCATAGTCCATCCATAACTCTGTTTTGGCAGATTGGAATCTGTCAATGACTGGTTTATTTTTCAAACCTGTCCAAGATCCTTTAGGAATTTCTTTTATTTTTGCGTATTTTTACAGTATATCTTTATTTGTATGTTTTTAATGCTCTTAGATCAAGCAAATTGAAATTAAACTCATAATCAGTTTGAAATGCCCACTTTTCACAGGCAAATCCATTCTCAGTGGTTGAAAATTGTTTAATATTCTTTCATTAGAACATTTTAGAACTAAAATGAGTTGCAAATGCAGTTTTAAGTTGATTTTAAAATGATGTATTGATTTATGTCAAACAGGTTGTATTTGAGTAGTGTTGAAAATAATTGAGGTTCATTTGCCATATTTACCGTATTTGTCGTATATTGTTGACGACCTCAGATAGACTTCTTGGAAGAGAGCTGTTTTGGAGGCAGCCCAACCATTCTTCAAGAATCTTTGTCAGCACTTCCAAACACCGTAACATCTTGCGTGTTCTGACTATCTTTATCTCTTTGCACAGTCCTTAGAATGTCGGTCAACTTTTGTAAGCATTTGTTGTAGGAATGAGCAGACTGGTGTGTGATCAAGCGGCTCTTTCATGTGCGACTTTCGGACGACTCTGCTCTCCAAGATGCCCTAACGAAGCTGAGGGTAATCAGATGACAAGGTACGCGACTGGCCTCCAAATCACCAACCTTTCAGATAGAGCTCTGATTGAATGAAAAAAAAAATCAGTCTTGTCTCTATGCCAGGTCTCTGAATACTACAAGGATGCATGTCTCAAATGTTGGCTGATGTTTGATGCCTTATGGTTTCCTTGAATGGATTTGTTTAATTTTTGTACTCAAAACTCAAAATTCTTTTCTCTATTATTTGACCACTTTATAGTAGAGGACTGTCCATTTTGGCTCATGTTAAGCAAAAATGTGCGGTTTTTACAAATCCATGCTAAAGGGTCTTGCAATTTGCTCCTAGGTTTAGTACTCAATATGAGGACTATGTCATGTTTAAAGCCACAAGTGTGCGAATTGCTTCACTTATTCCATTGTGGCGAAGTCTCTCTCTAGAATCTAGAATCCACCAGGCCATATATTTTCATAGAATGGCTTAGGAGGACCACTGAAGTCCTTTAGAAATGTTTGGCAACCATAAGGAGGGTGAAACATGCTCTTGCAACTACTGGAAATGTTTTGCTTGTGGTTGGACAGGCTCATTTATCATGAAGTCAATTAGATAGAAGGCCACAGACTGGCTTGGTAAGTAGAAGAGACTGTAATTTAGGAATACGAGAGGCAGTCCTTTGTCAAATGCTTGTGTTTCGGTAATTCTAGTCTAACTCTCTGGCCGCACAGTAGTATGTGGGTGCTGGCGGTGACGTGCGGCCGATGAATGAGATGACGTGATTCACGAGCTGTGGGGTTCCAGACGCCTGACTCCAGTTTGGACCAAGTTCAGTCGTGGGCTGTGTGTTGCAAGCATGTAGCAGGGCCAGTGCAAATTTAAAAAAATTTGCCATACATTTTTGTTTTTGTGTCTGTGTGTCCATGCATTCCAGCCTCTCAAATGACCAGAGAATTTACTGACTCACCCAAAATGTATTTTCTTCTTTCTCTTGCTTACATTTTCTTTCTTTTTTCCTGGAAACTGTACTTTTGATTAAAGTATATTTTAATATTTTTCTGGAAGGAAATGTGCAACCTTGAGGTTCTCCGATTGAAAAGACCAAAACAGAATGACCTAAATGCTACGTCTACAGAAACTAATGCCAGAAACCTTAAAGACCTCTGAAGTGTTTTGATACTATTTTAGAATACTTTTCAGCCATTATCTAATGCTCACTTAAAATCAATCTTTATAAACACTAATTTAGTAGCACAGTTTAATATAATCTTTAACAAATCTTAAAAATGATTAATCATTTTCACATGCTATAATATTGTGATGACTAAATTCACTTTTTTATTTTTTATTAATATGTTAAGAATTTAAATATTCATGTGTATGTGTGTATGAGTATATATTTGACTGATGGGCATGAACTAAAAGTCTTCAATCTATCCTGTGCCAAATATCCCTTTATCTAAATGATGTGACTTTACTGAAGTATTTTTCCCTGACCTAGCACAGGAATTAGCACACAGTACTTTTAATCCCACAAGGATGAACATGTTGCAGTGTAAATACACATTACTTACGCTTACACATGCTCATCGAGTTGTTACATGATGAATTTCACATATGGCTGCCCTTCTGATGTGAACAGTTCGCAGTACTCTGGGTCAGAGTCGGAATTTCTTTCATAACTGGACTTTTGTGCGAGGAGGGATTGTGTCTGTTTTCAGGTCTGCTTGTGATGAGTAGTTTGTGAATGCTTGTTTGTGTTCTCACCACAGCTGTGTAAAGCCCATATGGGCTTGTCGGTGTTGATACGAGTCTGTTGTGTAACTTCTGAACAGGACTGCACGTGGATTTGCCGCATTTGACGGCTCTGTTTTCATTGGCTCTGCTGTTGTTGCTGTGGAATCAGGTGGCACTTTAAGTTCCCAGATGACTGTGCATCTCTACCTTATTCACTCGCCTACTAGAGACTTCTCTCTTTTATGGTTTTTCTCAAGGTGTTTATGCTGCAAGAGGACAGTGCATCACAGCACAAGTAGATAAAAACAACTTGGTAAAACTATCATGTATACAAATTTCCCTTACATTTACATTACCTTTACCGTCATTGCTGGATTTGTTAATGTTTAAAAACTTTTCTATTAATTAAAAACTTAAATGTTAGCTTTAACTAAATAATATTTATATTTAGAAAATAACATTAATTTATAATCTGTTCTTTATAACTATTGTGTTGCCTAAGTTCAGTAGTAGCATTTGAACTGATTTTATATATACAGTGGTACCTCGAGATACGAAATTAATCCGTTCCGAGGCGGCCTTTGTATAATGAGTTTTTCGTATCTTGGAACACATTTTACATGTAAAATGGCTAATCCGTTCCAAGCCCTCCAAAAACACCCCATTAAATTTCATAATAAAGCTAAATTGACCTATAAACAATGAAATTACCTAAAATGTCGAAGCTTACCTTTCGAGTGAGGCTATCTCCGAAAGTGGCGGCTGAGGAGGAGGAGGACAAACACATAAAAAATGTAAAGTTTCGGGTGCGGAGTGGCTGAGCTAAAGCACGCCAGCACGAACGTATAGAAGATGCATGATGGGAGGGATGCTGTCCAATTAGAGAGAAGGATCTCATGGCTTGGCTAGCATCAGGAACCAATGGGAGAGCAGGAGGATGGTGGTGAGTCTACTATAACTAAGATGGCGGCGTGCGGCGCGAGTTTCAAAATTGTTATGGGGCGAATCTCGGACTTTCAGAAACCTTTCGTATCTTGAAAACTTTTCGTATGTAGAGCAGTAAAATTTTTCGTCTTTGCTTTCGTAACTTGGATTTTTCATATACATATACATATACATACATACATATAATAAACATTTTTTTATTTATTTTTAAATGGTTTTGTTTCTATTGAAAACTTTTAATACTGTTTTTTTGTTCTTTTCCATAAAATTAAAATAATGGATGGTTTTTAAAAACATTTTATTCAATAAAACGCAATGTCTTATATATTGTAAATATAAAATGTTAATTTTTTTTCTTTTATGTACTGCTGTATCAGTTATCAGCCAATCATACAGGGTCCCCCCCACACACATTTCTTCTTCTCAGTATATATTGTCACTCCCCAGCACTAACATGTATGCATAGTTCTTATATAAAATAATATTTTCTTTACCTTGTATCATTCTCTTTCATGTTAGCATAGAAAAATCCTAACCAGAGTTTGCTAGCAGCAGCTGGTCAGAAAACACATGACACACTGACTCGATTAAGTCCTTGTGAGTGCTCTTTTTATATCCTTACCCATGATGTCTTCCCTTCATTCCTCGTTCATAGCACAGTCATGCTAATAGACAGATCTTTGTTTAATGTACACACAGGTCCCAAAGTGGCTGATCTCTGGGCGCATACAAGAGCGGAATTAGAGGGAAGATGAATTTGGGAATAAGCAAAGATGTAGCGAGCAAACTCTTGGGATAGAAGGGGCAGTGAACCAGTTACAACATTCTGACATTGGGATCATTTGGAGGGAGTTTATTAATTAAACAGATTTATAATACATCACACACATGAAAACACAATTACACTTTCTCTCCTTTGTGAAGCACCTTAGGCATAAACTTGTGCCTAATGAGGCAGACACTTCCCCAGCTTCAACAATGAGATGAAACGAAGCTTCTTAAAGCCCCTGAACCGCTGCTAGTGATAGCTCAGTACATTAACTTAATCAGAAATCTATCCTGTGCTTTCTTCTCTGTGGAAGAAGGTGAAATCTGGTGTAATAGACTTATTTAAAGACATTATAGTGGAGGAATATTAACTAGAAAATTCAGAGTTGATGCAATTCAGATGTTTAATTGCTTTTTTTATGGGATTTATTAAGTAGAGGATTGGATAATGCAAGTGTTAAGATATGCAACACTAAAACTTCGTTTTCTTTTTTCCTTTCCCCTCTTTCTGTGACTTTTAATGTTCTACCAACAGTCAAAATAGTTATTTAAAAAAAAAGAAAGGATTAATTGTACATGTTCAGTGGGTCAAGAACAAATAAATGTAGAGCTTGTGGTCTGCACTAGGAATCATGTGACACTGACGGAATGGCTGTGTAAATTAAGCTTTGGCATCACCGGAATAAATTACTGTAGTATACATTTTCTAAAAATAGTTACACTTTTAAAATGGGTTTTGCTTCATATTCTTTTCTGTCTGTCTAGATAAATTCAAGAAAGTATTCTGTGTGTGAGTTTTGAGCACTGATGTTTCAATAAACCGAAAGTCTACATGTACATTTGCTGTGTTGACTCCAACCAGCCCACAAGATATTGCTCCCTTTTTTTTCTCTAAAATGTCCTTTTTTGATCATTGATGCAACTCGGTAATACTTGTTAATCTTCTTGCTGGATGAAACCTTGTGGTTGATGGGAAAACTGTTCAGGAATTAAAACTGAACTCTGGAAAATTCTCTGAAAATTCTTCCTCCATCACTGGTCAAACTGCCAACATGGCAACTTTTCTGTAAAGTGTATGGAGGAGAATCATAAGAACAGAGAAAGAGTCCAAAGGCAAGGCAAAACAAGTCAGGGACTTCTATTACTAGAGCACCATATTGAGTGTTATTTCCCCCGTTCATTTTTTTAAAAACATTAAGTATTAAGGCTTTGTTTTAGTTGCACACATCTGTCTGGTACATAAAAAGTCTGAAAACCAGACAGTTGTCTTTTAGAATAGGGTCTCTCTCACGCTCTCTCTCTCTCTCTCTCTCTCTCTCTCTTTGTTTCAACTTTGTTTCAACTGTTAATCATGTTCTAAATATATCTTTGTCCTTCAGCTTTGGGTAAAGTACAAGGGATTTCACTTCAGTTGTTTGATTACTGTCAGATGTTTATCTCTAAAGGCATCACCACATGCAAAAACCCACATCAAAATGTAGCGCGTTGAACCTTACAATGGAACACAATGAGCGTGATTGAGTCACAGTGAGGTTAAAGCTGCTCAGAACTGGATAAATCATCATAATCACACCAGATGTCCTGATCCAGCCTCTCCTGAACACCAGCCCAGCGTTCATCTCAGCTGTTCCACTCTGCCCGGCCAAACTCTCCATGCTTTGCTTATCTGCTCATATCGGATTCAGTTTTGAATCACTGCTCACTTGAAGCCAAGCTCAGCTGCTATTCAGCTGGCTGTGTGGTCCACGGGTGCCACATTGACACGCAGTACAATAGACCACCAGTGACAAGGAAAGATGCCCAACTCGCTGCCAGCTAGTTGCTCTAACAGACAGAAGATCTAGTGTTTGGAGGATTGTCTGTTGCAGTTGGATTTACAGCATTTCCATTTGGTGGGGGAAAGAATTATAGTGTATCAGAGACAGAGATAGCCTCAGGTTGGAGTAACGGCCGTGCCAGAAACGAATCCCTAGCCCCACTCCACACCCTAACAGGCTGCTTTCACAACTAATTGCAAAGACCTTTCGGCACGCTCACTACCATCCGTTTTGTCCGTTACTGCAGACAACCCACACTTGCTAAAACTAACATATTTGTTTGAATGTTACTTGTACAAGCTGAAGTTTAGCCATGTGGTAAAGTGTGTTTCTGGATTGTAGCGTTGTTTCTTTAGTTCACTAAACAGTGGCATTTCAGTGCAAAATTCTGAATCCAGTTTTTCCAAATGCTAAATGCACTGAAATAAGTTGTTTCGTTTCATCGTAAACACTCCTGTTTTCTTTGTTAATTATGCTCGTTATAATCTAATCGCTCCTTATTCGCAAAACTCATCACATGGCCGGGAGCAAATAGGTAGTAGACATGGTTTATGTGTGAGGTTATGCAGTAATTCATGCATTCAACTCATGCATTTTTAAGAGTGTTTGGATTGCTGTTGTTGACACGGCATTTGCGCCTTTAGATGATTTGCGTTATTCCTACAGTGAACACTGAATCTCTAGCAGGTAGAAAGTGTGTTCAAATAAACAACATTATCAGCAGGTGCTGTTAATTCTTAGCGATTTGTATGTTTTTATTACTAATTTATCTCCTACAAATGTATCTCCTCCTACATTTTTTTTTTCCACAACTCTGGCAAAGGAACAGCTGGCACACTACTAACGTTTCCCCACACAGCTGTGCTTCTCGTATAACAAGGGTCTGTTTTTGAGTTGTTGTAAGGTAAAGCCAATATGAGACTGTCATTTGGTGCCTTAAGTACGGAATAAAGACTATATTACTTTTACCCTAGCAAATAGCATTAATCCACTCAGAGCACCATTTAAATTTTACTTCTAATTAGTAACAAGCATAAGTACTTGGTCAAAGCAGATTGCTAAACAGCTTGTTTATAGTCAGGCTACACAACACGTGTAAATCGTCTTTTTGCTCTCTCTTCCTTTCTGGTTTTATTGGATTTCTCTTGACTGAGTATGAGATTTGATTCCTTTTTTTTCTTTTGTTGGATTTATTATTGCTTGTTGCCTTTGGTAGGAATAAAGGTTGCAAAAGTTCGCTTGCATAAGGGGCTCAGACCGAATTGTGGAAAATCACACTCACATCACAAGTCCCTAACCGAAAACTCTGGAAGATAGCGGGCCCCTTATCCCACATCAGATGTTTTCGGCAGCTCAGATGCATGACAGGTCAGACACATAGGCCCTTGTGCCAGCCATGTGTTGATTCACAGATACCCTTTCTGTCCGACAGCTCAAAAAAGGGTCATGCTTTGCATTCTTGCCTGGAGCCTCTGTTCTCTGAGGATGACCTTCATGCTATCTGTCTATCAGAAGAGGTCTGAGGGCCAGTGTTGGAGGGAGGGAGGTTGAGGGATGAAGGGGTAACTAGCTGACCTACGAAGCTCACTCGTATCCCAGCTGTGAGCTGGTCACAAAGACCAACGTGAAAGGCTGAATGTTACTGATGTAAGGCAAAGTTTTGGGCATCAGGCATGGAGATGTCATTGAGTCTTGTCCCTATGGATTGGGCTGAGGAAGTGGTTTGAGGGGAAGGGAAAGCCTAGTGGGGCTGGGTCCACTTCAGAGACAAGTCTGGCCCCAACGGGATGTAGCAAGTCCGTTTGATGTTCTGCCACAAATGCAGGTTCTCATGAGCCTTGCTGCAAGCACACACTCACGCAAACAGCTGGATGGAAAATAAAGCAAACGGAAATGTTTCGAGCTATCAAGCGTAAAGCTTCCACATAAGCGCTCAACATGTCAAGTCTGGTTTATTAAATCAGACTCTTATCTTCATGCAAATAGAGCAAAGAAACGAAGGATTATGCATCACCCTGCATTTGGAAAGCTGAGGGGCTCTGCTCCAAATTATTTATTGTGACTTTATCACATCTAAACAGTGGGTGTGGGAACTGAGCTTTCATGTAGACTGTCTATCTCTTTTAAGAATCAAACCTTGTTCACTTTCAAGGGGTTTAAGCCTAGAGCAATGAACGCAACATGGGAATCAGACGTAGGAGGAAAGGAATCGGTCTATTTTAGCTGGATGATTTTACAGATATTAGTGAAGTTTATCAAAAACTGATAATGATACATTTCAGTTCTACTTGACTATAACCTAATATGATTATTTAAGCATTTTTTGTGTAATATTTCTTTCTTTTAGTTTAGGGCTTTACGATATACATTTATTATTATTAGAGATTATCGAAATATTGCAAATGTACATATACTGCAACGAAATGTGAAATCTGCATAAATGCAATATTGCTTTATTTAACAAGGTATCGCATATTGCATTTTTCTTCAATATCAGTTTTAGTGGATCACCAGCAGCATCTTTTCAGAAGATCTTTCAAATTCTTAAAAGTTAAAATTCTCTACCCCCATTATTCTCGCCAAAGGGTGTTCCTCGAGGTCTTGTAAACCCTGATTTGCTAACATGCTGCAGCTAATTGAGAGGGGCTTCTCTCCTTGTACACAATAACAGCTGAGGTCCAGAGATGTCATGCCTGCACTAATCAACATCAACTGCCTGCAAATTACCAACACATGCTGCCCACTTAGTGCTGGAGGTGGAACCCGGGCAAGTGGCTGTAAGTCACACAGAGGACTAAGACACTATAAAGTACTTGAACTGGAAAAGTGTGATTTCCATGTTGGCTCAACCCTGAAGGAGGCCTCGAAGTTTACAAATTTTGAGAGTTTTTGAGTTTACTTGTGTCTTGCATTTTAGACCTTCTTTTTTTCCTAGGATGCACTTCCCATTTTTATAAAAAAAAATATAAATAAAATAATAAATCACGAATCTAGAAGTGACTGAATGATTTTTTTTTTTTTGGATTATACTTTGATTAAAATTTGTAATATGTATCTTTGTCTATTGTGTTATATATTGGCTTACTGTTAATGGCCCAGATGGGAATAGTTGAGTCTTCCTTTGCAATTGGCATAATGTTTGGGACCATCAGCCTACATAATTGACCACAAAGCTGTACACAGTTAAGAAAAATAACATCCATTTCTGTTTTCCCAATTAGCAACTTACTGTTGCAGTCATGATTTAGATTCATGCAAAAGTCCACCCATTCCCCCCTCAGGAACCCATAAATCTTGCTGAACAGCCCAGCCATCAGCATGAGGAAAAGAACATGAAGCATTGACTACTTCACACGCACAGATTACTGCCTTTAATTTCATTAGCAGACCAGCCTCCGCTCCATCTGTGGCTGGCAGTCACAGCATGGACTGGAAACGTAACATGTAAATGAAATTATTCGGACTTTCCCCGCCCCCCTCTCATTTAACAATTTTCACCCTTTTGATTTACGTATCTGCTTCGTTGACATCTCATGTGGTCTGACTTTGCCAGGCTCAGTGGAAGGCCTGAGTTATGACCGCAATAGTTTACATCCAGCTGGAGCTTAGACCGCTCTTTGCCGAGTCATTTTTAATAGGAGAAGCAGATGATCTTATTTTTGGCTTTGCTGTAGGTATATTAACATCATTTATTCCAGACTGGTTTTAAGCTTTTTCTGGTAGGTGGCCTCTGCGGTTGAAGCCAAGTCATCTTGGACACCTAGAAATTTACTGACCACTCCACCCAGCAACTTGTTTTAAATGAATTACAATGAATCTGTCTTGGGTCAGATGATCTGTTGCGTATTATCCATGAAATCTCTTTTATTTTTACACCTATTGTTGCTCTGTTTCTTGACCGATATTAATGGACTCTTACAGTCCATTTGTTCGAGTTTTTTTTCTTCAATAAAGTAAGATTTATTTAATTTCATTATATTCATTTAAATTCATAGCTAAATTTTAACTAGAAAGCAAAGTTTGCCAGGACTTACTACGAACGTTGGCTTGACAAAGTCTTGTTTGAAGGAATAGGAAAAAAGGCCTTGAAGTTTGAGTAATAGGCGATATAGAGACGGATGGATGGCAGATAGGTAGGTAGATGGATGAATGAATGCTTTAGATGACATCTGTTTTGATTTTAGGTACTTTATTGGATTAAATATGTTAACTTCTTTGAACCAGGATTGAATAACATTGGATTGGCCTTGTGAAAAGTCACATTTTCTGTAAGAGATTTACTGTGATTTAATGTGTGGATATAAGGCCAGCATGCTAGGCTCAGTTCTCATGAGTATCCGTGTTCACGGAGCTCAATATTTGCTCGATCTAACCCGTTATCCCTTGCACTAGATTTCTGAGTGCCGTCATGTGCTTTGAAACCCCAGCTGGCATGTGCGCGATTTCATCCACATTAACATATCAAGGCTCTGAGATGTGTAATTTATCAGGCTTCAGGTCTTGTCACGGGAAACAGATACCAACGCTGGAAAGTCAATACGTTTGAAGAGGGCACACTGGCACGCTGTGTAATATTATCTACATGCATGCCTTACTTTGTAGATTTACGCTGATAACCACCAATGACATGGTTCAGTCTTTTGGCATGGCTGATGCTAGTGAACATCTGAGAAGGCTGCTGACTGCTCATTAACAGATTTTATTATTAGCCAATCTCGATTACTGGCATGTCTTCGGTGGGCCTGTGCTTCTGACATGTCTAATAAATTGCCATCCTGTTGTTCTAGTCAGTCCAATCGCTTTGAATTGGAATCCATCTGCACACATGCTTACAGCTGTTTTCGGAAAGTTTTACAAAAGCACAATCGTCTGGGAAGGGCTCAATGACGGTATAATGAGAAGAGCAGAGTCCACATGTTGCATCTGTCACTTTTTCTGAACCCTTAGCTTCATTCTGTGTGGTTAGCAGACCCTAGCTCAATGGCTTTTTGACTCTGGTTCTTGTGTTTGTTTACAACATGTGTTCCTCACCAGCAATGGGCTGCTGCAAACCCCCAGTCTGTTGCTGGTTTTAATTATGGCCAAGTCTGTGAACGCGTTTTTTTTTTTTTTTAAGGCCACATTCATGCTAGCCTGGAGCCTAGCAGACCCTAGCTCCTTACAGAGCCCCTGAACAGAGAGACTCTTGTGCGGCCGTGTGTGAGTGCGTTGGCTCTCATGGGAAAAAATGTGAGAAATGTCTCGGACTAAGAGTTAAGAGTTTGGACTGCTAAGGACCTTATCTTGCACTGTAAAAAAGGTGCAATAATTGTAACTTTAGAGGTACAACAGCATGTCACTGTTGGTAGTACCCTTAAAGTGACAACTCTTTACTTTATCTACCTTTACACAGTGTCTACACTTAGAGTAGTAAAATGTACCCTTAAAATACTACCATGAACCTCTTAGAGGTAAATAAGATAAGGTAAAAAGATATTATTTGAGGGTATTATTCCAGTGACAAACTGTTATATCCCTAAAGATACAAATATTGAACATTTTTAATGAGGGTTTAGAGGCGAGAAATACTTTTTTTTTCTTTCTTTTTTTCGTAAAAGTAGTTAGTTGGCCTCTCTAAAGGGCCAGTCACACAGCCGATCACGCACGAATCACTCACAAATCACGCACAGATTGGGTTTGTGCATGCTTGTGCGTCGAGAAATTGGCCAAATTATTCCATGAACATTCAATGCACGCCTGACGCATGAATCACTGACGGAGCGCGTCCAAACACGCACGCTTCGCGAACGTTCCACCTACAAGCACTTTCAGAATCCACATTGTCAGTGGATGTCAGTGGAATGAACGTGATACGTGCGCGGTTCATGCGTGATATGAATGTGGGGCATCAGTGGACGGACGTGGACGTGCGCGGTTTCGAACCAGTTCCGACGCATAAGCACTGACGGCCGACGCGTGTCCTGCGCATAGTCACGCATACTCGACGCATAAAATACTTACGGCGACTCATGAATAACGCACACCGACGCACAGCTGTGCGTTGGAAAAATTTTGAACCGTTCAAAACTCAAAATCACGCACAAACCGCCTTCGACGCACATCAACTTACTTGCTCCGCGCAGAAACGAAAATCTGTGCGTAATTCGTGCGTGATTCATGTGTTTTCGCTGTGTGACTGGCCCTTAAAGCTGCTATGAAACAATCTGCCTTGTTTAAAATGCTATTTAAAACAAAGGTGACTTATGTTTGAAAAGCAGTTAATTGATGATTATCTTTTATTTGTGGTGTTGCCCACCTAAACTACTATATCTTATACCTTTCAAAAGGTCGAAAGACTGTAGCCTGTAGACCAACTCTGGTGGACATTCAATCCACATGAAAATTGTCTAAGATATGCTGTGCGATGGGATATTTTCAAGTGTCAACAGGATTCTTTCTGGGGACATTTGATCCGTTTCCTTTCAGACAGATGTCGTCTTCACCTCATCAATGTCACACTGTTTTTAGGTCCCATGTCCTGCTTTGGAATGGCGCTAATCAGAGACAGGTTAGTTTTATAGCTCTATTTCCCTGTAGTCTGCAGAAGAGATCAACATGATCCCTCCCCACCAAATCTGCAGTTCCAGAGTGCCCATAAGTCACCATAATGGCCGCATTTGACCCAAATCCGTTGTCCGAATAGTATATTTTGTTAACTGACTGCTTGGCCAGACCTGAAAAGAGAAGGCAAGAATTGAACGGAAGAGAAGGAGGGAGGAGTTTGGGAGGGGATAAGAAGGATCAGCACAGCTGTATTTGCAGCCAAATGCTGTAGCAGTCCACGTTCTTGATTGGCCGCACCTGGCATCGTAATGACCACGTTTAAACCACGAAAAGCGGACATCCTTTTGAGATTTCTCCTTTTGCATGTGTGAATCTAACTCCTTGTGTCCATCAGAGTGGGTTGATCATTTCTAACTCTTCAATCCATATGGAGATAGTAGCCCTTTGATAGCAATGCTAGTTTTACCCAGCACGACCTTCTCGTGACATGTGGGACCTGGTTTTCATTGCCCTTCACCCTGTAAGCAAGCGCAAGTGTGAAATGCGATACCTCTCAGACAAAGCTTTTTTGGCCTGAACCCTAGTCCTGGTAAGTCTGAAAAGATACAGAGACTGGGTAATACACTGTGGTCCTGACCTGGAGAAAATGGCAATGGTAATAGAGACTTTTGAGAGAGAATGAAACCGAGGTGTTTTGGGGGAGAAAAGATTTTGGGAGTGCTCCATGGCTGTGGATCTGCACCCCTCCCCCCGGAGGAACAGCGTTTCCTGCTGCAGCTCTCGGCTGAAATCAGATTCCCAACCTTGCTCAGGCCTTGTTTTTCTTGGCACGAGCCATGCAGAGACACTCACAGAGAACTGCTGTCAGAGTCTTCACCCCTCGTTTTCTCTTTCTCCCTTTCCTCTTTTTCATCGCTGTCGTCTCCTCACCCATCTCAGTTTTTCCCATTCGTTTGAAAGAAACAGCATCTCCAGGACTTTCACCGGGTTTTTATTTATTTATTGATTTTATTTTTTTGTGGACGTAACCTGATCTGTCCAATGACTGCACACATTTTAATAACATTTAAACATCTCCAGATGCAATTCGAAAATAAAGCGGCACAAACGTTAGCTGGAGGCTTTGCGGTTTCACGCTCTTGGTTTTTTTATTATTATTTTTACATCAGCTGTTGAGACGTGAGATCTTTCTTCGTTCTCTGTCGGCAGTTATCTTGATGCATTCCGTTTTTTCGATACAGGACCCGGAGCAAAGTACAGTTCGCTAACAAATTCACCATAACCTAAACATACTGTAATGTTTTCAGTCTCCTAGTTTATTTAACTCATTATGGCAATGTTGGATGTTACTTATGTAAGCATAGGAGCTTCTTAAAGGAGTAGTAAGCAATTTTCGAAAAACACTGTTGAAAGTGGATCGTTTTAAGTACCAAAACAAACCTGTAGCCAGTCAGCGTTAGAGCCGTGTCCATTCAAGAGGGAGATTTGAAGAAAGACTTAGAGAGAGATGGCTGAGAGAGACACTACAAAAGAGAAAAGTTCAGAGGAATGTCACTGGAAAAAGAACGTTAGTAACTACATCTGGTTTTAAAATGTATCTTTCACCATTGACAACTATTGATAATTAGCTTTGTTAACTGAAGATATGATCTATTCTATTCTTTATATTATTTATCATTTTATATTTTTTATATGTATATTTTAATTTAAAATCCAATATAATATTGTTGATACTTTACCAATGCCTGTTTTTTTAAGAATCAGATGAGTCATGTCATGTGGTTTCCTTGAACAAAAATGGCCGATTTCAAATCTCAATATGTCTGAGTAGTTCTTTGTCAGCAACTTCTGTTTAAATGCTAAATGAGTTGTATACAGGTATGTGCTTTATACTTGATTTGTACAAGTAAAAATGTTACATAAATGTTACAAGCATATCCGATTGTTTTCTTTGCGCCGCAAACAACAGTTTGCATACCAGCGGCCCCCTTTTAGCCTCTGGCTAGGAAAAATGACCACCTCTATGTTTGCAGGACCATAAAAAAGGGTCTCAGTTTATAGTTGTCTGTCAGTGTCTCACACTGTGGGTGCCTTATTGACACTAATGGCTATGGAAGTATGGACTGTATGTGTTTCTTACTATTTCAAGAGGAGGGGTCCGTTAAAAAGTCCCACATTTAAGAGAATTAGGAGAAAGAGGCTATCTTTAGTGTGTGTTTGTATGCCACTAACATGTTGCTAAGCTCCTAAAAAGACGTTTATCGCATCACTGGTTATATCTTCTTCTCTTACCTACAGCAGAGCCTCAAATTAACTCCATATGATGTTTGACGATGTTACAGAATCACAAAATTACACCAGCGTTTGACTTTCTGTCTCATACTCATGAAAAGTTTTCCATTGTTTTCGGAGAGTTGAATTTAAACAGAGAGATGGGGTGTGGGTTGGGGTTAATATAACCCCAAATTATCCATTTAACACCCCCTCCCCACCCAACTGAGTGATTACACTATTATGTCTATTTATAAATAGACAACGAAACCTTGTAAAACTATTGGCAGACCACATTCCCAATCCCAGAGAGCAGTCTAAACAAAGATTTTTTGAACGGATAGAAAATCAGAAACAGTCGTTGGATGTGCAGCGATCCGGTTTTACTTTAACAGCCCTCATTTTACAATCCCTAACGCATACAGCGCAATTATTAACCTCTGCACTGGTTGAAGCTGTTGCTGTTTTCTTGTGCATGACTGTGCTATAGCCTGTTGTATGTGGGGGGTGGGGGGCTCTCAAGGCTTTGTAGGGGGTTGTAGTGCGCTATACGAGAAGGTTGGACAAACGTAACAAAATAAAACACGCGCACACACATCAAGCAGAGTGCGTGTCTCTACAGTCCTGACCAAATTGAAAGCCTCTGTCCCTGCATTCAGTACCAATTAAATGCTCCCCTTTGTGGCCGGCCCGAAACAGCTGCAATGACTCCACGGAGTCTGTTAAGACCAGGCTAGAGCCAGGCCCCCTCTGCGCTCCAAAACACACACACACTCACATGCTGCGAGACCATGAGAGAGAGTGAAAAGAGAGCAACCAGCTAAGGTTAGATAAGAGGGAAAAATCACATCCAAATGTTTACGCAAGAGACAGCGCCGCTACTTCACTCACCTTTATCTCGTCTATATAATAATGTACAATTATAGAAGAGATAGCAGCACGCTGACAACAGGCTGGTGCCGGAGGAAATGAGAAATGGATGGTAAACAAACACTTTGGAGAGTTTACTTTGATGTAAAACTCATAAAGGCGGGGAGACACTATTATTTAAACTGACGTGGATTTCTCATGTAAAAAGACGTTATCACTTGGCAGGCATCTTGACATATACTCATTTTTTTAAATTTAGCTGAAGCTTTCTTTGCCATTCAAAATGTTCACTTCATGTCTGGACATAATAACTGGATTTCTTCTTCTTTGCAGAGGTAATGTTTGAAGTATAATTTGTCCAGTAGCGTCTCGTCCGGTGGAGATGATAATACTGCTTTCAAACGTCTGAGATAGACTGATCCAGGCTAAATTTAAACCCGTGGACAGACATGGCGCGCCAGTGGTGCATGTCTCCATTACACTCTCAGCTCACTGTTACATTTCTATAGTCTCGTGGTGTGCTGCTTTGTGTAATTTTACAGCAATTGAATGGTTTTTTTGCTCTAATGTAGCACAGTTACAGTATGTAATGTGCTTACAGTTAGGAGAATGAGACAAAAAATTCACGTTTTCACGTTCCCGGACCTGTGCAGAGAGTTGTGAAGTGAACTAGAGGGAAAGTCTGAGACGACGAATGGGTTGAAATTTTATCACTGTATATGGTATTATCATGATATTAAATTGAGTTACAAAAAGTGTTGTCCTCCCAACAGGCATAACTTTTTTCTTATAACAAAAATAATTTTTTTGTATACAGTAATCCCTCGTTTATTGCGGTTAAAGTGGACTGGAACCCCCCGCGATAGGTGAAAATCTGTGAAGTAGGATCAGCCAATCAGATCACGGGATACATCCACTCGTGCTCTTATTGGTCGATCTCGCGCCGGGAACCAATCACGTGCCTTGTCTGAGTGCCCGTGGGTGTGTACAAAGCCTCTGAGAGAGTTTCTCTCTCTGTCTGGCATCCTGGGAAACCATCACGATGAAACAACGCTGCTTTCCGCAATATGGCTGCTGATATTTTTGAAAAAAAAAATTTCAATGAATATTTTAGAAAAATACGCGATGCGCTGAGACCGCGAAACTTGAACCGTGAAGCGGCGAGGGATTACTGTATTGTTTCGTTGTATTTAAATGTTCAAAGTAAACTAATGTTTCACAGATAAAGATCTATAAAGGACAGTAATCTTTTACTCCAGATTTGCACTTTGTTGCCACTCTTTTCAGAGTCCGATAACGATACGTTTGTACAGATAGTACCTGTATATTCATTGCATTTCTTTTTTAAATAATAGGCAGAGAAAAATGTGTAATTATGCCTGTTAACATCTATTGTAGGAACCACTGTTACTTTGTTCATATCATATTTTTTCTTTCATTTAATAACACACTGAATATTTAGAACTGCTCAATCTAGGCTAAACCAGTTAAGCAAGTGTTTTTCTCTTTTGTTGTTCGATTTAAGACAAAGACTGCTGATATATAAGGCTGCTGTCACTTTAAGAGCCGCGCAAATCCAACATACTGTTACACATTTTCTTTTCAGTTGTTTAGGTTCACTTAAGACATAAACAACTGTTTCAAAAGGATACTTGTCTATATGTGTCTGTTCAAGCACAAGAAGACTTGAGAGATAACCCTATTTAATAGGATATTCGGACGCTGTCTCAGAGGCAGCTTTTCTAGGTACATGCTTTGGATTCTTATAATATTTTCCCTGTTGTGGATGTACATTTTTATAGATCAGTTTGAATGATCAAAATATCCAGTAATTATAAGCAATATTGAATTTCTAGGCTACATTACATTTTTCAATACTTGAAAGAGTCAATAGACCATAGGTGAATTATTTCCTCACGTGTGAAATGGTGTTGAAACGCAGAGTTCAGTCAGTTCAGTCATAGTTTAACAAGAGAAAATTAACTGCTCATCAGCATTTCTATCTGTCTTTGTCTCTGTCGCCATCTCATTCTCTCGCTGTCTCTGCCTCTTCATTATGAGACCCCTAATCTGTCTTTGAAGATGATGGCAGGGGTTAAAACAGAACCCTGTTGTTATGACATCAGTCACTGGTGTGTGTGTGTGTGTAGTCAGGAGTGAGTGGGACATATATACAGACAGAAAGTAGCTTTTAAAAGTAATCTCAAAGAAATGTTACATTTACTAGGAATCATTTATTTACTATTCTCAGTTTTTCAGTTTTTCCTGTTGTTCAGAAATCTTGAAATGGTCCCCCTTTTAAAAAAAAAAACATTAAATAAAGGGGAATTTTTGTTGATATTAAACACTTTTTTTTGTTTTTTGTTTTTTCAAACAATGTAAAGGCCCAGTCACACAGCCGATCGCGCACGAATCACTCACAAATCACGCACAGATTGGGTTTGTGCGTGCTTGTGCGTCGAGAAATTGACCAAAGTATTCCACGAACATTCGGCGCACGCCCGATGCATGAATCAATGACGGAGCGCGTCCAGACACGCACGCTGCACGAACGTTCCACGAACAAGCACTTTCAGAATCCACATTGTCAGTGAAATGAACGTGATACGTGCACCACGGTGCGCGGTTCATGAGTGATATGAAGGTGGGGCGTCAGTGGACGTGCGCGCTTTCGAACCAGTTCCAACGCATAAGCACTGACGGCCGACGCGTGTCCTGCGCATGTCACGCATACTCAACGCATAAACTACGCAGGCCGACTCATGAATAACGCACACTTGAACCGTTCAAAACTCAAAATCACGCACAAACCACCTTCGACGCACATCCACTTACAATCACTGACGGTCCTCGTTCGTTCCACCGACGAATTACGCATATGACGCACACGCTGCGCAGAAACGAAAATATGTGCGTAATTCGTGCGTTCTTCATGCGTTTTCGCTGTGTGACTGGGCCTTAAGACATGAGATAGTGTGCTTGAATTGAAAAAATACAAATCGTACACATTCTCTTTGTGCATTATTTGAGTTTGGAGAAACTCTATTTTACTAATTGAGGACACAACGGTTTAAGAGAGTACTGGTGACCGAACGTCTGTTAAACAAAAAGCTCAATAGTAATCTGCAGTCACCGCATTGACCCAAACCAAGTGTGTCCCAGTGCCTTTATTGTCCTCATAGAGTTAGCTGTTAATGTGACATCTGCTGACACACTCCATTACATGTGCAGTCACCTGCCTCGGTGTGAGTGTGTACACTGGAATGCTAATAGCAGATCTGAAAATTAATATAAGATTCTACTTTGAGTGTTGTTGAACAGTGTTCCCAGAGCCAAGTTTTGCAGCTCAGATGTTGCTCTTTCAAGACTAAAGAGACTTTGGAATTGTTTTTGTTGTAAAAAAACAGAAATTGTTTTTCTAAGTATCATATTTGCTTCAGATGTTTCGTCTAAAATTCTTAGTTGGGACAATTGTTGACATGAAATACGAGTATAGAGCTAGAATTTAAATGTAGACAGCTCTCCTCAGATTATTTGGTCTTTTATATATTAAATATATAAATTGAAATATACAGACCTTTTCTTGACAATTCTGAGCACAGTTTGAAATCTCCTCTGGAACTTTAAAGGGTCTTTTTCTAACGTCTGAGTATCAGGATATATGAGCAAAGCCTCTGTTTGCTCTAAATGTCATCTGAGAAATAGTTGGGACATTAAAGGGATCTCTTGAAATAAAAATTCTTTCCTATTGGATTTTGCACAGCATGCATATTTTATATTGTGCTGTGAGAGCAATCAAAGAGCAGGTAGGAATTTGAGTGCAAGATTTACAGTTGACAAATAGAAAACCTGAAAACCTCTATGTGTGTGCGCATGCCTTTCAGTGAAGTTTCCCTCAGCCAACTCTGTAAAGGCCAGTGTCCTTCATTAAACACAACCAGTCATCCCCAAATAAGGCAAACACTGTGCCCTTCATACTCTTCCAGTCCCCTGCTGTACTGCCAACAAGCGTGCATTAACACCAGCATAAATACAGACCCTCCAAATACTGCAGCACACTAAAGCTTTAAAGTCAAACTTCATCAAGAGAAAAGTGCTGTTGTTAGTGATGTTTGCAAAGGCAAGATTCACTATTATTATTGCACATACTTGAGTCTAGTTTATTTTTTTTTAAAGAAAGGTTTGTCAATAATGTAAAAATACAGCTCAACAGTTTAAATACCCCTTGCAGAATCTGTGAAAATGAAAACAAATTAGGAGAATGCACGTTATTTTCTTTAGTACTGTCCTGAACAAGATATTTTACATAAAAGATGTTTATATACAGTCCACAAGTCAAAAAAAAGCAGAATTTACATCGACTTTTAATTCTGTGTCATTATTTAAATGTATATAAATTTATATATATATTTTTTTTTTATATTTATCTCTTTTTTTTTTTTTTTTTTTTTTGATGCTTGTTTGTGAGTCCGTTGTTTGTCCAGCCCAATGTCCTTCAGATCCAGGAAATTCTTCAGTTTTTTTCTGCATTTTTGCAAATATGAACCCTTTCTAGCAGTGAGTGTATGATTTTGAGATCTTGAGGACAATTGAGTCACTCAAACACAACTATTAAAAACAACTTTTTTTCTTTTCTTTTTTTAAATATTCCCTGATGCTCCAGAAGGAAATATGATGGGGGGGCGGGTGAAAACTTTTTGAAAATAGATCAAGGTAAATTATCCTTGTTATGTCTTCCGGGAAACATTTAAGTGTCTTCTGTTGCTTCTGAAGGACAGTACTAAATGGAAATATTTGATTATTTAAACAAAATATAAGAGAAATGGGGACATCTTCATCATGTTTTTACGGGTGGTAATGCATCTTGTTTCCTTCTGGAGCAAATACTCTTCATAAAAATGTACATCTTGCATTCACATCAATAAATGAATGAACTGAGACTATAAGATTATTTTAAATTGACATACTCAGACTGAAACTATTACGAAGTTAATACAAAGTATTAAATGATTTTTCTTTTTGTTAACATATGGTTGTGACTGAAACTACAATTTTTCCTATCTTAATGTTTTAATGTGAGTGAAATATTACATTCTTATATTGAGGACAGGTCGTTTTAGAGTGATGTCATGTCATCTTTGTAGCCAACAGACTTCAAGCCGACTCGAGCATTGTAAAGCATGATTATAAAATACTGTAATGCCATGTCATTTGTTTATTAATCTCTTTTTTCCTCTCTCTTTCTGTTTTTCTCTCCCCAGGTAAGACTTGAAATCTGAATCTTCTCACCTATAAAGTGTGCAATCCTCCATGTAAGTAGCCATTGAGTTTCTGTTGCACTTTATTCGCCCCGCAGATGTGTAATATACCTTGGATTATGTTGTTTTGACAAACCCTTGAGCAGTTATGTCTTTTGAAACATCGGGAGCTAAGCTTTCCCTCCCACCTCTCCACTATCTTGTAATCCTGCTGTCAGGCAAACAAAGCCTCTTTGCGAACGTGAGTTGATACCATCTTTTCTCTCTGTTTGTCTGCTTTTTGCGAAAGGGAGCCATTTAACAGCTTGTAATCTTTCCCGGCCACAACTGGCATAGTCATAATACATCCTTAACCTGTCCACCATCTCGTTTGCCTAATCTCTGGTTTCAAAAACAACTTCCCAGGGTTTTTTTGTTTTGTTTTATAATTGCGGTCAAAATGATGCGTTGGAGGTAAATCGTCAAGGGAATATTCGGGCGCCATAAAAATGATTTGTCAGGATTTGAGGGATAAAAGAATGAGAGTGGCCATTTTAGTCACTGCTTTGAGAGGGTAAGTGGGCCAAAATAGAGAGCGAGTGAAAGCACTAGTTGTGTGAGTCTGAGAGGCCGGCGAGCAACAGGTCATGAGGAGCATTATGTTGAGCACTTAACCTCAGACTCAGAGACCCTCGCCTCCGCACGCAGCTGCACACGCGCTCACGGCCTGGCTAACGTTATCTCAACCAGACACTACCTGGGAAGACATGCTTGGCTGGGTTGCAAGAGAGATAAGAGGCCTTCAGAACAGGGAGAACAAAAAAACACACAGATCCGCTGTCTGGAGGTGGACAGGAGAAAGACATGAAGATTGTGAGAGAGAGAGTGAGACTTGGAGATCTTAAAAACTGCCGTCAACTTCCCTACAGAAATTAAATAGACAACTTTTAGGGCCCGTCCACACGGAGACGCGAATCACTGTATACGCATACATTTTTTATTGGATTGGCGTTTCGTCTCTTTTTTTAGACCGGGTCCTAAAGTGGATACATCTGAATACGACACCCTTGCAGTTTTGTGTGTACAGCCAATCCGTATATATTGTGTAACGATGATGTCATCACATCACGTGTCGGCTGCGTCACACGTAACAGCAACAGTGTTTCCAGATTGGACTGAAGATTTCCAGCCCAACTACAGCTTAAAACCCGCCCATTTAAAAAAAATACCAACCCAAAGCGCGTACTCTTATAAATAATGAAAAATGAAAAACCAGCCCAAATTTTATCAACCAGCCCAATGCATTTTTTCCCGGTCGGACGGGACCAAAAGGAGCCCAATTGGGCGGGAACCCGCCCAATCTGGCAACACTGAACAGCAACAACAATGCGCCCCATACTGCTCTGGCATATATACTACACCATTTTCAGTCGGCTTTAGTGGTCTCGTGTGGACGCTGATATTTCTTGCGCAGACGCCGTGTTTATGATCGGATAGGGAATGCACCGGCTTCGTGTGGACGTGGCCTTAGAGTTCATCTACCCGTCAATCTGTCTATCCGTGAATAGTCACGGTCAGCCAGTTTGGCATAAACATCCTCACAGAGTAAAAACAGAACAGACGGTCACCTCACTTAATTGTGTTTATAATTTTTGGTCTGAGCCGTGACAGTGAGAAATATGGGTAAAGAAATAAAAAATGGCTGGGCAAGGGCTCCAATGATGTAAGATAACTAGTGGCAGCTGAGCAGTAGTTTTTGGAACTGGTCTTGTTTTCTCAGAGAGCGGGGGTGGATGGGAAAGTGCATGAGTGACATGCATGTCAGGCAGCATGTGGACTTCCTGCTTGCATGCTTCTCTTGAACTTCCAGTACTCTGGGTCGAGACAAACAGAAGAATGTGTCTGGAGCTTTGTATAGAATTATGATGGATTGGCTTGGGTTTATTAAGAGGAGAACTCAAATAACTTGAGGGTGAAAACAACAGTTCATGGGATAAGCAAACAACCCTGCAAACTTCAGAGGCGTTTCAAAGCTCCAGGCAAACGGCTGAAGAACAAGAGGAATCAGCAGGATAGAAGATGTGAGACTGAATTTGTATGTAGTGAGAAGAGATTGAATAAGAGGCCAAGTGGTGCACATAGTGAAGATAATTAACTCACTCCATCCAGAGCCATCTGCTGCCATTGTTAACTCGAATGAACTTGCTAATTTCTCTCTCTCTCTCTCTTTGTAGTCAGTGCAGTAATGATGGACCAGTATAGTAGAATATATATAGTAATATTGTGGGATATTACAATTTAAAATAACTATTTACAGTGCTTGGCCAAAAAAAACTACGGCGTGTGTAGTTTTTAATTTCTTAAACAACCATGTAGGAAGACACATCATGGCCATATTCCAGGATGACAATGTCAAGGTTCATCAGGCTCATCATGAAAGAATAGTTTGGAGGCTGCATGAAGAATCATGAGTCCGTTTGGGATCTTTGGGATGTACTGAAGTAGACTTTACAGAGTGCTTAACTCTTGCATTGTCAATACAAGTTCTTGACCAAAAATTTATTCATTTATATAGTAATAAATGTTGTGATTGTTATTTCCGTCAAGAGGTGCTTCAATTTTTGATCAACAGCAAAGTCAAGCACTCTGTAAAGTCTACTTCAACACATCCCAAATACTACTAATGAATTTAAGGAATGGACTCAGTTTGAGCCTGATGAATCTTGATATTGTCATCCTGGATTATTGCCATGATGTGTCTTCCTACATGGTTGTTTGCAAAATGATAAGCTACACACTCCTTAAATTCAAATAGCAAAGTTTTTTGGGGGTGGGTGGGAATCATTAAGGTTGAGATCCATTGCTTTAAGTGCCACAACAGACATCAACATAGACATATTTCTCTACCAAATCAAAGACAAATACTGTCAACCTCCAGTTCTAAGATGGAGCACTGTAATTTCAAGATGAAGAGAAGTTAAAAATAGAAGGGAAAAATTGAATCCCCGATGTGCAACATATCGTATAAAAGTTTTTTTTTAGTCCTCCCTTGAACTAAAATCTTAGTTCTTTTACAGGCAAGTATATCCCTAAGGTCAGATAATATTTTTAACCTTATACTGGAGCTGGCTTGGGCAACTTTCATGGACAGTTTCATCTCTGATTGACATGAAACCTAAGTCAGCTTGTTTTTCCTTGCATGTTTTTCCACTGTGCTCTCAATACAGCTCTGCTCAGACCAGCACTTCTGATTTCCAAGAACGAGTCCGTAGCGTCCATCCTGTTCTATTTTTGTTCAAAGATGGTAATTTACTGTGTACAGGAGCGTGTGGATTGAAGATTGTAAATGCGAAGGGAAACGCAGAAACCAACGATGGCATTGGTGGAGTGGAACAACATTGGAGAGGTTCTTGATGTCTTTGGCTGAGCTCTGATAGCACCCTGTATTTTGCTTTATCTGTCCTTCTATCTTGTTTGAGGAATTAACCCTAAAATGTGGCATTGGTATCCCTCAAGTCAATGGGACTGTTCATCCCAAAATAAAAAATGGTCATTGTTTACACACCCTCATCCGGTTTCAAACCTGTATACTGTTGTCTTATTTTTTCCATTGAACAGATTAAAGGAGAAATTTGAAGATTCAAAAGAAACCTGTCCACATGCATAGTTCTTGCTGTCTTGTGTCCAAACTTCATGATGTCAAACCATACAGTACAATTTGTCAAATATTTGATTTGAGAGCTGCTTATCGAGTTGCCTGAATGATTTGATTTGAGAAAGACCAATGACTTAAATTTCATATTTAAAAACTTGGGGAACAAATAATCGTTTAGACTTTTTTTGCTTTTATATCGTTCTTTTGAGCTTGAAAGCCCAAGATCGTTATAAACTGTTTGTTTCTTCAAAAATTCTCCTTTTTTGTTCCACAGAATGAATAAGAAGTTATGGGTTTGGAGTGCTATGAAAGGAATAAATAATAACTGAACACATTTACATTTTTTTAGTGAACCGTTCCTTGAAAAGTTGTTTAAGTTTAGGATGTTTTTAGGAACATGAAGTAGAATTGGCACAGAACGGCTACGGTGGCGAATGTGATGCTTGACCTGTGTAAAGAGTGGTTCACGCTTATGGGCAATCCAGTAATTTGTGCATTAACACAGCACACATCTGCCCGTGTGTGCACTACATCCAAGACAAGTAGGCTTTGTAGGGAACATTCTGGAGGGCGGATTTTTCTTTGGAATCCTTGGTGAATTGTTTAAGGTGATTTAAGATGGTATACTAGTGTTATAATTTACATTTCCAGTGATATACCTCTGGTTATGGGGTCTGTTCTATTGCGGTGGTCTCTTGGGTTTCCTTTTGTTTTTGTACTAGTATGACCTTGATTCTGTGCCAGCTCTGGGCTCTGTTTAGGCTTTCAATCATTGGCTTTCTGATATTTCCCTCCTCCTTTATGTTCTCTCTCTACTTTAGACTTTCTTTCTCGTGCTGACCTTTTTTATAAAAGAATTTGGGTTTCATCCAAGGACTAATCTTCATTCAGAAATACCTTTATGGACACATCAAAGATCTTGAGATGTTGTACAACTCACCTGTTCCAACACTGATTCAATTAAAAGCCGAGGTAGAGGGAGACAGACAAACCGAGACAAAGAATTTAAGAGTTGCAGGGGGTGAAAAAAGATCTGCTAATCCTAGACGTGCCTTATCATCCCTTGAGTCAGGTCTAGAGTCAGGCTCCAGCCCCCCTGCATCTCCTCCATCAGTGGGAATGCCTTTTATTCCACCCCACTGATCTGACTTCAAAGGCGGTATGAGGCCCGTGGTCCACCCCTGCTGTATACCCCAGCTTTCATTAGAGAGCAGATTAGTGCTAATCTGCTGGAGCACACCTGACGTTCACCCTGCACTACCGGATGGGAAGCGGCTGTAGTGTGGGTGTAAAGAGAGATTACTGTGATTGCGGAGGTCAAAGCACTAACTGCGCTCAAGTCCTGATCAGTGATCAAGGTGCATAGTGGTTAATTTGTTAATTGGACACATGGGGAATTATGGAAAGGAAAAGAAGGGATAAGTAGCATTGTAAGATGCTGATAAGTACAGTATTAAAGTCTCATTTTCAAAAGCTATATACTGAGCATTACACAGATAGAAGGATTACCTCACTTGTTCTTTCACGTAGGTCTTTGCAGGAAAGCATGATATAAAAGCAATCAAAAAGGATTCTTGCTAAAAGCCTTTTAACAAGAATCTTTAAGCCAAAATCTCGTTTGAGATTAAATATCAGATATTGTATTGATTATTGGTTTCAAAATAGCTTTAAATATTATTTTTATATACAGTGATCTCTCGTTTATTGCGGTTAATGTGAACTGGAACCCCCCGTTATAGGTGAAAATCCGTGAAGTAGAATCAGCCAGTCAGCTCACAGGATACATCCACTCGTGCTCGCATTCGTCGATCTCGCGCCGGGAACCAATCACGTATCTTGTCTGAGTGATCGTGTGTATACAAACCCTCTGAGGCATCCTGGGAAACCGTTACGATGAAACAACGCTGCTTTCCGCAATTCGGCTGCCGATATGGCGGTATTTTTTTTTCTTTTTCTTTTTCGATGAATATTTTTGAAAAATCCACGATGCACTGAGGCCGTGAAACTTGAACCGCGAAGTTGCGAGGGATTACTGTGTATATTTATCTATTGACTTTTAAACAAGAATTTTTTTAACTTTCTAAACATAAAAATGTATCTTAAGTGTAAAACTCTATCTATCTTCAAGCCTATTTTTTATAGGCTTTGTGTAATTTACTAAGTCTGATGAGTGATCACTTTTGACATGAGCCAATCATTTTGAGCATTGATGTTTACAAAGCTTGTATTTTTTTTTTTAAGTCTGTTTCTCACGTGACTGAACATTTGGCCTGCGTAACTAGAATCATTAGTGTCCACACATTTCCTGTTTCATGTCTCTGGGGTGATTTACATCTGCGCTCTCGTTCACCACAGCAGGCGCACTGGGCATAATCTTGTGTTAAGACTTAACAGACTGATCGGGATCAGACATTGATCTTTGCTCGTTACACTTATATGTGCTCACACATGTAATGATCCACGCCAACCTTTGACCCATGCCAGTGGGGGGCGATATAATCACTCAAAGCTGATGGACATGCATTTGAGGTGAACGCTGCAAGAGCGAGCGTAAGGTTTGTGATGAAACTAGCCAATCTTAATCAATCAACACAGAAAGTGAAATTTGGGAAATGTTTGGCTTTACTTTACCAAGAATGTGTCTTTCTGAACTCACTCAAGCCCAATGAAGTGGACAGAATTGTGGTTTATTTGTTTTATTTGTGTTTTTCTGTCAAAAAAGCCATCATCATTGGTTGATTTCTTGTATGTTATGTCTCTCTTCAAGTTTAGAGGGAGGTCTGTTGTCAAGTTACTGCATGAGTTGCCAGTATTAACCTTCATCACTGTGAGAAATGACTAACATCAGAGCCTCTCTAGTTAGTGAAGTTACTATTCCAAGTTAAAATGTAACCTAGTTCAAAGCAAAACATATAGGTAAACTTCAGAGAATATAATGTCTTGCATATGATATACAGTCTTATTGTTTGAGACTAAAGTTATGAAATAGATATTTGTAGTTTATGAAGAAAATGTATTGCCAATGCAAAAATTTGCTCAATGGTTAGGGTTGTGTAAGTGGTTGAGTGGTGGTTGCCCAAGTGATAAAAGTGATGCCCTCCATGAACTTGTGGTTGGTGGTATCATTCTTTAATGTCTGAGATTGGTTTGTTTTTTAATGTTTGTGAGGTGAAAGTAAAAAAAGAAAAATTAATCAAGATGACATGGCTTGTTCTTATGGTGAATGAAAGTTCTGCCTTGTGTTGTATGTTGGACGTCTCCAGTCGTTTCGTTCTATTTAAACCCCGCCCCTTTTTTACAGTTCACAGTTTGGATTGGAAACTGTGAAACAGATTGGATCTGCCTTCATCTAGCTATTGGACAGAACCATCACAACTACTTCACAACTTTAATACTATGGGTTCGAGATATGAACGTACCTCCAATCATATCTATGAAGAATGATGATAGCAAGCATCACTAGTACAATTATCTCAAAGGAGGTAGTGATGTCACGGTGTGGGCTTTAAATTAGTCAAAGAAATCCATTTTTCCAAACAGTCTGTACAGCACTTGGCTTCATCCGAGGGGCTCACACATGAGGGGTATTTTCAGAGCCTATGTTACTGAACGCTTCCAAGAAAAAAGACTTTAGCAAAACTAAGTCATGTATACTTAGCCTCCCTCCTCAGAGAAACACACACAGCTCTGGTTGTCGTTGTGGATGCTGTTTTTCTGTGCCACAGATGGCCTGTTTTCGAGTGGTGAGGATTACTGGTGTTTCTACAGGATGGTTTGGGAAAGAGCTGTTTACTGTAGGCTGCTGGACTCCGTGCTGCCGTGGCCACATTTGGTTCCCTTTCCTGTTTCTGTGAGGCCAAGCCACATACCATACGGCAAGTAGGACACACTTATGCACAGACCCACACTTGTGCAGACCAGCAGCTGAGTTTTAATGCCATATAGAGACGAGATCATGGCTCTTCAGCCTATTACAGGTATAGTTCTCCCAGAAATTAAAATTTGTATCAGCATTTACTCACCCTCGTGTAATTTTTAGACTTGTGTTCTTTTATTTTTTCCAAGATGTTTAGCAGAATGTTAAAGGGCCAGTCACACAGCGAAAACGCATGAATCACGCACGAGTTACGCACATATTTCCGTTTCTGTGCGGAGCGTGCGTCGTATGCGTAATTCGTCGGTGAAACAAACGTGGACCGTCAGTGATTGTAAGTGGATGTGCGTCGAAGGCGGTTTGTGCGCGATTTTGAGTTTTGAACGGTTCAAAATTGCGTCGGTGTGCGTTATTCATGAGTTGTCATGCATAGTTTATGCGTCGAGTATGCGTGACTATGCGCGGAACACGTGTCGGCCGTCAGTGCTTATGCGTCGGAACTGGTTCGAAACCGCGCACGTATCATGTCCGTGCACTGACGCCCCACATTCATATCACGCATGAACCGCGCACGTATCACGTTCATTCCACTGACATCCACTGGCAATGTGGATTCTGAAAGTGCTTGTACGTGGAACGTTCGCGAAGCGTGCGTGTTTGGACGCGCTCCGTCAGTGATTCATGCGTCGGGCGTGCATCGAATGTTCGTGGAATACTTTTTAATTAATTTCTCGACGCACAAGCACTCACAAACCCAATCTGTGCGTGATTTGTGAGTGATTTGTGCGTGATCGGCTGTGTGACTGACCCTAAAGGCTGCTCTTTTTCATACAATGAAAGAAGACAAAGGGACTGTAAATAAGGCATAAATTGGTGCATACCACCAATAGTAGAATCTTACTATGGCGCATAACTTTTTCTTTTTTACGAAAAAAAGTCGTACAGGTTTGGAGTGACATGAGGGTGGGTAAATGATAACAGAATCTTCTTTTTTTTCTTCTACGTTACCTTAGAAAGACTGTGCAGAACAAGTTTTAAACACTGAATAGGTGTTTTTGACATCTGAATGTGGGCGGACATGGGAATGTTTTACGTCTGTTGTTGTAACATGATGTTTTTGCAACTTGGCTTTAATAAACAATGGTCTTTGTTCATCGGCTAGAAGGTTTTAAACTTTAACCCAGCTTTGGAGATTGCTTTAATTTCGCTTAAAACTTCAAACTATTATTTATCCGTTTTTTTGTTTTTCTTTCATATTATAATTCCTTCAAATCTGTCTTGTTGCTTAAACATAGACAAGCACATGCCAACACACAAACTGCTCAGTGTTTGATAAGCTCCATAGAAGACAGAGCTGTCTCTGTGCTGCATGATGGAAGAGAGATGTTTGTATGGTGTGGGATGTCTGGATAAGTGTACACATACACCTAAACATTTCCAGCTGCACTCCCGCTAGAGCCTCTGCACCCAGGTGCTCTAGTCTCATGTAAGAATGTAATAAACCAGAAATTAACTGAGATATAATGTTGACACTCTTACACCCGTAGTCTCTCATCTGCCTTGGATACATTCAATATTCATATCTAAAGTTTGGTGTCAGTATGGTTTGTTTTTTTCTCAAAAGAAAGATATTACTTTATTATATAAGGTTTAAAAAAATTTTAAACCTTATATAATATACAGTAATACCTTGAGATATGAGCGTCCTGACATACGAGTATTCCGAAATACGAGCAAGCCTTCAAGTAAATATTTGAGATACAAGCAGCTTAGAGACGCGGACGCTAGGTGGTCGAGCACTCCGAGCAGCCCAGCGCCTCACTCGTTCATTTCACGTGTTCGTTGACTTCCGTAAGAATCTCCCGCGAGTCTTCCTGTGGTGTATTTTATATACATTTATGAGGTAATTGCATATGATCTCCACTAGAGGGCCACATTGGTTTTACAGTGGGGTTACCGGGGGCGACGATGATTCAGGTGTATTATCCTCCTCTGCAAATGCCGCTACTATATCATCTGTCTTGAAGGTAAGAACTCATAATTAAAACCACCTTTTAAATTATATCACAGGAATCCTTATATACTATAATTTTTGTGTGTGTGTATGTCTCTATAGCAATGAAAAACATATTTTTCCGTTGTTATTAGCACTAATAAGGGAGTTTTTTATAAGGCATACTTTTTTTTCCTGTTATTTCTTATGAGAAAAGATGACTTGAGATACGAGCAACTCGATTTACGAGCTCCGTCCTTTTGCTCGTATCTCAAGGTATTACTGTAGTTATTTATTTTATAATGTTACTATATTTTTTATTCAAATAAATGCACAGGAGATATCTTTCAAAACAATAAATATCTTTACAACCCCAAAATTTTGAACAGTAGTGTAAATAAGTATTCTGAAACCTTGAGATGTAAATTTAAGTTGTTTATTTGACGTTAATAATGGTTTGACGTGATTGAATATTTTGAAACGAACACAAACTTTGAACAAGAGCTCTTTTCGCTCGCTTTCCATATGTTGTGTCAAATCAGTGACTCAGACTTGTCACAAGTTTATGTGTCTGGCTTCAAGGTCTTAAAATATTCTAAGAATTTGCATGGCCTTTAATAACCTTTTTCAGGGACGCTTCAGTCGAAAAAACTTGTGCTTCATTCATATCAGGACTTTTTGCCTCATCTATGCCAAAACACAAATACTGTCAGTTTAAACATTACAGTGGCAAATATTACATTACCATGTGTTTTTTCCAACAAAGTGGACCCGACTGTACATTACACAACTGTTTCTGTCAGAGCGAGGGGATTTACAGCCTGTTAGGTGCCAGGTGTGCCGTTACTGTAAAATATTTATGTGCTCTCTGAGAAATGCGCTTTGGTGTTGAAGTCGGGCTGTTGTCTGTTGAGGCAGGTCTCCGTTGACCTGTTACGGTGTCTTGTTTTTAGTGACTGAGGGAATGTGATGTTGTTTGCCCCCTGCTTTTGCCAAGAGGCTGGCTGGATTCAACCTTTCCACTGGAGATGAATTAGACAGGAGGAGAGGAGATCCCTCTAGTGGACAAATCCGTTGAGCAAATTATTTTTCAGTAACACTCACAGCACCTGTTTTTGTAGAATACGTTTTATTTTTAGGGATAGTTTTATTTATCGTAATTGTAGTTTAATAACTGATTCTTGGATAATTAACCTTTTTTCTGTTATAAAAGTATGATAAACATATTTGTTAAAAATTACCATTGCCATGTCCAGAAAGCAAAATGATAAAATAATGTTTTGTTTTATTGTATATCTATTTTAGTGTTTGCAAACATTTGTATTTACGCTGACTAATTTGAGTGCTTATTCCCACTATTTAAGGATGCTTTTGTCAGCACTTATAATTTATTTCCAATCAATTACTCATGTTTTTTGCTATGTTTTTTTGTGCTATAATGAGTTATATTTATGTAGCACACTGCATATGAATGTGTAGTTTCATAATGGATACCATCATTATTTTATGGAATTTTGTAAGGGTTACTACTATATTACATTCTTAACTTGGTGTCATCAAAAACATTACAGTGGTAGAAAGATAATGGAAGCTTCTTGTTTATTTTAATTTAATCATAAATGAGCTATAATCGAAGTAAAGGTCTGTTCACACCAAGAACGAGACCTATAATGATAAATATATAATTCTAAATATAAAAGAGCAGCAGAATTCATTCCACACATAAGGATGATAGCACTGAGAAACTATTTGCTGTAGTCGCTGACTTTCTTTTCTGAGAGTCATTGTGTTTAAGCGTCTGTCTGTGTTTGAAGAGCTTGAACTGTATAGAAGACTGTTGTGGTTTCTGACGGTGTTTAAGTTTAAATGTACTATTGTACGGCTTGAGGAATCTGAGGGTCAAGCTCAGAGCAGACACTGACATTTGTTCTGTTTCTGATCCCAAACAACCAGCAGACATCCCAGAATGCTCTTTTGGTTGCCTCAAGGGCTGTGTTTAACTCGGCAAACAGTTAAGAGAAAGATCAGCCGTGCTTTTGTGGAGAGGAGATCGTTTGTCTTTGTCTAAACATATTTGAGAAGAATGCAGGCAGACGTGATAGAAGTGGTTCTACAATGGTTTCTCCAATGTGAAATTTTAGAACAAGGGAGTAGTGCTCTGATTTCATTTGAAATATAATCCTGTTGGAAGTGATTCGATGTATTTACCGCATAGGTTCTATATAGCAGTGCAGATTTAACAAGGCTAAAAGTTGATTTAGGGACAACCTGTGGATGAAATAAGAATTTAGTGTTGCGTTTAGTACAAAAAAAATTTGCTTCTTTAGGATTTTTAGTTGTAAGACTTACCAGAGGGTGAATGGTCACATGATATTATACTTTATTGTATATATTTATATATATATTTGTGAACTATGAAACCACTCTTTACACATATTTAGTACAATCCAATATTATTTTAAATGATTTTTATCCTTTTTGTCAGTTAATGCTGACTGATGCTTTTATCCAAAGCGATTTACATTGCATTCAAGGCACTCACACATTCTTGATTTCCCTGGCCATGTTCTACTGTTTGAGCTGGTGTTGCTCCTGGTTGCCTCATGAAGAGATTCTGTGTAGGCACACAAACACACTCTGAGAGAGGTATAGTAGCTTTTGGGGAAGGCAGTGTTGATGAGTGGAGGACCTGTTTGGAAATTTGGCTGCCTGATCTCCTGAGGGCACAGTTACACACTGGATGATTCACACACACTGTATGTCCAGATGGACTCAGAGGGGGATCATGAGAACAAAATGTGAGAGAGACTCAGAGGGAGTGGGGTGGGGAGAGATGAGAAAAATCCTGGGGAGGAAGCAGAACACAACGGCATAGAGAGAAAGAGTGTGAAAAGGACAGAATATCGCAGACTTGGAGTCGGGTAAAGAAAGAAGTTTCAGTGAAGATGGAGATGGAATCACATGAGAGAGCAGAGAATAACAGAGACATCCTGAAGAGTGTTGTGATGAGTGCACGGAAGATTTATGAGATGCTGTTGAATGTAGCAAGCAAATAGTAGACCTCCTTCACCTACTCTCTCTCGCTCTCCCTCCCTCTCTTTCTGTCTTTCTCCCTCTCTGTCTCTCTCTCTCTCGCTCTCTCTCTCTCTCTCTCTCTCTCTCTCTCTCTGTATCTGTCTTTCTATGTCTGGGATTTGTGGGATTTGCTCTCGTTGAAACTATTTGCACAAATTCTCAGTTTGCCATAAACTCCCAGACACTGTCAACTTTCGACTCTCTTTTCACAGACATGCATTTTTCCCTCCTCTCTCACCCTCTTTCACACTCTCTTTTCAGCATATTCACATCTATGATTCACCTTGGTTAAGAAGAGGTTTTGTCAAATATATATATTTTCCCTCACAAGAAGCATTTTGTGTGGTGTGTGGTATGTGTGTGTGTAAGGTTCTTCTACAGCATCATTGCATAAATGAACTGGCTTTAGGTGCTAGTTGTAATTTTTTTGGTTTCTAACTGACCATATCAGGTCCTTAACTTGTTAATCAACGATATCTGTTTGAGAAGCACCTCCTAACCATAAATTTAGGTAAGGCTGATTCTGGGACTTAGCTCTAGTTTATGATACACATTTTGTAATGACACAATTTTGTCATTTCTGATATTTCTGAAAGTCATTTCTAGTCTCAGAACAAACATAAAACAAACACAGAACCATATAAAGGCCATTCACACGTTAGCATGTTTAAACTTTCTTTAATTTGATATGAAGAACAGACATGGTAGTTACCGACCTGGTGCAGACTAATATACACATAGCTGAAGCGTATTGATATAATATTGTGGTCTGGAGTGAAGTTTATGTAAGGTAATGTGAAAATAAGCAGGGCAATCTGAAATCTGTGCACTTTAGTTCCATTTTTCACCACAGATTTTCATTGGAAGAGCTGGGGAAGGCTCCGAGACATGTCATGATACATGCCTGCCGCAACCATACCCTAAATAATATATTCTGTTCGCTTTACAAATTAAAATAGTCTATTCAAAAAATATTTGTTACAGAATGCTGAACACATTTACAATTTATTATTGGTTCAGTTTATGTAGTGGTCTTTATTTTGGATGAATATTGGAGCCTGCCATGGTAGACAATCCATATCAACGTCATCTCAATGACAAAGTGTCCCAATCAACCTGAATTCACCACTTATGTATTTATATAAAAACCTTCCAATGGGTAAATAACCAATAACTTAAAAGAACCTAGTTTGTTTCATAATTTCTTTTAACTTTTTAGATTAATCTTAATATTATATTAAAACCTTAATTTAAAACTTTCTTTTATCAGTCAAGTGTGTTTATAATGAGGCTTAACTTCCCAATCATGGATATTTGGTTGCATCACGGTTGTAATATCAGCTCTCTGACAAAGCTTGCTACCTATAGGGGGAGCTAAAACTTCAAAAATCAATTATTTTGCTTTGGAAGAAAGCAACTTTGACATTTTAACAAGTCAATTCTTCAGTTGTTTGCTTCATAAAGTTTTGAAATTGCAGTACAGAGAGAGCACTGCTGGGATATATGGAAAACGATGTATTAAACCACTGGTCACCTGACTGAATTTGTGAAGGAATTATGTTTGTTGTTTAACAGAACTTGTTTTTATAATGGACTGATCAGTTCATGATGACTGAACCTGACATTTTGCCTAACCTGGTTCTACAGTGAAGCCGTCATGATAATCGCATTACAGAGCAACAAAAGACCCACTTCACTTGAGCTCTCTCTCTCTCTCTCCCCATACTCTCAAAGTCATAAGGCTATTCCGAAGGAGTCTTTTAGATTCTGGCTTGCATAACGACCACAGCAGCAACAAGAATTTCTTTTAGTTAGGTTAGAGGTATGTTCTCTAGTTTGATCAAAGCCCTTATAATGCCATTTCCATGGTTCTTTTTAATTTCTCTTAGTGCTTTGTTGATTTCTGTGTGTGTGTGTGTGTGTGTGTGTGTGTGTGTGTGTGTGTGTGTCTGGAGAGAGTGAGAGCTCACTGCTCACCTTTTTGTCACATTAAGGGGCTGGTGTTTGATGAGCCATGAAGAAATATCAAAGTAGATTTCTTAGAAATGAGTCTTCATCATGCAGGAGACACTGATACTACTGAACAGAAAAGCACTTGTCACTCCCCACTGAGAGAGAACAAGAAAAAAACAAAGAAAGATAGAAAGGATGAGGTAATTTGATAAAACAAATGAATCCGGTTGGTTTAGGGCAGTGGTTTTCAAATAGTGGGGCGCCCCCCACATGCTTTTTCTTTGCCAGGGAGTAGGTTTTCTTGCACTGAACAAGAGCAGCATATATGAAGTTCAGATAACCGTCCCCTCATCCTTTGACGTGTACTACGATCACACGGGCAGTGTTGCCAGATTGGACTGACGATTTCCAACCCAACTACATCAAAAAACCTGCCCAAGACCAAAATAGGCTACAAGCACAATAATGTCTGCCTCAGAACCTCATATTTATTATTATTGAACACACATAATTCGTGCTGCTCTCAGCTTAATACTCCTGAATTACTCGTCGCCCCCAGTAACCCCCACTGTAAAACCAAGGTGGCCGTCTATGCAATTACCCCATAAATCTATATAATTCTGCACCACAGGAAGACTCGCGGGAGATGTGTATGGAATTCGACGAGCACGCGAAGTGAACGAGTGAGCTGCTCAGAGTGCTTGAACACCTAGCGTCCGCATCTGTAAGCGTGACCCTAACCCTAACTTTACTCGTATCTCAAAGCAAAAATTACTCGAAGGCTTGCTCGTATCTCGGAATACTTGCATGTCGGGACGCCCGTATCTCAAGGTATTACTGTACCTGGACAAATCAGATTTGCCATGAATAGTTTGTAGTAACTGCAAATAAATATTTGCACATATTGTATATTTTGCAATCAAACTAGATGTAAACAGGAACTTTTCTTTTCTTAAAAGTTCACTAATATAGCTTTTATTCATAAATATACCCTGAAGCTAAATATACATGTAAGAGCAAAAGTGTAGAGTGTTATTGTAATTGGTGTTAAAAACCAATTATTATATTTGCCTCCTTTTGTTTTGTGTGCGGTTCTGCTTCAGTATATTTGAGAGCTGTGGATCAGCTGCCAAAAAAGGCGGCTGTTTTAGAGGGCCACGGTCAAAGACCCTTTCTCTCCGCCCCATCACACATCTCTGCACACACCCTCGCATATAACACAACCCCTGAAGGCCCTGTGAGGTCCCAGTGTCAACATTTGAATGGCGGGTACAAAGTTAGAATTCATTGTTATGGTTTCTGGGAGAAGGATGCAGAACGGCCACTGTCACTCACCCGTTACGGTGACAATGAGGGGGGCTCCTCCTGCCCTCTTCCCTTTGTGTTCTTATTGAATTATGGCACTGGTTCTCTTTGTGTGTCTGGCAATAGTAATTGAAAACATGTGACAGAAAAAGCAGTAAAGAGAGCGAGGATATGCCTCACTGAGTATGACTCCATTAGAGTCAGAGAGAGAAGCAGTGATTAATATTACAGGGACGGAATCGTCTCGGTGTATGAGGTTCGGTCTTAAACCTGCCTTGAACTGAAAGTCTTTGATGGCTTATGGGTAAAAGTTCAGTGTGGTATGCTACATTCACTTTTTTTCCTCTCTCTGTTGGTCTCCCCTTAGGCGTTGAACTACTCGTGTATGTGTTAGCAACTACGTGGCACATTGGCTGGTGGAGATGCTCATTTTTCTATTTGCTAAACACTTTCTCGCTCACTCACTCTTTCTTTGTCAGGCAGCAGATGGTTAAGACACTCCTCTGTTCTTCTGCTTAATGGAGTCTGATGCCCCTCTAAGCGAGCCATAGCATTGTATGCCATAATGACAGCATTTGCAGAGTACTTCAGTACAAATGAAGTTTGAATTGGATGAAAATTATAGGACCTGAGGTCTTTTTAAAAGCCGAAGACAACCATTTCCCCCCATTCTCAGAAAGGAAAGAGGGGCTATGTAAAATTATCTTCAAACAAACATGCAGCTCTGTGTGGGGACAACAGCTCTTAGGGAATTAGAGCCACGCTAATAACCCTGGAGTAAGGGAACACTGCGGCATTTGCTAATGGGGAAACCGGCTCTTTGTTGCTGGTGGTTTTCTCTTAAAGACATTTGAAAGAAACAACAAACACACTCAAAAGCGCCCAAATGACAGTATTGATTAGCATTTGTTGCTGTTCATCTGCGTTTGAAAACCACCTTCAAAGCACTTGTTAGTTTTTACTACACGTAATTTCACGCCATTAGCACTCGTGTATTAATAGGGTGGTTTAATCTGAAATTTTTTAATAAAAATCTAAACAAAACTGAGATTTGACAAAAAAAAACGTATTCTTCCTTATTCTTTTTTTCTGATGAACATATCCTTATGAAGTCAATAATGGCTAACCCTTTGGAAAATAAGACCGTAAATAATGGAAATTGTTACAAATGAGTTTTTCATGAATGCTAAAATGATTAGACTGCAGTAAGTTTCATTGTGGAGAGGCAAATCCGGGGTGAAGATTTGATAAATTGCACTTTGATTTTATCTGATTGCACTTTCGCATGTTATCCAATTTGAAACGACTCACTAACAAGATTTGTATTGTCTGAATTGGATGTGTCTGGAGAAAAATACAGACAGGATGTGGGACAGCGTAAAGTGAGTGGATGTTCGGTATGAATTTGAAATTGCGATCGTCTTTTTTTCTCTATTGTGACGTATATATGAGTGAAACAGCTTCTTGTATGAGAAATTTGGATATGAGGATATGATTGGATCATTGGATTGTTGTCGATTGCTACGATCTCATTTGAGTGACAGGTTGCTGGAAAGAGGATTATTGGCCAGCCTTTATGTCAGAGCACACCATATCAGAGAAGAGATGATGTTGTGAGGGGGAGGAGAAGTTCATGTATTTGAAGATTACGAGGGCACATTAATTCCTTTCAAATAAAAATTATGGGCACAGATAAATTATTTAAAATAATCGCTGCAATGTACCTTTAAACAAGAAATTCGTCCATTTTAATTTCATGGTGACTCTTAAAAGCAGTATTAGCGGTTTTATTGGGTGCGATTGAGTCTGGGTTTTTTTTTAGAACTTTGCTTTCATTGTGGATGGATAAATTAAATGGAATACTAATTCTTTTCTTTGTTATTCGGTGTATTGAAAATGAGACTTTTGGTAAGATCACAGTTAAAATAAGCAGTTTTATGGTGTTACTATCTTATGTTAGTGCAAACATTTTAAAATTAAAGGTAGGATAGGTAATTTTTTGGAGAGGCTAGCGATGGTGAGTTTTGAAAGCATAAGATCTCAAGCTCTGCTCCCCAAAGCAACGCCTCCTCCAAAAACTCCATACAACAGGGAGCAAACAAAAGCATCTAGAGAGGCAAAGTTAAACTACCTCATGTCTCAAAGCACATAACATTCCAATAATATTGAATATAAACAACTTAAAGAGCTCTGACTTGTACCACCTGACTACTGCAGATTAATTTCAGCGTTGATAGCGTTGCCATTGAAACGCATAAATTCTTGTCACAAACCGCTCAGAGTATTCCATCCCGGTTTCCGATCTCTTCCAAATCACAGTAGTTATGGTGTTTACGGTGTTTATCCCTCGTTTGTGGTTAATGTGGACCGGAACCCCCCTGCGATAGGTGAAAATCCGCGAAGTAGGATCAGCCAATCAGCTCACGGGATACATCCACTCATGCTCTCATTCGTCGATCTCGCAGCGGGAACCAATCACGTGCCTTGTTGAGTGCCTGTGGGTGTGTTCAAAGCCGCTGAGAGTTTCTCTCTTTGTCTGGCATCATAGGAAACCGTTTCTCTCGCGCATCACGATAAAACAACGCTGCTTTCCGCAATACAGCTGCCGATATGGAGGTATTTTTGACTTTTTATTTTTCTATTAATATTTTTTAAAAATTTGCGATGCACTGAGGCCGCGATGCACTGAGGCCGTGAAACTTGAACCGCAAAGTGTCGAGGGATTACTGTACATATGAATACATTTAGACCACTTAACTTAGGAATGCGAAAAGACTTAACAAAAACCAGCTTAACAAAAACTTTTCTGGAACTAGAAAAAATCGCCTTTACTGTTCTGGCATACATAAAATGGTAGTTAAAGGTATGATTTGCCCATAAATGTAAGTATAATACCACTGTTTGAAAAATAGTTCAGTGCTAGATTAGTTGTTGTTGTTTTAGTGGTGCCCTCAAAGCATATTGAGGTGAAAATGGTACATTATTGTAAGTAGTCATGATCGTAAAAGATCGTAAAGACAACATCTGGCAGTCTTTTTAATTCATTTATTTTTTAAAAATCATATAAGTATGTAATAATCAGAATAGAAATACACAGGGCATGTCAGAGGTAATCCCAAAAGCCTGTAGTAGAGGATGTATCGCTTAGAAATTCTCTGATCGGCTTGCAGTACATGAATGTTTGAAAGACTAAACAGATTATTTTCTTCTTCTTTTTCCTGTAATCATCTCCGACTGGGTTTGTTCAGACAAGGTTTTTGTGTAACCTCAATGGCCCCTGCTCTCCTGTTAGGGATATTTAAACTATGATCGATGGCTCCTTAATGATAAATTGCTTGTGTTTTGTAAGTCACTTTGGGTAAAAGCACATGCTAAATGAAGATAGCAGATTCTAATGAGGACCACTGATTGTCAAGCCTAGGTCTAAATTCATAAATCACCTCGTTCAACAGCTACAGATCATGCCTATACTCATTTAAGATCAGATTCGGTTGATTCTGCCGGATAATCAGATTAGGTGACACTAAATTAGTGCAAAACTGATCGAGAAGCAGCTGTGCTTTTGTCAAACGCTTGATAAATCTAGCTCCCAGTGCATTAAGAGCCAAGAACTGAATATGAAATCTTTTAATATCCTGTCTAATAGTGGTGGTGACAAGCACTGGGAGTTAGCTCCGTAAAGGAATGTCATGGCATTTAGATAATGAACCGTAAATATTGTTTTATTAGGCTTGGGTTTGCGAGTGAGAAGGTTTTATTGTGGCAAAGGTTAGGCCCTGATTTTAATGCCCTTATTATAGTTGTTAATTCCGCTTTGTACCGGCAAGGGCAGATGACTGCTCGCTGAAATCTAGCCAGGGCCGAAGACATATTAGATGTGCCAGTCAGAGGCTGAGAATGAACTTACCTCAGTTAAGTCCCTCCTCTGTCATCACCTTTGCCAATTTATTCACATCTAAATCCGTTTTTATCCTCTCGGCGTGGAGTCTGACAGCTTTTCACTATCAGTTGTTCATTTATTATGAGTCCTCGACCCCATTTTAGGACTTTTTCTGGCTTTGTCACTGGAAAAATCCTTCCAAATGGTTGCCGGTGTCTAATAGTTTCAGGTGTGTGCTTTTGTGCTTGAGATATCTTGATGGCTTGTGAAGATAGTATTTGCTTTCTCTCTCTCTATCTCACACAATGTGTGTCTGTGTGTGTGCGCATGTATATTTACTATATATTCTGTAATCTATTCTACCTCATCTTGGTGAAATGTTGCACATCTCAGCACATTTTGCGACAATTATTAACACGTTAACAGACATTTTTGGGCAAAATTACAAAAAGTTATTTGTGATTAACGCATTGCAAGAATGTGTTATTCTATAAATCGTAGATAAAAATGACAGAAATATAAAATTATTAAAAAAATTATTTAATTTACTTTGAAGGAAAAAACACTTTTTTTTCAATAATTAAACACTGTGTTATCAAAGTTGATGTTGTGGCTTCATATAAGGCCTGACACTTGCCTTTGTCATTATTAACATTTTAACTAAAGCAAGCTCAAATGGAGTTATTAGGAAAATGTTGCATGTTTTTATTAACTTACAGGTTATTAACTCTTTTCCCACCAGCATTTTTTTTAAGTTGCCAGCCACCGTCAGGTTTTCACAAAAATGTCATGGCCCCCACAATATTTTATTTTATGAATGTCTGAACATCCAATATATCAAAAGAAAAACCCTGTTTTATTCTAGCTTCATGCATGCTTTTTTTTATCAACACATGAATGTGGGTAAGATTCATTCATAATTTTACGTATGATATTGCTTGTTTTTGCTTCTTCGCATGTGTTTTGATCAGGAGATTCTGCACTTCATAAGATGCGTAATAGCACCCCCTTTCATATAAAAGTGAAAACATGTAAAACCTGAAAATTCTGTCAAATACATAAAACATTAGCCTTTATATATTCTTGTTTCTATAGTAAAGAAAGCACTTACTGTACTCAAATAATCAGTTCTTTATTTACACTTGCATTGCAAACAAGCAAAGATGGTCACTTTATTTACTGTATATTTATGAAGCTTTGAGTTGTAGACGTGTCCATTCAATGTCATATTATCTCAAAATAGTATTTTTTTGTGCAATTTTCTTTTATTTGGTAACGGTTTATTTTGCAATAATGACTGGCTGTTTTAGCTCCATATTCTGCATCATTCAAACACAAGCTTGCGTCATTCAAACTTTCAGAAACTGTTAGAAATACTGTCCTCATTTTTATCGTGTCCATATCATCTTGTGTCTGTAGATTACTGTGGTGTCCTCTCCTCCCCCACTATGTCTAATAGTCTCTTGCTCTTTAAACTCTAGCCCACTATTAAAGTGTGATGAGCACCTTTGAGTCTCTCTCTCTCTCTATTCCTCACAGAGCTTAAACTGTCCGATAAGGAGAGTAATAGTTTGACATTTAGTCTAGTGGTACTTCAGAAATGCCGGGTCACGGCACCATTAACTCCCAACCAAACCTGGGTTGAACTCTGATCTCCAATGCAGGGAGCAGAGAGATAGAAGAGAAAAGAGGTCTTTCAGACTAGTTTAGACTTTTTGGTCGAGTTTATAAGATATATTAATTACTTTGAATCTACATTAACATGTTAGACCAATGATATTCCCCCATTAGTCTAATCGAGTGTGAACAATTCCATAATGAGCATTGTTACTGATTTGTTAAAGGTTTGAGAGTTACTAGGGTTGGGCATGGATGGAAATTTCACGATTCGGTTTAATTCACAGGCTTTCAATACCTTTAAATGTTTTTTATTAATTGGGACCTATCAGGTACAGTACATGGCGAATTTCCTCAAGGAGAAAAATATCAACTAATGCTGTAAACTACACCAGGAACCCCACTTGGTACATCATTAGGTTTAACTGATTTGTAACTTACATAAATTTGCACATAAGTAACTTTTTATAATAAGAATAATACATTTGAATGACAATTGTGTTTCTACAAAACAAATGTTTAAATATAAAAACTTATGTGGTTACTTTAAGTGCAGGTTAAGGTTACAGATACAATGAAAAGTAATAGTGTATATATTTAGCAATATAGTTTTATAGCAATTTAGTTCTTTATCTTTCAACATACCTTCTGATGTTCATTCACGTTTATTTCGTGCTGTAACTAGTAGTAAAGCTAAAGAAATGAACGTGTTCATATGTGCTTCATGCTGCCGTTTCGCTTGATCTGTGAAACAGTGATGTGTCATGTCACATTAAAGAGTTCCAAAATGGTATTTATTTATCTATAATAAAATTTGAAAGCAGTTTCATATCAGAAGCAACAAAGCTTAATGAGATTTATTGGATGGGAGGTACACTACAGTTTTGTTCATTCATAGACTGAAAGATTTAAAAACCAATATCAGCTCTTCTGAGAATCAATTAAAGCCGAGAAATTTATATTTCTAAACCAACCCTAGTGGTTACTGTTATATGATTATTGTTTTTCTGTTATTTATACCAATGTTATTGATTTTGTTACTTAATGGTAGTTAATTTGTTGTGAGGTGATGTTAGGAACTCATCTTTTGTGGTTTGCTTTGTGATATCTGTATGCAATAGTAGTCCCTATACATCTATTGCCTATGCATATTTGCTTTAATAATGATTTCTCTTATAGAGGCAAATATTGCAGAGTTATCTTATTAAATGTCATATAAAAAGAATGCAGTATAAAGTGAAATTCGACCTGAAATGAAAGCAAGTGCCTCTTTAGATTTGAATTCAAAGTGTGGTTTTTAAACAAAGAATTCATGCTACTAAGATCCTAACCCTCTGTTGTGGCTGTTAAAACATCAACAGAGACAACTGTTAAACACGGTCCAATGGGGCCACAGCGAGACATCTGGAGGAACAGGGGATGAATATAAATGTTTGCATCAGAGCTTAAACCCTGACCAGAATGACACTGCTCTCCCAGTGCTGGTGTTGTCTTAATTAAAGTGGGGATGATGTAGCCGCCGCCCCCTCCTGTCAACTCACCTCCTCTCTGGCCCTTCCTCCACCTCCCATGTGGCTCGTGACACCCCAAGAAACATCATTATCTGTGACTTGGGCTGTTTCTTTTGTTTGGCTCAGGCAACAGGAGTCCTACTTTCACTAATGGTCATTTAAAAAAAAACAACAACAAAAAAAACCTTTATCCATTCTTCTTTTCTTCCAGAATTTAATGATCAAAAGTCTGGGAAAAAAATGAATTCCCTTAGGAAGGAGGCGATGCAAACTGTGACAAATGACAAATATGTTTACCATGTATTAATTTGTATGGAGTTGAGTGGTCAATAGATTTGAATAATGAATCGTAATTAATCAAGCATTAAATAAATTCTGAATTTGTTGTAATTAAATTAAGTATATGTGTTAACTGAGTAAAATGAATTTAATGACACAATATAAAAAAAATGTATATATATAGTTCTTATATAAATTATATATAATTTATATTAAATTACATTATAATCTTCCTGCTGGAGGTAAGATCATTCGAAAGTCTGTAAATCTCTACGATCATTTCAGCCTTAAGCAGGTCAGAGGCTAATCCACACACACACACACACACACACACACACACACACACACACACACACACACACACACACACTCCTATCAAGGCCAAACAATACCTCTAGGGACTGAAGATAGAGACAGAAAGATGATGAAAAGACCGAAAAACATCCAAATTATGTGCCTTCAAATAAAACAAACCCTTATCCTCTGCTCGGTATGATGCCTCTTACAGTTCTTTGTTTTCTCCACGAGCTTTGATAACATCATTTGATCTCAGTCGTTCAGGGCTGTCAATCATTCCAAAACCAGAGATGTTGGAAAGGGATTATGCTTGCATTGAGAGAGGACAACAGGACGGTCCAGAAAGGATGTGAATATTGGAAGTGGAATGATCCTATAGAGCTAGACTGTGAAATGGCAGGAAACTGGGACAGTTAAGTATCATATGGAAACATCTGGTCTGAGGAAACCAGATTAAACATAAAAGCACATAGAAAAACTTCAGTTCTCATCCTAGTTCCTCTCTCAGAAACTGGGAGGAAAGGATGGTCCATGCCAACTACCTTCCTGTGCTGACATTCCCAGTCAATGAGTTGATTGCTCATACAGGGCATAGGCAGCTTAAACTTGCGTCTGAAATAATATTTTCTTATCTGATAACCCTGAATATACAAGGCAAGCCATTCTTGATACCTTGGGACTGCAAAACGTGTTTGTGAAAATACAAAGACGCGAATGGAATGTGGACAGACATTCAGCTGTCATTCCATAAAGGAATAACATGCTCTATTTTTTTCCGACTTGCATTTGAAATAGCCATTGATATCAATGCTTTTGTTTAGTTGACTTCTGTTGTATAACTACTAGAGATGCAATGTTGGCCAATGTTGGATGATATTGGATATTTATACGTCTACGGATTTAGATTTTTTAAATTAAATTTTTTAACTGTTTATAAATAAAGCTGATAAATTAAAACTTTATCACATCAAAATTAATATCTGTTTTTCATACTGTACATTATGTGTTGTGATGCCTAAATTCACTTGTATCATTTTAAAGTAAATAATTTATTTATTTTGAATAGGCTGGGTTCTATTTTTGGATTAAGGGTCGCACTGGCAGCAGTCATGCATTTTCAACCAGAATTGGCACCATGAGTGAAAAAGTTGAGAAGAGATTAACTTTATGCAAATTATCCATTTGTCGAGTAAGAGTGCCTACTAGCAGCCAGTAGTATAGCAATACTCCATTAGTGAATGAAATTATGTCATAGTTCTCCTTGTGTGAATAAGGAACACTTCCACAGCACAGTTCAACATTCTTCTAATTGGCATTTACGTTTGGTTGGATGAGTGGCTCCACAGTGTTGGACATGGCCGATGCCAGGTCTGCACTGCCCTATTGTCAACTATGGTGCCGTGAAGGGCAGTTCACACATTAGCTTGGAACCAAGAGGACCATGTCTTTTTGCATCAGTCACCTAGTCGCTGAGGCGAAAGGAAATGTTCGATGTTTAGATTTGTTTTGCTTGGCCATCAGCCCCCTTTTTTAGTGAGGAGAAAAAGCCACAAGAATCGCCCAGATCACCGTAGTTTCCTGCATATAACCCGCACCTGCATATAATCCGCACCTTCATATAGCCCGCGGGTGTTGGGGTTTTGTGTAAAATATCGTTGGTATAACCCGCGCCCATAGATTGATTAACTTTTTTTATGTAAGTTCATATTTTGAATGTTGCTCGCATGACGTCAATTATCCATAACTGTTCAGGCTCAGTACACAGTGCTTGTGCGTGAAATTAAAACAATAAGAAAACAAACACAAGTCAGAATCAGAAGAAATAGAAAAAGCAGTGTCTCCCGCTGTGCAGCAGCAAGTCCCTTTAGAAGCGATTCTACAGATGTTGATCATCGGATGAGAAGAGCCCGCCCTCATGGCAGCACAGCCAATCACGTCGTCTTGCATGATTGACAGGTCAGACAGCCTATCAGCACCAGCTGTCAGAGTGATAGTACTAGCGTCAGAGACAACAACCCTTGCAAGAAAGAAAAACTGAAAGATAATACCGCAAAAAATATTATGTGTAAAAAAAATTGTGATATAGCCCACACCCTTATATAACCTGCACCCCCCCATGCGGGGTTTGTAAAATCTGGTATAACTCGCGGGTTATATGCAGGAAAATACGGTATTATTTTAGAGTCCTCACTAAAGCCCACCAAAATAAAGATAAAACCGAATATTCACTCTACTCATTGTTTCTATAATTTATTGAAAATATAAATAAATAAATAAATAAATATATATATATATATATATATATATATATATATATATATATATATATATATTCAGCATTAGTGGAGAAAATAAATTCTTACATCTGTGCTTATCTTTTGTTACATTAACAATTGTTTGAATGCTTTGCCTCAAATTATTTCAATTTGCATAATTATCAGACCCCATTCGACTGTCGTTGTTGGCATAATGCCCTTTGTGTTTACACATCAGGTGGAACGAGTAATGAATTCATCTTTAGCAGACTTAAATGCACCCAAATCACCATTTACACACAGCAGCACTGCAGGACAGCCCCTTATGAATATACAATGAGATGCTGCTTAATATGCATGAGTGGGCGTACTTAAGTAGTAAAGAGTTGCCGGTGTAAGCAGACAGATCCAGAGAGGGGGACTGACTCAGACCTTCATGCGCACACTCCTACTGAATGGTTATGCATGCTGGAGAGCTTTTGCAAATCTTGCAGAATAAATGAAGTGAGAAACACTGACGAAGGAGGAGGAAGAGAAGTTGTGTGGTCAAGAGGGCATCTCCACCTATGACAGAGCAAGAGAGGGAGAGATAGAGGGAGGGAGTGCGCTGAGTTTCTGCTCTCCTCCAAGAGAAAGACTAGATGGTCTGATCTGTCCATGATGGGGTGCAGAGTCTGTACTCTACAGAAGCCTCAAGAGCAATACAAACTCCTGTATGAAGTATGCCAGGTAACGGATTTCTTTTTTCTTCTTCTCTCGCAGGAAGTTGTTCATTTGTAATTAATCTCATGTTTATTAAAGCTTTTTCTGACAGAATTCTACTTTTGAGGGTGATGTGCTACTGTGCAGTCCATATTCTTGAGTTAAGTGACTGTGGTCGGGATAACTTAAATTGAGTGTGACACAGTTTACGCATCATCATGTTACGTGTGGACAGATCTCAGACCAAAGCAGCTAACTTTTCCACTCTACGGCTGATTGATACTGCTGAATGAATCGCTGTCCATTTGGCTTGGTTAGATTTGAGCCAAATGCAAAAAATGTGTTTCTTGTATAAGTTCTGAATCTACACTGGTGGTTTGTTTGACGTTTGGGTTTTATTCATCAAATATTCCTGAACTTGTACCAAATCATGCAGCATGTATGATCTGTGTCCTTCTGAGCAGCGTGTTTCTGTTTGACATTGTTGTCAGCTCTGATTTAATTTCCTGTGGGTTTTGTGATCCTGACGCTTACAGCTTTAGGATGTCTGATAGAATATCGCCGGGAGGCTGTAGATGAAAACCGGTAGGGGGCCTCTGAGAACACAGCGAGAACACATGCTCTTACTTATACTTATGTAAATGTGCACCCATAAACACATTATCACAGAAAATGACAGTTATCAACTCATTGTAAAACGAATTACATGTTCCAGATTGTGGGCTTCTTGTTGTTTTAAAAAGCTTGCGCAAACTAAAACATGCTAATTTATTCAATCCCTGATAAAAGAACCCTAGAATCACTATTTCTTCTGGATGTCATGCGTGAAAGCATCCAGGATAATTGTACAACCACATTGTTAGCACTTCTTTGCCTACTAAGGGATGCGTACTTGGTGTTTGTATGGTGTGTGGAAGGTGCTTTCAGTAAATCTAATGAGTGGCCACTTCGTCATCTCCTTTCACTGTATTTCACGGTGGCTGTTTCTCTGCATTAGCTGTTGATGACAGAGCAGTCACTATTGTGCAAGACTCCGCTTTGATCGCACAGACTTTGTGAAAGCGGGACTAAAAGCTTTCTCTCCTGCTATGGACCAAGTGAATATATATGTGTATTTGTGTGTGTGCACTGCAACAATAAATGGTCTCTGTTTAACAACCCAACAGCCAATGTTGGGCTTCAAAGGAAGCGTCAGCCTTTTCAAATCATTCCCTGTTGAAAAAAAAGCCCTGAATGAAACAAGAAAAGAGACAAAGCTAGCATATTGGGCCCATCATATGAGCTCTTTATTCAACCCACAACTGCATGTCATGCTGCTGTCAATTACTTTTGATTGACAGGCTGTTAGTAAAGGGAACCATGCTGCTTTTTCTATTGGCACTTTCATTTTGCCAGTTACTCCAAGCCGGATCATCAAATACTTGAGAAAAGATTTGCTCATCCATGTTTAACACCAAATGCCGTTCATCACACCTCATGTGATATTGATATGTCTACTGAGAAGCTTTAATGGTGTTGTTTTCTGTGCTTGTTTCCAGATGATGCAGCTGTTTTGTCGTTTTTGTCTGGGGTAATGCGTCAAAGAGAGACATCATTTTTCTATGCTGAATGAGACACTGTGGCATTGCTAAAATTAGGCATGAGCAGTTGACTTTTTATAATTGATTCATAATTCTAATTTAGAATTATTTATTGATTTGATTCTTATTAATGATCAATTTCTAGGAAACTGGAAATACAGTAGAACCCAGAGTAATACAGTAATCCGTTCCGAGGTTGGCTTCGTAAGTCGATCTTTTCGTAATTCTGTCAGGCTTTTACATGTAAATTGCCTAATCCGTTCCAAGCCCTACGAAAACACCACATTTAATTTTATAATAAAGCTAAAATACACTCACCGTACTGTCTTCCCTTTCATTTCAGCAACAATCGTCACATCCATGGCTAGTGATTAGAAAAAAGTTTGTTAACTGGGCACAAAATAATGGCGATGCAGCACGATGAAAACAAAACTTGTATGCGAAAGCGCGAACGAACTTTAGCATTAGCGTAGCACAGACTAAATGGGAGAGGAACACTGCTACGCAGAGGCTGGTGGGAGCGATGCTGACCAATAGGAGAGCAGGATGCTGCAGCGAAAGCTAGCCTCCGAGCCGGGAGACAGCCAATGGGAGAGCGGGACGATTGGTGCGAGTTTACGGTTCAGTGGCGTGCAAATTTCAAAACAAAACTCGGAAATCGTTGCCTCGGCCAAGATTTCGTTTTTCGCATCTCGATCATTTTGTCGTTACTTGGGCGAAAAAAAACCTGAAATCTTTTATCGTACGTCGAATTTTTCGTACATAGAGCGTTTCGTAAGTCGGGGTTCTACTGTAACCTTGAAACTTGGAAAAAGGTAATTCGAAAATCATGTAAATTGTTCAGAAAGTGCGTCAAACACAAACAGCATGACATCGTTAAATTGACAGTATTCTCTACGTAGTTAAAATTATAAAACCAACAATCTTGATGGGAAAGTATATAGTATAATAATATAGATACCACAGACAGATAATGGAGTCTTTGTGATGTCCGATCGGTCCATCTCACACAGACAGTAGGTGCCTGGAGAAGTATGCGGCAGAGGGGTTTGTTGTTTCGTGGGGTAATGTTGAGAGTGCTTTTGGCTGGCGTCGGGGTCACTCACAATTAAGGCCTGTGAGTGGCGGCAGAATGTCGCTGGGCTTTAATGAATAGAGTGAAAGACTTGTTTGAAGTGTGAAAGCGATCTGTTGACTCATCCTTTCCCAGGCACCCGCTTACCCGTGTGTCCAGCTGGACTACGCTGACCTCTTTAAGCATGTGTGTAAACACACGCGTGTTCTAGATTGTGACATGAAATTGCGTTATTCCAATGGATTGATATTGGTCTTGGGGATTTAAACAGCTTTTCTGAAAATTAGACGTTATTGGGGAGATCTGGAGATTTGTCGGAATGTGTATGGTTCAGTGGATGGCCTATACAGGGGATCAGGATTCTGACTGGGCCCATCCCCAGATAATACACACAGATCCTCTTCATTAGGGTGTCTGGCGCTCTCTCTCTCTCTGTGTCTTTCCCTTGCTGTCTTTCTTTTAGAGCTCCCCAGAGGCGAACTGTTACAGAGGGATGCCTCCTCCTCACATAAACACACACTCATCTAGACAGAGATTCATGGGCACTCAAAAATGTCTTCATAGGCCATTTGCTCCCGAACACAATACATATAACTTCAGAAATTAACATATTTTATCATGCTGTTCAACCTGTCTTTTAAATTCTGTATGAAGGAATTTTGATTAAAGTGAAGCCTCAACCTTAAAGTGAAGTCTAAGTGCAGATATTGACGTATTTTATTATTTGATCAATACGCAGCCCTAAATGTACCGTACTCTTTCGTTTATAATTAAAGTGCTGTTTATTATTGCAAAACTTTTGAGTTGGACATGGTGAAAGTCAAGAACTGCTTCAAACTAATAACACGAGTTTTTGGGAGACGGATTTGTGATTTATCTATTTATGGTCTTTGTATTATGTAGAAATACATTTGTAATGTTCTCTTTTAAATAATTGCTGTTCTTTTGAATTTTCTGTTCGAGATTTTGGGCTATTTGGCATTTCATAAATTGGCTATTTGGCATGTCATAAATTCATTTTTATGAAATTACAAAAACCATCAAAAATACACGTTTAAATGGAGTTTATTGAAGTTTATTAATTTGCATATGTACATTACAATACAAATCTTTTTTTGTTCTGCTCTGAGTTCGAAATCTCCATTCACAAAACTATCTATACCATCCATATTCTGATTTCTATATAATTTACCTGATTTTATTCCTTTAAAACATGGGGGGGGGGGGGTTTCTGGCTGTTGAGAAGTATTTTCAGATTTGTGGCATGATAAAAAGAAATCTTCCCTCTATAAAAACCTTAAACTGTAATATATGAACAAAATGAAACACAACCTTTGAACCTGTTTGAATGGTAGCGTGTTTATAATGCATTTTAGTTTTAAGTGGCAGACATTCATCGTGCAAGAGCAGCTTAGCTTCCACTGTGCTTTTGTGTTGTATTCTGGCAACATTTGCCAAAACTCCAGTGTTTAAAAACAGCGGTTCAGTTGGCCTATTGATTTCAATGTAGCGGCCCCATTTAACAAAACCACTCACAGGAAAAGAGAATTAGTCCCTGTGACGCTACAGGTCGAGAGAAGGTCATTTTCCCCTTCAGTTAAGATAATTAGAACCGAGAGAGGACGCAGCGAGCATGCCTCACCATCCCTGGGTAAACTTGATCTCTCTCTCTTACTGTGCTGAACTCGGGGCTTCAAATAGAATAGGTATGCACCATGTGGAGATCTAGTCTCCTTTGTCCCTCGTGGGCCCATGTTGGCTCATCATGTTGGCGGAGACTTTGTTTGACAGCTCCGTGGCTCCTAATCTCCCTAGAAGTGGCCTGTAATGGCCATGGCGCCTGTCTGCACCTCGTTTAAGACCTTCATTTTAATCTAGAGTATCAAAACAGTCAGAAGCTCAGACTCAGATTAGGTTTGTATTGAAGATACACATACACAATGGTAAGTGCTCTGCATGAAAAGGAAACAAAAATAATCATAAAAAATACAATCAACATTGAAAAGTAAAAAAAATAAGATTCTAATAAAATGTATTTGAAGTATATTTTAAAATAAATATGAATGAAAAGAGACAAATCTTTGCATAAACATCTATAAGAAAGTCATGATTAATTTGAGAATATATTTTAGGCCTGGTTTCACAGACAGGGCTTAGATTAAACCAGGATTAGGCCGGAGTTCAATTAGCACATTTAAGAAAATTACTGGTGTGCATCAGACAAAACAATATTTTAGATTTTAAGAAGTCTGTATATGAAATGTATATTGATTCCAAATAATATTGGTTTATCATAATTAAGATCTAACAATATAGATATTGATTTCTATTATATATAAATTAAAGACTGTCAAGCTATCTATCCATCATTCTATCTGTATTTCTGTGGGGGGACCGATGGATTTCAAATTCAAATATCCATCCACTATTTTCAAATTTGTCATCAAACTTTAATAATTCTTGTACAAAGGATTTACTGCAGATATTTTTTTATATATTTGTGTCATTTAGTTGCATCGTCTTTTCCAAACTGCTTCCGCTATCTCAATCCTTCTCGCAATCCCCCTCTTCCCCTAATTAGTCTTTACGGCGATGGGATGGGAAAACAAAACGGCTTGGGGAAATCGACTGAGTGTATTCTAGTTAGCTTAATCAGGGACAGGTCCTCCCCACAGCGCCTCCACAGCTGCTTCACGCTGTAGCAGGTGGCCGGCAGCCATTCGGGAGAGAGCGTTTACACACTAACACTTTCCTCCGCGACCATTGATGGGTAGACAAAGCATGGACAGAACATGACAAAGACTTTCCACAAAGTGACATGATGCAGATGGAATGAGACAAATGGGCAGATGAGATACAGGCATAACATGTCCATATCGACAGTAGTATAGACACAATATTGATTTATCATAGCAAAACTTAACACTTAACATGATCTGTTTAAGCTCATAGACCTAGTTTGACTAAACATGTCAAAGTAAATACAAAGCATATTGAGAATTAAAAAGCACAAGTTCTGTGTGAAAACTTTCAGTAGCAGTAGCCTAACTGAACTGTAACCTCATAAATAACTGATTTGATGCTTAAAACAAGACAAAGGTTTGCCAATGGGGTAAATATAAAGAACTCAATTCAAGATACTGTAAATTCAAGGTGTTAACAAGGAAAACAATGTAAATTAGGTAAAACATTAATAAGAAAATAAACTGTACTAGATGTTGCCGTAATATAATTAGTAATTTAAGTAAATGCAATAAACATCTGACCAGAAAACCTCAAAACAAACACTTCATAAGGGATTTTTTTTTTACTTCAGTATTGAATAAAATATTTGTATGATACAATTTAATATACTGTCATCGATCTTTTTTCTTTTTGCAATGCATTTTGGGATTACAGTGATCCCTCGTTTATCGCGGTTAATGTGGACCGAAACTCCCCGCGATAGGTGAAAATCCGTGAAGTAGGATCAGCCAATCAGCTCACGGGATACATCCACTCATGCTCTCATTCGCCGATCTCGCGCCGGGAACCAATCACGTGTCTTGTCTGAGTGCCCGTGGGTGTGTACAAAGCCTCTGAGAGAGTTTCTCTCTTCATCTGGCATCCTGGGAAATCCTGGGAAAAATTTTATTTTTCGATAAATATTTTTAAAAAATCTGCGATGCACTGAGACCGCGAAATGACGAGAGATTACTGTACTATTTTTGCTGTCTTTTTTTATGTACAGTGACGCATACATAGATTGTAGTAGATTCTCGGTGGAGAATATAGATTAGCATTGTTTTGTCATTAGTCTCCATAAGTCTGGCACAGATGTGATTATGCCCTGTGATAGACAAACACAGGTGTGCACACACATTTTTATGTGTGTTTTATTGGCTTGGCACAGATGCTTCCGATTCTTCACAATTAAAATGACATAAGACCAGATTAAGTGTCCAAACCGTCTTTGTTTTCACTCGTGATGTTACGTCTGCCATTTGTTCTGTTCAATGCTAGGGCTCAAATATTTTAGCAGTCTGTTTTGTAGTTACATACAAAACAGATGCAAGCAAAGCATGTCAACCTTTATCCATTCTAACCAAAGACATGACTTAATTCTGAATCATTTGTATTATTAGTCTCTGAACTGCTATCAGCATTTCCACTCCAGAGACTTGTTTTTCTTAGGAATGAATTAGACACCATATTTAACCGCATAAAATGGAGTGTATGCATGTTTGGGGGTGAATGGTGACATGCTTCCCTGGTGTCCATGCTGAGTCATGAATAAAACATGCTAACAGAGAAGTTTGAACTCTCTAGGCTAGAGCAGTTGGCTGATTTTGAATGCTGATGATGGAGCTATTACATCTCATTTATATTCCGAATGAGCGCTCTCGTAGTGGCCAAATACTGCTTGCTGTGCGGCTCAATTTAAAGATACTGGGGCTGTTGTGTCTTAAAGTACTTAAAACATTTTTGGTACTAAGGGTTTGTTGTGAAAGAGTGTGAAGATTGTATTGTCAGCATTTCTAGTGGCAGCTCTTTTTGCCCAGATGGCTTTTTAAACGCTTTATTTCCAAAAATATATGTTTTGTAATATATTTGTAATTCCCCACAGATTGCATTTGACTAGAAAATAAGTGTTTTTAGAGTAAATGTTGAAGTACAATGTAAATTGTCTGCATTATATTATTTGATTTCTTATTTTAACCATCCATTTTATTCCAAACTGCTTTTTCTATGTAGGGTCGCAGTGATGCTATTATTTCTTTTCTTTTTTTTAAAAATAAAATGTAATACAATTTTTCTTAAGCAAAACCTCATATTACGGTTCTCAACTACTGCTCTGTACCACTGCAACACCTTGGTCTGTAAAAATGTCCCCCAAAGGAACAAGATGTAGTTGTTAAATTTGAGTGGGACAAATTTCTATATTCAAATTAGTGGTTATATATGACAATTATTCATTTTCTTCACTGATCGTATATATATTTGGTTACATGTTTCTCCAGAGCCGTGTTAGATGAATAAAAACTCACAAGTGGAAAGAAGCTAAACAACAGTGCTTTGACAGTAATTAACATAAAGTCCTTACAGGTGCCACAGAATCTAAAGTTCTTCTTTACTACATGTAAATCATCTTTCTCTTCATCTCCCCTACTTTTCATTCTTACTAATTCTGGATGCTGAAACAAAAACACTTTTATGTTGTTTAATGTATTTCTCCATAGTAATTAATTCCTTGTTTACCAGACCAGGCCCAGATAGGATCTGCAGACTTTTCTCACATTACTTTATCACATTAGATATAATATAGTAGACCAGTAGAGCATTGGTGCTTACAACGCCAAGGTCACAGGTTCGATCCCAGGGAAAGCAAGAACTGATTCATTGTGTTCCTTGAATGCAATGTAAATCGCTTTGGATAAAAGTATCTGCCAAATGTGTAAATGTATTTGCTTTAATTTTACTGGGGACAACTGCATTATTCTTGAAGAATATTAATGTACCCAAAATATGGCTTCAAATTTCTGCAGAAAGTACTGTGGGAAATGATTTTTTGTGAGCTGGGATATAACCTCAGAAACTGCTAGTAAAGTAAAAAATGGGTGATAGAGTGTGGGAAACTGTATTTCCTCAAACGGAAAGTAACGGGCAACTCATAAGAGGAAAGCAAGGACACAGGAAGCTTGAAGGAAGTGATTTAGCCTCCTACTATTGATCCTCTGTGGATAACAGAAGGTCTCATGCTTAAACAGGATTAAGAGCAAGTAAACAGCGGCGTCTTTTAGCAGGCGTCCATGCTTATCAGGGGCATTAGTTTCCCTCTGTTTGCTGCTTAATCCACACTGAGATGGCATGCCGCAGCGTATAAAGGTTGCTGTGTTTCAAGTCAGCTAGAACTGTAAGGAGGTTTCCTCATTTTGAATAAAATAACACACACAGACATCACATCTTCTAGACCATATCAAACCCTGCCAAATTGCAAACCCCCCTTCCCCATTTTTCTTTAGGACTGTTATGTTTGGAAGAAAAGAGGAATTAAGTCTCTAGACTAACACGTGGGGAGAATGTTCTTTCTGGGATTCTCTGAATAAAGCCTTAAAGGGATAGTTCACCCAAAAATGAAAATTCTGTCATCATGTTCTTTCAAACCTGAAAGTCTTTTTCATCTTCGGAACACCGATGAAGATCTTTTTGATGAAATCTGAGAACTTTCTGTCCCTCCGTTGACTGCCTAGACAACTTTGACACTTTAAAAAGTTCATAAAGCTATCGTAAAAATAATCCATATGAACTGAGCGGTCTAGTCTAAATTCTCAGAAGAGACATGGTCGTTTTACATGCTGAACAGATCGAATTTAGGCTTTTATTCACATTCTACTCACTTTTAACATTCAACTGTCAACTCACACATCAGTTATGGTAAACGGTAAGCTTGATGTCCAGGAACTAATGAGGTTTGTTCTCGTGCGTCAAGCAGGTTTGGTTGAGCTTTTGTTTAAGTTCTGTTTATGCATCATATAAAATTTCATGTCTCCACTGAAGATTTGCACTATACAGCAAATTTAATTTCTGATTTTAATTAAATTCTCTTAATTTGTGTTCCAAAGAAGAACACAAATCTTATGGGTTTGATATTACATGAGGGTGAGTAATTAATGACAGAATTTTCTTTTTTGGGTGAATTATCCCTTCAAGCTTAAACATCATCTGTCAGGTTTTTTTATGATGCTTTTCTTAAACTTAGTGTATAGAACAGGGGTGGGCAAACTACGGCCCGCGGGCCATATCCGGCCCGTTGGGCTTTTTAATCTGGCCCGCCGAATTTGCCGAACCTGTTTTAAACCTCCTTCATTTTACATTTCCCTGTAATGTCACTCAGTCGCGGCAGTGGTGCTGAAGCTGTGGTGGAGAGTAGGCATGTGTCGCAAACCCCTCTACACCCCCCTTAATGGCGTTAATTCCGTGCTAAAAAGGAACGAGCGCAAAATTGATGTTTGCGCGCGCGTAAATTACATCCGCGAGCGGAAAACAGGACTACACGTAAATACGGGTACTCGCGAGCTCATTTTAATCATTCGCCCGCTCTCGACTGCTGTTTTTGCTTGCGCGAGCACTTTTATTTTTGTCAGTCGTGGGGCGGGGCTTGCTCTTGTAATAGTAACATCAAACGTCATTGATTAGTTCCCTTTTTTCCAGAGGTCAGTTGTGATTGGACGCCTGTGATTGTCAATCTAGAGCTGAGGCAAATATATGATTCAGTCACATTGCATATTATGTTTTTTTTGTTGATTAAATTGTATTAATATTGTTTTGTTGTAATTTCACGTGTCCCAGTCGAGTGATTTAAGACCAAACTATACTTTATACAGGTTTTCTAGGATTTCTTATAAGTAAATGCACAGGTACGACCTTCACCCCGGCCCCTCTGTCAATTTTAAGAAACCAATGTGGCCCGCCAGACAAATAGTTTGCCCACCCCTGGTATAGAATGTAAAATTTCCACTGAACTAGAGAAGACTATATGTAATAGGAAAATCAGAGTTTGGTTTGGTATTTGTGAAGCATTGAGGATAAAGTTGAAATGTTCCTGATCTGGTTTTGCATCTGATATTTCTATGTTGTTGAGTAGAGTCTCCCAATGCATTATTTTTAATTTTGACCTTTCACTGAGTTTATTGATATTGAGAAGTAGTGGGTAAAAAAGGTCCAATCCACCTCACATCAGAAAGGAGTATTTACACTACCATTCAAACGTTTGGGATCAGTAAAATATTAAGCAGCATGTGAAGTTTACATTTTATATTTAACTTTTCATATTGTGTAAGGATGAATATTGTTTCTGTTGTCTAATGCAACAGCCTGTGTCATCCGTCAGTGGTCGTTCCATTGGGTCCGTGTTAAACAGAGGGTGAAGAGGCTCAGTTTGCACCATTCTGGTGCGTGTACTCCTCAGCAAGATGGTGTCAGAGGTGAGCTGTGTGAATGGGGGTCCCGGTTGCCCCCTCCTCCTTGCTGAAGGGGCAGTGAGGCAGAACGTTTCCAGGGTTGAGGCTTTGTCTCGGGGTCGTGGGCTTTGAGGAGGAGAGGGATTCCTAAACACTTAAGTCTTACCAAAAAACAGACAGACACACAGAAAGGGATGATTGTGTTATTGACCTAGCTGATGGAGGAACAGAGAGGAAAAGAAAATCTATACAGAATTGAATACAAGGAGTTCAGAAGGTAAAATAAAGAAAAGGAAAGATCAAGAAAAGGAAAGAACTGCCATCTTCAGGAACCGCAGTAAAGTAAAAAGAGCAAATGCTACCTTGGTATTTTGTTAAAAAAAAAAATATATATATATATATACAATGGGACTAGTAGTTTTGAAACGTACCATGGTATAAGATGGTTATACTGTGGTATTTTTGAATATATTGATACTGAAATTAATTTAGAATGGTAGTACCATTTTATCATGTCCAAATTACATAATGTTGAAGTACCACATAAACACCATGGTGTATATAAATATGGTAATCATGCAACATACTACCTATAAAATAAATGTACCATCTTACACACCTCACTGTACTATTGAATCTCCATGTATATCGACTGAAAATTAAAAGCAGTTCTTAGTGTTCATTTATTAAAGATGGTGAATCTCTGTTTCGGTTTGGAAGTTCCAGAGTTTGGATTCATATTGGATGTTCCAATTATCCCTCAGGCTGGGATTAGTTTTAATCCTCTTGGTTATTAGTTAACATATTCCCTCTTCAAAGCTGAAGTGCTCCTATCCCGCCTGTTTGAAAATCCGAGAATGGGATCCAGCAGCTTGTGAATTAGACTCTATATATATATTTCTCACAAGTGATTTATTTATTTATAAAGAAATAGAATGCACAGTGGATTTCAGTGGATACATTTCTAAAAGCTGTGTGAGAGGTTTGATTCTGTGGACAAGGTGCAGAAATGTTTGATGTAAAAGAATATGGCAGACATCTAAAGAAATCCATCCATGCCTCTCAAAAATGAATCACTAAACCATTATTGAAGTATTTGTTTGTAAATATATGTGCGACACAAATGGAGATACAGTGATCCCTCATTTATCATGATTAATGTTGAACCGGAACCCCGTGATAGATGAAAATCCGCAAAGTAGGATTGACCTCCCTAGGAAATTCCGTATATGTTTGTGTAGGTACCAGAATGTTTAAAATATGTATATTTATACTTTATATATATTTTAATTAAATCTATTTAATTATATAACCTTAATATTATACATTTACTCTCTCATACGATACGTATTATGGTCTCTACACTCATCAATGACAGCAGTATCGTGAGACTTGACTCCAGTAATGACGACGATGACAGATCTGTGCGGTTCGATGAATATGATGATGATGATGGTGTTACTGCACTGGTATAATGAGGCCTTTAAATCAGTTCGGGAAGCGCCTCATCGCCAGACATCGTCTGGATCGTCAACATTTGCTTCTGAGAGAGGTGAAGAGGCTCCCACTCCACTCGTGCTCTCATTGGTCGATCTCGCGCCGGGAACCAATCACATGTCTTGTCTGAGTGCCGTGGGTGTGTACAAAGCCTCTGAGAGAGTTTCTCTCTTTGTCTGGCATCCTGGGAAACCATTTATCTCGCATCACGATGAAATGATGCTGATGCTTCCGTAATGCGGCTGCCGATAATGGCTGTATTTAAAAAATAATAATAATAAATCCGCGATGCATTGAGGCCACAAAACTTGAACCTCAAAGTGGCGAGGGATTACTGTAGTCACTTTGTGTGCACTAATAAGATGTTTGTGTGTCCTCAAGCATAGGACCCAATTTCTTGTGTTTTTTTCTTTTAATTTCATCACACCCTATATGTCTGCTATAGCCGTGTGTGTGTAAGCAGGTTTGCATAAGTGGCTGTGAATGCCTCAAGCAAAGATTTTATCAAAGCTGTCTCTCGTCTAGAAATCAAAAATGAACAAATGAGGAATGCTGTGTTTGTTGAGATGAGAACATGGGGGAAAGCTTTATAAGCTCTTCGATAAGAAAGACTGTTCATCCAAGGTCAAACACCGTGTTAGCAAACACACTAACAGAAATGGTCATGTTTTTTCATCCTAAGGTGCGTTAGCTGTTTGGTTTAGCTTGACATCAGCTTAACCACTACGTTTCTATTGAATATTTATTTTTTGGAAATAATTTACACAATACACTAACAATAAAGTGTAGACTTTTTAACTATTTTGCAGTGTTTATGGAAATACTTCCATGTAATTTGATTTAAGCAAATTATTTGTTTTTCGTTATATATTCACTTTTTTTTTTCAAATTGATGACCCTGCGTTAGATATAAAAAATAAAAATAAAACATTGTGTTGCCTGTAATGTAATAAATACAACTTCAGTACTGTACAAATCCATTTTGAAATGTTCATTTATGTATGCAGCTTAGACCCCATCTGGCCTTGGTTCTCGGCACTAAAAGATTGCTTTGAACCTCTTCTTTTTCATTTCTTTCAGCCCTCATCAGCAGAGCTTTGCTCTCTCAGTCACGCTTTAGCCCTGAAGCTTGCATTTGTCTCCTCATGTACAGTGCCTACATCATCTTCCAGGGAGGCCGTCGTCTTCAAATTACTTAGCTAAATTTCTTTCCCCTGGTTCAGTTTGTTTAATGACCCTGATTAATTAGCAAGAGAGCGCTTTCTAATTTATGTTGTTGTTTTGCTGAGTCTATTTGCTGGAGAGGTTCTCCACACGCTTTGTTCTGTTGTAATGGTGGTTTTTTTATTGCTTTGCTCCTTTGAATTTGTCATCTCAGTAGTTTTTGTTATGCAGTCTGCTCAGTCACATGCGAAACATTATTGCTAAATGATTTGTAACATCAGTGCTGTAATGTTTGTCCGTTTCAACAGGTCAATGGAAAGGACCTGTCCAAGGCGACGCACGACCAGGCAGTGGAGGCCTTCCGTACGGCTAAAGAGCCTATTATGGTCCAGGTGCTACGACGTGCTCCCAGACCCAAACCTACAGGCCCAAATGGAGAAGCGCAGGTAGTGGACATCAGCACCCAGACGGACATCACCTTCCAACATATTATGGCCCTCAGCAAGCTGCCTACATCCTCCCCGCCGGTGGATGTGCTTGAGCAGTACCTGCTCCCAGACGGGTTAGTGACAGCTTTCTGGACCAATCAGAATGCTAGATTTCAGTTATAACTGACACCTAACTAGAGATAGATTGCTGAGACAAATTATAAATGTAGTGTTTTCTTGCTATTGCACGTAATTCACAAGTTGCTCTACCAGCCCAGCTACATTTAAACACTTTAACTAGACTAACAGTGTTTTTTGGCCCAGAGCACAAGATGAAATTAAGTTGCTCTCATTTATTTGGATTTGCATTGTTCTCTCACATATCATTGGATGTGTCCTCAGGGTTTACACTTTACTGACAGGAACTTGGTAGCCAAGAGAAAATAATTTAATTGAATGCACAAAAATGTAAAAATAAATTGCTGATATCTAATTTCCACAGATGCTTGTTTTTAGTAAAAGATTTGGAGTGAGATGTTAAAATAGATAACTACTGGTGCTGTCCAAAAACCAAGGTCATTGGTAGACGCGTATTGGCATTTTAATAAACCATTTTAATAAACCATAAATTCCAGCGATTTTAAGTGTGAAATTGGCAGCTCAGCCAGCCTGGAACCATTTCATACAATTTATTTATTAATCAACTGTCTAAAACTTGAATATGAGGTTAATATGATAAGCACAGTCCCTCTCTATTATTGTTCTTTGAGGTATGATATGGTTTTGGTTTATTTTTTCTAGACACTCTCCTGCTCATGAATACTTTGACCCCAATGACTTCTTAGAGGGAATGCAGCATGAGATCGAGAGAGAGGAGCTGGAGTATGAGGTAAGGCTACACATAATCTCACTTTACTCTGTCTTCTGTCATCCCTGAAACGTGAAATAAGACGCCAGGCCTGATGCGAATGGTCTCCTCTGATCTATTGGTGAATTGACCAACCACAACCTCACACAGACACTGAAGTGGACAGCTGTACCAACATCAAGTAGCCTTTTTAGCCTTGAACAGATGCAAGACGGTGATATCATTATTTACTTTTGTCATTGACTTATATATCGGTGAAAAGAGATAATTGGATAGGTTGGAATCAGACTAACGACTGGCGTGATGGATCTGAGTGTACAACAAGCACAGACAGATTAACTCCATAATGAGAGTGGTGGGTTGTGAGTCAGGAGGGGTCACAAGTGAGTCCATAAAGAGATGAAGTTCAGAGACTTATAGCAGCAGATGTTCTGCACGCAGCCCTCTCAACGACCTCTCATTGGCCCCTGAGGGCCTCCAGGTGCCACAGTGGGGGCCCTGCAGACAGAGATCAATGACCAGGATGGGACCAGTCTGAATGCCCAGCAATACCAATACCCCTCTGCCTTGTTTACCTTGATTAATGTTCTCCATTGCACTTCAAGGACAAAGGAACGAGAGTTTTAGATGCTGTGAGGTAGAAATGCGTTAATACACAGTGTTTCAGGGTCTTTTCATACCGTAGTGCAGTGTTGGCAAATATTTATCATCATGTTATATAATGAATTAACCAGCTTATCAAATACTTCCTCAGCATGGTCACGAGCAAAGTCATGCTCAAAGAAAGGATCAAGTTTTTGGGAAAACCAAAGGTCTGAGATTTATGAGGGACAATTATTGCTTTGGTGAATCTCATGAAAACAGTTATATTTCTCCTCAAAATCAACGGAAACAAGTAAGGAACTATATTTTTCCGTTCTATTTAAAAACAAATTAAGTCTATCTTTAGGACCATTAGGATTGTTTACATGGACATTTCTACCACCTATTCTTATAGCTTATTACTAGCATATGAAATCATCTACAATAATAATTTATGCTGATTTAAATAGTATAGTTTTCACAAAAGTTTTTAACTGTGATGATGATCATAAGAAATGTTACTTGAGCACCAAATCAGCATATTAGAATGATTTTTGAAGGATGTGACACTAAAGACTGGAGTAATGATACTGGGGGGAAAACATTACAGGAATACATTTCTATATATACACTCCGCAGAAAAATTACAGTTAAAGTCAGTTAAACTTCAGAGATGTCAATCTGTCCAATTAGAAAGTATATGTGATTGTGAATCAGTTTCACCTGCTTTGCAAGGAGGAACTAAAAAATGACCTCCGAAGACCAAACTGTCAGAAACAGACTTTATGAGGGCCCGATGTCTTCTAGTGGGACCTGTGTTGCTCGATTGACGTTTGGCAGAAACCACCAGAATTCAAGTCCACCATTGCGGCCCTGTTCTCTTCACGGATGAGAGGAGGTTCACACTGAGCACACGTGACAGATGTCTGGAGATGCTGCGTGCAACATCATCCAGCATGACGGATTGGCAGTGGGTCAGTAATGGTCTGATGAGGAATATCCTTGGAGGATCACACAGCCAATGGTTCCCTTACTGAATCCTATTGAGAATCTCTGTGACATTATGTATTGGTGCATCAGAAGCCGCCAAGTAGCACCACAGACTGTCCAGGAGCTCACTGATGCCCTGATCCAGGTCTGGTAGGAGATCCCCCATGGATATTATCCATCATATCATCAGGAACTTGCCCAGACATTGATGTGAGGGCCGTACACACTACTGACTTACACAGAGTTGCTATGATGATCATCCTGTAACATTATTTTTTGGTATGATTTTGAATTCAGCCTTCAGTGTGTTGATCATTTTGGTTTGCATTGACTTTTTTTTTTCTTAACAAATTATATAATGTCTGTAAATAAAAAAATTATAATTGAATATTTGTAATAATATACACAACATTACTGTTTTTAATATATTTTTATAGTATTTTTAAGTATTTATGTGAATCACCTATTTACATTGACTAAGACTGATGGTGGAGCATTTGTTGGTTAGTGTAGTAGATAACCGAGGTTTTCTTTTTTTGGGGTAAATTGTTTGATTGCTCAATAGAACCTTCATTCACCCTCTTCTTTATGTCTGCTGTGATACCAGCCCATGAGATCTGTGATCTCCATGTGTATCTTGTAGATTACAGGTGTTGACACAAGATGAACGAGACCCGGTTCAAATACTTGTTTGTGTAGTTCTGTTGCACCACTCTTAAATCTGGGCAAATTATTCAAATGTGTAGATCAAGACAATAGATTATGTTCATTTTTATGATTAAGATGCTTTCTTTACACTATTCTGCAAGTCATCTTACAAATGACTTCTAGTCTGCTGTGCATTAAAATAATACTCTTCTTTCAGGAAGTGGATTTGTACAGAACTAATATCCAGGATAAATTGGGGTTAACTGTGTGCTACAGGACCGATGATGAGGATGAGACGGGGATCTATGTCAGTGAGGTGAGTTGTGTCATGAAATTAGCCATTTCGTGATTGTGAATGTCTGGGGAACATTCTTTAAAACCTCTGTGGTTTCAATTGTGAATTACTCTGGGTTTGTATTCTTGGTCACCAATTTTCCTCATTGTGCAGATTGATCCGAACAGCATTGCTGCGAGAGATGGACGAATTCAAAAGGGAGATCGAATCATTCAGGTTTGCTTTCATTAATGTAATTTGTCTTATTCCATCATATTCAGGCACTGTCTAAAAAAATCTCCACTCCACAATTCAGATCAATGGCATTGAGATCCAGAACCGTGAGGAAGCAGTGGCTCTTTTGACCAGTGAAGAACATCCAAATGTGTGCCTGCTATTGGCTCGACCAGAGATACAGGTCAGAGACCCAATCTACAGACACACCATACATGCTATTTACAAACTTTGAAGGACAGCTGACATCTCATAGCTTTTCTCCTGTCCTTGTTGTTTAAGCTGGATGAAGGCTGGATGGATGATGACAGAAACGACTACCTGGATGACCTCCACATGGACATGTTGGAGCAGCAACACCATCAGGCGATGCAGTTCACCGCAAGCATGCTCCAGCAGGTACAGTAAATCTATCACAAAGTCACTCGTGGAGTCTGTCAGGAGGCATATCAGTCAATCGTAGCCCAGCCTGTCATGAAATGATATCCAACATATCAATCATACATTCTGTGTCTGTCACTGGGCAGGAGGTAAAGCAGGCAAGCCAGGACTTTGGGTCAGAGAAACCATGACTAGTTTAGGTCCCTTTTGCACCTGGTATTAACTTCTGTTTTAGGTGATTTGGTCTGAAGTGGACTGTGCAATTTACATATGTGACAAATACATCTTGTCCAATTTGGAGTAGTCAGAACTCATACAGCTGCATTAAATTTATAATGTATGCACTAATGTGTCCTGAGCCATCCCAAAAAGTATTGAATGATTGTTTTAAAGCTTCTGTAGATCTGTAGATCTAAACACTGTAGATCTTGACCACAAATTGATACACCTCTTGATGGAAGTAAATGTTGTGATGTTATTTCCATCAAGAAGTGCATACATTTTTAACCAAGATCTTATATTGGCAATACAAGTACAGAGTCAAGCATTCTGTAAAAACTCATCCCAAATACTTTCAGTGAATTTAATCATCCTTGGGGTCTTCAGTTAGGGTTAGAAGAACTGTTACCTAACATATAACATGCTCGAAACATACCGGTAATAACTTTAATATACAGTGTACTGTATGTGCACCAGATATATTTTGATGGGGATGTAGCAATATGGAAATATTTTATGATAACTAGTAATTATTCATATTTAATCATAATATAAAGCTGACTGACATTAGATTTGCAATATGTAGTCATGCAAATCACACAAAAATAATGATATTCCCTGACTTGTTTTCTTGCAGAAGAAGCATGAGGAAGATGGAGGTACAACAGACACTGCCACACTACTGTCCCACCAGCATGAGAAGGACAGTGGAGTGGGACGTACTGATGACAGCACTCGTAACGATGAGAGTTCTGAGCAGGAGAATCTTGCAGACGACCAGACCAGCGCCTCCACCACACTAGGCAGCCGGCGTAGGCTCGCCTACAGTCAGGACACCCTAGGTAGTGGTGACCTTCCCTTCAGCAGTGAGTCTTTCATTTCCGCAGACTATGGGGAAGCGGACTTCTTGGGTGACTTTCCTGCTGATGAATGTGAACGGTTTCGTGAACTTTTGGAGCTCAAGTGCCAGATGCGAAGCACGGGTAGCAGTGGTACACCAGAGCAGAAATTGTTCTGGCCCAGTGGCAGTGTAGGTGGTGGACAGGGTGGAGTTGGTGAGGATGGTGTCGACAAAGAGCTGGAGCTTCTGAACGAGGAGCTCCGCAGCATTGAGCTGGAGTGCCTGAGCATAGTCCGAGCGCACCGCATGCAGCAGTTGCGCGAGCAGTGCCGCGAACAGTCCTGGATGCTGCACAACAGCGGCTTCCGCAACTACAACACGAGTGTGGATGCAAGACGCCACGAGTTAGCGGACATAAGCGAACTCCCAGAAAAGTCAGACAAGGACAGCTCCAGCGCATACAACACAGGAGAAAGTTGCCGTAGCACACCACTCACTCTCGAGCTCTCCCCGGACAACTCCTTGCGGCGTGGAAATGAAAATCAGGCAGAGGCAGGGGCGAGTACATCGGGCGGCAGCAGAATTCTTAAACCTCTGCTATCGCCTGTCCTAGAGGCTTGCAGCCCCAGCAGGAGTCGCCCAACCTTGTTGGAAGCAGGAACCCAGCCTGAAGTTCGAGAGCGCAAAGCAGGTCGCCACGCCCAGCCTCAATCACCCTACAAACATGCCCACATCCCAGCTCATGCCCAGCACTACCAGAGCTACATGCAACTGATCCAGCAAAAATCAGTGGAGTACGCCCAAAGCCAGATGAGCCTAGTCAGCATGTGCCGAGACCCTGTCGCTTCTGCTGACTTGGGACCCAAGATGGAATGGAAAGTGAAGATCCGCAGTGACGGTACACGCTACATTACCAAGAGGCCCATCCGGGACAAGCTCCTGAAAGAGCGAGCCATACGGATCCGAGAGGAGCGCAGCGGGATGACTACAGATGACGATGCCATCAGTGAAATGAAGATGGGTCGCTATTGGAGCAAAGAGGAGCGCAAGCAACACGCCGTTCGGGCCAAAGAGCAGCGCCAGCGTAGAGAGTTTATGAAGCAGAGCCGTATTGATTGTCTGAAGGAGCAAGGGGGCAGCGCCGAAGACAAGAAGGAGCTCAACATCATTGAACTGAGTCACAAAAAGATGATGAAGAAGCGGAACAAGAAAATCTTCGACAATTGGATGACTATCCAGGAACTGTTGACCCATGGTACAAAGTCCCCCGATGGGACACGAGTGTACAATTCCCTACTGTCAGTGACCACGGTGTAGGCTCTGCAATGGTCTGTATATAGGACACTACCGATTGGGGTAGACAATCCTGCCTCGTTCAATGCGGCAACATTTGTAAATAGGAAATATGAATGCCTTGTCTGAAGGAACATTGCCATTTGCCAAGAGAGGGTACGATGAGACTCTCAAATATTGAATAGGACGTTGAATTTATACAAGTGATGAGAACATGTTTTCTTATTTGCTTCTTTCTTTATTGAGCTTGTGGTTTGAAAATTATATTAAGGAACTGATTCATGACCATTCGGCATCTTTAAATGTTTTGGAAAACAATACAAAGACCATAAATAACCATCAGCATTTTTTTTTTCAACAAGTAACTAACACTTTTTTTTATGCATACATATTGCTTATTAAAGTAATGCAGATATTTAGCTTTATGGTCATCACAGAATATCTGACAGGTGTCATTATATATTTTGCAGTCATTGTGACAAGGTTTTGCAACAAAAACGAAAACTTTGCTTTACAGGTTTTAAAGATAAAAAAATAAAGGTGCTTTTATTCCTAAAGTTCATACTTTACTCAGATACTGTTACATTAGACATGCATCAAAATGAAACCATTTATTAAAATGAAATCTGTTCATATTATTGTTGATATCAATGTTTGTAGTAGACACAAAACCTTTTGTATAGGTCTCCATTCTATTACAGCAAGATAATACAGTTTAACAAATCATTAGTTAGAAATTTGATGTCTTGCAAAATGAGAGAAATAATAAATTATTGTTTTATATTTGATGAGCTTTCAAAATATTGTTGTGAGCTTTTTAATTTTGTGTTCATTTTTACTATAAACAGGTATCAATTTGCAGTCACATAAGTTGGGGTTTTCTTCAAACCAATTTAAATGACTGCAACAAAAGACTCTGCAGATGTGTGTGTTTCTTTTAGGGGGGTTATGGGTGGATGATGTCCACACTTCAGTGACCACTCGACCTCAGGGCCACTGACCCAGCCAGGCCCCTTTTTCTGCTTAGCTGTCCCCAGCTGTGTGTATCTCTGAAACGTAGAGCTCAGGTCAGTGAACAGACCTCTATCTCATTACAATCACACTGAAAGGTCTGCAATGCCACAGCTGCAATAACTTCTGTTCCTAGCACACATACTAGCTAAGACTTTTTCTGGTAAACGTCATTTCTTCGTATTTGATAACACAATATCAAATCAAGTGCAAACTTATTATGCTAGAACTTTTAGTTTTGCAGTTTGTTTTAATCAACTGGTGTCTTTTTAGAGGATGGATGAAGTTCAGAAATGTGTAGTTCTAAACAACTTAACCAAATTGAACCAGGTTTGACACAAGAAAGTGTTGTTTGTTTGATAGGTGTGCCTCATATGTTATTGTCTATTTCGATAGCTTTCATTCATTTTTAAACATGGCTCAGTTTATAATTTGTGAAGACACCAATGCATTGAGTGTACTTACTTGTAAGGCATTTATGATTTACCACTTTATGATCTAAAGACTTTGTCGATTCAAATGTAACCAAAAGACCTGTTTCACACCTTGACACCCCACCCACTTCCTCAGAAATAACACAACCTTCGTTACAGGGGTATAAATTATCAAAGCCACCTTGTCTCTTTCTATGTAATACATATACAAGCCCGTACCATTGTGTATCTTTGCAAACGTTAAGGGAATAATTATGTTAATAAGGGAGGAGATGGAACATGCTGTCACCCCCCTCCTCTCTGTCTGCTTGTATGTAATTGATTGCTTTTCTGCTTTTTTAAAGGAGGACCGTTTGTGTGATTTATGTCCACAGAGATCTCTTCACACACACTCTTTTAATAGGAGATAACAGCGTTCCATGCAAAGACAAACAAAAAGAAGCAACGGCAATCAATTCTGAATTCCGGGCCAGGAAGAGAGGCGAAGTGGAGTGTGCTTTGATCACACTCTCTGGTTTATTTTTATATTGGTAATGAATGAAGGTGGGCAGCGTGTGATACGGCCGGCCGTCCTCCAGTGTTAGTTTTGGAGCTCCTCTCATTTGTCTAAATGCCACGGCAAAAGAAAAGAAGAAGCTCTAGAGTAAATCGGCTGTTGACCGATAAGACCACTGTTTGCGTCCTTGGCTCTTGCCCAGCTTTGTGAGAGGAAACCGTCTGACGGGATGGGTTTATTGTTGAGAATGAGAATGAACTCCTGTGAGTTCTCCTTTCTCTGCTTGGGAGATCAGCTATAGTGAGTTTATTGTTTTGAGTTCTTTAGGAATGTTTAGCTGTAGTAAAATCAATGTAAGAAAAGGTCTTGAGGTGGCAACTCTGGTCTTGAGCAGTGAAAATCACACTATGTATAATATATTGATCATATTTTATTTATATGGGCCATGTAGAATATTTTTCATGAGTGTGTTTATGTACAACGGCTTCAAATATGGTGGGTCCATATTGGGTCCATATCCAGAAAGTAGGAACTGTTCTTTTTATATTTTACAAGTTATCAATTGAAAAAATTCAACCCTGAATAATTGGTCGCTTTTCAGTTCAAATTAATATTTTGTTCACGCTTCAAACCCTGTAGGGTTTCTTGTTTCACACTTCTCCAAGTCCCAAAAATGTCAGAGTACAAGATGAAAATGTGAAAACATAGGCCTTCTGAATGTTAATTAACTTGAGCCTACTCATTTTACAATTGCTGTAGGCCACTGCACTTATGTCATGTTTGGTTTCTTGTCGTCTGTTGTTAATTATTTGACATTTGCTAGCTTGCAATGAATACTTAATGCAACATCAGTCATAACACTGTTGTGTCATACAACAGCACAATGGACCAGGCATATATATCAGAAGGATGAAAAAAAACATGTGGATGTAAATATATGATGCTATAAACTGTACATCATTTCTCATATTGTACAGGTGAAATGGCATCAGACATAACAATGACTGATAGCAGGAAAGTAGACTCCCATCTGATCATTCACAACATAAAAACTCCCACAGATCCTTCCACAAGCTGTCAGAGAAAACGTGAAGTATGCACTCAATTCAATTAAACCTCCTCAGCTGGGCTGTCCGTTTCACCAGATCTATGAATTCTGAATAGTGACATCTCATTATTTTTAAGATGATGTACTTTATAAAAAGCCCTCTGTCAATGTAGTGAAACACTTCAAAGAGTCAAAACATAGGACAGAGTTTATGTGCAATTTCCAGAGTGCATTGTACTGCATAGCCTATGGGACAGTATAGGAATGAATATAGGAATTCAAAGGAACGCAGAATAATACCTGGTCACACATCTAAATTTCTTTTTTGAGGGGATTTATGAGCACTCTACTGTCAGGTTCAACACTGCAAATATTGACTCTTTACATAAATGTAATATAATTGTCAATAAAAGCCTTTGGCACTTATGAAATGCTTGTAATTATACTTCAGTAGACATTAGTAACATCTGACAAAAAGATCTAAAAACACTGAAGCAGCAGACTTTTTGAATTAATATTTGTGTCATTCTCAAAGCGTTTGGCCCCGGCTAAACGTGTTGTCCAGATCCCTTTTTAGTCAAATCATTTTTGACTCTTTTGACTTGGTACATCTTGTGAATGTTCCCACTCATACTCATATTCACACTCTTGACTGTGTGCTTTTTCATGGTCTGACAGTATGTGATTTGTGAAGTTTTGTTTGAGTATGTGAAAAACCTACTGGTTTTGATATAACAGTTCAATGGTCTCGTACGATATACTTCAATTACCTGCACTGAATTTTCAGCTGTTTGTAAGGAGGTCTCTCAATCATCTGATTTACATTGTGATGATCGGACATGAAAACAGCAAAGTCTAAGTATTTCTCAGATCTTATTGAAAATAACTATCATAATCCAAGAACACTTTTTTCCACTATAAACCCTTCTGTTGGTCTTTTCTCCAAAGAGTCTCTGCCTATGTGTGACAAATTTCTTAATTTATCTGCGGACAGGAAAAGGGATATTAAGTTAAATATCTCCTCCTCTTCTCAGAATTCTTCTGTCCCTCCATTTTCCACTAGTGTCCTGAGTCAGATCAAGTACTTGTAACTCTGCCTGTGTTACAAGATATTGTAGGCCAGCTTAAACCTTCTGGTTCCCCCATGACATTCTTCCTTGCATGTCTTTTTCTTTTTTTTAAGCAACGTTTTGACGTGATTGGACCTACTGTTCAAAAGATAATGAACTGCTGCCTTGAAATACCAATGGTACCAGATGACATGAAGCATGCCTTTATCCATCTACTTTTTAAAAAGTAAAGCCAAATTTGGATCCGACAGTTCTGTCAAGTTTTAGGCCGGTCTCAAATCTTTCTTTTATGCCTAAAATGTTAGAGAAAATAGTCATTCAGCAACTACAGAGCTTCCTGAATGAAAACAAAATTCTCAAAGTTTTTCAATCAGGTTTTAGGAAATACCATTCCACAGAAGCCGCACTGATAAAAGTTTTAAATGATATTTTACTGACTCTGGCAAGTCTGCTGTGTTAGTGCTTGAGTGCAGCATTTGACATGATTGAACACTCTGTCCTTATCTCATGTTTGGAGAACTGGGTGGACATTCGGTGATTGCTTAAATCAGGGGTGTCAAACGTACGGCCCGCGGGCCGGATCCGGCCCGCCAGGGGGTTCAGTCCGGCCCAGGAGATAAATCTGCAATATGGAAAAAAATATTTTCATTTTCGGCGGAACTAACAGCAGATGGCAGCACTGAGCTTCAGGGTCTGAGTGGCGTTTAGTTCTGTCAGTTTACGCGCTGTCCTGTTGGCCCTGGCAACCTCATCGTCGAAATTTCTTTGTCAAAAAAGAGAAAAGTGGACACAAAGTGACGATTTTTCAAGAAAATTTGACTTCTTCCTATCTACGGAGATGATTGGGAAACTGAGAATACAGAAGGTAAATGAAATGTTGGTAGGTCTGAGGAAAAAGCGATCTGTTTTCACCCGAAGCTGAGAGTTCAGTGAGGCTTCAGTGAAAGCCAGTTACGTGCAGCAAGGGTTCATCCTGACGTGAGGCAGCACAAAGACAAGATTTCAGAGTTGCTGAGGGAGTTTGAGAAACGATTTCAGGTCTTTAGCAAATTGCAGTTTTCGCAAATTGATAAAGTTAATTTGTTTACATAAAAAAACCACATATGTATAAACTTGCAAATTTTACAAAAAAAATAATAATATTTTTTTTAAAACAGCTGCCACTTAAGATTTTAATTGTGTGAGGTCAATTCGTTCAATGTGTTCAGAATTGCTTCCCAGAGTTGGAAAATTTCTTTTAAATAATTTATATTTGATTTATGTTAACATGCAGGACAGTGTTTTTAAGTTCCACAAAACTGAAACATCATCATTGTAAAATAACTGACAATTGTTTTATGCATAATGCACTTAAATAAATGTTAAACTGAGTAATGGTGTTTTTGAAATTGCACTTAATACGTAGGTTGTTCATAATATATTTTGTAAAAGGGCAATCATCATTCATTAATCATTAATTTAATTTAAAGATTTTTATAATTTAATATAATTTATAATATAATGCACTAATACAAAAAAAGCGGACTTATTGTTAGTTCTATGTAATTTTGCTATGAGTTCACTGGTCTGGCCCCCTTGACATCAGATTAAGCAGTATGCGGCCCCCCGACCAAAATGAGTTTGACACCCCTGGCTTAAATGATTTCAATCCTATATGTAGTAGTAGAAGTAGTAATAGTAGAAAGTTCTTTATTAATATTGGTGAATTTACTTCAGATGCAGCTCCTCTTACGTGTGGTGTCCCTCAAGGTTCTATTCTTGCTCCGATTTTATTCTATTTGTATATTCTTCCTCTGGGTTTAATTTTTAAGAAACACAATCTCCTTTCACTGTTATCCAGACAATACCGGATGAAATGGGTTTAGGTACTCTGTTGGCATGTCTAGTGGATGTAAAGGCCTGGATGTCCGTACAATTTCTTCGCCTAAATGAAAAAAAAACTGAGATAATAGTGTTTGACTCTTCAGAAGCTGCTAAGGGTTAGCACAGTAGTAAAAAAACAACTTTTTCCATCTCTGAGTCCTAGCTAAAGTAAAATGTTTATTTCTACTAACAACCTGGAAAGGGGGATCCATGCTTTTATTTCACTAAGGGTTGACTATTGTAATTCCCTTTATATGGGTATTAACCAAGCATCTTTGAACTGTCTGCAGATGGTACGCACACCTTACTGGTGTGCATAAATGAGAGCACATTACCGTACTCCAGTTCTGAAATCTGTCCATTGGCTCCCAATTCGCTACAGTCTTGTTGCTGGTTTTTAAATCCTACCTGGATTAGCTCTGGTATACATTTCTGATCTATTATCCATTCACAATCCTGGAAGGTCTCTTAGGTCATGCAACCAGAGACTGTTAAATGTTCAATGGGCTAAACTGAAATCGAGAGGAGATTTTGTCTTTGAGGTTGCCGCACTGAAACTTTGGAACAGCCTACCATTTTTTGGCTTGGTGTCTGGTCTGTTCTGTGTTCTAATTTATGTTTTACATAATGTACAGAACCTTGGTCAACAGTTGTTGTTTTTAATGGTGCTATATAAATAAAGTTGAGTTGAATACACTCTTGCCACAAGAGGCCAGACATTATCATGCACCAGGAGGAACAATGGCCCACTGCACCAGCATAAAGTCAATGGCTCATCCTGGTACCTAAAAGCAGTAAGGGAGCAAGTGGCTTGCAGAGAGTGGGCCACCAATGGTGGACTTGCCAATTCTAGTGTTCTCTGGCAAATGCCAAACAAGCTGCACGATGCTGAGCTGTGAGCACAGTTCCCACTAGAGGATGTGAAGTCCTCACAAAGTCAGTTTCTGACAGGAGGTTGTTTTGTAGGGCTCTGGCAGTGCTCCTTTAGTCCCTACTCGCACAAAGGAGCAGATACAGGTCCTGATGCTGGGTTGTTGCCCTTCTACACCCCTGTGCAGCTCTCCTTGTGTAATGTCCTGTGTCCTTGAAACTGTGCCCTTGAAACTATGCTAGGAGACACACCAAACCACTTGCGGTGGCACTTATGGATGTGCCATCCTGGAGGAGCAGGATGGACTGTGCAACCTGATTGCATTATAGATATTGCCTCAAACTACAGACAGTGATATGGACCCTAACAAAGCACAAAACTGAAGAAAAAGGAGAGAACAATGGTCTATGGCCACCACCAGCAAAATCATTCAGTTTTTGGGGGTTGTCTTACTGTTGTCTCTCCAGTGCACTTGCTGTCACTTTCATTTACACCAAAGCAGTTAAAACTGATCTGCAATCACTTATGCGTCATAACTGGACATATTGATATCCCTGAAGTTTCATTGACTTGGTGTTAATCTGGGATGTGTTCCCTATATAATTTTGTTGAGCATTGTATATTGAGATACACAAATAAATATAAAGAGTTTTACAAAAATGTAAACATCTGGAACTGGAATTATTATTTTTTTAAATAATTACAAATGTGTTTATGGCACAAACACAACTCTACCTGGCGATCATTTGTGAATAGTTTCTTGTACATTTGTTAATCCCTGCACGCATTTGTGGATTTTGAAACAACTGTAGCGTCAGGTTTTGCAGACAAATTCACAGATAAGGGGACTCCACTCACCATCTACTTAAGCCAATCAGGTAACAGCCATTTGTGCTGAACAATCATAACCACAAATAGGACTCTTTTCCTCATTCAGGAGCATGCGTCCTGCTTCTGATGTACATCTATCATCAACTTGGAACTAGAGTTCGATTCAATTTGATTCTGTGAACTGGCTTGAAAGAATGATTAATTTAGGAATCAGACAAAAATACAAAAAGTCATCACTGTGTGGATAGTTCCATTGACAGCCCATAGTCTCAATGATTTGGTTCTGGTCTCTAGTTATGGTTCAGAGGTTCTAACGTTAGTAGGTTTTGCCAAATTGTAGAAATAGTATCTTTCAGTTTTCAAACACAGATCTGTCCTTCTCCCACCAACCGGGAAAAAACACACACTTCAGTCACACTGACCTTTTCCTTATCCGCACATCCCTCAGAAAGCTTACACCATTATCTTTCAGACTCTGGGCAGTAGACGCAATTGGACAAGTGATTTCAACACTAGAAAGTGTGGAGGACAGCTGTTGCCTACAGCAACACATCCAACAAAAAGTGAGATCTGCTGTTTGTTTTTGCGCATTAATCTGAAGATCTATTGATGGCAGACATGGAAAAAGATGAATCATTTTGAAGAAACATCCCTGTCACCAATTCATTCAGCATTGTTTGAGACAAGTCCTTTGGGGAACTTTGCTCAATAGTGAAGCATTGCATTTATGCAATGATGTTTCAGCAGCCTATTTGTCACAGAGTACTTTCTCCCATTTGACAACAGGGAATGAATGGCAGTGGCTTCACGAGACAAGCATCACACTATTTTTGTTGTTGTTTGCCTTATGTGTTTTTTTTTTTTTGCAATATACAAATGCATTAGTCCCATTAGTCCTAAATTAAAAAGAGGTTCTTTATTGATCTCTGCAGTGCAATCCAGAATGTTATGCAAGTCAGAAAATTTGTTTTGTGCAGACACAAATGGTAAAGAATGGCCTTGACCCTGTGCATTGACATAAGCAAAATTTATCTCCACTATTCACCTGACCCTTGAACTTTGCATGGACTTGTTAGGTTCAAAGGTTCTGTTTAGCCATGTTGTTTATGGCTTAGTATTGCAGTAACTCATAGCGCACTTCTCCCTGTAGAATGGCTTTATTCCCATCATTAAAAGACCTATGAAATAAGCACTTCATTTAGAAAATAAATTCTGGTAACACTTAACAACAATGTCTCATTTGCGAACACACACACCAAATGTTTGCCGTGTATGTATATGAAAACACTGAATGTGTGCATCCTAAAAGATTTGTATTCAGTATTTGGTTTGAATAGCGTTTTTGTATTTTTGGGGAACTTAAGAGCTCAAACAAAACTTCATGTCATGTCTCTTACCCACTTACGATTAAATTCACTCATTAGCTCAAAAGCTGATTTCTAAAATTCTAGAATTGCAGCCCTTTCTCTTGGTATTCTCTTTGCATTTACGCTTTTCCACACCTGTAGGTCAAAATCTGAATATTTGAAGTGAGAGCAGTGGTGAAAACAAGTGCTCTACAATGTTAACGTTACACTCAACCCCCTGGTGTTCCTGTCATTACTCGCCATAGGCACTGTTGTGTCAGAACAATCACTGAGGTGAGAGTCGCTCTGCTCTCCCCTGGCAGTAGCAACTGTACAGCGTTGTTCCATCATGTTTTCCCCGAGTACCTCGAGGCATCAATCCAAGAGCTGTTACTTCAGAATTCTCCCTCTCTTTGAGAAACTAAACATCATGTTGAACCTCAAAGGCACAGTGCTTAACATGCCTTTCCTTTGTGTTTCTACAAGAATGCCGTTGTAGATACTTCAGTTTTGATGAGCTATGCCAAAAAGAAAAAAAAGAGGCAGTTTTGGGTAATGGTAACATAATCCCCTGAACTGAAATAAATACGGCAGATAAGAAGTTTCCAAAATTACCAAATGCTTTGAGTCTAAATTGCTTTAAATGGAAGAAACCATGCTGAATGCCTCTACTGCTATGGGAAAAAAACGAGACTTATGTTAAAAGGTCTTTGACAGTGAAACAATGTGGTGTAACATCTCATTTAATTTACTGCTCCTCTTTTCCAACGTTAGAGTGAAAGTGTAGATTTACTGCCTTTGAGTGTGTTGGAAAAGAATGGAATTCTAAGGATTCAGTGGAATGTTAATAAGTTTGAACACTTGCTACTTTGTTACTAAAACCTAGCAATTTTATTTTGGAGCTGTATTCAAATAGTTCACATTCACATAACCCTGACCCATGTTAGTTCAATTTATAGCCTAATGTACAATTAGAGTTGCATTCAAAATTCATATATATATATATATATATATATATATTTTTTTTTTTTATTAAATTAAAAAATGACATTTAAACGTAACACTTACATCAAATAGGTAAAAATAAACAATTACCCTGATAGTTCAACGCCTAGTTTCACAGACAGATCTTAGATTAAGCCAGGATTAAGCCTTAGTTTATTTTGCTTTTATAAACCTGCCTCAGAACAAAACATTCCTGGTGTAAATCTTGAGACAAAACAATGGCACTGAGTTTGACTGTGGTGGCAAAATCTTTTATCAATTGTGAATAAGAGACAAATATCCCAATTGTAATTTATAAAGGTTTATTTTCTTGCAAGAAAAGGTCAACAGTCATACAGACATCCGAAGCTGCCCTGCAGAGTGTGACGAAGGGAGGGCTGCTCCAGCACTTATATCTCTAGTCAAGGCTAAAGGCTTAGTTGTAATTTTCCATTCCTTATCAGGAACACATTACCCTCTCTATACCTCAAACATATTTCTTCAAACTCATTATATCTTACCTACTAGTTCTACAGAATAAAAATACAATTAATGTCACACAATATTCAACAATGTCAAGTAACAAAATATAATCATATATAAGACAACGAAAACACATCATTAATAAAATTCCATCACACTGACATATTTTAAGATACGCCAGTGTAAGTTGCTTTCCATTACAACAGCTCAAACATGCATTTAGCTTTTAGCTTATATTTTAAATACATTATTTAGCTGAATAGTTTAACTATTTATTTCCTGTGATTAAGAAATATCTTTACACCAGAGAATTTCGCATTCAGTGGCTTGCATCAGTGTAGCTACAATGAGTCACTCACATATTATATGTCATGGGAGATTTGGTTTATTGACCATCACAGCTAATAATAGCTCCCTTGGGGGGGGGGGGATGCTGCAGTGCTGATGGCAATGCACCGGTTCAAAGACCACCTCAACGGCATCACAAACCCTAAATCCTCTAGCTTTCTCAAAATCAATCCACTCACTGTATTTAGACGTTATTGATTTTATCGGTTTTCACTTGTCAGGTCATTTAATACTCACCAACCTCTATTATAATGAATCTGCTATTCACGTATAGCTGTAATGGTGATGATTACATCATATAATAACCTCTGTTCGTATGTAGCCTGTTTAGTCACAGTATGAGCCACTATGCAATCACACTGGGAAATTGATTGAACGCATAAAAGAGATTCAAAGACTTGTCCGCATGATTGTGCACTCGCTGCAATAATCAACGCTAACTAGTGCACATGCTCAAATTGGAAGTCAAGCTCAGTCGATTGACCTTTGGTATGAGGTTTCATTTCTCCATTGCTAAATTACAGCACACAGTTTTGATGCTGAATGTTTCACTTAGTGGCTTGCTTTTATTCTCGTTTATGCTTTTAAACGAGATTAAATGTATGCTTTTATTCTCGATATTGGACTTATGATTGTAAAACAGACAAAAAATCCCCTAAATGTGGATTGAAGGTGGAACAAAAATGTAAAAAAAAAAAAAAAAAAAATTTACATAATGTTTTGTTGCACACAAAAAAAACAAAATGTTCCCAGGAAAGGAACATACACACACAGACATGCACCTTTCTTCCTGTTATATCCGGGGCAAAATCGCTCCAAATTGCCTATTTATTAGTCTCCCATTTACACTTTTAACAGCCTCTTGCCAAATGCAGCATTCTCTGCACAAAATGGTTGCTAAAAGCCTAGCTGTGTAGTAAACCAGGTCCTCAGCCGCTATTAGCCTGAGAGGCCGAGGGTACATCTATAAATGGAGCGATGATGGAACATCCTCCACAAGACTCAATTAAAGCACTTCATTAGACTGCAATACTCCAACAGAGGGCACACACTGGCCCACGAACCCAGTAATGATGCCAATCAATGTGTGTATTACTCAGAATTAACCACAAGCTGTCTGAAGCAGAGCTAGATCTTAATGTTAAGATGAATAATGAGCCAGAAAGTAGGGCAAAATATGAGTTTTATGTTTGTGAGGTAGTGTTAGACTGTGCAAAAGTTAAACCCTTACCACCAGAAATATACTTAAAATTACATATGTATATTTGTACCCAATTTTTTGATTTGGTTTGAGTTTTGATTTTGAGATGCAGTTAAAAGTATTCTAAGTATAATTGGCTTGTAGTTGTTTACTCTTTTGATTGAGTAGCCTATGTACTTTTTCACATAGGTTTCCATACTTCCATTGTTTGAAAATTATTGATTTATAAAGTTCATGGATCTGTTATTAAATCTAAGTACATTTTGATCTCATGTTTTGCAGCATGTTTGAGCTCCTGCGAGAACCAATAAGGTTTATTCTAGTGTTACGCAGAACGTTTGAGTTTCCCCAAGAACCAGTAAGGTTAATTCTCTTATGTCTCGCAGCACGTTTTAGCTTCTGCAAAAACCAAAGAGATTTGTTCTTGTTACGTAGCACAATTAAGCTTCCTTAAGAACCAATGAGACTTTAAAAAAATTCATAAAGAGATTGTAAAACTAAACCATATGATTTGAGTGATGAACATGTTTTTCACATTATGGTCCAAATCACTAGTAGTTCCTGATGAATTAAGCTTGTTTACATATTAGTTAATAGTAGTAACTGAAGCGTTAAAGTAATACTACTCGTTTGTTCTGCATTACTTACTTCGTAGTTACCTATTAATGATAAATCATTATTTAAAGCATTTACTCTGTTATCTGTTATTTCCATTAAACTGTGTAACTTATCATTGTCAAAAATAATGACAGAAAGATTTTGAAATATTTTTACACTATTTGTGGAAGATCCCATTCCTTTATTTATTTAGCCAGAAACTATGGTTACCATGGTAAGGGTTCATACAATAGGAGCATGCATAATAGGCAGGGGACTTTACAAGACAGGCATTTTGCCACCGATTCCATCTTGTAACTACCCTGTAAAGAGTTGAGCCAAGAAATGGGCTTGGCAGACTGTTCAATATGTTCCCTCACCTGTTTATGCAGAGAAAACAGATGGCAAAAAGCAGATGTCGGATACATTTTGCAAGTAATAAAAGCACTAATTTTCTTGTTACTTCATCTCTTGCCAAACTTAATTTGAAGTCTCAGTAGAAATTCCAAATAGCACCCATGGGAAGATTTGTGAATTATTTTCTCATTTAACGATATATCTTTATATACTAAAAGCTCATCCATTGGAAAAACAAGTGGCTCTGCCTCATCCATGGAAAGAGGAACTGTCTTGGTCAATGCCTGTCTGACAGTGTATTTTTTTTTCATCACACCTCTTCAAAAGTCTGGCAATTCCAAGACTTCAATAGTTAATTTATGTCGGATTTGACATAATCGACAGGTAACTCAATGGCACGGGCTTTAACACTTGATAAAATAGTCGATTTCTCTGGCCTTAAACATTTCTGGAAACATTTGGGATAATGTACACAAGCCAACAAGATACATAACATTATTTTGGTGGTTTTGGGGTATTTTAATCCCAAAAATCTCACATATTAGGCCTTTAATTGGTGGTTTTTGGACAGAGGAAAACTTTATGAAGTCTAATGTCAGGCGACATACTGTTTAACCTTCAACTAAGTTTGAAAAGTCACTACATTTTTAGAGTTTGCGATTGCTCCTTCATTTCAGCTTTCACATACTTCAAATGGCTCTTTAAGCTGATGGCCACGTGGGAGTCTCAGCTGATGGGTACATTGGACACGGTGCCCACAGCAGTTGAGCAGTCATCGAGACTTCATGCCAGGCAGAAGGATAAAGGGGAAGCGGAACAGAGGACGGTAGCATCCCATATCTGCAGCCCCGGGGCTGTCAGTCTGTCTCCTCGTTCTGCGGAGGGGTAAACCTGTTAGGCCTGGCTGGGAGACTAAACACTACCCTCTATTGGATGACACAGAGATTGTGCATGGTGAGGCTTGACCCTCGCTTGAACCACGTTAAGAGTTACAGCAATGAGAACAGTGACCAAGCAGTGAACTCCCAATCCGATCCGACCCAAGTCCGTCCAAAATGTGATAATGCGCACGAAGGCCTTAAGCTACTTTTCCTTTTGGAATGAAATTATATAGGATGGAATTTGTTTGCTTACATAGCAAGTTCTTGTTCTTGCATTCCTATATACAGATTTCCGTTGGCAGTTTTACTTGCTTAAGTTGGCATTTGATTAGAAAGGAAAATAACACTTCATTTTATCTATCCTGAATTGACTGGATCGTGAAAAGTAGGTAACTACACTCCAGACTGAATTTGAGTTCATCATGCCAGTGCATAAATAGGTATTTGGCTATCATTTACTAGAAAATATTCAATGTATATTCATACAATTATATTACATATATGACATACGGTCATTAACCAGAGTTATTTAATTCTAAATAAAATTCTTGATTAAATATTAAATATATTTACACATCTATTCAATAGATTAGTGGCATTTACAAAACCTAGGCTAGAATTTTTCAGGTTGACACTTTTTCCCATTGAGGTGACTGGGGAAAACTGTCCCAATCAACCTGAATTAATAACTTTTTTTATTTGCAATAACATACAGTAACGAATTGCCAAAAACCTGCATTAAGAAAGCAAATATTTAACTTAACGGACGTCACCAACTAAGAGCGTGATGAATGACTTTGCATTCATTCTTTGATTCCTCACTACCAGACAACGGCCTATTCCGAACTTTTGAACATTTTTTGTATTCTCTAAGTCTCAGACACTTTTAACACATTCTCTGTTGGCAATAATATAACAATTAGACATGCTTCTTATGAAGCACACATGTGGTAATTGCTAATTATGAATTGGCATGATTGGTTATGCAGAAGGAGCAAAGATGGTGTCCTTGGTCACTTCAGAGTGTCTTTGCTACCAAAGACACCCGAGTGTGAATTTCTCAACCAGAAGAGCATTGGTGTTTACGTCAAGGTCACGGGTTCGATCCCAGGGAAAGCAAGAACTGATTCAATCTGTTCCTTGAATGCAATGTAAGTGGCTTTGGATAAAAGCGTCTGCCAAATGCATAAATGTACATTTTTAAAGGCACTATAAACCCTTATGCTCAAAATTATGAATTGTTTTTTAGTTGGGTAAACTTAAATTAAACAAATTAGTTCAATGAAATGAAAATTTATGAGTATATAAAACTTCCTTTTTCTTTTGAGTTCACAAAACTGACACATTTTAAGTAATTCGAATTGTTTCATTGTTTTGAGTTTTATGAGCTTACACTGGGCTGGGATTTCTATTTCCCAGCATGCTTTGCCATGGCACTCTGGTACGTAAATGCAAAATAAAATTCTTCCAGTTCTGCTTAATTAAACGTTTAATTTCTTAATTAAAAAATTGTATGTAGTGATAACTTGAAATTTTCCAGGCTTTGCCAACTTATACAGGTTTACAGTGGGGTCAACTATTTTAAAGGGTGAACTTCACATATGTTCTTTCTCCTCCAAAGATGTTGCTATACAGAGGTGAATTGTAAGGAAAGCTCCAGTATCTGGCACACCAATATCCTGTGACCGTGCATCAGCTGCATCCAGAGCTTCAGCTTTGTAAATAACAGACACTTCCCGGTTTATTAAATCTCATTTCAAGCTATAACATGGGGGCAGACCTACGATAAAAGAGTGCAGGAAAACATCAATAACTTTCATATGATCTAAACACAAAGTTTACACATTTCTAGTAAGCCGATGCATTGACTGAAAGATGATGTTTAGCATATGGTTTTGCTTTCTCATGCAAATCTGACATTATTGTGGTTGTTTACCCTCTGATCCCTTTATCCCCAAGTAATGAGACTTTGGGAGTCAGCACATACGGCCTGATGTTATCATATGCTGCTACGGTACCCATCACTTCCAATGCTTATCCTAATAACAATTAAGCACATTTCCTCTCAGGACATATAGTGCCATATTACAGATTTCACCCATATACAGTATTTTATATACAGTATCGATTAGCTGAGCTCCTCTAGTACACAGACTACAAGAAATGTCTTAAAAGTCACTCGACTCCCACTATTATTAATAAGCTTTAGTTTCTGGTCTCATGGATCAAATTACAATTAATTTAGTCAAGACTTGTTTCTATTTCCACAGCGTGCAGGATTATTTCCCAAGAGATGGGCGTTCAAAGACAACTGTTCAGCGTGAGGATCATGGCAGGATTTAGACAATCCACTTTTTATTTCCTCTGAGAGGGCTGGGTAAATTTCAGTAACGCATAGTCATGTGACCCTGATATTAGCCAGTCAATACGAGCACAAACCCAAGGCAGACAGGTGAAGGAAGCTAACCAAAGCTGGAAAGAACCAAAAAATCCTTGTTCTGAATCAGCAGGAGACAGTTAGAGACACATGACTGTGACATAAGAAAAGGAAACTAGTATTTAGGAAATGAAGCAGAAAAATATGCGTTAGAGCTTACTAACAGCAAAATGAATTTGCATGCATTAATTTAAAGAACATGATTAAGGATTACGAAAAGGCCTGGATGAAAGAATGAGATGTTATGCAACGATAATCCTCCTATGAATTACATCACTGCTTACTAGTGCTGCTTACCAAGTTTTAGAACTCGCCGATAGCACAAACTGTGAATATGGATGCATCAAATTGTGTGGATTGTTGAGGAGAGTTGTGTCACTACTTCTTTCAATGATCTTTTGATGACAAGAAAGTCCCCAGACTTTCCCAGACATTAAAGGAAAGACCCAAGTCATATCTAGAGACTGGAGTATCATGAAGTCTTGGCAGGCTCTTTTCACTTGGACTTGTAAACAAGCCCCTACCAACTAATATGTACAGTAATACCTCGGTTTACAAGTGACTTAGTATACGAGCAAATTGGTGTACGTGCATGGGAAGTCAAATCGGTGTACACAAAGCCCATCACCCCTTAACTCGTTCATTCTCTCAGCGTCGCTCGGTTTGCTTGCATCATTCAGCAGTGCATACTTTTAGAAGTGATTTTCAGCGGTTTTACCTCGTGTTGTTAACATAAATTGTGATCGCTATTGTTCACGTAGTGAAAAATACGTACAGTACAGCATATAGAATGAAGGTAGGAAATTCTCCCTCTAAACAGTAACACCCCGACCCGCTCCCCCCTCGTCTCATCTTCTTCATGCCAGCAGCGATGCTACTCAAAGAAAAAGTGCATGTTACAGTATATTGTCAAGTATTTTTAGAGTTTGTCAATTATTAATTATTATTTATATGAGATCTTAATGGCTATAATTTTAACTAACGAATAGGGTAAAACAAAAAATATTTAAAATGAAAATTTATGGTCATATGGAACGAATTAACTGATTTTTAGTGCATTCGTATGGGGAAATTTGTTTTGGTGTACAAGAATTTTGGGTTACAAGCTCGCTCTTGGAACGAATTAATAAACTCGTAAACCGAGGTATTACTGTAAAGTCAATGAAAGCATGGTGGAAACCAGGCAGTTTTCGGGTGCTTCCTTCAGGCCAGTCGTGACCTGATGGTTAAAGTCAGACCAGTAACTTGAAGGATGTGGGTTTGATTCTTAATACAGACAGGAAATAAATGCATAAGTAGTTTATTTTGTCATTTTGGATACAAGCGTCTGCCAAGTGTATATGTAAATGACTGCAGCTCACCCCCAATCACTTCACAGGCACCACAGAAAAATGGCTACCCACTGCTCCAGATGTGTGTACACAAATCTCTGCTCCTACTGTGTGAGCACTTTCTTGGATGTGTTAAACGCAGAGGGCAAAATCCAAGTAGAGTTACTCATGCCACTTTCACAAATTAAAGGGTCATCCAATTATTTAAAACAATAACATTTATTGCTTCATCCGAATACTGTATTGAAACCACACGCATTCAGTAATACACCAAAAAAAAAGAAAATTTATACATGGATGCACAAAAGGCAGTGAACACAATGCTCTACAAAACACTACATAAATTTAAAAATTCTAAATATCAAAAATCACACAGCTGCAAAACAGCAGCCAGCTGTTATCGGTGGGAAAACATGGGGTTCGACTGTCACAAATGACAAAGTAATGGAGCTAGTTGGAGCAGTCAATAACCACCTGCCGAACAACAAAAACAACTTCTCATAAAATAAGAGATTGAAATGCTGGTATAAATTAAAGTGAATCATGAAATCAGTTTAAATCAAGAGGTAAATGTACCTGACATAAACCACTCACTTTCAGTGCAGTGCAGACTGCATAATAATACAAAAGCAAAAGTGGTAGCATGTGAGAAAAGAGATTTTACATCCTGTCAGTTACACACACACACACAAAGAACCAGAAAGATATGATGCAACGCTAGGCTTGAATCGTTTAAAAGAACAGAGCTATGGCTTGTATTTGCTTTAAACATAACTGGAAAAAACAGCCAGTTATGGGTCTTCAGAAAGAGAGCAAGATGGTAAACTCCACCGCCCTGATGTTTGACACCGTGACTAAAATATTAACACACCAATGCAGAGGAGACACATCCTAGCAGGTGTCCTAAAACTTTGAAACAAGACTGGACACAGAATAAAACGTCTCTTTAACGGAGTAAAATATTAAAATAAATATTCCAGGTTAAACACAAGTTAAGCTTTAACAACAGTTGAGACATGCTGTAACTTACAACTAAATATTGTGTCTTGGAAATGCATTTATTATAGAAGTCTACGGACAAGCGACATCCACGGTTGCTGCTTCTAACGGAGCAATGAGTCCGAATTATTTCAAGTAGAAACTGAAAGTATCCCACAGCTGCGTCAACAGATTTCAACTTGTATTTAGCCATGAATATTCTTTTAATTAGCCGTTTGGTGATGTCAGTTGACAGTGTGATTACTGGACACCAAAGAACTTCAGTCAAACCACTTCGGCAGAAACCAATGACATGGATGAAATTAAGGATAGAAACTGTAAGAAAAAAGGAGAGTTTAAAACCTTTACTTCAGCAATAAAATCATATGTACATCTGCATAAAGTGTCCGTTCGGGAAGGTTGGAGAAGTTAGGTGGACTCTCGACCAAAAGGCGCATGGTGGTAGACTGGGTGTTGCTTCTGATGGCCTTTGCGGAAGGCCACTTAAGTGTGTGCCGTCTTAATCTCCACAAAAGAACGCAGTTATTGTTTAGGGCAGTTAATCTGCAGGCGTTCAGTCCTGTTCCATAGGTTCGTCCTCCGGAGCCCCTGACCCAGAGTCGCCCTCTGTGGACGACTCTACGCTACTGCTGCTGGATGTGGGTCCAGAGGCATTTTCATCAGTGCTACTGCTGCTGACCTGCTCGCTTGGCTCCTCCCCTTCTCTCACCTCAGGGCTAGAAGACACACCTGCCGGGGCTCTCTGCTCTGATTGGTCCATATCACTGGGCTCTTCTGGGGAGTCCTCCGAGCCACAAGGAACCTCTCTCTCAGCGAAAGCCTCTCTGGAATCTGCAGCAGGACACTCCGGCTGCGTGCTGGAAGGCTCTACGTCAGCAAAGAACAGAACACATTAGAGCACTAACTAATGTGTAAACACCCTAAAAGTAGAGAAACGGATTACTACCTTGGTCCTCAGAACCTCCAACTGAACCGTGAGGTTTACTTTCCTCCTCTTCTTCTTCGCTACCCTCCTGCAACATGGATGACGGTGATCCTACATCCTCAGACTTATCGGGGGAGCTTTTGGTTGGCGTAAATCTGGGCGACTCAACATGATCATGCTTGTCTACATCATCATCATCATCATCGTCATCCTCATCATCTTCATTGCCATCCTGGTTGAATTTGAGTCTCTTTACTTCATGTTCCTCCTCCTCCATTCCCTCATCTTCCTCGTCATCTAAGTGTTTGTTTTTTATAGAGCTGCTGAGAGGCCCGTCAATGCCTGATACAGACGCATCACTGGAACACAAAGATATATCCAGTAGTTTGTTTTAATGTAAAGAATATTCAAGGCTGCTTAAGTTCAAGCAGTTTAAGTATCCATCATGTGAGAGATAAGTGAACAGGTTTATTGATTTAACACAAACAAAATCATGAAAGATGGACTACCTGGCCGTTTTGCTGTGTCCTTGTGGTGTGTTCGTCTCTTTGTTTTCTGTACTGTCCGGAAGGCCGTTTGTGGCCAGCGAACTGGACATGGAGTGTTTCTGCCTGTTTAATGGTCTGGGTGTTCCTGGACCATTCACTTTTCTGTAATATACAGGGAAATCAAGTTAAGCCCCCCTTTTTTAAATGACTAGTACCCAAGCTCCATATTTTTTCCTCACCTCTCTGTAAAGACAGATATGTTTCCTGTCAACATGACTCCATTCATTCTGTTGACACCACTGCAGCCATTTTTCCTACAAAGACCAAAAATAACTATTCATCTACAGTAATTAAAGATACCCATGTGATCAAATTAAGATGTAGCAGTATCACGGTTTCAATATTGATCAGTAATTACTTACTCAGATGTAGGATAAATGCAGCTGACAACCATCACATTCTGACAAAGAGAGAAAATAAATCAATCATAAGCGACATAAATTCTACATTTACAACCTTCAACTTGAAAAGTAAAAAAAGAAGTGCAAAGCGAAAGTTGACAGCAAGATGTGAACCTTTTAAATGATAGTCAAATCACTTTTTAGCACATAAAAAACATCAATGAGTCAAAGTTTCTCCATCACAAGATAATAAAACATTGAAGAGTGTAAAAACAATGTAGAAAACGTCTATAAATCGCACACTTGCACACCAAATGCAAGCGACCATAAAACCAACAGAGTACCTTTATGGAAGTCAGAGATAGCACGTAATAATATCCCACATCTGACTTCAGATGGAATGTAGCAAAGCTATAATAAAAATGCAAATACAAAGAAAACATACAGGGAATGGTCCGTCACCCCTATAAAACATGGTAAAGTTGATGCCTTGTTGTTGCAAGTGGAGCATTACACGCATCTAAACAGCATCCTTTTCATTTTAAACCGTATAATGCATCATGCACTGACCTTCTCCACCCCTCTGAGAAACTTCTCTGTTCCTGTGTAGTTCCTCTTAGGTTCAGTGAGCAACTCGCACAAGCGCTGGATAGTAAATGGGATCCTGGGTAGAGAAAATATTTGAATTAGCTGGTGCAATCTCCACAACAAAGCACAGAGAATTACGGTGATACCAAATCTTCTCTACTCCATCCTGACACGCATACAACAAGGAATGATGTAGGCCTTGTTATATTCAACAGCCAGAAGATGGCACACTTGCTCTGGGGTAAAGAGACAGGCTTGCTTTTTATCCAAAACAGATTACACTACATTCAAAACCCCAGTGCCTTTCTAAAAGGAAAATGATGATAGCAACGTACAATGCAATAAATTAAGAGTGTTACAAACCCATTATATCCACTGACAATCTTAAGAATTCGCTCCTTCATTTCTTCAAAGGGAATCGATTCCACATTAGGGTTGGCAGGCCCTCGCTGCTCTGGGGCCGACGCTTGGAAATCCTCCATTACTTTCTCCAGTTTGAATATGAAGTAGCTTTTAAACTGAGACCAGGACACCCTGGAGAGGAAACATTATGAAGCATTAGTAACTCAAATCATTTGCTAACAAAAAATAAATGAAATATTAGCATGAAAATTCTGTTGAAATTGTTTTATTAGTGAGAAAAGACCAGTGTTAGACATTGAACTAGCACAGCTATGAAGGAATGGGGGGAGAAAAAAAAGGCCAAACATTATGCAAAAATATTTCGTCACAGAACTCAATGCAACAATAACAAGGAAGTAATTCAGAGACATTGACAGATTTGATATGTATGCATCTGACTATGTATTCTCACAATTACTTCATGAAACGAGGACAGGTCGGCTAAAGCAGACCTAATCAATAAAAGGACAAGGTTCAGTGTGTTTTGGAACAAATCCAAAAGAGATGTGGTGTTATAATAAACCACTATGTGGTGTTACCCAGAAAAGAAGTGATGATTTTACAGAAACATAGGTAACACAAAAGGTAATTGGGGTTTCTGCGCCCCTCTTAGACCCGATCGGTTATCCAGATACAGAAGCCACTTGATGTCGACTGATGATCAGATATGATTGCATGTTAATACAGTGTAAATAGAGTCTTAAAGCACTTTGAAGGACTTACAGGGTTTCCCCAGTCTTCGCAATATGGCACAAAAACTGGTCCAATGCCGGAGACGATTCCTTCTTCGCTTTCTTGTCAAAATCTGCAGCAAACACAATAATAAAGTTGCACTGGTGATTTAATGTGAATATCTGTACTAGATAGACTCCGAGCATCTTGGTTCTGGAGTAAATTTAACTGCAAAATCTAGTAATACCTTCGATTATAAATCTAGTTAGTCCATTCTAGTTCTGACCCTACATCTGCTTTGAAGAAAAGGTTATTAGCTAGATCGAATATACTTGTTAACTATAATGCACCAGTTTCTAGTTTTAGGTCATCTACAAGTTTCAAATTCAGACAGCATTTTCTTTTCTACAACAATTCAGAAAATAACCATAACAACAGCCTTGGGATAACATACGTGCTTTTATTAAAATTATGAGCAAATGGGTCCAAACATTTTCAACTGTGATATTTTATGACCACTATTATTTAGCCCACTCAGAGTATAACTACAACCAGCCCTGAACTTTCATAAAAAATATGAGAAAATATTAAATCCCTTTCCTAACACACACTTACGTAACAGCCAATACAGGTAACATATCTGAGTTATGTCACTTAATAACTAATTCTGATTATTTACACTATAGGCGTACAGGTGTGAGTAAAACTTCAGTTAGGATGTAAATGGCAAAGAAAAATTATGGAGAAAATCTTATTTTATTATTAAATGATTCACTAGATAAACCGATGTGTAATGTACTTGAATCAGCTCTTAAACATCCCAAACCACCAACTAGTTCTCAATCAAAAATAGTCTTGTTTATGAACGTATTGGTTCACTATCCCGTCGTTTTGGGGCAAAAATGACATAAGTTATAAAAACAGGAGTGAGGACGAAACCTGTTCGGCTGCTCTCTACACACAACAGACCTCGAAAAACAGTAAAAGCCATTTAGCCACAGGCCATGCTAACATGAGCTAACTTACATTACAAGCTCATAAGCACATATAACTCCTCTCTAAACGCACGCAGACCGCTTCAACGCGCATAACCGGGTACCTTTGAGAGCTTCCAGAAGAGTGTCTATCTCCATGTCTGTGTTGTTGTCCCTGTCTCCAGCTGAAAATCGGGAGCTGATGGCTGCTGTTGAGCTCAGTGAAGAAGAGGACAGGGGAAACAAATATGGCGGCGAGTGCGACGTCACTGCCGGCCGCTCTTCAGGAGCGCTGACTGTTGCGTCTCAAAAGCCAGTCAGGTGCCTACCTAAACATCATTTTTGGGGGACACTGTACACGTAAAGTCGCAGTGTTCTTGTAGATGTGCCTCATAACCGAGTGAGCTGCATGTGTGTACATATTTTTGGATCACAATAGGCACGTTCCCAGTGAAGTGTTTGTTCATAAATGCCGCGAAGATAGGCAGCTCACTGGATTTGGAACACGTCCTCAAAGTCTGACTGGAACTTTTAGAACCTTTTTAGAATTCAACGCTCATCTCTCTATTTATAAAAAAAAAAAAAGTATGACTTGTCTAAAATTTAATTTTAAAAAGGTAAAATTAAAATGACCATACCAGCTGTTACAATACATGACAATGTTTGTGTTTTATATCTTTTGAAAATGTTAATGAAAGTAATTACGTAAGCATATATTGTATTACATGGCACTGTATTTGAATAAGATAAAATATAATTTTAAATGAAAGATAAATATACTGCAAAAAGCCAAATATTAAATGCATATTTATTTCTCACATTTCTGACATACACGCTGTATAAAAGGACAATAACACATACAATAGAAGACATTCAGAAAGACAGAAAAGCATACTTGATACAACTGGAACATCGCTGGTGCGTCTCTTGACACAGAGATAACATGAGATGTATGATAATAAGCTCCTGAGTTTCCAGTTCAATAAATCTCATCACTGATCCCAGACCAGTGACAGGAGGCTGGAAACTGGTCACACGTATAAGTAAGCACATTGTGCTAAATGAACACACATCAAATATCAAAACACTTATAACATACTCTCCGCTTTTGTAATTTTTGTACTTTCACACACAAACTTAAAATGATTTTAGAATGTAATAAAAAAAAGAAGACAAAGAAATAGGTAAATTGATCATGCTGGGTCCACATTTCGTTTTGTTCAAATAATGTTGTTGTCATTTTTAACTTATCTTTCATTTTACTTTCGCCAAAATCAGTATTTGTTTAAAGTGCAATTAACAGCAAACTGTATATCTGTGTACTATTTTATTGTTGTGTTATATGCATATATATAATGCATATATATGTCAAGACGTATTAACCTTTCTAATCTGCACCTTTCTTTTAAATGATCACATTAATTTAAACCCATGATGACAAAAGTTTAACACACAAGATAAAACAACAAAATGTGTCCTCTGAAATTGACCCGACTGAATTTTTCTAAAAACAATGGAACACTTTTGAACACCTTTTATGCAGATATCATAAACTGTTGGGTTATCCTAAAAGCCTTCAACATATTCAACATCAAAATCATTATGTCCATCACAATAAGTTTGTCAACACACCTAGCTTAATTGGAATTCTCAGGAAAAAAAGGCCTTGTGAGAGATACACAGTACTGCGCAAAACTGTCATCCCCGAAAAATGGTAAAAAGCCAGTTTTTTTTTTCATATCTATTGCTGTAGTGTGTCAGAAGGAAATACCAGTTTACATCTTCAAATGTTCCTTTTGCCATTAACTTAACAATCCAGTGAGATTTTTGCGTGCATAAGGAGGTTGACGACAGAAGGTATGTTCCAGGTATCTGATCTGTCTGTCAAGTCGGTGATTACACAAAGAAACAGAAAAGAACCGAGAGACAAAATTCAGAAAAATTGAGGCAACATCTCCAAGATTTCCCAAGCTCCCTGAAAAACTATATTCAAGTATCCCTAAGACAAAAGCTATTTTAAAAGCAAAAGGCAGTCAGTTTAGTTAATTGATTAATACAATATATGGGATTATTTGTGAAAGCATCCTCACGTTACAACATTTTGTATCTAAAACTTCACAGTACTGTAGCTTTGCAGATAAGTTTCTTCAAGCATCTTGGAGCAATTATCATGGTTCTTCTGGATTTAGTCTGTACCATTTTTTCTGTTCCATAATGTAATGACAGACAAACTCGATGACGGTGAGATCAGATCTCTATGTGAAGCACCGGCTGTTATCAAACTTGTGCATTAAAAAAAATCTAACTGGACTATTACACTTAATGGCAAAAAGAATGTTTGGAAATGCAAACTGATATTTCCTGACATACTACAGCAAAATATATAAATAACAGGCTTGAAACCCTTTTTTAGGGTTAAAATACTAATACTAATGTGTGACATTTGCACAGTACTGTGTGTGTACAAATATATATTAAATTGTAACCCCAAAGAAAACATTACAACATCATACTCGTTTCTAATTTCACTAACAAGTCATCTTCAATGTAAACAGTGTTAACATCCACCATTAAGGCTGTGCTTAAATTGAATGTCCACCTTACTGAGTTCTAAAGGCTTAAAGGCTATTTCTCTTTGGTTGTTTCTGCGTGCTACATTCATTTTTGTGGCTTGAAAACAAGGCATTATCTCATGCTATTAAGCAGAAGAATGCACAAATAAATTGGTGCTGCCACTTAAGTACAAGAATTAGATAAAGTGTACTGAGATACAAATGCTCCAACTGTAATACTAGACATAACAAACTGGATGCTGAAAAAGGGTACAACACAGTTGTAAATAAACAGTTCTAAATCCATATTTTAGGATTTGCTGAAAACAGCTTTGCCAACAAGTCCCTCATATTCTCAGTCAGATGGATGGTTACCCACAATTGGAAGCGCTCAATGCATTTGACTCCAACTCCGCTGGCTCATGAAGCTCACACTAGGCCTAATAGACCAAATGTAGCTTGCCTCTGGTATTCTTCAATTTCAATGAAAAAACAACAAAACAAAAAACACTCTTATCGAAGCAGCAGGCAGACACTCTTCCTTATGATGTTGAAATGCAGTGAGTCTCATTTCTCATGTGGCAGTCGGACACGGCGCACCACTTTCTTCTCATAAACAGCCCTCATGGTCTTCTCGATCTGTTTGAGGAACACCTGTGGTATTCTTCCACAAAGGGTGTTAACTGTGTCTAGGAACTTAGTCTGAAGAGGGTAAAACAAAGACTGGAACATGTTCTCCTCAAAGGGATACTGAAAGAGAAGATTAAATACATAAGTGTTCGAGGAAGTGCTTTGGTTTAATTGCAGAGGCACATTAAACATGGTCCACATTTCATATCTGACTGAATTTTGAATAGTAGAGGGGCCATGTGACTCGATCATACAAAAGGCTTTCTCTGAAGAGATGCTTTCCTGTTATTAGCCTTCAAGGAGAGACTCAAGGAGACTCCACTCTGAATGCACAATGCAACACTTTTCTTTATTCTTTTAAGATTCAACACCCTAAGGATTTGTTTGGTTAGCAGTGAAAAATTAGGCCTGAGCAAGCAAAGACAAATGGATTATATTTCTTAAGTTTAAAATCTTATAAACTATCTATACATTTGAAAAAATAAAATGCCATAAGAATATACAATTTAATATTTTTATGCGTGTATACTCAAACACACACACAAAAAATAAAAAATTATTACACACATATATATACACATACAGAGTTCCAGGTTTTGAATTTCATAATTATAAATATCCTAATATATACACATTGATAAATTATCAATAGGTTTAGATTGATATACCCAAAAATATGATATATAAATATGCATTTAATATTTGGCTCAAAAGTGACCTTTAAAACATTTATAAAGTTATAATATTCACATTTCAAATTAATTCTCAACTCTGAAATGAATTCTGTAAATCTTTTGAACTTAATATATAAAGAGTTCTGATAAGAAACCATTACAAATATTTAAGCAGTACAACAGTTAAACATTGATAACAATATGAAATGTTTTGTGAACACCAAATCAGCATATTAGAATGATTTCTGAAAAATCGCTATATTAATGACTACTGTAAAAATTCAGCTTTGCCATCACATGAAATTAATTTTTTTATATAAATAGACAACAGTTATTTAAAATTGTAATATTTAGCAATATGGTTTTTATTGTATTTTGATGCAGCCTGGGTGAGCATACGAGGCTCCTTTCAAAAACATGTAAAAAATCTAAACGAACCCACATTATTGAATGCTAGTGTACATATATAATCATCATCATCAATCTGACAGCCATCATATAACTGAAAAGATAGTCCCTGCTCACCTCACGTATGGCATCATACACCACTCTGAATGCGGGTTGCTTGTCATCATGATACACTCCACGGTTACCATGAAGAATAGACACTCCCTCCTCCTCCGCGGCTTTGCAATTGCTTCCATACATGCAGTGATCTGGCCGGTAGTTCCACTGGCACGGAAATACGAACAAACACTCTGCAGACACAAAGAAAAATATGTTGTATAAAGAAACGTTTTATCTAGACTGCAAATAACACAGCTATGCAGGGCTGGGCTACAAATCTTCATCTTTCTTCTATTTGTTGGTGTTGTAGTTCTGCAAGTCTTTTTTTTGGACCCATTCCATTACAGCACTACTCTTGCCAAATGTCTCGCCAATTTAGAGACTTTAAAAACATCATTTGTCAGTATCTGTCACACCTGTTCCAGTCAAGAGTGTTAATCTACACAAAAGGGTCTTATCTCTGTAAAACCCACAGAAAACAACAACATTCAGGAGGGCGAGGAAAGAGAGTTTAAAAAAAACTAAATTTCCTGTATCCTATCAGGTCTTTTTTTATGTTCTAAGTACAAAGAGCACAAATGGAAAGATGTAGTTTAAGCTCTACACCAAAAATAACAAAGCCTCTAGCAAAAAAACACAATTAAACTAGTGATGCAACACTCTAGAGCAGTGTTTTTCAACCTTTTTTGAGCCAAGGTAGGGGGGGTCGGATACAGTAATACCTCGGTTTACGAGCGACTTGGTATACGAGCAAATCGGTGTACGAGCATGGAGGGTCGAATCAGTGTACGGGAAATTTTTTCCCTCACCCACAGGCATTTTTGTGTGGAAAAGTCCTAACGCTCAGCATCGTAGTGCGCATTTTTATTGGAAATATCCTAAACACAGCCTCTCATAACACAGTCACGTGGTTCCAACCCCTTTATCACCCCTTAATTCATTCATTCTCTCAGCTTTGCTTGGTTTGGCTGCATCATTCACCGCAGTGCATACTTTTATAAGGGATTTATGTGGAAGGTTTTTACCTCCTATTCTTAACATTAATTAATTGAGATCGCTATTGTTCATGTAGTGAAATATACACGTACACGTTCGTGTTCCCGTGAGTTCTTTCGTTGGTTCGCGGCTCCCGTGTTCCACGACTTTCACTCTGGATTATCACTTCATTTGTTTTCTGCACTATTATAATAAATTCACTCATTTGCTCTTGAATCCTTGCTTTCCCCGCTCCCCCTCCTCTCCTCCTCCACACACTCTGCTCAAACCTGAAGTACATTACAGTAAACTGTCAAGTATTTTTAGAGTTTAATTGTCAATTATTAATTAGTATTTATATGAGATCTTAATGGTTACAATTTTAACTGCAATTAATAGGGTAAAACCAAATATTTTTTTAAATGGCCATTTGTGGTCGTGTGGAACCAATTAATTGATTTTTAGTGCATTCTTATGGGGAAATTTGTTTAGGTATTACTGTACTTGGTTGTTGATGGGGGGGGGGGGATAGGGGTGGAGACGGAGTGCGATACTTGGTTGTTGACGGGGGGGTGGGGTGGTGGGGTTTGGACGCAAGCGCAATACTCGGTTGTTAACGGGGGGCTGAGCGCAAAAATATTTTTTTGACCAATTAGATGAAATTCAATAATATTGCGCGGCACACCTGACGACCTCTCGCGGCACACTGGTTGAAAAACACTACTCTAGAGTGCAAATCAACAACAACAAAAAAAGTAAACAGGTTTATATGCAAGTTTAAATGATGCACCTGAAAAACCTTCGCTTACTTTTTGTACGGTGCCATTCTAATGGTACAGTGATGGTCTAATATCATGATACAGTAATACCTTGAGATACAAGTGTCCCGACATAAGAGTATTCCCGAGATATGAGCAAGCCTTCGAGTAATTGTTTGCTTTGAGATACAAGTAAATATTTGACATACGAGCCGCTTACAGACGCCGATGCTGCTCAAGCCGCCTCATTTATGGGGTAATTGCATATAATCTCCACTAGACGGCCACCTTGGTTTTACAGCGGGAGGTTACCGAGGGCGACGAGTGATTCACTAGTATTATGCTGGGAGCAGCATGAGTTATATGTGTTCAATAATAATAAATATGAGGTTCTGAGGCTTTCCAATACAATACACTGGAAGAAACACTACATTTCCGTATTGTGTTTGAATTCTCTACGTCAGGGGTTTTCAAAGTGTGGGGCGCGCCTCCCCTGGGGGGCGCCAGAGCATGCCAGGGGAGGCGCGGAGAGTTGTAAAAAATGATAGTCTAATAACTAGAGTTGAGCCGGATACTCGGCTGAAACGAGAATCCGGAATGGATAATGCACTTTTACCGAGTACGAGTATCATACGAGTAATACGAGTCATTATCTGTGCTCAGATTACATAAAAATCCTCATTGGGTCGCTGACTGTGTCTGCGTTCTGCGATAGGCGCGCCTCCCCTACACATGCAGATTTAATTCGTCTCACGCGCGCGCGCGGCTCAGAACGCGGAAACGAGAACAGGTGTCTTTCCCTCTCAGTCACTCAGGTTCGCGGGTCTTCCTTTAACGTTTAGGGTTTCTTCAGCTTCAGGATTGTTTTTTATTTCGGTTTGTTTGTAGTACTTATTAGCCAGTATAGTTCTGGTAAACGTGGGGTTTGTTCAGACGTGGTGCTTGATAGAGTGCGACTAGCGTTGCGTCTCTGCCTGTCAGAGTTTTTTTTTTTAACCGTCTCCTGCTCTATTCAGTTGTTTAACTTCGCACTTTCTTGCTGTATTTCATACAAAATAAAGGAATGCAGATCTTAAAAACAGCGTCAGACTATGTGATCCGTAAAACACACAGTCCCCCCTCTCTCTCTCTCTCTGTCTCTCCCTCACTCACACACGTGTGGAAATAAATAAATAAAAATTACATCATAAAAAATCATAAAAATGATCATAAAAAAATTAAAAGTAAAAAAAAGAGTTATGTTTAAATGAAAACTCTTGTTCATTACAGTTTTCTTTATAATTGCAACCGCATGAGTTGGATTAATTGTTGCAAAACTTGTTCTCTATATAGTTAGTTTGTGATCAAAACCATTGATCTGAAGCTCAATGCTGATGTTGTCATGTAAATAGTTTTCTAATCAGCAATAAATATAACAATTTCTGATCAACCCATATCAATTGCATGATATGGTCAACACTCGTTTTTTTTTCTTTGGGGGGGGGGGGGGGGGGGGGGGGGGCGGCATTGGGTGGGTTGTGTCAAAGGGGAGGCCCACTGTCTCAGACTTTGAAAACCTCTGCTCTACGTTATCCATCCCTCCGCACATGCCGCCATTAGCCGCTATTGTATCGTCTGTCTCAAAGGTAAAAACTCATAATTGAAAACACATTTTAATTTATATCACAGGAATCCTTAGATACTATAATTTGTTTGTGTGTGTGTGTCTTTATAGCAATTAAAAACATGTTTTTTCCATTGTTATTAGCACTAATCCGGGAGTTTTTTAGAGGGCCGGAATGGATTAAATTTTTTTCCCTGTTATTTCTTGTGGGAAAAAATAATTTAAGATTCGCGCAATACGAGTTACGAGCCCAGTCCTGGAACGGATCATGCTCGTATCTCAAGGTATTACTGTACTTTAAAGGTCGATCAATTGATTGATTTTCGGAATAATTGGTTATTGGCATTTTTATATCACTTTTCAGGATTGCGTCCACTGCGGTCATTATTGACTGCGGTCACACAACATCTTGACTTCCCTTCAAGATGGCGGCGCGTGCACACGCAGCGGCTTCTCTCTCTCCCGACGGATCGGCGTTTTTGTGTTTTTCGTCGTGTAAATCACGGTGTTTTTGTACGTCCTTGTCGCGTCCGTTCGTTTGGAAACACAGATACACACGTGAGTTTCTGCTTGAGGTTGGAAAAACTACAGTTTCCAACCCAGACTCGACGCTCGGACAAGAGCTGCGGGACCATGGTCTTCTCCGGAGGACTACTACACTGCCGTCCCTTACTACTGCACCTCTCCCGCAGTGGAAGCGCCACAAACGGGGTGAGAGGAGACAGAAAAGGGGGAAGCGCGGAGGTATTCGTGTCAGACTAGCGGCTAACCCACACAAGCCTGCTATTCCCACCATCATTTTGGCCAACGTTCGCTCGTTGGACAATAAACTGGATGATCTTCGTCTTCTTTGCTCCACTCAGAAGACTGTTAGAGACTGTTGTGTTTTTGTATTCACGGAAACATGGCTCAACAACAGCGTTCCGGACAGCGCCATTCAGCTTGATCGGCTCACATGCCATCGCGCGGACAGAGTGCTCGTCGAGGGAGGTAAGACCCGCGGCGGCGGACTCTGTGTTTACACCAATGATGCGTGGTGCCGCGATGCTGTTGTGGTCTGCAAACACTGCTCACCCCTGGTGGAGTTTATGATTATTAAGTGTCGGCCGTTTTATCTGCCGCGGGAATATACAGCTATTATACTTGTTGCTGTATACATCCCCCCCAGCTCCAACAACAACAACAGGAGTGAGGCACTTAATGATCTGTATAAACACATCAGTGATCAGCAGACAGCCCACCCGGATGCTTTTCTCATCTTGGCTGGGGATTTCAATCATGCGGACTTAAAGAGTGTGTTTCCAAAAGTTCATCAGCACATTGACTTTCCTACACGTGGAAATAATACTCTGGACTTTGTATATACCACACAGAGAGGTGCTTACAAAGCCCTCCCCCTCCCCCACATTGGTGCTTCAGATCACATCACTGTTATGCTAATGCCAGCATACAGACCACTTGTGAAAGTCACCAAACCAGTCCTGAAGCAGATTCAAGTCTGGCCTGATGGGTCATCAGAGGCTCTTCAAGACTGCTTTGACACCACTGACTGGGACATGTTCAAACAAGCTGCAACTTACAATAACATCACAGACCTCCAGGAGTACTCAGAGACTGTTACTTCTTACATCACCAAGTGCATTGAGGATGTAACAGTCACTAAGTCCATCACCATCTGGCCCAACCAAAAACCATGGCTGACAGGGAATGTCTACAGACTTCTGAAGACGCGTAACGCTGCCTTCAGAGCTGGAGATGAGGTGGGCCTGAGGACAGCAAGGGCCAACCTGTCACATGGCATCAGGAAGGCTAAGAGACAGTACTCCAGGAGGATAGCCCATCGTTTCAGCGACAGCAGAGACACAAGGAGCCTGTGGCAGGGGATTCAGACCCTCACGGACTACAAACCCCCTGCACGGACGTGTGACAGCTCCACACCCCTTCTAAATGAGCTGAACACTTTCTTCGCTCGCTTTGAAGCACACAACAGCACCACTGCACAGAAGTCACCACCTCCTCCCGATGACCAGATGTTGTCACTGCCCAGGGACAGCGTGAGAAGATCCCTCAGCAGGGTCAACGCACGCAAAGCTCCAGGTCCTGACAACATTCCTGGACGTGTATTGAGGGACTGTGCAGAGGAACTCACCGATGTCTTCACAGACATCTTCAACATCTCACTGAGTCAAGCTGTTGTCCCCACCTGCTTCAAAGCGACCACCATCATTCCAGTCCCAAAGAATTCATCTCCATCCGGCTTCAATGACTACCGCCCAGTCGCACTTACCCCCATCCTTATGAAGTGCTTTGAGCGGCTAGTCATGCACCACATTAAGTCTGTCCTCCCCCCCTCCCTGGACCCCTACCAATTTGCATACCGGTCAAAACGCTCGACCGATGATGCCATCACCACTGCCATCCACTCAGCACTCACGCACCTGGACAATAAAGACACTTATGTCAGAATGCTGTTCATAGACTTTAGTTCAGCATTCAATACAATCATCCCCCAACAGCTCACTCACAAACTGTCTCAGCTGGGACTCAGCACTTCACTGTGCAACTGGTTGCTGGACTTCCTGACAGGAAGACCTCAGGCAGTACGGGTCGGCAGCAACACTTCCAGCACCATCATCATGAACACTGGAACCCCTCAGGGTTGTGTGTTGAGCCCACTCCTCTTCACTCTGCTTACACACGACTGCACACCCACACACAACAGCAATTTAATAATCAAATTTGCGGACGACACGACTGTAGTTGGTCTCATTAGCAACGGCGATGAGACAAACTTCAGGAGTGAGGTGAGCCGCCTAGCCAGGTGGTGCGGCGACAACAATCTCTCTCTGAACGTGAAGAAGACGAAGGAGATTGTTGTTGACTTCAGAAGAATGCACACCCAGCATGCTCCTCTGACTATCAACGGTGCGACCGTGGAAAGGGTGAGGAGTACCAAATTTCTGGGTGTTCATATCACGGAAGACCTCTCCTGGACCACCAACACCACAGCACTGATTAAGAAATCGCAGCAGCGACTATACTTCCTCCGTAAGCTGAGAAGAGCCGGAGCCTCAGCCCCCATCATGCGCACCTTCTACAGAGGCACCATCGAGAGCATTCTGACCAGCTGCATCACTGTGTGGTACGGCGCCTGCAACGCATCCTGCCGCAAGGCACTGCAGCGCATAGTGAGAGCAGCTGAGAAGATCGTTGGTGTCTCTCTCCCACCCCTCCAGGACATCTATAACACCCGCCTCTCCCGAAAAGCCCTTGCTATTGCTAGGGACCCCACCCACCCATCCCACAGCCTCTTCAGTCTGCTGCCATCAGGGAGGAGACTACGCAGTCTCCAGGCACGGACCAACAGACTGAAGGACAGTTTCATACCCCAAGCTGTCAGGGCATTGAACTCTCTCCCGACTCTGCCACCTCTCCCCTCTTCTGCACCAAGGACCTGATCTCTGAATACCCCCCCCACCCCCTACCCACCATCAGTTATTCTCTTATTCATCCACCTCATTATGTTGTCCTTGCATTTCTCTCCTATTACATTTGCACTGCCTTAATTTGTAATTGCACTATTACTATTTACTATTGTTTGCACTATTTGCCATCGCCACTTTACCTCCATAACTCACTTTATCCATCTAGTTTAATTTTATTGTATTTTATCTTCATCTTCTGTTGTTGTTGTTGTTGTTGTTACTGTTACTGTTAAATTATTGTTATTGTTAACTGTATTCGCCTTGGGTCTGAGAGTAACGGAATTTCTATTCTCTATATGTATGCACTGTATATATTGCAGAATTGACAATAAAGCTGACTTTGACTTTGACTTTGATTATACAGTACAAGAGCGGCCTCTGGCGGCAAAATAAAAACCATCATTGACGCCTTGCGGTATTTCATTTGACACGCGAGTCGTACTGTACAGAGCGGGACACTTCAAATGCAATTTTAAAACAAACAATATAATGCTATGCATACATCGAGGACACTAACGTCAGTGCCTCAAACAATGTGACCAAAACACCTGACCCAAATGTTTAATGTCATGAATGTTACCATCTGTTTGCATTAGTTTGTGTCCAGCTGGGCGCATTTATGCATTCGTTAGCAGAATAGTTGCATATTTTAAGCTTAGTGACATGAGAAAGCAAACTGTATCCTCATGGAGCCGACAGAAACATGTTGAAACATTGAACATGAAAAATGTTTCAATTTCAGTAATTTTCATCGCCACTGTAATACATATTTTGTTATTTGTAATAGATAATCAAGTGTTCTAAAATAGAAGCAAAAAGTGTGAGAGTATACAAATGTGTCTAATTTCAATGGCGTTTGTGTAGATATTTAAAGATGGCCATCTTTAAGTATGACTGTTTGGATTTATATGAAACATAACACAAGAGTCCATTTGTAACATTAACTAAGGTTAATAAAACTCTTGTTCGTTTCAGCATTTACATTTTAAAATGCATTTTTCAATAGTTAATGCACTTTAAACTAACATGAATAAATAAAGATATAATTCATATATTATTATTTTTTATATTTAAAAAGTACATTTTCAAGACTCAGTACTACTTTTTTTGTAATAACGTTCAGGAGTATTTACGCATTATGTACGTAAGTTCAAGTATTGTTCAAAAACTATCGGTTGATTAAGATGTAATTAACAATAGAACTTGCATTTGAATAAATGGAACTCAAAACACACTATTAGTGTAGTAAATGCCACATATCCAAAAACATATTCCATATTTTTTATATATTCCATTGTTTCAAAACATACATCAATGGTACATTGATGGTACATGTCCAAAAAGCATTGTAATTCCATTGTTTTATTGCTAGAGAGCATACTTATAATAAAGCATATTTTTGAGCAAGTACCTGGATTGTAGTGAAAGATGATGTTGAGGAGGTCCTGGTCTCCCCATGTGATGTGGTTCTTATATTTCTGATAGAGAGGGTGTAGCAGATTTTCCCATGACAGACCGCTGGCGATCATGCTGTTCTGTAAAATCAATAGTGGCAGGTTATTTTCCTCAACAGTGCGTCTGGCAGGCACTATTCAGACAGCTGTTGATATGGAAATTGAGGGTGTTTTTTTCAGAAGAATTTTTTTTTCTTTTTGTCCCCCCCAGACAGCCTTGAAAATGTGCTTGGCTTGGAAATTACAGTTCTAGCTGAGTTTCAGAAATATGCTAATCCAGACTGCTGTCACCCACTCTCTCTCTCAACGGATGGCAATCAGTAGACTTCCATCACTGCCTACTAAAAACAGCCTGAGGTTAAAAGGGTTTAAAATGTGCAAAGAAACCTCAGAAGACATGCGAAAGCCAAAGACACAGCCCACTGCTAAGAAGAATTATATAAGGAAAACACTACTATATTTTTTGTGCTTTATTATTACTAAAGCAAAAATCTATGAGCTCTAAAATATTTGCATTGAGTATTTTATCTTTGTAATTCATTTTGTATAAATCAGAATGTATTTGATAAGAGATGCACCAATATTACAATTTTGGCTGATACCGATAAAGTTGACAAGTTGTAGTAGATAAATGGCAGATATTACATTTACAGTGATCCCTCGTTTATCGCGGTTAATGTGGACTGGAACCTTTCCTGATTGGTGAAAATCTGCGAAGTAGGATCAGCCAATCAGCTCATGGGATACATCCACTCGTGCTCTCATTCGTCAATCTCGCGCCGGGAACCAATCACGTGTCTTGTCTGAGTGCCCGTGGGTGTGTACAAAGCCTCTGAGAGAGTTTCTCTCTTTGTTTGGCATCATGGTGAAGGATACTATTCGGAAATCCATTGCCGCTTGTATATATATATATTCTTTCATTTTTCTTATTTGTACCTATATTATTTTCTTTGTCTTAATTTTCATATGTTTCTTTGTCTTATTTTTCATATGTTCTTCTCCCTTTCTTATTTGAATGATTTGTAAAGAGTGATTTATAATCAAGTTAGGGATTTTTATTAATTAAAACCTTTCTTTACTCTTCTGTGTTTTTCCATCGAGTAAGGATGAATATTGTCAGCACTTCTCAACAGATAGAGAATGTTATCAGAATGTTTTGGTTTATAGTTGAAGCCTGAGCCGAGTTCAGCCTTGGAGAAGCTGTATGTGTGTGTGTTAATATGGTCAGTATTGGTGAGGTGATTAGCTGGCACCATAAAACTTGTTGTTCTCGACAAGCCACGTCACGAGCCCGTCAACCACGTGATCAACGAAGATATGCTTCAGACTGTCTGCTCTCGAGTGGAAAATTACTAGTTTTGTTTTTCTTTCTTTCTTAGCCAATCAGAATCATTTAAACGTCATCATTGACGTAGTTAGCACCCTCTGTTAGAGTATAATTGCTGTAACAATGTTATTGTATTTGGGGCGGCCTACGAACTCCTTGTGAGACCTGAAGCTGGCTTCTGCTGATGAAACTGCAAACTAAACTTCACTAAAATTCTTCTATTGACTGCACTTCTGACTCCTGGTCTTCATTCAACATATCTGGTCCTCGGGTCTTAACTGTAAATTCCCCTACAGTTAAGACCCGAGGACCGTCGGTATATCAGGTGTCTGATATACCGACATTTACGTTTTCGTCTGGAAAAGAACAAAAATAAGATTAAAGTCTTAAGGAATTCTTTTGAAAGAGAGATTTGTAATGAGAAGTTTTATAGTGAATGGATAAGGATAAATTGCGTCAAATTACAGACAATGACTTCAAAAGATGGGAGTTTCAGTAATATGTAATTCGCAAAAAGACAACTATAAAAATTATAATTCTTTGAAAACGTATTTTTGGGCAAAGATTTCTGAAACAGGCCAGAGTCACAATAAAGTAGATAAATGTTAAATGTTTACAAAAATGCAGTGTTCCAGTCCTTGAATCCAGTCCAGAGTTTCTCTCTCTCAATCAAAGTCAGCTAACTGCTGTTATCTCAGTCTGTGTCGTCAGTGATAAACAATTTACAGGAAGTGTTCCAGTGAAAATCATAGACTCAGAGATGTTAAAGGAAATCATGTTACAGGCAGTTCAAAACTTTTAAAAGTTCCACATTTATGATTGTGCACATTAAATTTGTTGTTAAAACTTTCAACAAATGCCTTTAAAGAGGAGTTTTAAAATAAATTTAAATAAGTTAAATAAAAATTAAGACCTGATTATAAAAGGGAGATTAAATTGTTTGATTAAATTGTTATGACCAGTAATTTTTGTTTTGTCTCATCTTAGTCTCCACCATGGTACAAGGCTGATGGAGTAGACAATGGTGATAGCGATGCTGAGATTAAACACAGAGAATAAGCTATGCTGTTGTTTTGAATATGTTAATGGGTTTTACTGATAACATACTGCTGTTATTAACTGGTCTCCCTGTTTTGAACACTATCAGGCAGTCGAAATAACTCTGGTGGTTCTTGAATGCACCTTCCCTAAGCTCCAGAGAATACCTGAACCTGAAGAAAACTCGAAGATCCGCAAATGGCGGGACAGTGAGCACGAGGGCGAATGCCAAAGACGGGTAAGATCCCCTAATGGCCACATAGAGGGACAACCTAAGGCAGGCTTTCGCCGCCGCTCCTGGGCATCTACCCAAAAACAGGGGAAGGGAGATGTTTTCTGTGACAACTGGATGAGAGTTGAGAGGATGTCTGTGGTTGGCTAGTAGCATCCTTCAGAGGGGGGACCTGTTAAATTGCAGAAGTCTGCCCCAAAACTGAGTTCCTCCATACCAGGTCACTGCAACCGCATTCCTTGACAAGTTTCCCCAACTTGTAGAAGATGCCAGGGGGAGACCCTGAAGAGGTTGTTTATAAAGAGATAATGGGAATGTGCTTTCAAGAGCTGGCTGAGAACATGATGTGATTGACCTTTAGTTGTTGTGGAGACCATAACAAAACTTTATAATACCAAGAACATGATATTGGGTTGGCTTATGGGAATTAACTGAAAATTAATAGTGAAACTGAACTAATATGTCTCTATCATAGTTTTCACTCCTGCAGGTCGTTAGACATGGTGGTGACTAAAGATGAAGAGTGTTTTTACAGATTAAAGATGGTCTGGATAACAAAGGTTAAGTGAATTTTTAACAAAGTAAACTTAGTAATGCTCCTAGCATGCTTTGAGATGATAAAAATGGGTCTAATTAAGTTAAATATTTACATTTAAGAAATTTGTGAATGATTATGGTTTCTAAATGGCAAATAATTTACTATTGCATTCTGCCAAAAAGTTACAGTCTTAGACTGCTGAGGAAAACTGTTGGCTGAGAGAGAGAGAGAGAGATTGTGAGTGGAGACACGGATGGCACTCTGTTATCAAAATGATAAAGGAACTAAAACAACCTAGCAAACTTTTCTAAAAACAAATTAAGTTTTAAACAGACATGCTTTTAAACTGAATAAGTTAAACCTAGAGAAGATTTTAAAGCTTAAATCTTTGTAGAATAAATAACAGAAGTAAACCTTGAATATGAGCGATTTGTATTCATGTCTGAGTGTGTGTGAGTTTTGTATGTCCCCATAGTGTGAATATGTGTCATTAACCTCTGGAATGATAGTTTGATCATTACAGATGGGTTAAGTGAATTGACAATCTATACAGAAGCCGATAATTCTGATGGGATCTGATGAAACGACGATACAAAACATGGGACGAGCTTTAATTGGACTGAATATCCAGCTCTGACTGCTAGTGGTAAATATGACTACTTTTGTCATTTATGATGTTAATTTCAAGTTATTCTCTGGATTAGTTTAAACAATTGTGTAAGTTGAAATTGTGAAGCTGGCTTCTGCTGATGAAACTGCAAACTAAACTTCACTAAAATTTCTTCTATTGACTGCACTTCTGACTCCTGGTCTTCATTCAACATATCTGGTCCTCGGGTCTTAACTGTAAATTCCCCTACAGTTAATGGTGGAGAGTGCGCGGGCAATTCATTCTTCGATGACATCCCTGGTCGAACAACAAACAAGGTAGAAAGTGTTAGGGCTGTCTAACTGGAAGAGACTGGAAAGGGGATCGGGAAAGCTTCACTCAGACGTGAGTGGGGAGTACCGACGCTGGTTAGAGTCCAGGGGGTACACGTAATTATGCCAGCCGTATGATTTTAAAGATTATATGGTTTTTGATGGTGTAATAGTCGCTGGTATCCGTAACACTGGTTAGATTCCAGGTAAGCGGAAGGCATCGCCGAGACGCACTTTAAGGGGACAGTAAGTCGCTGATGGGAGTGTAAGACACTGGAGAAGAACACAGGTTAGATTCCTGGTTCCGGAACACGGGTTAGAGTCCCGGTTTCATTCGGTTCAGTGGCACCATGAACCTGACTTGATCTCTTCCAGTTCAGACAGGGGCGCCCCGAAGTTAGGGAATCAGGCAGTTAGGGACTAAAGCATTAGTTAGTTATAAAATAAATAATAAGAAATAAATATAGGGCTAACTTGTTTGCCAGGGATGCATCTGGAACGATTCCTGCAAAAGTAAATTTTACGAGAAAATTTTGTGACCCGAATTGGTTTGGATCAGGATATGTGACTTGGTGTTTTTGTAGTATACTTTGTGGTTTCATCACGCAGAAGCCACAGCTGTGTTATTCAAAGACCGCCGCCTCCATCTCTTCCTACCATGACTTCAGGTGAGTATTAACTTTGACTAAAATATGGCTAACAATAACTGAGTAGTCTGATTATTACTGATTAGTTAAGTAAACAGAAGAGAAAATGCTGTAAACAGCGCTGCTTCTCAAAGTGAATTTTCAGAGCTCAGGAGGAAAATGGTTAGTCTGTGTTTTTAATTCTGAGTGTAAGAACAAGGTTGGAAGTCATGATAAAATAATGAAACAGAAGAGATTAAAATGCTGTAAACAGCGCTGCTTCTCAAAGTGAATTTTCAGAGCTCAGTAGGAAAATGTCTGCTAGAAGTCTGTGTTTTTAATTCTGAGTGTAAAAACAAGGTTGGAAACCATGATAAAATAATGAAACAGAGAAGAGATTTAATGCTGTAAACAGCTCCGCTTCTCAAAGTAAATTTGGTCAGTCTGTGTTTTTAATTCTGATTGTAAAAATAAGGTTGGAAGACATGATAAAATAACGAAACGTTGAAGAGAAGATATTAAAGGCTGTACACAGCTTTGCTCTTCAAAAGCAAAATTGCAGAGCTCAGTAAGAAAATGCTCCTAGTTTTATTTTGATTTGAAAGTTGTAAGCAAAGAAAGAGCTTAAACGCTAGATGTGATAAAGTGACATATTTCTGGTGTTAAGATTTGAAAAGAAGATCAGTGTGGGGATTTTGTTGGGGATGTAAAACTATTTTCCCATTTATTTCGGCTTCTAGAGAATAAAAATGTATTTAATTTTTAAATCCATTTAATTTGATTATAAACTAAAATAGCCAAGATTCATACTAACAGCATAAGATGTTTATACAACCATGTCTTTTGTTTTGAAGGTCAATAACACACTCTGTGCTCTGTAAGATATTCTGTTCCAGTTAAGTCTGTGAAGGGAAAACATATTTTGTTTTATACAATTTTAACCGGAATTAGAGCAAGGGTATATCAATTTGTAGCGGCATTAATTGATAGCCCAGATGTGTTGTTTTACTACACATTTGGCCTTATAGGGGGGACTGAAGGATACTATTCGGAAATCCATTGCCGCTTGTATATATATATTCTTTCATTTTTCTTATTTGTACCTATATTATTTTCTTTGTCTTAATTTTCATATGTTTCTTTGTCTTATTTTTCATATGTTCTTCTCCCTTTCTTATTTGAATGATTTGTAAAGAGTGATTTATAATCAAGTTAGGGATTTTTATTAATTAAAACCTTTCTTTACTCTTCTGTGTTTTTCCATCGAGTAAGGATGAATATTGTCAGCACTTCTCAACAGATAGAGAATGTTATCAGAATGTTTTGGTTTATAGTTGAAGCCTGAGCCGAGTTCAGCCTTGGAGAAGCTGTATGTGTGTGTGTTAATATGGTCAGTATTGGTGAGGTGATTAGCTGGCACCATAAAACTTGTTGTTCTCGACAAGCCACGTCACGTGATCAACGAAGATATGCTTCAGACTGTCTGCTCACGAGTGGAAAATTACTAGTTTTGTTTTTCTTTCTTTCTTAGCCAATCAGAATCATTTAAACGTCATCATTGACGTAGTTAGCACCCTCTGTTAGAGTATAATTGCTGTAACAATGTTATTGTATTTGGGGCGGCCTACGAACTCCTTGTGAGACCTGAAGCTGGCTTCTGCTGATGAAACTGCAAACTAAACTTCACTAAAATTCTTCTATTGACTGCACTTCTGACTCCTGGTCTTCATTCAACATATCTGGTCCTCGGGTCTTAACTGTAAATTCCCCTACAATGGGAAACCGTTTCTCTCGCATCACGATAAAACAGCGCTGCTTTCTGCATTACGTCTGCCGATATGGCGGTATTTTTGAATTTTTATTTTCCGATGAATATTTTAATCCGCGATGCACTGAGACCGCAAAACTTGAACCGTGAAGTGGCGAGGGATTAATGTACATCTATGCATTTGGCAGACACTTTTATCCAAAGCGACTTACATTGCATTCAAGAAACACATTGCTATTCTAATCAGTTCTTGCTTTCCCTGGGAATCGAACCCATGACCTTGGCGTTGCAAGCGCCACGGTCTACTGTTTGAGCTACAGTAAAGCATATTAAACCTTATGTCTAAATAAATTAAAAATAAAGTTAAAAAAATTAAATTATTCATTTTAAATGCTAGAATTGAATTTGATGAGAATTTTTGGCATCACATTATAATGTACAATATGGAAAATGGGTATTGATTTGCCAAAGATTACATTTAACAGAGAATTATTAGCGATTTTAAAGATTTTACGGTCAACTAATGCTCACTTAAAAGGTAAAAATAGCTATGTGGAATAAAATTTGACCACTGAAATCTCTCCATAGCAAGAGCTACAAAGTGACCATTAAAAAAGTCAGTTGTATTGTTCCTTACCCTGAACAGAGTGCTACGAATCCGTGTGAGGTTCATTAGCATGACCCCTGAATTGACCCCTGTGACTCCATAAAAGGGGTGCCTTGCGAAGCGGCTATACCAGCCGATTTTGGGGATCTCGTGCTCTGGGGCCATGGCAGCTAGCTGAGTGCTGTTGAAAGCCTTCAGAAACTTCCAGATGTCATCCATAGGGCGGAGAAACAGAACGTCTGTGTCCACGTACAACAGCGAGTCAACGTCCTTCAGGATTACCTGACATCAGAAGAATTACTTGGTTACAGTCACTGTGGTGAGAGAAAACACAAACCAATGAAGATAAAAACAATAAGCAACGGGAACCTACAGGAAGAAACAGCCTCTGGGCGGCACATGGCTTGAAGAGTTTCTTCCATTCGTCTGCATTCCCCACAGAGAAGGTGATTGGATAGATGCTGTAGTGAAACCTGGAGGACACCCTCTGAGGCCACACACTGAACTGTGAGAAGAAATTGAAAGAATCAGTCAACGTCATGACTTTCAGCCTTCGGTAAACCGCACATCTATTGATTAGAGGTGTCAGCGAAGAGAAGTGTGTGAAGAAACCTATACCAATCCTTCAAAAGAGGGTATCTTATTATGATTTATTCTGTCCTGAAGAGATTTACCCATACTTGCTCTAACTTTTCTTAAGGATCAATTTTATGTTTTTATGCTTTTTTGCACAGAAAGTAACAGATTTTGTTATTTGGGTGAGATTGCATCCATGTCTAGATGAAGATGAGACCCCCTAAATAAGTTTTATAAGATTGTCACTTGCAAAATTGCGTTAATATTTTGCAAGTGACAACCTTATAAAACTTATTTGTGTGTGTGTAGAAATTATCACTATAAAATGCACAGACCCAGCAATATGTACAATTATCCAGATTCAGAAAACTGACCATTTTCAAATTGCATTACTATAAAAAAAAAAAAAAATACTGTTTAATGCACAGGTAGTTCCAGTCAGTGTAATCTCCGCTGTATATTAATATGCTGTTTTCATTTAAACACACACACACACCAAGAAGGGAGATCACGTTGCACACACACAGTACCATATCAACGCTACCCATGGCTTTTATTAATGAAATCGCTTTATCACTGAATCACTACGTTACATTTCTCAGCAAAGAGGGGATTAAGTCGCTGTTTTTGAAAGAATTAAACTCACAGCTTCATTGGCCCCATTTACACCTGGTATTGAGATGAGTCTTGGTCTATCGAATTACAAGTTGGCGAGACAAACAAATACCCTTTTACACCCGTTGTGTTAATCCGTCTCTTCTGTCCTGATTTCTTTGAGGGGAGAAAATCCATTGGCTTTTTTTCAGATCTTTCAATTTAATCGATAAAACATTCTTAAGTAATTTAGATATAAACTCACCTGTATATGACGGAAAACATTAGACAGCATCAGCTTTCATTTCTGCTCTGAGAGCCACAAGACCACCCCAAAAGCTATGAGCGCATATTAGAAATCAAGAATAGAGAGAGAATATTGTGCTTTGTACATTTTTCATCTTCAAACCAAACTTGGGTCTTCAGACGACAAAGTTTAAACCTTGTCTGGCTTGAACACTTCCCATGTCAGTATGTGAAAAGTAGGTGGTCTTTTGTGGCTGTTACAACACATTTGACAATGCGTTTTCTCACAAGTGGACAAGGCAGACACTTTTCTCACAAAAGTAGACAAGCTCAAAACATTTTAGACCCCCATTTACACTTGTGATCCGATCGCCCAATCTTAAGACCATTGTTAGTTAGAAAGAGAGGCTGCAAAGACGGGTTATTCACATATGCATCTTTCTCTCATCAATTAATTCAAATAAATATAATCTTACTGCACTGCTTTATCTCTGTATCTGATTTAAAGCCAGCAGAATACTAGATCTAATGACATTTACATTTATTCATTTAGCAGATGCCATTATCCAAAGCGACTTGATGTGCCAATGAGCCAAAACCAACAAAAATAACCATAATTTTTACCCTTCCAGTCAAATATTGTGCTGCAAACATCAACAATAGCTTTTTTGAGTTGTCAATGCCAGAAAATTACCATAGTATAAGAGGGAATCATTAAATGATTAAATTATTTGAATGCACTCCTCGGAGGCTTTGCATTGGGTGATTTTTTGCCTTCACATTGTGGATTAATATAATTTACGGTAATGCACAGCTAGCCATGGATTATCCCATTATTATTAGCCATAATACCACCGAGTGACCTTAAACTTGACAGTATGTTACTATAAATAAAAATAAGTGCATATCAACAACAAAACATAGGAAAGCCATTTTTTGTTTTCTTATAAATGTTGAAAAAAAAATCAACTTGCATTTTATTTACTTATTGTATTTCTTTATTTTATATTCTCGTTTACCTTTGATTTTTCCAGGTGTCAGTGATCCCACCAGAAAATATTTCTTTTTTAAGAACCACTGGTTTGTAATTTCCTGCTGACAGCCAAATAACTACTGGTGAAAAGACTTCAGAAAAATTGAGGAAATCTTTGAATAACAAACATGACATTGCATTCTTTCTCTCATTCCTTCTCTATCTCTCTTCAAAGCCTTCAGTTCCTTTATCTTCAGCAATATGCCGCAGAAATAGATCAAGATCAGCTCAAGGCCAGAGGGCACCTCTCAAAAAGCATCAGCTGTCTAAGTGCAAAAAAAATGTAGTGCTATTTTCAATAACAGTCTCTTTGTGGTGAGAAATATTGTAAACTATTAAGATGGTGGAGAGAGAATACTACCAGAAACCAAATCATTTGTTTAGAGGATGGTAAAGAGATCGATAGATGCATGTGGTTTCTCACATTACCCTCCTCACCAGATTGGTTGTCAGGGTTAGCCTAACATTGTCTGAGGGTTACCACAAAGCCACCAGTACAATGAAACTGACAGTCAGGGTCTGAGGGACAAATCTGAGGGTACAAATTGTAACTAAGTCACTAAGGATGCAAAAAGGATGCTATATTTAACATCACATGAGGAAGAGCTTGTTATTGAAGGTTTGCAAAAGGTTAATAACCTCAAATATAAGCAATAATTATAGCGAGTTTACCTTAGTACAAGTCTTATTTTTTTCAGTGCTTTGCTAAAATGATAAATAATACATTGAACTTTCCAAACACTGTGTCGTTTAAAAAAAAACACTGTAATCAAACCCAATTGGTTATATTGGCACAATAGATTTAGAGATTTTAGTTAAAAGAATAAGAGTGAAGTAATAGTCTTTACTAGATTTTTTCGAGAGCTGCATAGTTAGGAGATGAGTTTTCCTTTCCAATGCTCTTTTGAGAATAAAGATATGCCATAGAGAAGTAAAAATGCTCAAACCATTGGAAAATATTTTAGACCACCAGTCAGCTAGACATTACAATCAACTTAAAAAACCATAAGATAACCCCAGCAAAGATGAAAGAGCCATGGGACATGCTCTCACCCCTTTTTCAAATTGTTCGGCCAAGTCCTCCTCTGCAAAGATGTGAAATTTGATCTTCTTTATGCTGAACAGCAGCGCGGACTTCACCATGTTGAGCGTTTCATCTAGACGATTCCCACAAGCCACCACTGCCAGGTGCATGACATCCTCTGCTCGTGTGACCTTTGACACAAGGTTCCCCACCTCACTCTTCTGTCTAGAGGTAAAGAAAAAAAAAAGAAAGAAACAGCTTAAATCCATCCAAACTGTGACATCAACAACAAAAAGCATCTGGTACAAATCAGCTGGGTCAAACCATGAGACAGTCCTGAAATACTTCTCATTCTGTACACGATTCCTCTGGCACATGGAATGATTCAAGGGTAAACAATTCGGAGTCAGATTTGAAACCAACTTGATCAGAGAGCACACAAGGGCAAATGTATAAAAAAAAAAGAATGAGAAGAACGCATTTTTGTGGTTATAAATGTGAGATGTCAGATTCATGACGGTAAGCCTATTATAAGGGTTAATATTTTAGATGGACTTCACATGAAATTGTATGCACTCATCTGTGCATGTCTCGTTATGTCTGTAAATAGAGAAAAGTCGCTAAAAAGATGCTAAATCTCAAACTGAACAGTGAAGAGTCTCCTGGCAAAAAGAGAATTCGACAGACCTCGTAATAAAACAAGAATAAACATCGGCTTGACTTTTCAGGAATGGCGTGATCTGAGAATGAATGAAAAATGTTGCCATTTTTATTACTTATTTTATTGAACAGATAAACTGCCATATGTAGCTCTCTTTCAGATTTAATTGTAAAGCATTATTTATTGTGAAGAGTAATTTCATCATGGTTAATGGTTATAGCTACAACAATGTCTTCAGCTAGTCAGCTTGAGATCCTTTCCATCCAAAATGAATCTCTTAAGCCTAGTACTGAATGTGCTAAAAGTTACATAGTGTACCTTTAAGCGGCACATTTTTAGAATACTATGTCATGCAGGAGACGCTACAAAAGATGTGAACATAACAATCAAAGTCCATCTAACGTGTGTTTATGCAAAAAACAATGGAAAATTGCAGTAGTGGAATGCAAAACCGGTCCAGACAGTCTGCAAAATATGTAATCCTCGGTTCCAGCCATGATGGGATAAATAGCTATAATTGATCGATAGGGAAACAATTTTTTTTTTTTTTTGCTGTATTGCCCATCCCTACTTCAAAAGACAACAGGATACATTAAACATGTAGATGAATAACGCTCTTGCTCTTCATGACTGTGACCCGGAGTTTTATTGAATACACATTTCCTTGTCTTGAGTCTATAACAAAATTGTTATTGGTGTGGTGTTTGCTTTTGTGATTCATGTTGAGTCTATATCGCTCCAGGGAAGTAAGCTCTCTAACCCTCTAAGCTCTAACCAAGAGACGACCTCTGGGAAAAAAGCCCTCCATTTATTCAAGGCTTTGGTGAAGGAAACAAATTCATACCGCAAGAAAAGAACGCAGCCTTTCAGACAGACATCAAAGAGCTTCCATTAAGCCAAGGACATGCAAATACTCTTGCTCTCATTTCAACTCAACCAAAGACCTTGATATGATGTGAAATAAAGAAAAGGAAAAACATGGAAACACCTTGGGGTTTGACAAGAGGGAAGCAGGGATGTTTTCACACCTGAAAGTTCATTTTTCTGCCTATTATAGATTAGAAACTAGCATCACAAAAGACTGTAGAATCTGCGGTTTCTGTGGAAAAAGCTTCCCTTGTTTACACCACTGCAAATTAGGCAACAGGAATCGCATCAATGTTCTGATTGAATGATATCAAACCATTTATTCTTTTCTTCAATCATTTGTCCAATATGGCATTTACTTTCTAATCAACACATCAAGCATATGAACAACACAATACTGAATTCAGTACCTTTTTAAATCAAATGTAGATGTTCACATGCTCCAATCTTATAAAATTCTTGCAATCGGAGTGGAAACATCTGGAAACATTTGGACAGTGAAATATTGCACTTCAGTTCAGCTCTTGTAAAAGTTGAGTGATGCAATTGATTTTAGACAAAGAGAATTAACTGGCAACATCAAATCAACTTAAAAGTGATCCAAAAATGAAGGAAAATAGAATGGATTTCCATCGAGTCTATTCTCTACTTCTTCTAGAAGATCCAAGTATTGATTATTGAATTCAAGCCAAGCCCATGGCTGCATGTATGGAATTGAGAGAGTGCTTTTCTTGTAAATATTCACCACACTCCATAATCTATTACACTAAATTATTAGCACTTTTCTCTTTTCATTCTCCTCCTCTTCAGAATATCTGCATGCCTGTCCCGGCACAGCCAGCTTTTCAGTCGCACCTTGACTTTAAAACCTGGAGTGAAATGTTAGCATTATTGCTTCAGGCAAGAAGATAAAGACTGCAGAGGAGGAATGAACTCATCAAGAGGCACGGGTGGCAATGGAGAGATATCCAGCGTTCCGTGTAGAAACTGTGATAAAAAAGGAGGCTAGAGAGAGAGACTCACACAAATGGAGGGCTCTTAGTCTTCCTCCATGACATGTTTACGGCTTTATATAATGTAGCTGCCATGCAGCAGTTGCCTCTAGTCATAGCTGCATTACAGATGACAGAGAGAGCTATTCGTTTGACAGTTAGTATACATTTATTTGAAGGTGTGGCAAAAAAACAGGTAGAGTGGTGTTTTGCAATTCTGGCAGAGAAAAGTGTTATGAGCACCCAGATTTCCAGTATTGCAGGTTATTTTGGGAAAAGGTGTGAAAGAAATGTTGAGTTTACTGCTGCAAGTTTACTTCGTTGTCATTTTAATTCTTTATACTAAAAGAAAAGTTCACCCAAAAAGAAAACAGAATTTATCATTTACTTATTTACTCATTCCAAGCCTGCATGACTTTCTCTGTTCTTTGGAACAAAATGACAATGTTTTGAAAAATGATTTTTTTCCCCCCTTTGTTGATACAATGAAAGTCAATGGGAGCCAATGTTGTTTTGATTGAAAGGGATACTTCAGCTAAAAATGAAAATTATGTCATTAATTTCTCACCCTCATGTCGTTTCAAACCCATGAAACTTTCGTTCATCTTCGGAATGCAAATGAAGATATTTTTTGATGAAGTCTGTTAGTGTCTCCACTGACAACCACACAACTTCCACTTTGAGACTTCAAAAAGTTGGTAAACAGATTGTAAAATTAATCTGCATGAATTTAGTATTTCAGTCCAAGTTTTCTGAAGAGACACTATCAGTTATATGATGAACAGATTGAATTTGGGCTTTTATTCACATATAGACATCTGTTATGTAAATGGAGGCTCATGCAGGTTTGCTTGATGTGGGAGAACCAATGAGGTTCATTCTCGTGTTAAGCAGCACGTCTGAGCTTCTCCAAGAACCAATGAGGTTCCTTCTTGTGTTAAGCAGCACATCGGAGCTTCTCCAAGAACCAATGAGGTTCATTCTTGTGTTAAGCAACACGTTTGAGCTTCTCCAAGAACCAACGAGGTTCATTCTCGTGTTAAGCAGTACGTTTGAGCTTCTCCTAGAACCAATGAGGTTCATTCTCGTGTTAAGCAACACGTTTGAGCTTCTCCAAGAACCAATGAGGTTCCTTCTTGTGTTAAGCAGTACGTTTGAGCTTCTCCAAGAACCAATGAGGTTCATTCTTGTGTTAAGCAACACGTTTGAGCTTCTCCAAGAACCAATGAGGTTCCTTCTTGTGTTAAGCAGCACATCGGAGCTTCTCAAGAACCAATGAGGTTCATTCTCGTGTTAAGCAACACGTTTGAGCTTCTCCAAGAACCAATGAGGTTCCTTCTTGTGTTAAGCAGCACATCGGAGCTTCTCCAAGAACCAATGAGGTTCATTCTTGTGTTAAGCAACACGTTTGAGCTTCTCCAAGAACCAATGAGGTTCATTCTCGTGTTAAGCAGTACGTTTGAGCTTCTCCTAGAACCAATGAGGTTCATTCTCGTGTTAAGCAACACATTTGAGCTTCTCCAAGAACCAATGAGGTTCATTCTCGTGTTAAGCAGTACGTTTGAGCTTCTCCTAGAACCAATGAGGTTCATTCTCGTGTTAAGCAGTACGTTTGAGCTTCTCCAAGAACCAATGAGGTTCATTCTTGTGTTAAGCAACACGTTTGAGCTTCTCCAAGAACCAATGAGGTTCCTTCTTGTGTTAAGCAGCACATCGGAGCTTCTCAAGAACCAATGAGGTTCATTCTTGTGTTAAGCAACACATTTGAGCTTCTCCAAGAACCAATGAGGTTCATTCTCGTGTTAAGCAGTACGTTTGAGCTTCTCCTAGAACCAATGAGGTTCATTCTCGTGTGCTGATGACAAATTTTGGGCAGAAGTTTGCATCCCCCTGGTTCTCTCAACATAAAACCAACAGGAATTTTCCATTGGCTTTTGCATCACTGCAGAAAATAAACTCTGCAACCAACAAAAGTTTATGATTCTTACACGTTTTGTTTATCATGATATTCTTAAAAATGAACACTTAATGAATTTTGAAATCCAAATACAATCGTAGGAAAACGAACTACACCACGGTCACACTTTCCCTAAAAGGTTGAGTTAGATTTGCAATAGAGCCATTATAAACACAACGAGGCTGTGGACTAGTGAGTACTTTTCTTGTTCAGCACGATGACGTTTAATCTCGCTGAATAAAACATGAAACTATCTTGAGCTTGTTTAACCACAGACCTTATTTTAGGCATATAACGACAAAAAAAAAACAAAAACCAACTGACTTCAGGAAGATGGAACTGAAAGTACTAAAATATCTAATTTCTGCGATTCGGACAACAAAAATACATCGTCCCTGCAGTACTCTATATTCTTAAAAATATCTTCATACAAGTTTGGAGTGACATGAGGTTGAATGCAGGAGGAATGAATGCAGTGAGCTATTCTAACAATAAAACAGAAAAAAAAGTGTGGGATCAAAAGGTTAGTGTTTGTTAGAGCCCTCAGGACAAAACAAAACCTTCTGGCCCCCTGAACGTGATGAAACGTATCATCAGGGACACAATTGTCTGTTTTGCAACAGTGAGGCAGGAAGCACGTCTGGAGGATGCGCTTAAAAAAGGAAAAACTTGTGCGGAAGAGTTAATCACTTCTAAATAAAACAACAGGTCAAGCGGGATGAGATGGCTTTGCCCCTCCCCCTTCCTCTACGGAGACGGATCGGGAGCCAGGAATTAAACGCATAGAGCGTTTTCCAAATCACACCCTCTCATCTCTGTTTGTACGGTGAATCTGTTTAACTAATTTCCCCGCTCCGCATTGGCCCTTTGCATTGTGGGTTTATCAGCAGAGAGCAGTCACAGGGGTGTAGACATGAAGACGGATCACTACTGGAAACCCAACAGGAGGGTCAAAGGGTTGAGATATCTCACAACTACAATTAGTGGCGTTTATGTGAAGCTGTCAGAGAGGTGATAACATATGCTTGCTGAGAGAAGGCAAGCAATGAATATTAAACTCACCCTCGATGCAGAACTGACTTCGCACTGTCAAAAAGGCATCCATCTATTGGTCGCCTGATTGATTTTACACCATCAAAACACTGACACAAATGAACCAATCTTCAGTTCACCTAAAGGATAAACGTGACAGCTCCTTGTAATTATGTCTCAGAAAGGGCGGCTCATTCTTGATGAATAAACTACTCAATCCTCGAGTCACAACGAACTGTGTGCACTCACTCAGTACAACCAATCATTGATTTTGTCCTTCGTTGAGACCCTTTGGGAATGAGGCGACTACATTCAAGGTGACCTTTTTAATAAAGCACTAATGAAAATACAATTGAGATAATCGTGGCGGGCACAGGGGGCTCTTAGACTTGCCGCTGAAGCATGCGCAATGCACAGTGGTCTCTGGAGAGATTTAAGACGTTAGTGCATAATAATCTGAATTTTGGCAGTGCAGAAATGACATTAAGAAACATAAGATTGCACAATCGGTTCAAGAGATTCTTGCTCAAATCTCCATTATTACAGCAATGTCTGGTTGGATTTGCTGTGTTGACACTAGGAAGTGACCAATGATTTATGGGTTGCTCTTAAAACATGTATTTGCATTGATTTGCAGTGACTAAAAATTACACTGTATTACACATTAATGCCGTTGAGAGTCAAAAGGGAGTTGATAGAAAGCCTATGTATCAACTTCAGTAGAAGAAAAAACATGCATATACTTTATTAGTTTTTATTTTATAACATGCACAATGTTCAAAACGTCTTGAAAACATCTGCACCATTTGAAACACACATTGGTTTGTATTAAATTGGGTTGACAATGATGTTGCGCTTGAGGAATTTCTTACCGAGTCTTGGCGATGACATTCCCCCCTCCTCTGCTGCTCAACTTCGGCTCTTTGCGGATTAGTTTCGGTTTGTGTGGCTCTTCGGGTGGTTGTTTCAATTCCATCGCCGGTGCAATATCGTCGACATGATTAAAATACGGAAAATGTTTTTCTTTCGCAACTTCTTTCAGCGGCGGCTCGTCCGCACTGTTCCCCCCGAAAAAGTACAAAAGTAGGAAAACTCCAAAGCATACCGCGATCGCCACGATCTTGCTGTGAATTCTCATGGTGAAAAGCTGATTTGTCCGCGTGTAAATGCCTCAGCCATGGCTCTGGTTAAAACATGGGGACATTTTTGTATTGTGCAGCCATACTTCTTCATTTGTACTGTGATGATGAAGAAGACGATGCTGCTGCTCAGCTTAGCGCCGATATCACACAAGTCTATGAATCTCTGAAGGCGGACCTTACACTCCTTACCGTAACGCTTATAATACATCTGTCACAAAACTAATATGGTAATACAGCCGCAAGTAGGAGAAACAATGTCGAAACTAACGAATATTTCATATTCTATCTTTCTTCATATACACAATCAAATCACCGATTATATTATAATCATCCGCATGTCTGTCAGTCAGGAGGATACTAAAACTTTTTTATTTATAATAATAATAATAATAATTCTGATTAATCTTTTATGTATTATTGAAACAATGTTGAAACTAATGAATATTTCATATACTATGAAACTTATATATTTTCTTCATATTCACAATCACGTCACCTATATTATTATATCATATTGTTATTATATTATATTATATTATAATCATCTGCATGTCTGTCAGTCAGGAGGATGTTAACACTTTTTTAATAATAATGATAATAATAATGACAGCTTTTGACAAAATTATGCTGTGTTTATAGGCATTGATATAATTCCGATTAATCTTTTATGCACTCTTGACATAGGCGGAGTTTGGGGGGGGCTGGGGGGGGCACTGCCCCCCCAGACCAGATCCAATTAATGCCTGCCTTGTGCTTTAAATATGTTTTTGTTATTACAGAATTCATATTTTCTCGTTTTATTTGTCTTATCTTATTAGTTCTGTGTATAGAATGAGTAAGATATGGCTAATTAATTTTTAATTACTGTATTTAATTTTTTATTACTGTAGCTTTATTACATTCTCCTGCGATTTGCGAATCTCAAAGTATCGCGGTACGTGAGTGGACGCTCTTCTCGTTCTGTTTTACGCGTTGAATAAACAAAATGGACATTAGTCGTTTTTTTAATAAATCCAATACTAAAAGTGTCAAATCTATCAGAAGAGAAGACAGTGGACATCTACGCATCTCGGAAAAAGAGGCGGCTTCTTCTGCATTAGGTAAGATATTGTAATGTCTGAAGTAGTTCTATGACAGGTCAAGGGAGGCTGTGTTTATGAACTTTAATCGGAACGAAGAAGAACCCCCTGGGGGGGGGGGGGTTACCCTGGGGTACATGCTTTTTTTTGCCAGGGAGTAGGTTTTCTTGCACTGAACAAGAGCAGCAGATATGAAGTTTAGATAACCGTCCTCTCATCCTTTGACATGTACGATCACAACGCTGTACATGTGTGTCACGTGATCAACCACTAAATTCACACGTGTTTTCACGCGATATCTGGCACTGATCCAAAAAATAGACGCGTTCAGAGCTTGTCATTTATCACAACTATTCAGTGTTTTCAACCACATAAGATTTCTTTTAGGTTTCAACAAGTTGAGCCAAAAAGTTGGTGACTATTTTGAATGATCTATTATACAGCGCTTTTTGTACTGCGGTATGTCAGGTGACAAGCATGACGCGAAAGTTCCAAAATGGGGGGAGGTAAATTTTTACCTCTTCCTAGGGGGGCGTGACAGAAAAATAATTGAGAAGCACTGGTATAAAGTCATTGTTCATTGTAAATGTATTTTATATGTAGAATGAATAATATATAAATATGATATTAAAAAAATCTGAGCTCGTGGTCTGGCTGGCCCGGTTGGTGCCCCCCCAAGCACAAAAGTGAAACTCCGCCTATGACTCTTGAAATAATGTTGAAACTAACAAATATTTCATATACTATGAATCTTTTATATATTTTCTTCATATTCACAATCATATCACCTATATTATTATATTATTTCATATCTACGTATTTATGGTTTATTGTCATTGTTGTTTACTGCTATTCATTAATATTGTTGTTGTTGTTTCTTGTTGATGTATGGTGACCTTAATAATAATGTATTATTATTATTATTATATCATATTATCATACACATGTCAGTCAGGAGGGAGGATACTAACACTTTTTTTAAATAATAATTATTATTATTTGTATTATTATTATTATAGTTTTTGACTTAATGCTGTTTTTCTTCTAACCTGACCAATTTCTCAACTAAAAGCAATCTTGTGAAAAAATTGTTTCAATTTTTGCAATTTGGTTAATAAATATTTGATTTGAAATTACTCTCATTGCAATGTATTCCATCAGCCTTGCAACATGCATGTGATTTTCCAGTTAGAAATGAAATGTGAGTTCTTAGTCCTCTTTATTTGTAGAATTACGGTAAAGCACGGCCAATAGAAAAAGCCGGAAGCAACCCATGTGCAGCATATGTGTGACCGCTTAGCGCACAGACTTGGAAGAGGCGTTAAGGTATCAGTTTTATTTTTATAATATTTGTATCATTTGCACCACTCTATGCAATTTAATAACGTTAAAGTCTACAATAGTGCACGGAGCGTGTCCTGCCTGCTTTATGACAACATAAACATCGCGTGCACAAACAACACAGGTAGATTTTGATGGTCGTGTACCTGGAATTACCTTAGTTATCGTTTATCTTTTTACTTTGCGTTTGTATTTTATTCTTCTGTCCTTCTGTATATCAAGTCAGTATAGCTACTTTGGTAACTTGGATTAATTTTCTTTTTGTTTTAGTCCTTATGATCAGAAAAGGTTTTATCTGGTGAATAACAGTGTTGTGTTAAGATTAAATAGAATAAAGTTTTTACTTTGAAACCAATCACATCCAGGGTTTATAATGTACAATTTGAAAAAGCTGTTGTTTGTGTGTCACTGAGTTCAAATTACATATCCACAAGGTGGAGTTGTAAGCTTCCTTATTTTTTTCTTTCTTCAGACACTGCAGGTCAAACACATGGAATTTGAGAAGACTGAAATATCATCTTTTAGTTCATGTTACAGTGCCACGTAGTTGCTTTTCCTGTTTACAAACAACCTTTAGAGGTGTGCACACATTCCGAGTAATGGGAACCTGTGTTTAAACTCATTTATTGGTGGAGTGAAATTGTGTCGAGGCATACTATTGACTAAAAGAAAGCTTTTTGGACTGGAAGGTAAATTATAATTTTTATGTAAATTGTAATGTGTAGAATATAGTCCCTCTGCTTCTTTTAACCCTATAGTTTTAAAATTCCTGTTTGCACAAGAAAAACCAGTCCTGCGGGACAGTGATTAGTGCACATACTCCGCTATCTTGTGGAAGACTGGTTTGGATTCTCTGCATTCTCTCGCATAACGTCCTCTCTCTTTGTGCATCTCTCAATTAAAAAGTGTTAAAAAGCTGGACTTAAAGGAATGCAAATTGAAGATTTTGAAGACCCTCATGCTGTTCTAAGCCTACCGTAAATTCCGGACTATATGCCGCGACCTTTTCCCCACGCTTTGAACCTCGCAGCCTATACAATGACGTGGCTAATATATAGATTTTTCTTTCAATTTTTTCCCCAAAAAAACAAACAATCACACATTCTGTAACATGTTCAGTTTTGGGGTGGCATGAAGTTTTCATTAGACTAGTGCTTCTCAGTTATTTTCTGTCACGCCCTCCTAAGTAGTAGTAAACATTTCGCCCCCCAACTCTCCAATTTACCCCTTATTGTTTTCATTCTTGTCTAGTGACGCACCCACAGCCACAAAAAGCGCTGTATGCTGTATTTTTTCTTTTTATTCAAAATATTCACTAACTTGTTGATTCTGATTCTCAGATATGTAGAAGTTAATGAGTTTTGCCGATTAAAAGCCTTTATAATGATCATGTTAGCTCATCTATGATGCGCGACAGGTGCCGCCATGACAGTTTGTGCTGCAATTCAGAGAATCTGATCTGTCGGATTTACAACACAAATTCAGTCACTTCTCCCGAAATACATGACAGTAAGTGTCTGGTGAAGTGGGACAAGAATATAGTGACTTTATAGTTACCAATGCAATGTGTATCTGATATGAATAAAACATCTTGTCAGTTTATAATTGAACGGATGCTATTTCCTCTTTTACGGACATCAGTGTGTATTTTTCAAACTACAAATGTATTGTTTTGCCAGTACTTATGAGTGTTTAAATGTTTGAAAAGAAAGCTACAAAATGTTTTAAAAGAAACCTTACGTGGTTGACAACACTGAATCGTTGTGATATATGACGAGCTCTGAGCGCGTCCATCTCTGAATCAGCCCCAGATATCCCGCAAAAACATGTTTGAATTTTTTGCTCTGTGATGTGTGCTCTTCTTTGGTGGCTCTTTCCAGTAGTCCAGTGCTTCTCAATTATTTTCTGTCGCGCCCCCCCTAGGAAGAAGTAAACATTTCACGCGCCCCCCCTCCCCCTATTTTAAAACTTTCGCTTTATTGTTTCCATGGCAACGCGTCATGCTTGTCACGTGACAGACCGCAGTCACAAAGAGCGCTGTTTGATAGATGTTTCACATTTATTTAGTTTTTTCTTTTTTATTCAAAATAGTCACCAACTTGTTGGCTCTGTTATCAACTACCTGATATTCAGATTCTCAGATATGTGGAAGTGAATGTTTGTCGCTTAAAAACCTTTATAATGATCAAGTTCTCTGAGCGCGTCTTTTTTGGATCAGTGCCAGATAGCGCGTGAAAACACGTGTGAATTTAGCGATTGATCACGTGACACATGAAAACCGGTGTGATCGTACACATCAACGGGTGAAGGGTTTGTTATCTGAACTTCATATCTGCTGATCTTGTTCAGTGCAAGAGAACCTACTCCCTGACAAAAAAAAGCATGTTCCCCACGGTCACGCGCGCCCCCCCTGGCATCGCTCCGCGCCCCCCCAGGGGGGCGCGCCCCACTATTTGAGAACCACTGCAGTAGTCACACCACTATTTGAGAAGCACTGCATTAGACCAATGAAATTGCAGAACGGGTTACGGTTAAACAAGTTTTTTGTTTACTGTTTAGATTAAATTGAGCGCGCTCAATTCCCATCATTCTGATTCCGGTAGTCATTTTGTCACCCTCATCATGGCAAAGACACAGAGAAATGCATATGATGCAGCTTTGATGAAAATGAAAACCATCCAATATTGCATGAAGCTATTCAACTCTGCCACAGAAGCAGATGACTTCAGTGGTTTCAGTGCAGGAGGAAGATAGTGACCAATGACTTTCTTGTTAGGCTACTGTTTACTCCTGTTTTTGGTACAAGCCGTGTTTCGGTAAAGCATGTGTTAAGTTCTTTTTTCAATGTACCGGTAGGCACCTGCAGCTTATACACATGCGGCTTATTTATGTTCAAAATAATATTTTTGTAAAAAAATTCAGTGGGCATGGCTTATATTCAGGTGTGCCCAATAGTCCAGAATTTGCAGTATATAACTCTTTATTCAGTCATGCATTTATTCACCATTGATGGACAAAAATACCACTGAGCTATTTCTCAAAATATCTTAATTTTCCAGAGAAAAAGTTGAATACTGAATTACATACAGGTTTGGAATGACAGGAGGGTTTTTAAAGAATTAAAATTTTTGGTTGATCTATTCCTGTTACCCATCCATTTCCCTCAAACAAACATCAGTAAGAGAAAATGTTCCAGTAATGTAATAATTGGAAGTTTGAACCTCTTTCTCTCTCTCAATCTTTCTTTTAGCGTAGCAGACTTCATCACTATAGAACCAAACTCATATTTAATCAGCTGGTTGAGCCGTTAGCATGAAAACAATCTCTTTTTTGAGTACACCTTCACTTCGATTATTCTCTCTCTGTTTCATGTTGTACTTATCAATCTTTAATTCAGAGAGAAACAGCAGAAGCAGCACCTTGATAGTGTCTTTCCGATCTGCCGTAGTCCCGACATCTCTTAATGAGCTGCCCATTAGCATGTTTAATTATACGTAATGGCCACAGGATCTTCTGCTTGACATCTCATTGGCCTCATTTCAGCACGTCCACTTTGATCGACAGTCAGTGAATAATTTAATAATCGTCTATAATGAAGCAACTGTAATTGCTTTGTGTTTACATACGGAATTGTAAATCACAAATCTTTATAGACTAGAATAAAGGCAATTATTTTTATTTTAAGGATGATGTGTGTGTTTTTTTTTTTCCAAGTAAATTTTTTTTTTTCTCCTGTCCCAGATTAATAGTTAGGAATAACTATAAGAAGCCTTTTTCCCCTGTTGGCTTTCAAAAAATTAGCCTTTCACAGCAACAGTGGCTTGACTAATAGCATACATTTGGGATGTAAATATATTTCGTCTGTAGAACACAAAGGATGATATTAGGAAAAATATTGTTTTTGACCCTATGTCTTTTGACTAAAAATGCCCTTTTTTCTGCATAATAACTGAAGGATGGACTCGATTTGTATTTTTGTTGAACAGTTGCTTTAAAGTTTCAATGTAATGGAAGTAATTGCTGATCTCTTCAGTGTCGTGACATCCAAGTGAAAGAATGACGAAACATTTAGGATGAGGACTGTTCAATCCACTGGTTGGTGATTGGATGGAGAGAGAACTTTAGACTCTGCCAGTTAAATATCCTTCTTGAGACATTTTCTTAGAATGGAATACAAGTTCACATTCAGTTCATCCTCCAACTTTTTCTTTTGATTATCCATTTCACTTCCTTGTCTGTCACACTAAAGGGAAAAAAACATCTGTCTGTACTTCAGTTGCACTGCAACTTTAAGTATGTGTTTATCTATCAGGTCTCTTCACGCTGCATGTTGCTAAAGAGACGGCCGGACAGCACTTTGAGGGTTTGAATATGCTCACCAGTCTTCTTGCTCCTAAAGGATCAACATCAGCCAAACCGCTGGTGGAGGACGCAGGTAAGCTTTAATTCTCTCTTGGGTACGATAAGCTGGTGGTCTTTGAGCATCCTCTGAAGGTGTTCTCCCAGGTGCCTGTGGTGGAGGATGCGAGGAGGAAGATGAAGACGAGTTTGATTGGCAGATAGAACATCCTCTTTATCCCGAACTCCCGGCAGATTTGCTGAAAGAAAATCATAAGTATGGCTTTGGAAACCTCAGGTCGGGAGTCTTCCCTGGACTTCAAATAAAAATGCGTGTCCCTTGTTATGATGTAAGTAATACGTTTCATAAAGATGACACTGAAAAATAACTGACCTGGAGTTTTTCTGCACAAACGCTTTGTTTTGCTTTGTGCCAATCAGGATGAGCTGGAAGGTGTGATTGACGTGACTGATCCTGACAGCACCGCTCCTGAGATCAGGAGACGCGATCGAATGGATTATGAGTCCACTATGTTTTCTTATGAGTTTTACTTGTAAGTCCACCTATAAGTTTCTATATTTGTCATCAGATCTGTCAAAACTGCAAAATAGTATGTTATGAACATTTAAAACATTATTTCATCCAACATTTCGCTCACAACAGAACATCCACTACATGTTTCTTGACCTAATTTGTTTTGTGAGTCTGAGTGATTGAGAAATCTGTTTGATTGATGCAGGGCATGCTTTTATGATGACAAGGAGAAGATCATGGACATGCTGAAGTTAAAACCATGGTGGAGAAATCTGAGCCCGGACACTGACGCCTGTGAGACCTTTACTTCGCTTTGTTATACTCTAGATGTATTTACACATTCTGTGCATGATTACGGCTTTGTCGTGTGTGTTCCTCAACTCACAGAGAGAGTGAAGTTTACAATGTAAACTAGAATATTTCCAGAAGTGCAGCTTCTAGTTTCTACCAGCAAGTGGCTTCTTCACTGGAAACTGTTCATTCATTTTGTGATCCTAAAGTTGGACAACTAGACAACTTCATGTTCACACGTTGGAATTTGGAGGAGCTTGAAAACTATTTGGAACGTTCTTTTAACACTCATACTGTGTTATTTTGTAAGTGTTTTGTATTCGCTGAGTCATATTGATGAGGCTGTGTCTGAGTCACTGTTAGTTTAGTCAGCGAGGTACAAACAACCTTTCAGCCCACATTTGTGCCCACAAAGCAGCCTGTACTACACAATTGTTCCCCCTCTCTCTATTTTTCATCTATCTATTGTTAATTTGTTCGTTCAATCCATCTATTGATATATATTGTCTCTGTGTTTCTATCATCATTCACTTGTAATGGAGATAACCGCCTCGCTGTATGTGCTTCATGCATGTATGCACTTCATTATTCCGCTCCCCCTTTTCACTCCAATAGCTGTTTGTGTTAGTGGTGTGGGCACCTGTGTGGTGTCAGATGTTTGGTTTGCAGATTTGAGTGATGGATAAACCATAAAGAATTCCGCAAAAGAGGAGTGTTGTAGTCTCAAAGACATGTCCAGTATTTATACATTAGAAAAGTACACTCAAAAAATAACTTTACTCCCACTTAAATGGAAGCCTTTTTATGTTCCGTGAGAAAGAAACGGGCTGTTTTTTTTTTTTGATGACAATAAAGCTTTGATTAAACTTTGCTGTTATAGGAATTATTTACATTTGAAAATGTATGACTGTAATTGAAATATTACCATTAATGTAACTAATATTATTACAATAACCAAAGTACAGTGGAGTTCGGTTATGTTGACGGCCTCGGTTGTTGCAAAAAAGCATCGAGATAACAGATTAACGAGATGTATTGGCTGTTGGTTATCTATTTATTTGAAGCGATCGGCATGCTATAAAAATATACATGCACTATACAGTAAAACCTCGGTTTACAAGCGACTTGGTATACGAGCAAATCGGTGTACGAGCATGGAGGGTCGAATCGGTGTACGAGAAATTTCCCTCACCCATGTGCAGTTTTGTGTGGAAAAAGTCCTAATGCTCAGCATCCTTGTGTGCATTTTTACATGAAATATCCTACTGACAGCTTCTCATAACACAGTCAGGAGGTTCCAACCCTTTTATAACCCCTTAACTCATTCATTGGCTTCATCATTCACCACAAGTGATACTTTTATAAGTGATGTACAGAAGTTTTGTAAGTCACATTCTAAACATTAATTAATTGTGATCGCTATTGTTCACCTAGTGAAATATACACAGTTTTAGCCAAATAATAAACAAAGTACAGTGATACCTCAGTTTACGAGCGACTTGGTATACGAGCAAATCGGTGTATGAGCATTGTATCGGTGTACAAGAAATTTTACCCACGCGCAGTTTTGTGTGGAAGCTCAGCATGGTCTGCGCATTTTTACAGGAAATGTCCTAATGACAGCCTCTCATAACAGGCGTTCCAAACCCTTTATCACCCCTTAACTCACTCATTCTCTCAGCGTTGTTTGGTTTGGCTGCATCATTCACCACAGTGCATACTTTTCTAAGTGATTTACATCAGTTTTACCTCCTGTTGTAACATTAATTAATTGTGATCGCTATTGTTCACATAGTGAAATATACACGTACAGTACCTCTAAGCAGTAACTGTCACAGTTCATGAATTCATTGTCTAGTTCTGCCTGTGTGTGTGTGTGTGAGAGAGAGAGAAACACACCTCGTTCTCATATCATCTGCCTATTTAGTTCACTTCTCTCCACTCTTCTCTTGTCCAGTCCTTCATGTGCAGCTCCAGCACACGTTTGTGTGCTCCCATGTGTGATAGACCTCTGGATTATCACGTTTGTTTTCTACACTATTATAATAAATTCACTCATTTGCACTTGAATCCTTGCTTTGCCCGCTCCCCCCTCCTCCCTCCTCTCTCTTCTCTCTCCTCCAAGCAGGCTGCTCAAACCTGAAGTGCATTACAGTAAATTAAGTATTTTTATAGTTTAATCGTCAATTATTAATTAATATTTGAGATCTTAATGGTTATAATTTTGACTGTAACTAATAGGGTAAAACCAAAAAAATATTTAAAATGGGCATTTATGGTCGTGTGGAACGAATTAATTGATTTTTAGTGCATTCTTATGGGGAAACTTGTTTTAGCGTACAAGCATTTTGGTTTAAGAGCTCGCTCTTGGAACGAATTAAACTCGTAAACCGAGGTATTACTGTAATAGGGTTAGACAAACCATATTTTTATACAAACAACATATAAGCCTCTCCTACAAATGAGCACTGTTTTCATGTTAGTTGGACCTGCCGTTTCTCTGCAGTATTGGCAAAAGCGCAAGGAGTAAAATGTGACCATTTACCCCGTGAGCGGGGCTCGTTTTAACACAGCGGGTTAGTTGTAACACCATGTTATCCAATGCAAGTTCATTCACGTATTTTTATTTGTTTAAAAAGTTGCGTCTTGATGATCATAAGCATAACTTATGAATTAAATACTGTATATATTTGTTCCTTTATTTTTTACATTTGTTGTGTTTTGAACAATGTAATGACATTAAAAACGTTTTAATAGGTTAATACAATGCAAAATATATGATTATTGATGCAACTTGTTCAATGCGGCTTAGTGTTACAACTAACCCCGCGCTGTCTTGTTTACTTCAGGACCGGATAGCAGCCGGATGAAAAGCCCTTTAGCACGTCACATTTATGCCCCTGCAACTATCTAAAAAAATCGCTGTTACTATTTACCCCGCGTTACTTTGTGCCCCGCGCTCCCCTAGTTCTCTCGCGGCTCCCGCGAATTCGTTCTCTCGCGGATCCCATGTTCCACGACTTTAACTCTGGATTATCACTTCGTTTGTTTTCTGCACTATTATAATAAATTCACTCTTTTGCTTTCTCCGCTCCCCCCTCCTCTCTCTCCTCCAAGCTGGCTGCTCAAACCTGAAGTGCATTACAGTAAATTGTCAAGTATTTTTAGAGTTTAATTGTCAATTATTAATTAGTATTTATATGAGATCTTAATGGTTACAATTTTAACTGCAGTTAATGGGGTAAAACCAAAAAAATATTTAAAATGGGCATTTGTGGTCATGTGGAACAAATTAATTGATTTTTAGTGCATTCTTATGGGGAAATTTGTTTTGGTATACGAGCATTTTGGTTTACGAGCTCGCTCTTGGAACGAATTAAACTCGTATATGTTTGCTTTGTAACAAAAGGCATATGTGCACCAACTAACAGCAGATATTTAACAGTATACAATAAAAACACTTTCAATTTTTGATACAAACCTTTAATCATATTCTCCAACATTGCAAACACAATTTTGCTCACAGCGTAAACAGTCATAACACATATATGAGGTCATCACGCTGTGCTAGATTGCATATTTTCTAATGTGCTTTCTCAACAAATTCGTCTTCGTCCCGTCTTTTAACAACCGGGTTCCCGCAGCGGCGGTGAGCAGAGCTCACTTCAGAACTAAAGCAGGTTGTGTGTGTTCATGTTCATCTAAGCCTTATTCTCATTGGTCAGTAACGAGGTAACGACCAATGTCAAAATATTTAAGAAAATATCAAATCCGAGAAGGCAGGCTTTATATGCACACAGAAGCGGATGAGGCTTTGGGATGGGAGTAGACCCACGGCAGCTCTTGTAAGAACGTGAATGTGTTTTCACTTCAGAGTCCTGCGCAGCACTGAGAGTTGCGTCACTGACAGAGCGACCACGTGCAACGCAAACTCAGTGCATGCGCAGTGAACTAGGTACACTCATGACTCACGAGATAACCATGTGAAGTGACTACTTTGTCCGAGATATTTGCTCGAGATATTAGTGTTGGCGACATTAAGTAATCGACATAAAAGAATCGAAAGTACTGAGACAAATAGGGAGTTTGGCGGTTCCTCTTAAAAAACGAAGGCATAATAGGATTGGCGAGTTAACCGTGACTCGAGATAAGTGAACTCCACTGTATTACGGTTTATAGTATTTCTGACCAAATAAATGCAACCTTGATGAGCAATAGAAACTTCTTTTGGAAACATTAAAAACGGGATTGCAGTCACATTTGTAGTGTGTCGAAAAGAGAAGTGTAACCCTACAGGCTTGGAATCAGGGTGAGCAAATGACCCTGAGGTTTTTTTTAGTGTTATTGTTGGGGTGAGATGTTCCTTTTCAGACACTTTTTGTTTTTTTGTTAAAGTTTTAGAGTTAAAGTGCTATAATAGTTTATAATCTAAAGTTTTAAAGTGCTGTTATATAAATAACAGATTAAAAATCTGTCATTGAGTATTTGAGTGCAGATACAGTTTAATATAAGTAGAAGACTAGAGGTGAACTCCCTCCTCAGCTCCTGGTTTTGGTCTCACAGGAATCTGTGTTTCCTGCCAGGCGGAGGCAGCTGCATTAGAGGGTAAATCAGGTAGACTGAGAGAAAGAGAGAAAATCAGGGAGCTGTTCAGTCATCATGTTGCTGGAATCCAGCAGATCCCAATAGAGCCAGAACTTGACTTCTGCCAGGTCTAATGTGTGTGTGTGTGGACATGCAAGCATGCACATGAGGGGCTCTATCCGGGGAGTAATGCAGCCAAGGAGGGGGATCACTTTCAGATGCTGCTAAAATGCTGTCTCTCTCTGTCTCTCTGTGTCTCTGTCTCTCTCTGTCTGTCTTCGAGTCCTTTGTCCCTAGTGCAGTATAAAGTCAGTTTAGGGCATCAATCAAGCTCTGTAACTTTGCTCTTCCCGTGCGGTAACTTTACTGTGCTTCGAAAGCCTCATCTCCGACTCTGATTTAAAAATAATTGCGGCAAACCTGCTTTTGTTTCTTAAAGCTCTCCGTGGAGCAGAGGCATCCATCATTCCCTGCTGGAGCTCTGCATTTAAACTTGTTTTTCGGGGAGAATTTGTCAGAGATTGACTTTGACTGTACTTCCCTGAGATAACTTGATAAACAACACTGAATGTCTCTCTTTTTCTCTCCATACTTCCAGCAGTAACTTTCACAGAAGAGGAAAATGAACAGCTGAGGAAACTCCCAAACCGTTCGTACTTACTGGATAAGAAGGCACGCTTCCACATCTGGCTCGGCTTGGTGGACATCCTTCTCTCGTATGTTCACAATGTGATCACTACGGATTTGAAACACAATGTAAGTGCGCGCTTGAATGCCACAGACGTCCTTGTAAGTGGGTTTGGCGTGTGGGTCCTGGCATTTTCACGTGGACCAAACCTCCAGGATATTGATGCATTCCTGTAATGTTTTCCAGATAGTCCTAAGGATCTCTTTGGAGGCCACTGCACATGGTAGTAATTGTAAGAAAAATATGAAAATGGTGGTTATGTTTTAAAACATGCTTTCTGAAGCTGCAGTAATTGAATGTTGCAAGGGGTTTTGTTTCTGAAGAGGTCTATTGGATTGACTCCCAAGCTTTCTACATGTTACATTTACAGTAGAAATCTGGGCTTTGATTCAATCATAATATCTAGAGAATGGATAAAACCTTAAAACATTCTCTTGTCAAAAGTGATAAATTTAGTGTTGGAGCAGGGTCTTCGTGGTTGGCACTTGTGCTCATTGTGCCGCGGTGTCCGTGTGAAGGACAGGAGATTAAATCCTGCCACTATTTTGATATAACTATTAAATGGTTATATAACTATTTTGTGTACTCTTCATAAGTTTGGGGTTGGTAAGATTTTTTTTTTTAATGCTCACTGCATACAATATCCAGTAAAATTTGTAATGTGAAATATCTTTATAACTTAAGCCAGTGTTTTTCAACCTTTTTTGGGCCAAGGTACATGTTTTAATTGAAAAAAATCACAAGGCACACCACCAACCAAAGATGCTAAAAAATCATTGCGATACTCGGTAGTTACCCGCTCTCCACCAAATCTACAGCGCCACTGCCGCTTACAGCTGCTCAAATCTTTTTAGAAAAATTTGGTGAAATTGAATAATTTTCCACGGCACACCTGACGGTCTCTCGCGGCACACTAGTATACTGCGGAACACTGGTTGAAAAACACTGACTTAAACAATCAGTTTTCTAACATCAGTGCTTTGAGCAATGGTCTGTTGTAGCACGTACAGAATGGCTCAATTCATAACCAGTATTGATGTTTAATACTGATTAAGGGGGAGTCACGATGCACTTTTCCTTCCGTTGACTTCGTTGAAATTTTGGTATGCAGTGAAACTCGCATCAGTAATGGATGACCTCTTAGCTGTAATGAGATCAACTTTTAATCTGCAGCATTACAATGGAGTATGTTACATATTGTAAGTATTTTTGTTTTTGAGTGAATCCATGCCTAGTGTGACAGGAGCTTTATGCTAACACAGCTTTATATAGTTTGTCGTGTGTAGTGTCGGACATCAGTTTGGTTCAGTTTTATATAGTGTGTTGGATCGTTTGATAAATATTGACACACTGTTGTGATTTGCAGGTAGAGTCAGCCTGGACCATCAAGAAGCTCAGCGGTACACTCAGCTGGCTGGAGGTATGTCATATATGTTTTAGCAACATCACACAACATGGCCTTAAAGGCACAAGCAAACAAATGAATGAGCGAATGACCATTAGCAAGATTTTAACAAACAGGGTTCACAAATACGGAGACGCTGACTTTGTTCAAATCTAAGCTTTAAGACTGACCATTCTGCAAGTCATTTGAAATCTGATCTATTTGTTCAAACACTGTAGATGCACATGATATTGATTATTTGGGCTGCTATTGTAATGTTGTAAGCAGAAGATAAAGGTATGTAGAATTCTGGTTGCATTACATAAGAGATTTTTCATCCTGTGATGTGTTCTCTCTTTTAAAACCACTGCTGATATTAAAATACATGCAGATTATACCACTGTCCAACTGTAAGCTCAGCTATTTTTAACAGTACTGTATGTTCTTAACACTTGTCCCACTCAACACATGCAACACGTCAAGCTTCCGACACCAATTAATTTGTCTAAATGTGAACATGCTGAGCTCTGACCATGTCAGTGCATGAGTACTTTGAGCTTTCTTTTGCGTCTTCCTGTGCTTGAATGGACAAGTACATACAAAAATGCAGTAATACCTCGGTTTACGAGTGACTTAGTATATGTGTAAATCGGTGTGCGAGAATTTTTCCCTCACCCACGCGCATTTTTGTGTGGAAGCTCAGTATCGTCGCGCACATTTTTACTGGAAATATCCTAAACACAGCCTCTCATAACAGTCACGTGGTTCCAACCCCTTTATCACCCCTTAACTAGTTCATTTTCTCAGCATCGCTTGGTTCGGGTGAATCATTCACCACAGTGCATACTTTTATAAGTGATTTACAGCGGTTTTACCTTGTGTTGTTAACATTAATTGTGATCGCTATTGTTCACGTAGTGAAATATACGTAAAGTACCTCTAAGCAGTAACTGTCATGGTTCATGAATTCATTGTCTCCTAGTTCTGCCTGTGTGTGTGAAAGGGTTCGTTTGCGGCTCCCGTGCCTTCACTCTGGATTATCACTTTGTTTGTTTTCACTTGTATCACTTTGTTTGGAAATTTTAGAGAAATTCTTAACAATTTGAAATGCTTAAATTACAATTTAACTTAAAAAACCCTTAGATTTTAGTTGCCCCAGTCTACTGTAAAGACTGAATGAACTGAATCAGAATTGCTGTCAGTTAACATTGAAATTAATCTTATGCAACTTATTCACCCTAAATGACTTTGATTTGTAGATCATTTCAGCCTTGTGTGTGTGTGCTTTTTATTTATTATTCTTTTCTTTTTCCCCCAGTAAGTAGTCCATCTATATGACCAATAGTAGTCTTTTGAGATTGCATGAATGATTTGTGTGAAGAACAGGCCATTCTGTCCCGTGTTATTCATTGAACAATCTTTACAGTTTTACTTGAGTTCATGAAAAGTTGTATTTTAACCGAATTGGGTATCTGGTAAGCTTTGCTCACAAGCTGGATTTTTTTTATTTATTTTTTATTATTATAATCTGGCTCTTTGTTTTTTTTTGGTTAACTTTGGTTCTAGTCACTAGTTTTGTGGACAATGTAATAAAGTTGATAGCTTTTGTTTTTTAAATGTATCTTTTTTTTGGTAATATTTATTTTAGTCAATGTGAATATAGTTCATTCAGTTTTCTTTTATGAAATGGGATGAGTAAATTATGATGTAACATTAATTCTAATATTTATATAACACATAATGGTTGTCTTTTATCGCAGTTACTAACTAATATTGATTTTGTCTTTTCTTGCATCTGTTTAACCACATAAATCCTCCTGCCTCAAAGACAGTGTTGCATTATGTGACTATTCGTATGCACTGCCAATAGAACTCAAGACATTTCCTACAAGGCATTTATTTTACACAGAACAATGACCTGAAACCAAAGTATCCTAAAACTTCAGCGCATTTCTTCGGCTATCTTGCAAACATCCTTCAGGAAATGCTAATGTAGTTTCTCAACACCATATCATTGTCTCGTACTCTATTTCTCTCAATCTCCTTTATTTCTCTTCCTCTCCACCCTGTGTTTTGCCTAACCACTGTAAACCCCCGGCCGCCAGAGCTCCTTGAGCCCCCTCCCTCAGCAGGCTTATTTACACCGGTGTTTAATGGCCTGGGGGAGTGCATGAGCTATGATGACATGCTAGAATGACTCCGGGTGCATTCTTAACAAGCTGCTGAGAGAATAGAGGAGGGGAGGGAGAGTGGGAGGCTGGAAAAGAGGAGAAAGGGGGAGGCACCTTTTTTTTCCTCTCCAAAGCACTTGTCTGTTGACAATTAGACTGACAGTGAAGAACTCTGAGGCAAGTGATTAAACACTGTCTACAATTAAGCACGCCACTTGCCAAGGTGTTTAAAAGTTGACCTACTATTTACCCTGCTAATAAAACGAGAAGTTGTTGGGAATAATTAGAGCAATTTGCTGTAATTACCAGTGGAGTTAAAAAAATGATTGATGTGATATGCATTGACAGTTCTGGAGAAATTTACAGACCACGTGTGTGTGTGTGTGTGTTACAGACGTATCACTCGGTACACGATGTCCTGGTGTCTTTTGGCAGGAGGGCTTTGACCTACCCGCTCACTCTGCATTTCTCACTCGTCACAAGAGCTGTGGAAGACGTTGCTTGGATTTTTCAATGTGGTGAGTTCTGTCCCTCTTTCTTAATTTTCCAGTTCAACCCAGACCTCTAAGCCATTTCCAAGCTATCAAAGGATTGGGCTGGGGGTCAGGACTAAACCCATGACCAGTTCCTCACCTTATAAACCCTGCAGTGCTTCCACCTCATTACAAGAATCCCTGCTGCCACGACAATGAAAGCAAGCGTGTCTTTCAGCTTCACATCTCTATGAACGCAGGTTTATGTGACTTGGTCAAACAAACACTTAGTCAACATGGATTCAAAACGGACTAAAATGTGTCAATGGATGAAAACAAAATGGTTGTTTTTCTTTTTTTAGAAAAGAGACATTTTAACTTTGACATGCTGAGATGTTTTTAAGGGTGAACTTGATCTTCAACTTTAATTCAGAATATGAAATTAAATGTTCTAAAATCTTTTCTTCTGATTTTAAGAATGTTTTACAGTTCGAAAAAAAGAACATCTAAACAAAGTTCTTATGTCCCATCCCGTGATCTTTGTTCTCATTAAGTCTCTGAGATGTCAAACTACAGAATGCAATTTCATGTTGATTTTTAATGGCAAGAAGAGCTTAACTTGCCCACAGCAGACAGTACTGCTCACTCCGGACCAAATTTAACACTACACTCACCAAGCTTCCCTGAACAGCAGGGTGCTTTGGTAAAAGACATGTTGCATGACAAGAGTCAACAGATTGGTCATGTCTTGGTGTGCTTAGTCTTGCTGTACTGTCAGTGTAAGTGGGAGGGAGGTTAAGAATGAGGGGAATCCAAGAGGGATGTCTCCTGACTTCTGAAGAAATCAGCGATTCTGCAGAGTAGACACTGTTGTCTTTGATATCTCTGCGAGAGGAGCAACCTTTAAATCAAAGAAGCCATCTGTGGGAGAGACAGAAGAACTGTGTAAACATGTTTTCAGGCGTGTGTGTGAGATTATCCAACACATGTTGATTTTAGCACTCGTAAATAACTTCAATTAAAAGGCTTGTTAGATTTGGGATTAGCAGGGTATGGTTGATTTGAGAAGTCGGAGGAGAGACTATGCGACAGAACAAGATTTGATAAGCAAAATTTCACTTCACTGATCGCAGGTTCACGTCAGGTACTGGCATCTTCCTGCACTGACTTAAGAATATGTACTTCTAGAGGATTTTTTATTTAAAGAGCATTTTAGACCCATAAATGCTTATTTAGTGCAGGGGGACAAACTGGAAGTCTTTTTAGATGTAGGCAAAAAATAACTTGCGTCTGAAACAACTATCACAACTTAAATGATTTCAGATTATTTTTCTTGCATAAGTTGGACTGACTGCAATAATACTTGCTCTTGATCCTTAATACTAACCATGATGATAAATATATACATACACACACACACACACAACCACAGTGGCGTCCACTTATCTCGAGTCACGTTAACTAGCCAATCCTACTGTCAACATTTTTGTAGTGGAACCGCCAAACTCCCTATTTGTCTAAGCATTTTCTCATTGGTTACGTCGATTCCTTAATGTCGCCGAACACTAATATCTCGAGCACAAAAGGGGGACAAATTCGCCACTTCACATGGTTATCTCGTGACTAGGATCGTACCTAGTTCACTGCGCATGCGCTGAGTTCGTGTTGCACGTGAATATCCGGTGACGCTTCACTCACAGCGCCTTTGTCGCTATATTTAGCGAGTATTCAGACCACATTTTCAAAAAAGCGACTAGCGACAAATCTAATGACTTTACCTGGAGTTATTGGAGACTTTTGGAGACTCTGAAGAATATTGAATATTTTGATGAATATTTTGACATTGACGAGCAGCTACTGACCAATGAGTATGAAGCTTAGATAAACGCACACTCCTAATTCTGTTCTGCTCAGCGCCGCTGTGGATGGAAAGACAGTAAGCCGAATTTGTTGAGACAGCACATTAGACAGGCACAACGCAAGAAAGTATGCAATCTAGTGCAGCGTGATGATCTCACGAATATGTTTACACGTGTGTTGTGACTGTTTACGCTTTGAGCGAAATTGTGCTTGCAATGTTGGAGAATATAATTAAAGGTTTGTATCAAATCAAAGGTGTTTTTTATTGTATCCTGGTAAATCTCTGCTGTTATTTGATGCACATATGCCTTTTGTTGTTAGCAAACATATACAGTGTATGTACATTTTTATAACATGCCGATCGCTTCATCAAATAAATCAACATATTGGCTGTTGGTTATCTCGATCATCGGTTATCTCAACGCTTTTTTGCAACCACCGAGGCCGTCGACATAACCGGATTCCACTGTATATGCTTTACCAGTGACTTTTGACGTCTCAATTCAGGATGGTAGCTAGTGAAAGATTGGAAATGGGCTTCATTTTTCTCAATGCTAATTTATTAGTATTTACTTTAGAATTTTGGGATGAAATATGATCTAGGCATATTTTTTGACAGGCTTTGTGAGATTGTTCTATTAAATGTTGGCACCCTATGGACCTTTACCATCTGTAATTCCAAAGTCCAAATCTCTACCTCATCACCCCATTCCTCTTCTTCGTCTGTTTTCTCCTCTCCTCAACTTTTTTCCCCTGAGACGCCTGATTGCATCACATGATTAACTGACATGCAATTTAAACTCGGCACACACTGCACCGCACAGTCCCACAGCTGGTCTTTGGAAGAATCCAAAGCTTTCTTTTCCTCCACTCTCCCAGGGAGCATTGAAGAAAAGTAGAAAACCTTCAATTATAGATGGATTGAAGAGCGAGAGAAAATGGAGAAAGACAGAGTAGGGTTCAAGTTCCTGGAGTTTCTCTCACATGTTCTGGACCTGGAAGCCACAGTGGCTTCTCGGGATAAGAGCTCCAGCTTAAATGGGAACCAAATGTTTGTGTAAGGCTTTCCTCGTTGCGAGTGGAGTGTTTGTTTTCTGAGGCGGCTGGAATGTCTCCACCGGCTGCCAGGCTATTCTGTGGGCAGCTCGAGGATCCTCAGGGTCTGCTTTTGCTTCACAACTGTGCCCGTTGCTTTGCGCTGAGGGGATGTTTTTACACCTTATTTGGGATACTGCTGTTATGACAACAAATATTATTGCTGTGGCACACTGCCCTTAAGGTGTTTGTGTATCGTGGAAGCATCTGCCAGAACGGAAAATGCAATCATCTTGAAAAGCATCTGCTCTGCACAGAGTTCTTCAAAAGTTGCAGTTAATCACTGATTTAAAAACAAACAAACATGTTTTTCTGGTGGAAGAATCCATATTTTGTACCCACAAAATATATTTTCACTGTTTTAAAAAAATGATAAACTATTTTCGGAGCATATAGATTAGGTTTTTGTTACCCCACTGGTTGAAACCTCAATGATAAACATCCTTCGACTGATTCAGTGCTTGTTTCTTTGTCACAGGGAAGGCCTGCGTTCTGAAATGTCTGCTAACCATCCATAAGATCTTCCAGGAGTACGATACAGCCTATATCCTCAATGACCTCTACATCACCGACTACTGCATCTGGATCCAGAGGGTCAAGTATGTACAAACAAGCACAATGTTAGCTTGAAGCAGCCATCTTGAAATTAACTAGGCCCAAAATCTGATTGTATGCTAATCATACCAGGCTGATGAATCCTTTGCTGAGAGCTGAACCACAGTTTTATTAAAGCTGTAAGAGAAGCAGCTATAGTGAATTTTCATTTATTTGTTAGTGTTAGGGTTTTTACTTTAACCGATTCAGCAAACAAGACCCCTTGCTCATAGTAAATCACATCCAGGTCATATTTCACATGCAAATCAAACGCTGAGAATAAGAAACTGTTTTGCATAAAGAGGCAATTAAAAGGTCAATTTAAGCACATTTTGACTCCATTTTCTGTGAATCTATTAAAGTGCTAATACTACCACAAATGTTTCAAATTAAACCATATATGTTGTATATTCAAGTAACCTTTTTATCAATATTCTGTTTTATTTTGAGAACTTATTGCATGATGTCCTGAAAATAGGCCATTTTCTTTTTTGCGAAAGTGTAGATTTTCTGGCAAGAATATGGCCTTGACAGCTACTTAATAATGGATGTGTAAAATGGCAGAGTTTAAATTACCTTGTTTTCTCAATGAAACAAAGGGATAAAATGAGGGAAAGAGACAGAAAGAGCAGAGGTGGGTACAAAGACTCTTTGTCCATGATCCTTGGAGAACTGCGCCGTTCCACTGTCGGTGTGCTGGAAAACTCAGTCACTCTTGCTGGGCCTCTGAGTTATGGAGAAGAAAAAGTGAAAGGGTGAATTAGGCGAAGCGCTATCATGTCTTTTATTCCCTCCTCTTATATTCAAGTTAAAAAGGAATCTAAAATATTAAAAAGCAGGGGAACAAAATGTCCTTGTTGACCAGGCACTGTGTTCTCCATCGATCTCTAAATGCATCAGTAGCATTGACCTGTGATTTGAGTACTCGTGTTTCTCTGTTCCTCTCCCTCTTTGGTACTTTATTGAACGTACTCCATTTTCCTACTCATAAGACGCATGCTAGATTTGTGATGAAGTTATTTGAATATAAGTGACATTGTCAAGAGCAAAAATTACTTCACTTCCAGTCTGTTCCTCGAACCATAACTGTGATTTTAAGAAGACTAAAATATAGCACATGAGTCACGTGAACCAATTTATGATGTTATGGCACCTTATTTATGGAGCTGTCCTCATTTAATTTCATTACATAGAAACTGGCACCTGCATTCTCAGGAAAAATATACAACCGCTTGTCACAAATTTGTTCCTTATCTACCTCTAAAAAATATTTAAAGGCCACTAAAGGAACCATTTTTGCACATTTATAATGAGTGTGAATTAGTCTCATTAGTGCATGGGAAAACTAAGCATATGAGGATGAGTACATATGAATCTTTCAGTGTTTGACTTCATATTGACCATGAGCCACTTGGTGAAAATAACAGTCCCTTACTTGATCTCACACACACATTTTCTTTGGATTAAGCTCAATTTGAATACACTTTATTTGAAGGTGTCTTTGTTACATTGTGATTTACTCATTTAAGTACAGATTAATATTAACTACATGTACATACTGTAGGGTTTGGTTTATTACTATAGTAACTGCATGTAGTCTGTATATCACAGACACTAAAATAGTGTCAATTAAATATTTATTTTTTTCTTCACCAGATCCAAGAATTTGTTTGAACTAGCCGAAATCCTACGTAATGCTAAACTTCAGAAAAGTGATCTAGAACTGTGTCTGGAAGTGGATGTACTTGACAAACCTCTTGAAATGACAGCTGACGAAGAAAATGAAGGCAAAGAGGGTTTGGAGGAGGAGGAAAAGGAAGAGGAGCAGGAGGAAATGCAACCTGAAGAAGTGACAGAAAATAATCAAGTGGGATCTCAGGCCATCTGTGAGGTTCTGAAGGAAGAAGCCATGACTGAAGCTTCCCCCCTCAGTGCTGAGATCCAGCATGGAGGTGGAGAGCCACGTGAGTCCAGATGTATGATTGAAGCGCTGGAGGAGGGGCTGAGGATTGAGGAGGATGTGCCTCTGGGAAGACTCTCTATTAGCGGCAGTAACACCGAGGGAAAGAGAAAGGGAGAGGGAGACGATTACCATCGGTGTGCAGCTGAGACTGAAAGAGACGTCACGAAAGCAGGAGCCAGTAGAGAGCTTCTTGAGCCGTGCCTGCAGAGGAATCCACTGCGTATCATAAGCACTGAAGAACTGGACAGTGACGATGATGGAGACCTACTTGCAATGGAAAAAGAAGGACCATAATGGAAACATTCCTTGGATATTACAATTCCTTCACACTAAGAGTAACGGATGTATCCTTAAGTCTATCTAAGGATTCTAGTTTTTCATTCTCTTTTTGGGGAAAAATTATTAGTGTATTTGTGGCATTGTTGTAATGTGCCGCTTTTGTGTGTTCGCTTTTTTTCCCACTGTGTGTTTGTAATTGTGTAGTTCAATATTAAACCTTTTTTGCATTCATTTCAGTTTGTTGTTTGCAAAATATGAATGAATTACACGACGTAGTATGTAAAGATATATAAAATATATTTCTTTTTAAATGCTTACTCAACAAAACCGTCATATATACAGTGTCTTTAAAGAAATGCTTGTTCAAGGCAAATGTTTCCATTTCTGTGGCACTTCAGAGAGATTTGTAGTGTTTTTATCTGTACGAACTGATCTCTTTCCATTGAGTTTCTGCAGTCTGTGATCCTGCAGAGGAGGAATGAACTCATCAAGAGGCACGGGTGGCAATGGAGAGATATTAGATTAGATTCAACTTTATTGTCATTACACAAGTACAGGTACAAGGCAACGAAATGCAGTTTAGGTCTAACCAGAAGTGCAATAGCAGCAAGTGCAGGATATATACAATGGTTGCATAAGTGCAGGATATGGAGATGTACAGGATTTACAGGTAATATGTACAATGAATATAAATATACAGATGGTTAATATCCAGTGTTCCATGTAGAAACTGTGATAAAAAAGGAGGCTAGAGAGAGAGACTCACACAAATGGAGGGCTTCTTCCTCCATGACATGTTTACGGCAATTCTGGCAGAGAAAGGTGTTATGAGCACCCAGAATTCCAGTAATGCAGGTTATTTTGGGAAAAGGTGTGAAAGAACTGTTGAGTCTACTGCTGCAAGTTTACTTCGTTGTCATTTTAATTTAATTATACTAAAAATTACACTGAGGTCATTAATGTTGTTGAGAGTCAAAAGGGAGTAGATAGAAAGCCTATGTATCAACTTCAGTAGAAGAATAAACATGCATATACTTTAGTTTTTGTTTTATAACATGCATAATGTTCAAAACGTCTTGAAAACATCTGCACCATTTGAAATGCATATTGATTTGTATTAAATTGGGTTGATCATCAATGATGTTGCACTTAAGGAATTTCTTACCGAGTCTTGGCGATGACATTCCCCCCTCCTCTGCTGCTCAACTTCGGCTCTTTGCAGATTAGTTTCCCAACTTCTTTCAGCGGCGGCTCGTCCGCACCGTTCCCCCCGAAAAAGTACAAAAGTAGGAAAACTCCAAAGCATACCGCGATCGCCACGATCTTGCTGTGAATTCTCATGGTGAAAAGCTGATTTGTCCGCGTGTAAATGCCTCAGCCATGGCTCTGGTTAAAACATGGGGACATATTTGTAGTGTGCAGCCATACTTCGTCTTCATCATCACAGTACAAATTAAGGTGCTGCTCAGCTTAGCGCCGATATCACACTCGTCTATGAATCTCTGAAGGCGGACCTTACACTCCTTACCGTAACGCTTATAATCACAGCGTTGTATGGGACAGCACCAGCTATGACTGCAAAGAGTTGTGCGCTTGTCCGAGCGCATCTCAGGCTCGGCTCTCCCGTCTCTGTAGGACATCTACACAAAACGCTGCAGAGCTACCAAAATCATCAAGGACATTAACCACCCTGCAAACCCTCATTTCACCCGGCTGCCATCTGGGAAACGTTTCCAAAGTCTGATGGCCAAAACTGAGAGACTCAGGGGGAGTTTCTTCCCCTAGGCCATCAGACTCCTGAACTCAGTCACTTAACATCACGTGACTTCAGGATATACATATACATCCACTTACTGACATTCCACTGCACTGTCTCGTTAATTCTAAGTAACAACCTGTTATTACCTGTTTACACATCATACTTCTCTGTACTTTCTGTTAACCACTTATAGTCTACAGTTTACTGCACAGTCTACATCACTTATTTTATTCCACGTCTCTTATTTTTTACTTGATTTATTCATAATTATATGTGTATATAGTACTTTTATTCTATTTCTATTATAATTCCCTAGTTGTGTTCTTTTGTAACTGTTATTTGCACTGTCCATGGAGCGGACCTGTTTACATTTCACTGCCAGTTGTATATTCTGTATATAACTGTGTATGTGACAAATAAAACTCTTGAATAATACATCTGTCACATAACTAATATGGTAATGCAGCTGCAAGTAGGAGAAACAATGTCAAAACTAACGAATATTTCATATACTATCTTCATATACACAATCATATCTATTATATTTTATTATAATCGTCCGCATGTCTGTCAGTCAGGAGGATACTAACACTTTAATAGTAATAATAATAATAATGACAGCTTTTGACAAAATGATGCTGTTTTTATAGATATTGATATAATTCTTCTGATTAATCTTTTATTCATTATTGAAACAATGTTGAAACTAACAAATATTTTTATGTTCATTATTGTATGTCAGCAATTGGTTTGTGCTTCTAACCTGTCCAATTTCTCAACTAAAAACTCCTCTTATATTGTGAAATAAATTGTTCCAATTTGGTTAATAAATATTTGATTTGAAATTACACTCACTGCAATGTATTCCATCAGCCTTGCAACATGCATGTGATTTTCTAGTGAGAAATGAAATGCGAGTTCTTAGTCCTCTTTATTTGTAGAATTACGGTAAAGCACGGCCAGCAGAAAAAGCCGGAAGCAGCCCATGTGCAGCATATGTGTGACCGCTTAGCGCACAGACTTGGAAGAGGCGTGAAGGTATCAGTTTTATTTTTTATAATGTTTGTATCTTTTGCCATTTCTTTATGTGTACCGCTCTATGCAATTTAATGACGTTAAAGTCTACAATAGTGCACGGAGCGTGTCCTGCCTGCTTTATGACAACATAAACATCGCGTGTACAAACAGCACAGGTAGATTTTGATGGTCGTGTACCTGGAATTACCTTAGTTATCGTTTATCTTTTTACTTTGTATTTGTATTTTATTATTCTGTCCTTTTTTATATTAAGTCGGTTACTTGGATTAATTTTCTTTTCTTTTAGTCCTCTGTATGATCAGAATATGTCTTATCTGGTGAATAACAGTGTTGTGTTGAGATGAAATAGAATAAAGTTTTTACTTTGAAACCAATCACATCCAGGGTTTATAATGTACAATTTGAAAAAGCTGTTGTTTGTGTGTCACTGAGTTCAAATTGCATATCCACAAGGTGGAGTTGTAAGCTTCCTTATTTTTTCTTTCTTCAGACACTGCAGGTCAAACGCATGGAATTTGAGAAGACTGAAATATCATCTTTTAGTTCATGTTACAGTGCCACGTAGTTGCTTTTCTTGTTTAGAAACAACCTTTAGAGGTGTGCACACATTCTGAGTAATGGGAACCTGTGTTTAAACTCTAATTTTGCTCATTTATTGTTTGAGTGAAATTGTCGAGACATACTATTGACTAAAAGAAAGCTTTTTGGACTGGAAGGTAAATTATAAATAATAGTTTAAATGTTAATTTGAGTAATATTCTACTGGGTACCCTAACTGATACTCTAGAAATATGAAATAGAAATTAGACTTTACTGGGATTTTGTAAGTAAGGTATTTGATTCTTAGAGAATTATTTTAATTCTAATAGGATTATTTTATATGTTTCATTATTTTATCTGTGGCATTTTTTTAATGCTGAATCAGAAACTGAAATTGTGGAGAAAATAGATGTTTAGACTTGATAGAGGTTTCTTTTTTATATCCCGTCAAGACTTCAAATTATATTACAATTTTATTAGCGTTCCTTTAGTGTTCCCCTGCTGACTATTTTGAGATGTCAGAGTAATAATTTTTCTGATCTGTTTGTTTTTCTGCCTTGTTTCTGCAGTGCTTTGCTGTGTGTAAGCATGATAACGCCTGCGTTTGAACTGAGTCAAGATGACAATTTCCTGACTGTGATTATTCGTGTACCCTACACCAAAACATCTGAGTTTGACATCTATATCGAGGGAGAAGATTTGAAGTTCTATGCTAAGCCATACTTTCTCAGGTAACTCACCTGCAAACTCCATGGTTGAGACTCTGTTATGCTAAAACTTTGGAAAATACTCAAACTTTGGAAAATAAAATGTTTACAAAGCTTTTTAACAAAAATGCAAAAACAGAGACACCCCCCCCCCCCAAAAAATAAAATAAAAAAATAAAATAAAAATAAAAACAAAACATTTGGACACCACACTTGAATTCCATTTCCAGTTCTGAGGAAATATCTGGACTAACTTGTTTGACACTTGACCAGATGAGACTTGGTTTTAAGTTTGGTTGTTAGCAGGATAATGTGCGTGTGGTTTTTGGTGGTAAATGCGTATTGCAGATAAATACGACTGTGTGTATATTATGTGTGTGTATATGTGTATTGTTATTAATGAACCTTGTCTGAAAATCTACCCTAAAGGTTGACTCTTCCTGGGAGGATAGTAGAAGATGGCCGGGAAAAAGCTTCATTCGATATGGACAAAGGTAACAATCATTCTGCGTTCAATGCTCAAAGAAAATCGCTTTTGTTTGCCACTCAATACCTCACAAGCTTCAGCAGAAGCAGCAAAAATGCCTTGTCCTTTAGAAAAAGGTTCCACACACTCAGCCAAGGTCAAAGAACGTTCAACTAGCTGTGTGTTCTGTGCCTGCATGTAAGTAAATGCGTCTGTGTCAATAGTCTTTTTGCCTTTGAAATGGGAAAATCAAAACTAGGACTGCAGATATACATGAATCTGAATTAATAGTTTTTAAAAAAGACTTTTGGGGAATGAATGATTAATTTACTGGATGAATCAGTGTTTTTGAACAAATCTCTTGAATGAAATGTTCTTAATTTTTCAAATGAATTTAAGTTCATTAACGTTACATTTGTTCATTTAGCAGACGCTTTTATCCAAAGCGACTTACAATTTGAGGAGTATAGAAGCGATTTGTCGGGTTGGATCGGCAGGAAAGACTAGAAGCTCCATTTTAGCCAGGTTAAGTTGCAGATGATGCTCTTTCATCCATGTCGAGATGTCCACTAGGCAGCTTGTGGTTCTCGCAGCCACCGTTGGATCATCTGGTTGAAATATGTAGAGCTGAGTGTGCCTCTATGATGGGACCTAGTGATGTGGTGTACATGGAGAAGAGAAGTGGTCCAAGAACTGAGCCCTGTGGAACACCGGTGATCAGTTGACATTCTTTGGAGACCTCCCCCGCACCACGCCACCCTGAAGGACCTATCCGTGAGATAGGATTCAAACCACTGAAAAGGAGTTCCAGTGATGCCTAGTGACGAGAGTAGATAAAAGGATTTGGTGATTAACAGTGTCAAAGGCAGCAGAAAGATCTAAAAGAATGAGAACTGACGATTTTGAATCAGCTTTTGCACTCATTAGAGCTTCCGTGACAGATAGTAATGCTGTCTCGGTTGAATGGCCCTTCTTAAAACCAGACTGGTTGATGTCCAACCGGTCATTCTGAGAGAGAAGAGATACTTGGTTAAAAACAACACGTTCAAGAGTTTTTGATATGAATGGTAGGAGAGAGACAGGTATGTAATTATCAACGAGTGTTGTTTAATGTGGGTTTTTTGAGCAGTGGGGTTACCCGAGCCTGCTTGAATGCGGTGGGGAAGGATCCTGTGTGTAGGGATGTTTGATGATGTGAGTGAGTGCTGGTAAGATTGTAGGAGAGATGGCTTGTAGAAGGTGTGAGGGCATGGGGTCTAAGGGGCAGGTGTTTGGATGGCTGGAAAGGAGAAGTTTAGATACATTTACCTCGGTGAGTGGAGAGAAGGTTGAGAGAGTGTTTCTGGTTACAGAGGTCGGTGTGTGTGGAGGTGAGAACTGGCTGCTGATTTGTTATTTAGTTGCAGTTTTGTTATTAAAGAAATGGGCAAAATCATTGGCAGTTAAAGAGGTAGAGGGAGGTGGTGGAGGGGGACAGAGGAGAGAGTTGAATGTTTTGAAAAGTGCATGCATGTTAGAAGTGCTGTTGATCTTGGTGTGGAAGTACAAAGATTTAGCAGTATTGACGTCAGTAGAAGAGATTTATACAAACTCAGATCAGACGGGTCCTTTGACTTGCGCCATTTCCTCTCAGCTACCCTTACCTCGGTCCGGTGTTCACGAAGAACATCAGTTAGCCAGGGGTTAGAGGGAGTAGCCCGCAAAGTTCCTCGTTGCCACCTGATGGCAACAATGTAATCCAATTGTTATTTAAAGCGGCAAGTTGCTTAAAGATGATGTGCTCTATTTTTATCACGTCTGTAGACATTGTTTATAACCAAAATCGTTTAAGTGCTGTGAATAAGAACTACATTGTTTATTTGATGCTAATTATATAATAAAGAGAAATGCTTATTAAACTAATTTTTGGTTTGCAAAGAGAACATGGCTGTAAAAGTTTAAAAAAAAATTATGCTTCTAAGCATCTAAGATATATTATAAAAAATACATTATACATGGGTGAAAGTTTTCCGTATTATGACGGAATTCCGTATTTTGAACCTCGCCAGGAACCGTTTTTCCAAATCGCGTAAATCCGTTGAGATTTCAGTTCGGGGGGGGGGGGGGGGGGGGGGGTACAGGGCGACAGACCAACAGACCAATGTCCATGGCGACAGACCAACAGACCAATCGTACCTACTCGGCGATCTTCGGAGATAATGTGATTACGTAGAGCAGGGGTCGCCAACATGGTGCCCGCGGGCACCAGGTCGCCCCCAAGGACCACACGAGTTGCCCGCGGGCCTGTTCTAAAAATAGCTCTAGTGTGCCGTGAGAGATCGTCAGGTGTGCCGCGGAAAATTATATTCAATTTCACCTAATTTTTCTAAAAAAAAACACACACACACATTTTGAGCGGCTGCAAGCGTCAATGGTGCGCGTCTGTTGTGATGTTACGTCTGACACCGACGCTCCGAAGCTTGCGTCAAACTCAAACGGGCTTTGCAATGAACCACTGCTTCGGAGCTTGTATCCTTACGTCAATAGTCACGTGAAAATGACGTTTGAAGCAAACACACTGCTTCACTCCGGCAGTGAACCACCTGACTGCTCTGACAGCCCGATCAGTGTTGACTGGTTTCAAACCTGCCGGTTGTATTTCTTATAAAAGTGAAACCAAACCGTGGGTTGTAGTAGACGGTGTTTGCATTTGCGTTATTGTTGAGGAGAGTGGATTGAGTTTATTTCAGTGTTGTATATTCAAAGCAATATATCCTCATTTATATCAGCTTTCTAAACTGTTTTTGTGTACACCTGCATCTGTTCCATGCGAGAGAATGTTCTCTAAAGCTGGCGAAATAGTAAAAAAAAAAAAAAAAAAAAAAAAAATCACCTTTCACCAAAGACTGGAGAAAATAATTTTTCTGAATAAAAACCATACCATTTCATGAACACTCGGGTTATTTTTTAACATCTTCGGTTGGTGGTGTGCCTTGTGATTTTATTCAATGAAAATATGTACCGTGGCTCAAAAAAGGTTGAAAAACACTGGAATACAGGACAGACATGGTGCAACGTAGTGCATGATTTGTAAAAAATTGTTAGTGGCTGGTAAAAATCTTGTAGAAGTGATCATTTGAAAATTTAAATACTTGCAGAGATTTAGAGAAATAGTGTTGCATATTGATAGGTTTCCTACCTTGTATAATTATTGTGAGAAATCATTAATATGATCAGTGTCTTCACATAGATGAATATCATTAATTATTAATAATGACATGTAATTAAAGGTAAATTCAGCAAATTTGATATTTCGGAAGTGTGTATCAAACTGGTAGCCCTTTGCATTAATCGGTATCCAAGAAGTAGCCCTCAGTTTCAAAAAGGTTGGCGACCCCTGACGTAGAGAATTACCCGAGAAGTTCCGGGTGGGCGACAGACGAACCGCGCGGAGTGCAGTTGTGTCGGCGATTCTGATTGGTCAGTGAGACTCCGGCGTCCAATCGTATTTTTCAATTTACACTCGCTTGAGGACAACAACAGGTACAAGAAAACAACGCTCGCAAATTTTAAAAGTAATCTGAAAAAAATGAAGAATTTGCCGGTTGGTTATAACACGAAGCAGCTTGAAGCTTTTTTGATGATGATGTAATGGATTGTGGTGATTAGAGAAAGTGAATTAAGTAAAAAACCAAAATTAAATATAAATGTTAGTTATAGAACAACAGATGCAGAAGCAAAACCAATGACAGAGTTATAGAATACAATACTTCTGAAGGATTCTAGTAATAATTTAGAACTCCCAAAATTGGTGAATATTTTCTCAACTGCTAACTTGAAATACTTATTTCACACCCTTTTTATAGTAGCTGCAAGTTGCCAGGAGAGGTCGTTTCTACACAATAATTTGCAAGGAATGCAGGAGCTTCCAGGAGGCCTCCGGGCCCCTGGACCCCTGGCCAGGGCGTTGCCCTGGACCTACCGGGGGCCCTGGCGGCCCCCAGGCCCCCAGCTTTAAGTTTCAGTATTTTCAGTTTTGCCAACTTTCACCCATGATTATAGCATAGAAAATGTCCTACAGCAAAAAACAAAAACAAAAAAACCGCATCTTAATGCTCATCAATGTGAGATGATGATTTCTCTCTGTTGGTCACATCTCCTCTATAGATGAGCTCTGAACACCTCTGAACTAAACTAACCCTCAAACAAAATCATATTACCAGGTTTAGAGTAAGTTTCTATGGCTACTTGCATACCCTGAAAGTTACTTCTGGGTAAAGATAAGTTATCTGCTTACCTTTAAACATACTTGGCTATGTCACATAACCTGCTTTCTGGAATACCCCCATATATGAAGAGACTTTCAATCAGCATAACAAAAACTGTTTCAGGAACGAATCAAATGTACATTTTTTTTTTTTTAATAAAATCAAATTAAAATTTGAAATATACTAAGGAATTTAGAGCAACACATTGCTAACTAACTGCTAAGAATTATTTTTCTTACATTTCCCATGAAATTGATTGATTGTGGGGGGGGGGGGGGGGGGGGGGGTTTGTGTGTTTGTGTGTTTAACACCCCTTTTAATATTACAATTTTTCCCACAGTTCAAACTGTCTAAGTGCTCTCCAAATAACATGAAGATTTCCAGTTGCTAAGTAATGGTCACAGGATCCTTTTCCTGACGTCTCATTGGCCTTGTTTCAGCGTGTCCTCTTTGATCGACAGCCATTGAATCGTTTAGCAGTAGTCTATCATAAAGAATTTCTAATTGCTTTCTGTGTTTACACAGAGTAACAAGTAATTATAAATCATTCACAAATCTGGAAGGACTACAGTCAAAGCAATTATTGTCATTATTACATAACACCGTTTAAAGCTGGAGTGATCCAGCAGGGTCTAAAATTATAGGTTGTTTATTGCGAGGATGTCAAGCACAGACTTTGAGATGGTAACCTTTTGCCGCATAATGTGTAGAATATAGTCCCTTTGCTTCTTTTACCCCTATAATTTTACAATTTTCACAAATTCCTGTTTGCACAAGAAAAACCAGTCTGGTGGGATAGTGTTTAGTGCACATACTCCGTCTGATATCTTGCTCATGTGGAAGACTGGTTTGGATTCTCGGCATTCCCTTGCATGAAGTCCTCCTCTCTTTGTACGTCTCTCAATAAACAGTGTTAAAAAGCCAGACTTAAAGGAATGGAAATTGAAGATTTTGAAGACCCCAAGCCTATATGACTCTTTATTCAGTGAAAACACAAAATATATTTTGAAGAGTGATGGTAACCGCACAGTTTCGTCACCATTGATGGACAAAAAGACAACTGAGCTATTTCTCAAAATATCTTAATTTTCCAGAGGAAAAACAGAATTTCGTACAGGTTTAGAATGACATGAGAATTTTTAACTAGTTACAATTTTTGGTTGATCTGTTCCTGTTACCAATCCATTTCCCTCAAACAAACATCGGTAAGAGAAAATGTTCCAGTAATGTAATAATCGGAAGTTTGAGCGTCTTTCTCTCTCGCACTTTCTTTTAGCCTAGCAGACTTCATCATTATAGCTCTAAACTCTCATATTTAATCAGTTGGTTGAGCCATCAGCATGAAAACGATCTCTCTTCTTTCTTTATTGGAGTACACCTTCACTTCGATTGTACTTTCTTTAATTCAGAAAGAAACAGCAGAAGCAGCGCCTTGATATGTCTGACCGATCTGCCGTAGTCCCGACATGTCTTTTAATGAGCTGCCTATTAGCATGTTTAATTATACCTAATGGCCACAGGATCTTCTGCTTGACATCTCATTGGCCTCATTTCAGCACGTCCTCTTTGATCGACAGTCAGTGAATAATTTAATAATCGTCTGTCATGAAGCAACTGTAATTGCTTTGTGTTTACATACGGAATTGTAAATCATTCACAAATCTTTATAGACTAGAATAAAGGCAATTAGTGTTATTTTAAGGATGATGTGTGTGGTTTTTTTCCAAGTTAATTTTTTTTTCTTTTCCCTGTCCCAGCTGAATAGGTAGGAACTACTATAAGGAAGCCTTTTTCTCCTGTTGGCTTTCAAAAAATTAGCCTTTCACAGCAACAGTGGCTTGACGAATAGCATACATTTGGGATGTAGAACAAAAAGGATGATATTAGGAAAAATATTGTTTTTGACCCTATGTCTTTTGACTAAAAATGCTTTTTTTTCTGCATAATATCTGAAGGATGGACTGGATTTGTATTTTTGTTGAACAGTTGCTTTAAAGTTTCAATGTAATGGAAGTAATTGCTTATCTCTTCAGTGTCGTGACATCCAAGTGAAAGAATGACGAAACATTTAGGATGAGGACTGTTCAATCCACTGGTTGGTGATTGGATGGAGAGAGAACTTTAGACTCTGCCAGTTAATTATTCTTCTTGAGACATTTTCTTTGAATGGAATACAAGTTCACATTCAGTTCATCCTCCAACTTTTTCTTTGATTATTCATTTCACTTCTATGTCTGTCACACTAAAGGGAAAAAAAACATCTGTCTGTACTTCAGTTGCACTGCAACTTTAAGTATGTGTTTATCTATCAGGTCTCTTCACGCTGCACGTTGCTAAAGAGACGGCCGGACAGCACTTTGAGGGTTTGAATATGCTCACCAGTCTTCTTGCTCCTAAAGGATCAACATCAGCCAAACCGCTGGTGGAGGACGCAGGTAAGCTTTAATTCTCACTTGGGTACGATAAGCTGGTGGTCTTTGAGCATCCTCTAAAGGTGTTCTCCCAGGTGCCTGTGGTGGAGGATGCGAGGAGGAAGATGAAGACGAGTTTGATTGGCAGATAGAACAGCCGATTTATCCCGAACTCCCGGCAGAGTTGCTGAAAGAAAATCATAAGTATGGCTTTGGAAACCTCAGGTCTGGAGTCTTCACTAGACTTCAAGTAAGAATGCGTGTCGCTGGTTCTGATGTGAGTAATAACATTTTCATAAAGATGACACTGAAAAATAACTGACCTGGAGTTTTTCTGCACAAACGCTTTGTTTTGCTTTGCGCCAATCAGGATGAGCTGGAAGGTGTGATTGACGTGACTGATCCTGACAGCACCGCTCCTGAGATCAGGAGACGCGATCGAATGGATTATGAGTCCACTATGTTTTGTTGTGACCATTATTTGTAAGTCCACCGTCCCGTTCCTATATTCGTCATCAGATCTGTCAAAACAGTATGTTATGAACATTTAAAACATTATTTAATCCAACATTTCACACACAACAGAACATCCACTACATGTTTCTTGACCTAATTTGTTTTGTGAGTCTGACTGATTGAGAAATCTGTTTGATTGATGCAGGGTATGCTTGTATGATGACAAGGAGAAGATCATGGACATGCTGAAGTTAAAACCATGGTGGAGAAATCTGAGCCCGGACACTGACGCCTGTGAGACCTTTACTTCGCTTTGTTATACTCTAGATGTATTTACACATTCTGTGCGTGATTACGGCTTTGTCGTGTGTGTTTCTCTCTGTGGGTTGGGTTGAGTTGAGGGTGAAGTTTACAATGTAAACTAGAATATTTCCAAAACTTGATAAACGACTCGGAATCTCTCCATACTTCCAGCAGTAACTTTCACAGAAGAGGAAAATGAACAGCTGAGGAAATTACCAAACCGTTCGTATTTGCTGGATAAGAAGGCACGCTTCCACATCTGGCTCGGTTTGGTGGACATCCTTCTCTCGTATGTCCACGATGTGATCACTACAGATTTGGAGCACAATGTAAGTGCGCGCTTGAATGCCACAGACGTCCTTGTAAGTGGGTTTGGCATGTGGGTCCTGGCCAAACCTCCAGGATATTGATGCGTTCCTGTAATGTTTTCCAGATAGTCCTAAGAATCTCTTTGGAGGCCACTGCACATTATAATTGTAAAAGTCTTTATGAAAAATATGAAAATGGTGGTTATGTTTTAAAACATGCCTTCTGAAGCTGAAGTATTAGTATTATTTTATATATTAGTTATATAGTGTGTTGGATTGTTTGATAAATATTGACACACTGTTGTGATTTGCAGGTAGAGTCAGGCTGGACCATCAAGAAGCTCAGCGGTACACTCAGCTGGCTGGAGGTATGTCAAATATGTTTAGCAACATCACACAACATGGCCTTAAAGGCGTAAGCAAACAAATGAATGCGCGAATGACCATTAGCAAGATTTTAAAAACAGGGTTCACTATGGAGACGCTGGTTTTGTTCAAATCTAAGACTGACGATTCTGCAAGTGATTTGAAATCTGATCTATTTGTTCAAACTGTGTAGATGCACATGATATTGATTATTTGGGCTGCTATAGTATTGTTGTTAGCATCAGCACAATACCAAGAGACTTTCTCATGCTACAAGTGAGTAACTGTCAGTGTGGACACAAAGGTCGAAAAACATGAAAATATTGCCTCTGCTCATGTTAAGACTCTAGGCGGATGAGCGAGCACAAGTGACAGTTTTTCACATTCATGAATGTACTGCTTCCTCTTTCTCAGTATTCCTTACATAGTTGTCAGAGTTCACTATCCACTATTCTTGTAAACTTAAAAATAATTTTTGTTTAATGATGGAATAAATTCTCAACCGCAGGAGGAAAAGTTAACTTCAAGTTGAAGTACAAAAATGACTAAAAGTGAGCTAAAGTTGAAAACATCATCAGTACAAAACCAAATTAGACTCGAAAAGAAATCTGAAAATGTTAAAATTTATTTGCCAATATTCATATATATTGTAGCGTTGCTACTTTTAATAACCAGACAGGTTCCTTCTCGTTCAGAGATTTTGAGAACTAACGGATTGCTTTTCTGGCCGCAACCCACGCCGTACATAACAGAAGAATCAAAACTGTCTCTCTGCTTCCGAGCCCTCTCTAATCCGTCACAACTCAAATCTCTCTCTCTAGACCTCCTGAAACCCTGCCCTCTTAAAATGACAAGACTAATAATTATAACCACTTATTGTTAACTTAACACTTATTAAACACTCAAGATTAACTAGTTCCTTTTAACATTTGTAATGATATTATACTGCCCCCCCCCCCCTTAATAAGAATGACCCTCATCCACGAGGGGGCAAACAAAGTCTTTGAGGTACTCAGGCCAACGTCTCTTTGGCCGCATCACAGGCTGAATTTCTGAGTTTGGCAGGGGATGGGTGTTTGGGACATGGGACATTCCAAGGGAAGTGATTGAATGGGGGTTTTTAGGGCAGGGGACTTGTGAACAACTGGGGTGTGGGCCACAGGCACAGAGTCAGTTCTGTTTTATGAGGCACGATGATTGGTATTTCTCTTCTCAAAAGAGACAGTTAGGCTGGCCCCGTACAGAGGTAACTTATCTCTGTGTAGGGCAGTGCTTCTCAATTATTTTCTGTCGGGGCCCCCCCTAGTAAGAAGTAAACATTTTGCACGCCCCCTCCCCCTATTTTGGAACTTTCGCTTTCTTGTTTCTATGGCGACGCGTCATGCTTGTCACGTGACAGACCGCAGTCACAAAAAGCGCTGTATGATAGATGTTTCACATTTATTTATTTTTATAAATAGTCACCAACTTGTTGGCTCTGTCATCAACTACCTGATATGTGATATTCTCAGATATGTGGAAGTGAATGTGTTTGTCGCTTAAAAACCTTTAGAATGATATGTTCTCTGAGCGCGTCTTTTTTTGGATCAGTGCCAGATTTCGCGTGAAAACGTGTGAATTTAGCGATTTATTACGTAACACATGAACACCGGTGTGATCGTACGCGTCAACGGGTGAAGGGTGAAGGAACTTCATATCTGCTGCTCTTGTTCAGTGCAAGAAAACCTACTCCCTGACAAAAAAAAGCATGTTCCCCACGGTCACGTGCGCCCCCCCCTGGCATCGCTCCGCGCCCCCCATTATTTGAGAACCACTGGTGTAGGGCAACCTTCCTGCCTCTAGGTAGCATCTGCACCCTGTACACTACTTTTGCTTTTTTTTTTTTTTTTTGCTTTGGGGAGTGTCCTCTTTTCCTTTTCGGGATATACACAGAAACTGACTCACCACTCTGAAAGTCCCTTCCTTTGGTCCGAACATCATAATTCCTTTTCTGTCTCATGCCCGCCTTTTGCAATTGATCCCTAGCAAACCCATGGGCTGTTTCCATCTGATCCTGCAACTGCCAACTAGAATAGTCGGCATGTCCGGGGGCTTCCCAAACAATAACTCTGGGCTGGTCAGAAGCTCACGCCCCAACATAAGCAAAGCAGGGGTGCACAGTGTGTAGTCCTGTACTGCAGATCTGTATGCCATGAGAATGAAAGGGAGGTGAGTATCCCAGTCCCTCAGCTGTGAGACTGGCTAGTTGTTGGGCAAAGGTACTATTAAATCTCTCAACTAGGCCATCGCTTTGGGGGTGCAGGGGCGTTGTGCGTGTCTTCTCCATGCTAAGCCGTTCACACAGGGCTGAAAACAACTTGGATTCAAAAATTACGCCCTTGGACACTATGAATGACCTCTGCCATGCCAAACCTACTGAACATCCCCTGTGCCAGTGCATCCAACACAGTCTCTGCTTCCTGGTTTGGCATAGCATAGGCCTCAGGCCATGTTTTAAAATAGTCCATAGCAGTGAGAACAAACTGGTTACCTCTATCTGTGATGGGGAAGGGGCCCATAATGTCCACAGCTACCCTTTCCATTGATGCTCCTACAGCCTGCTGTTGAAGTTTGGCATGGGAATGATCAAGAGGGCCTTTATAGGCTGCACAAGCGTCACATCTGCGGCAGAAATCCTCCACATCCCTTCTATACTGGCCCCAGTAGAATCCTTGGCGAAGGCGGCTGAGTATTTTGGACGCCTCGTAATGTCCAGACCCCATACTCTCGTGACAAGCTGCTAACACTGTTTCCTTCAGATTTTTGGGCACCACCATTTGCCATCTGTCTTCCCCAGTAGCAGGCTCGCTGAAGTACTCCCTCACTCAGCCGCAGTGAGTTGAATTTGAACTACAGTCCCGTCGTGACCAACGAGCACCCCCCAATGTGTCCCCACTCAGGTCTCTGCTTTGCCTCAAGCCAACGCATCACAGGCCTCAAATCCTCATCCTGCTCCTGCTCCTGCTCCTCCTGCTGCAACTTCCATTCAACCACTCTCAGTGCCCCACATGTAGGCTGTGCTGGCTCTTTCTCCAGACACCGTTCCCTCTCCAGTGTTTCTTTTCACAGTGACGACAACCCTCAGAAGCACAGGGGTGACGTGACGAAGCATCTGCATTGGTGTGACTAGACCCAGATCTATGAATTGCTGTGAAGTCGTAGGACTGGAGTTCCAGTCAACGAGCCACTTGACCTTAAGGCTCCTTGAAGGACCTTAACCACTGAAGGTGTCAGGTGGAGCAAGGACTGGAGCTTCAATCAATGCTTGCTGAAGGGTATCAAATGTCTTCTGGCACTGGTCAGTCCAGACAAAAGTATGGTTTTTCTGCTGGAGGCGGAAGAGCGGTACCCCTATGCATGAGAACCCCCTTACAAACCTCCTATAGTAAGAAGCTAGCCCCAGGAAACTCTTCAGTTGTCTAAGGTCTGTAGGTATTGGCCAGTCTCTAATGGTGTGAATTTTATCCTCTAGGGTGCCTATGCCCTCTCTCCCCAACTTGTGTCCCAGGAACTCGACCTCACGCTTCATAAAGTGGCATTTATCTGGATGCAGTTTCAGACCTGCCGCAGCCACTCTTTCCAGCACCCGCCGTAGAGAATCAAGTGCTTGTTCAAATGACTCACTATGTACTAGGAGATCATCCAGATATACCAGACACTCACGGCGAGGAACTCCTAATAACACTATCCATGAGTCTTTCAAACGTGGAAGGAGCATTGCAGAGTCCAAATGGAAGGACCTAGAACTGCCAGAGACCCCTATTTGTGCAGAATGCTGTTTTGGGAGCAGACTCGGGAGACAATGGCACTTGCCAGTAGTCACTCCTCAACTCAAGGGTGGAGAACCAGGACGAGCCAGCCACCAAGTCAAGGGACTCATCCACTCAAGGCAGGGGATATTAATCTTTTTTTGTGACTTTGTTGAGCTGCCTATAGTCTATGCAGAATCGCCATCTGGAACTATTTTCCGTGGCACCATGACAACTGCTGCATCCCACGGGCTCTCTGAGGGCTCAACTATACCTGCCTGTAGCATTTCCTCCAACTCCTTATCTGCAGCATCCTGTCGGGCCAAGGGGAGACGACGTGGCCTTACTCTTAATGGGCGAGCATCCCCTGTGTCAATCAAATGCTGCACTAAGTGGGTTAGGCCCTCTTCATTCTCATTGAGAGCAAAAATGTCCTTGAAATCCCTCATGACTTCCCACAAGCGCCCTTTTTGTTCACTCAAGCCATCACAATTTTTGGACCAAATATCCCTCACCACCGAGATCCAAGCCCCTCTCGTTATCACACATCCTAGCATCCGCGCCTGAGCCATTCTGCAGTGACGAGGAAGGGATGCAGGACTAGAATCAGGGCTGTACTGTGTGAATCAATTTGAACAAATGGGTGATGATTTCATATAGTTAGGTGTTGGCCCAAAGGCTGGATTTTCTGCAACAAGGGCATGCCTGGATGTCTCTGCTGAATACACAGGCAGGGTCAATGGAGTCAGGTTCGAAGTAGGATGGGTCATTTGAACAGAATGTCCATCAGGGAGTCTAAGTGAGTCTCTACATAAGCACACAGCCAACAGCCCTCAAGAATTCAGTCCCTGAATGCAGGGATCCTCCACATCGGCCACCCACGCCTGAAGTGACACGGCCAGACCTTGAGCGTGGGTCTGAGCGTGGGGTGAGCGTGCGCGATTGTTGAAGCTCACCGCCGAAGAAATAGAGCCGCTTGCAGCCACTCACAGACCGGTCCGCGGACCGGGGGTTGGGGACCACTGATCTATATGATCGATTAGTAGGTTTTTTTAGATTACATGAATGATTTGTGTGAAGAACAGGCCATTCTGTCCCGTTTTATTCATTGAACAATCTTTACAGTTCTACTTGAGTTCATGAAAAGTTGTCTTTCAACTGAATTGGGTATCTGGTAAGCTTTGTTCACAAGCTTGATTTTTATCTGGCTCTTTGATTCCAGTCACTAGTTTCATCGTGGACAATGTAATAAAGTTGATGGCTGTTTTTTTTTAATATATATATATATATATATATATATATATATATAAAATAAAAAAAAATTAGTAATTTATTTTTTCTTTTAGTCAATGTGAATCTAATTCAGTTTTGTGTTATGAAGAGGGATGAGTAAATGATGACTGAACAATAATTCTAATGTTTATATAACACATAATGGTTGCCTTTTATCGCGGTTACTAACTGTTGATTTTGTCTTTCCATTCTTGCATCTATTTAACCACGTAAAGCCTCCTACTGCCTCAAAGACAGTGTTGCATTATGTGACTATTCATATGCGCTGCCAATACAAACATGGCATTTCCTTCATTTGACTTTTTTTCTCCTCAAAGCACTTGTGTGTTGACAACTAGACTATGAAGAACTCTGAGGCAAGTGATTAAACACTGTCTACAATTAAGCACGCCACTTGCCAAGGTGTTTAAAAGTTGACCTACTATTTACCCTGCTAATAAAACGAGAAGTTCTTGGGAATAATTAGAGCAATTTGCTGTAATTACCAGTGGAGTTTAAAAAAAAAATGATTGATTGTAATATGCATTGACATTTCTGGAGAAATTTACAGACCACACGTGTGTGTGTGCGTGTGTGTGTTACAGACGTATCACTCGGTACACGATGTCCTGGTGTCTTTTGGCAGGAGGGCTTTGTGCTACCCGCTCTTTCGGCATTTCTCACTCGTCACAAGAGCTGTGGAAGACGTTGCTTGGATTTTTCAATGTGGTGAGTTCTGTCCCTCTTTCTTTATTTCCCAGTTCAACCCAGACCTCTAAGCCATTTCCAAGCTATCAAAGGATTGGGCTGGGGGTCAGGACTAAACACATGAACTGTTCCTCACCTTATAAACCCTGCAGTGCTTCCACCTCATTACAAGAATCCCTGCTGCCACGGCAATGAAAGCAAGCGTGTCTTTCAGCTTCACATCTCTATAAACGCAGGTTTATATAACTTGGTCAAACAAACACTTAGTTAACATGAAATCAAAATGGTGAAATTTTTATTTTAGGAAAGAGACATTTTTACTTTGACATGCTGAGGCTTTCCTCGTTGCGAGTGGAGTGTTTGTTTTCTGAGGCGGCTGGAATGTCTCCACCGGCTGCCAGGCTATTCTGTGGGCAGCTCGAGGATCCTCAGGGTCTGCTTTTGCTTCACAACTGTGCCCGTTGCTTTGCGCTGAGGGGATGTTTTTACACCTTATTTGGGATACTGGTTTTATGACAACAAATATTATTGCTGTGGGACACTGGCCTTAAGGTGTTTGTGTATCGTGGAAGCATCTGCCAGAACGGAAAATGCAATCATCTTGAAAAGCATCTGCTCTGCACAGAGTTCTTCAAAAGTTGCAGTTAATCACCAACTCGGTCGTCTTCACTAATTTAAAAACAAACAAACATGTTTTTCTGGTAGAAGAATCCACATGTTCTTAAGATATTTTCACTGTTATAAAAAATAATGGCAAACTATTTTCAGAGAATATAGATTAGGTTTTTGTTACCCCACTGGTTGAAACCTCAATGATAAACATCCTTCGACTGATTCAGTGCTTGTTTCTTTGTCACAGGGAAGGCCTGCGTTCTGAAATGTCTGCTAACCATCCATAAGATCTTCCAGGAGTACGATACGGCCTATATCCTCAATGACCTCTACATCACCGACTACTGCATCTGGATCCAGAGGGTCAAGTATGTACAAACAAGCACAATGTTAGCTTGAAGCAGCCATCTTGAAATTAACTAGGCCCAAAATCTGATTGTATGCTAATCATACCAGGCTGATGAATCCCTGCTGAGATCTGAACCACATTTATTTTTTTTTTACTTTTATTAGGGGCAAGGGGTCTTGTTGGCTGAATCGGTCAATCACATCCAGGTCATAATTCACACGCAAATCAAACGCTGAGAATAAGAAACTGTTTTGCATAAAGAGGCAATTAAAAGGGCAATTTAAGCCCTTAACTTTTTAGTCAATATTCTGTTTTATTTTTAGAGTTTATTGCATGACGATAATGAGAATTGTGTGAACATTGTCGTGGAAAAAATGTCAAAATGTTTCTGAAAATGGGCTATTTTCTTTTTTGTAAAATACTTTTTTTGTAATCACTTCCACGTTTGAAATGCGAACTATAGCATAATTCAGTAATGAGATGTTGTGTTCTACTTTGTGGCTGGTCTTCAGCTAAAGTCGTACACTTGTCTATAAAGAGTCCAGTTAAAAAATGTGAATCTGAAATTGTAGGCCCAGTGCCCAGACATGATAAACGTCCTGCGGGGATTACACAGAAATCTTTCAGTCCTGGGTTTTGCCAAAGTGTAGATTTTCTGGCAAGAATATGGCCTTGACAGCTAATTAATAATGAATGTGTAAAATGGCAGAGTTTAAATTACCTTGTTTTCTCAATGAAACAAAGGGATAAAATGAGGGAAAGAGACAGAAAGAGCAGAGGTGGGTACAAAGACTCTTTGTCCATGGTCCTTGGAGAACTGCGCCGTTCCACTGTCGGTGTGCTGGAAAACTCAGTCACTCTTGCTGGGCCTCTGAGTTATGGAGAAGAAAAAGTGAAAGGGTGAATTAGGCGAAGCGCTATCATGTCTTTTATTCCCTCCTCTTATATTCAAGTTAAAAGTGAATCTAAAATATTAAAAAGCAGGGGAACAAAATGTCCTTGGTGACCAGGCACTGTGTTCTCCATCGATCTCTAAATGCATCAGTAGCATTGACCTGTGATTTGAGTACTCGTGTTTCTCTGTTCCTCTCCCTCTTTGGTACTTTATTGAACGTACTCCATTTTCCTACTCATAAGACGCATGCTAGATTTGTGATGAAGTTATTTGAATATAAGTGACATTGTCAAGAGCAAAAATTACTTCACTTCCAGTCTGTTCCTCGAACCATAGTTGTGATTTAAGAAGACTAAAATATAGCACATGAGTCACGTGAACAAATTTATGATGTTATGGCACCTTATTTATGGAGCTGTCCTCATTTAATTTCCTTACATAGAAACTGGCACCTGCATTCTCAGGAAAAATTTGCAACCGCTTGTCAGAAATTTGTTCCTTATCTACCTCTAAAAAATATTTAAAGGCCACTAAAGGAACCATTTTTGCACATTTATAATGAGTGTGAATTAGTCTCATTAGTGCATGGGAAAACTAAGCATATGAGGATGAGTACATATGAATCTTTCAGTGTTTGACTTCATATTGACCATGAGCCACTTGGTGAAAATAACAGTCCCTTACTTGATCTCACACACACATTTTCTTTGGATTAAGCTCAATTTGAATACTCTTTATTTTAAGGTGTCTTTGTTACATTGTGATTTACACATTTAAGTACAGATTAATATTAACTACATGTACATACTGTAGGGTTTGGTTTATTACTATAGTAACTGCATGTAGTCTGTATATCACAGACACTAAAATAGTGGCAATTAAATATTTATATTTTTCTTCACCAGATCCAAGAATTTGTTTGAACTAGCCGAAATCCTACGTAATGCTAAACTTCAGAAAAGTGATCTAGATCTGGAACTGGGTGTACTTGAAGAAGCTGCTGAAATGACGGTTGACGAAGAAAATGAAGGCAAAGAGGGCTCGGAGGAGGAGGAAGATGAGGAGGAGGAGGAGGGAGAAGAAGAGGAGGAGCAGGAAGAAATGCAACCTGAAGAAGTGACAGAAAATAATCAAGTGGGATCTCAGGCCATCTGTGAGGTTCTGAAGGAAGAAGCCATGACTGAAGCTTCCCCCCTCAGTGCTGAGATCCAGCATGGAGGTGGAGAGCCACGTGAGTCCAGATGTATGATTGAAGCGCTGGAGGAGGGGCTGAGGATTGAGGAGGATGTGCCTCTGGGAAGATGCTCTATTAGCGGCAGTAACACCGAGGGAAAGAGAAAGGGAGAGGGAGACGATTACCATCGGTGTGCAGCTGAGACTGAAAGAGACGCCACGAAAGCAGGAGCCAGTAGAGAGCTTCTTGAGCCGTGCCTGCAGAGGAATCCACTGCGTATCATAAGCACTGAAGAACTGGACAGTGACGATGATGGAGACCTACTTGCAATGGAAAAAGAAGGACCATAATGGAAACATTCCTTGGATATTACAATTCCTTCACACTAAGAGTAACGTATGTATCCTTAAGTCTATCTAAGGATTCTAGTTTTTCATTCTCTTTTTGGGGAAAAATTATCAGTGTATTTGTGGCATTGTTGTAATTGCTCGTTTTACTGTGCCTCTGAAATTGAATGTCTTCTCTTTTTTTCCACTGTGTGTTTGTAATTGTGTAGTTCAATATTAAACCTTTTTTGCATTCTTTGAGTTTAGTTTGTTGTTTGCAAAATATGAATGAATGAATTACGACACCGTAAGTTTATGTAAAGATCTATAAAAATATATATTAAATCTTTTTAAATGCTTACTCAACAAAACCGTCATATATACAGTGTCTTAAAAGAAACGCCTGTTCAAGGCAAATGTCTCCATTTCTGTGGCACTTCAGAGAGATTTTTTTGTGTTTTTATCTGTACGAACTGATCTCTTTCCATTGAGTTTCTGCTGAGGTGGTCAAAGCGTCTTGAAAACATCTGCATCATTTGAAACATTTATTTGTATTAAATTGGGTTGATCATCAATGATGTTGCGCTTGATGAATTTCGTACCTAGTCTTGGCGATGACATTCCCCCCTCCTCTGCTGCTCAACTTCGGCTCTTACACTCCTACTCTTGCGAAGGACATCCTGGGATTTTTAATGACCACAGAGAGTCAGAACCTCGGTTTAACGTCTCATCCGAAAGACGGTGCTTGTTTCAGTACAGTGTCCCCGTCAGAGACCCCCTGCTGGCCTGTTAACACCACTTCCAGCAGCAATTAAGTCAGTCTCCCATCCAGGAAAATAACCACGCTCAGCCCTGCTTATCTTCTGTGGGCAACCAGTTGTAGGCTACAGGGTGACATTGCTGCTAACCCATATAACATATTTTACTGATTTTCCCACATATTACCAGCATAAGCAGATAATCCACACGCTCATATAGCCAGCGGGTTTTGGGTTTTGTGTAAAAAAAATCGTTGGCATAACCCGCACCCATAGATTGATGAACTTTTTTGTGTAAGATCACATTTCGAATTTCAAATGTTACTAGCATGACGTCAATTATCCATAACTGTTCAGGCTCAGTACACAGTGCTTGTGCGCGAAATTCGAACCATAAGAAAACAAGTCAGAATCAGAAGAAAGTCTTCTTGCATGATTGACAGGTCAGACAGCCTATCAGCGCCAGCTGTCAGAGTGATAGTGGAAGCGCCAAAGATAACAACCCTTGCAAGAACGAAAAGGGAACATTTATTGATGTACATGATGTGAGTTATTAAATGAGAATGTACATGCTCGTATTTTTGCTGTCTTTTTACTCAACAGTGTTGCCGCGATTTGTTTGATGAAGCGATCGGCTTTCATCTAAAAATTTTTTACATACACTGTACTGTGTTTGCTAACAACAAAAGGCATATGTAAAACCACCACAATAAAAACCCCCTTCGATTCTTGATACAAACCTTTAATTATATTCTCCAACAATGCAAACACAAAGATGACTCACAAAATCACAAAAAACGTGCGGGATACTACAGCGTACAACCCTCAGACGAGATCAACGACAGGGAGTGAACCATGAGCGGACCGCGATCCACGCGCAAGGCAAACTCAGCGCATGGGCAGTGAACTAGGTACGCAAATTAGTCACAAAATAACCATGTGAAGTGGAGAATTTGTCCCTCTTTTGTGCTCGAGATATTAGATTTCGGCAACATGAATCGACATGACCCACAAGAAAATGCTAAGACAAATAGGGAGTTTGGCGGTTCCACTTAAAAAACGTCAACATAATAGGAATGGCGAGTTAACCGTGAGTCGAGATAAGGGAACTCCACTGTACTATCTTCATATTCACAAGCATATCACCTATATTATTATAGTATTATATCATATTATCATACACGTCAGGAGGGAGGATACTAACACTTTTTATTAATAATAATATTTATATAGATATAGTATACATTACATTTATTAAACGTTCGTTATTGTATGTATGTCAGCAATTGGTTTGTGCTTCTAACCTGACCAATTTCTCAATAAAAAAACTTCTCTTATCTTGTGAAATAAATTGTTCCAATTTGGTTAATAAATATTTGATTTGAAATTACACTCACTGCAATGTATTCCATCAGCCTTGCAACATGCATGTGATTTTCTAGTGAGAAATGAAATGCGAGTTCTTAGTCCTCTTTATTTGTAGAATTACGGTAAAGCACGGCCAATAGAAAAAGCCGGAAGCAACCCATGTGCAGCATATGTGTGACCGCTTAGCGCACAGACTTGGAAGAGGCGTGAAGGTATCCGTTTTATTTTCGTAGTGTTTGTATCATTTGCCATTTCCTTATTTGTACCACTCTATGCAGTTTAATAACGTTAAAAACTACAATAGTGCACGGAGCGTGTCTTGTTTTTCTCCTTTATGATAACATAAACATCGCGTGCACAAACAACACAGGTAGATTTTGATGGTCGTGTACCTGGAATTACCTTAGTTATCGTTTAACTTGTTACTTTGCGTTTGTTTTTATTTTTTTATCCTTCTTTATATAAAGTCAGTATAGCTACTTTAGTTACTTGGATGACTTTTCTTTTCTTTTAGTCCTCTGTATGATGAGAAAAGGTCTTATCTGGTGAATAACAGTGTTGTGTTGAGATGAAACAGAGGAAAGTTTTTACTTTGGAACCAATCACATTCAGGGTTTATAGCGCGGGACACAAAGTAACACTTTTCGGTTTTGGCCGAATAATGAACAAAGTAAGACAAACCATAGTTTTATACAAACAGCATACAATCATCTCCTATAAATGAGCTCTGCTTTCATGTTCGTCGGACCTACCGTTTATGTGCAGTATCGCCAAAAGCACCAGGAGTAAAATGTTACTTCTTAACCCGTGAGTGGGGCTCGTTGTAACAGACAGAGGGTTAGTTGTAACGTTAGTTGTAACGCATGTTATGCAATGGATGTTCATTCGTGTATTTTTAATTCTTTAAAAAAAGTTGAGTCTTGATGATCATAAGCATAACTTATGAATGAAATATATTTTTTATGCTTAGAACAATGTAATGACATGAGAAAAAATTAATCGGTTACAATGCAAAATATATTTTTATTGATGAAGGCTATGCAATGTGCGGCTTAGTTGTAACACCATGTTACAACCAACCCCGCGGTGTCGTGTTTACCTCATGACCGGCTAGCAGTTGCTATGTGTTTTTTCACATCTTTCAAAATGGTACTATCTTTTAGCCAAGAAGATGGTAATCATGATAATATAAGATTGTACTAACATACTTTCACACAATCATTGAAAATCGAAAAATTACTATAACAAAAAAAAATACTAACATGCTGCCAAAAGAGTTTCTCCTGTGGTTCTCATCCAAACTTTGCTGAAATTTCTCGAAAGATTTGCAAACAGTGAGGTGAAAAGCCTGTTAGTGCCCCGCGCTCCCCTAATGTACAATTTGAAAAAGCTGTTGTTTGTGTGTCACTGAGTTCAAGTTGCATAGCCACAAGGTGGAGTTGTAAGCTTCCTTATTCTTTCCTTTCTTCAGACACTGCAGGTCAAACACATGGAATTTGAGAAGACTGAAATATCATCTTTTAGTTCATGTTAGTTTCATGTGTACAAACTCCGATATCTTGTGGAAGACTGGTTTGGATTCTCGGCATTCCTTCGCATAACGTCCTCTCTCTTTGTGCGTCTCTCTATAAATTTTTTTTTAAAAAGCCGAACTTAAAGGAATGAAAATTGAAGATTTCGAAGACCCTCATGCTGTTCCAAGCCTATATGACTCTTTATTCAGTGAAGGCGCAAAATATATTTTGAAGAGTGATGGTAACCCCACCGTTTGTTCACCATTGATGGACAAAAAGACCACTGAGCTATTTCTCAAAATGTCTTAATTTTCCAGAGAAAAACTGAATTTCATACAGGTTTAGAATGACATGAAGATTTGTAAAGAATTAAAATGTTTGGTTGTAAAAATCGGAAGTTTCATCGTCTCGCTTTCGCAGTCTGTCTTTTAGCCTAGCAGACTTCATCATTATAGCTCTAAACTCTCATATTTAATCATCTGGTTGAGCCGTCAGCATCAAAACGATCTCTCTTCTTTCTTTATTGCAGTACACCTTCACTTCGATTATTCTCTGTTTCATGTTGTACTTATCAATCTTTAATTCAGAGAGAAACAGCAGAAGCAGCACCTTGATAGTGTCTTTCCGATCTGCCGTAGTCCCGACATGTCTTTTAATGAGCTGCCTATTAGCATGTTTAATTATACCTAATGGCCACAGGATCTTCTGCTTGACATCTCATTGGCCTCATTTCAGCACGTCCTCTTTGATCGACAGTCAGTGAATAATTTAATAATCGTCTGTCATGAAGCAACTGTAATTGCTTTGTTTACATACGGAATTGTAAATCACAAATCTTTATAGACTAGAATCAAGGCAATTACTGTTATTTTTCTTTTCCAATTTAAAAATATTTTTTCCCTGTCCCAGCTTAATAGGTAGGCACAACTATAAGCATTGTATAACAATAAGAAGCCTCTTTGAAAATGTTGTTTTTCAAGTAAATTACACTTTAAGAATCCCAACTAGCCCTTCACAGTGATAGCATAAATTTAGGATGGAACTATCTTTCTTCTGTAGAACACAGGATGATTGTGGCGAGCAGAGCGGGGTTGAGGGACAGTGGGAGCGTCACGAGAGCCGGTGGCGGGATTGTTAATGAGCGTCACCTGTGAGCCACCAGTCTCGAGTCTCACGGAGGAGCGGAGGCATAAAAGGAGGAGCGACGACGGTGAATTTATCATTAAAGTTTGTATGTTTGCCCCTCATGGACGACTGCTGCCCACACAAACACAACATAAAGTCTAGTCCTGGTCCTCTCTCGTCCTTCTCTGTCGCTCCTCCTTTTATGCCTCCGTTCCTTTATTAGATTTTAGACAGGTGGCTCACAGGTGATGCTCAACGGTTGCTTTAAAGTTTCAATGTAATGGAAGTAATTGCTTATCTCTTCAGTGTCGTGACATCCAAGTGAAAGAATGACGAAACATTTAGGATGAGGACTGTTCAATCCACTGGTTGGTGATTGGATGGAGAGAGAACTTTAGACTCTGCCAGTTAATTATTCTTCTTGAGACATTTTCTTAGATTGGAATACAAGTTCACATTCAGTTCGTCCTCCAACTTTTTCTTTTGATTATCCATTTCACTTCTATGTCTGTCACACTAAAGGGGAAAAAAGATCTGTCTTTACTTCAGTTGCATTGCAACTTTATGTATGTTTATCTATCAGGTCTCTTCACGCTGCATGTTGCTAAAGAGACGGCCGGACAGCACTTTGAGGGTTTGAATATGCTCACCAGTCTTCTTGCTCCTAAAGGATCAACATCAGCCAAACCGCTGGTGGAGGACGCAGGTAAGCTTTAATTCTCACTTGGGTACGATAAGCTGGTGGTCTTTGAGCATCCTCTGAAGGTGTTCTCCCAGGTGCCTGTGGTGGAGGATGCGAGGAGGAAGATGAAGACGAGTTTGATTGGCAGATAGAACATCCTCTTTATCCCGAACTCCCGGCAGATTTGCTGAAAGAAAATCATAAGTATGGCTTTGGAAACCTCAGGTCGGGAGTCTTCCCTGGACTTCAAATAAAAATGCGTGTCCCTTATTATGATGTAAGTAATACGTTTCATAAAGATGACACTGAAAAATAACTGACCTGGAGTTTTTCTGCACAAACGCTTTGTTTTGCTTTGCGCCAATCAGGATGAGCTGGAAGGTGTGATTGATGTGACTGATCCTGACAGCACCGCTCCTGAGATCAGGAGACGCGATCGAATGGGTTATGAGACCTCTATATTTTGTTGTGACCTTTATACGTAAGTCCACCATCCCGTTCCTAAATTCGTCATCAGGGGTCTCATTTATAAAGCGTGCGTACGCACAAAACGGGGCTGGAAACGTACGTACGCCAGTTTCCACGCAAAGGTTGTGATCAATAAAAAACAAACTTGATGGGAGAATGTGCAGACCTTAAAGCAAACTTTGAGCTGGGCATTCACACATTCTGGAGACGGAGGGAATTGGCGACACAGATGGTTAATTTTAGTTTTTTTGGTGTATGCAATTTTTGACTTTTAAGCGTACGTAAACTTTTAGTAGGGATCCTACGCACAGTTTATAAATGAGACCCCAGATCTGTCAAAACAGCGAAATAGTATGTTATGAACATTTAAAACATTATTTAATCCAACATTTCGCACACAACAGAACATCCACTACATGTTTCTTGATCTAATTTTTGTGAGTCTGACTGATTGAGAAATCTGTTTGATTGATGCAGGTTATGCTTGTATGATAACAAGGAGGAGATCATGGACATGCTGAAGTTAAAACCATGGTGGAGAAATCTGAGCCCGGGCACTGACGCCTGTGAGACCTTTACTTCGCTTTGTTATACTCTCTAAATGTATTTACACATTCTGTGCGTGATTACCGCTTTGTCGTGTGTGTTTCTCTCTGTGAGTTGAGTTGAGGGTGAAGTTTACAATGTAAACTAGAATATTTCCAGAAGTGCAGCTTCTAGTTTCTACCAGCAAGTGGTGCGCCTTCGCTGGAAACTGTTCATTCATTTTGTGATCCTAAAGTTGGACAACTAGACAACTTCGTGTTCACACGTTGGAATTTGGAGGAGATTGGAAACTATTTGGAACGTTCTTTTAACACTCATACTGTGTTATTTTGTATGTGTTTTGTATTCGCTGAGTCATATTGATGAGGCTGTGTCTGAGTCACTGTTAGTTTAGTTGGCGAGGTACAAACAACCTTTCAGCCCACATTTGTGCCCACAAAGCAGCCTGTACTACACAATTGTTCCCCCTCTCTCTATTGTTAATTTGTCCTTTCAATCCATCTATTGATATACAGTGGAGTTTGGTTATGTCGACAGCCTCAGGGGTTGCAAAAAAGCGTAGAGATAACCCATATAATGCATATTACCTATTTATTTATTTATGTTTCCCCACAGAAGCCAATAATCCGCACACTCGTATAATCAGCGGGTTTTGTGTAAAAAATTGTTGGCATAACCCACACCCATAGTTTAATGATCTTTTTTTGTGTAAGATCACATTTCGAATTTCAAATGTTGCTCACATGACTTCAAATATCCATAACTGTTCAGGCTCGGTACACAGTGTGTGTGCGCGAAATTCACACAATAAAAAAACAAACAAGTCAGAATCAGAACAGAAAAGCAGTCTCTCCCGCTGCGCTCGTCCCTTTAAGAGTGTTGTGTTGATCATTGGATGAGACGATCGGACACGTCTTGCATGATTGACAGGTCAGTGATTGACCTATCAGCGCCAGCTGTCAGAGTGATAGTGGAAGCGCCACAGATAACAACCCTTGCAAGAACGAATAAGGAACATTTATTGATGTACATGCTCGTGTTTTTGCTGTCTTTTTACACAACAGTGTTGCCGCGATTTGTTTGAAGCGATCGGCATTCATCTAAAAAATGTACAGTGTATGTTTGCTAACAACAAAAGGCATATGTAAAACCACCACAATAAAAAAACACAAATTCTTGATACAAAACTTAAATTATTTTCTCCAACAATGCAAACACAAAGATTGCTCACAAAAAACATGCGGGATGCTGAAGTGTGTTATCCCTAAGACGAGATCAACCACGGTTGATGGACCATGATCTACGTGCAAGGCAAACTCGGTGTATGTGCAGTGAGCTAGGTACGCTAATTAGTCACGAGATAACCATGTGAAGTGATGATTTTGATGCTTTTCTGTGCTCCAGATATTAGATTTTAGCAACATAACAGAATCGACATAACCCACAAGAAAATACTACGACAAATAGGGAGTTTGGCGGTTCCTCTTCAAAAACGTCAACATTATAGTATTGGCAAGTTAACCGTGAGTCGAGATAAGTGAACTCCACTTTATGTTGTCTCGGTCTTTCTATCTGTCATTCTTTCTATCTTACACTTTCTATTCATTTCTCTTTCATCTCTACCTATTTGTCTGTCTATCTACCATTTTGTCTGTCTTTTTCTTTTTTGGCACAGCTGTTGTACGTTTTTGAAATAAAGTTGCATGGGTTATTGACGTGTGTGTGAGATAAAGCGGCACAGACATGGACCGCCAAGAAGTGATCGTTTCCCACACCAGCATGTTCGTCACTAAAGCAGTGTGCTAAATCCTTAGTGCCTGTTTATAGAATGAGGAAATTACTTTGAGCTGCAAGCATATGTTGGTACGGGGGGGGGGGGGACGAGGGTTACACAGCTGGTCCCATCACAGAAGAAGATGGAGAGGGATTAAACCGAGTGAGATGAAGAGCATATTTCAAGATATGCTTTGCAAATCCACTGTCTGTCTCTGCGTCTCTGCTTTCAATCTATCAAGTCATTTTGTACAGCTACTTGGCACTAAGACGATTCTGTACACCTTCCTTTTATAATGGGGCAGATTAATTGGTACTAATTGCTTGGACAGACCGTCCTGAACATCTTGATTGAAGTGGGCAAATCATTGGCAGAATACCTTATCCATAAGTTTTTTTTTTTGTTTGTTTTTCTCTTGACTGGATGTGGCTCATTAAACCATTCATGTTAGTTAGCTTTTTCGGTGTTAAAGTCAGCTTGTTTTTTGTTTTGTTTTATCACTTGGATATCATTATGAGAAACGGGTAGGCATTTTATTTTTGTTCTTTGTAATGGATTGAGGTTATTGATTGAATCGCACACAACCTGTCAAGAACATGTCTGGGTCATATTTCTGCCCTATTATTCTATATATCTGGCCTACAGTTATGGATTTCGTGTCAGTAGACTAAACCGTTTTTGTATACCAAAATAACAAAAATTGATGGCATAATGCGAATTATAACTGAGGCTGTATCTCTGCAATGCTTTGGAATATTGACATGAAAGTTTGCGCGTGTCATTGTCAACTTATTCTGAGCACACCACATCGATCTCGGCGCCACCTATTGGTAAAAAGTGAAAAACTACAGTGGAGTTCCTTTATCTCAACTCGCGGTTAACTCACCAATGTTATGTTGATGTTTTTGAAGTGGAACCCGCCAAACTCCCTATTTGTCTTAGCATTTTCTTTTTGGTTATGGCCATTCCTTAATGTCGCCGAACACTAATCTCAAGCACAAAAGAGGGACAAATTCGCCATTTCACATGATTATCTCGTGTCTAATGAGCGTAGCCATTTCACTGCACATGCACTGAGTTCGCGTTTCACGTCGCTCTGTCAGTGACTCTTCTCTCTCAGCGCCACGCAGCACTCTCTGAAGTGAAGGCACATATCGTTCTTACACGTTAAGCAGAGCATGCGTCAGAACAAAAGCAGGTGTGTGTTTATCACGCGTGCTCTGCTCAGCGCCGCTGCGGATTGAAGAACCCGGTTGTTAAAAGACGAGACGAAGCCACATTTTTTGAGAGCACATTAAACAGGCAGAACGCAAGAAAGTATGCAATTTAGTACAGCGTGATGACTTCACGAATATGTTGTGCGAAATTGTTTGCAATGTTGGAGAATATAATTAAAGGTTTATATCGAGAATCAAAGTTTCTTTTTTTTATTGTATACTGGTAAATCTCTGCTGTTAGTTGGTGCACATATGCCTTTTGTGGTTAGCAAACATATACAGTGTATGTACATTTTTATAGCATGCCGATCGCTTCATCAAATAAATCAACATATTGGCTGTTGGTTATCTCGATACTTTTTTGCAACCCCCGAGGCCGTCGACATAACCGGATTCCATTGTATTTCATATTACTAGTGGTTTTACTAAATCACTATAAATGTTTTTTTGTTAAAAATCAATGTCTTTTGCTCATTGCAGTTGGTCTGATGCTCTCAGCCATGATTTATCATGCTTTCTTTCTGCTTGGTCCCTTAATGGCTGCTTTATATCTGAAAATCCGTAGATGGATGCCAAATATCCAGCACCATGTTGCTCCAAAACTGTGGAAGAACATTTTATTTTTATTTTCTAAACATACTGAAACTGTTTAGTTACACAGGAATGAATAGGTTGCTGGAAGAAAGAATCATGTTGTTCTTGGTAGACTCTCGACGTTCAGTTCACAAATGTTATGGAGTAGTTATAAACTTCACTCACTCTCTGCTGCTTTATCTTAATGGTGAGAAATGTTCCTGCACAACGAAGATCACATGTGACCTTGCTTTGTTAACTGCCTGAGATTTCTGATTTAAGACCTTGTCTACCTTCTCCCTTTATTTTGTGTGTGTACATGTGGTGGAGCACTTGCTTTCCCATGTGTATCGAGTATCGTGACACTCCAGGTCCCAATGGAGATAACCGCCTCACTGTATGTGCTTCATGCATGTATGCACTTCATTATTCCGCTCCCCCTTTTCACTCCAATAGCTGTTTGTGTTAGTGGTGTGGGCACCTGTGTGGTGTCAGATGTTTGGTTTGCAGATTTGAGTGATGGATAAACCATAAAGAATTCCGCAAAAGAGGAGTGTTGTAGTCTCAAAGACATGTCCAGTATTTATACATTAGAAAAGTACACTCAAAAAAGAACTTTTACTCCCACTTAAATGGAAGCCTTTTTATGTTCCATGAGAAAGTGTTAGGCTGCTCTTTTTTTTCTTGATGATGAAACTAAAGCTTTGATTAATCTTTGCCATCATAGGTATGAATTACTTTTGAAAATGCATTACTATTATTAACCAAAGTAGTACTGTTTTACAGTATTTCTGACCAAATAAATGCAACCTTGACAAGCAATAGAAACTTATTTTGGAAACATTAAAAAAAACTGCTTCGCAGTCGCACTTGTAGTGTGTAGAAAAGAGAAGTGTAACCCTACAGGTTTGTAATCAGGGTCAGAATTTATTATATTTTATTATTGTTGGGTGAAATGTTCCTTTTTAAGACACTTTTTTTTTTTGCGTAGAATAAATGTTTTTCATGAAGTGCTATGAGTTAAAGTCCTTTCTGTTATACATAAAGAAACAACAGATTAAAAATCTGTCATTTAGTATTTGAGTGCAGAAACGGTTTAATACAAGTAGAAGACAAGAGGTGAACTCCCTCCTCAGCTCCTGGTTTTGGTCTCACAGGAATCTGTGTTTCCTGCCAGGCGGAGGCAGCTGCATTAGAGGGTAAATCAGGTAGACTGAGAGAAAGAGAGAAAATCAGGGAGCTGTTCAGTCGTCATGTTGCTGGAATCCAGCAGATCTCAATAGAGCCAGAACTTGACTTCTGCCAGGTCTAATGTGTGTGTGTGTGGACATGCAAGCATGCACATGAGGGGCTCTATCCGGGGAGTACTGCAGCCAAGGAGGGGGATCACTTTCAGATACTGCTAAAATGCTGACTGTGTGTGTCTCTCTGCCCTGCCTTCGACTCCTTCGTCCCTAGTGCAGTATAAAGTCAGTTTAGGGCATCAATCAAGCTCTGTAACTTTGCTCTTCCCGTGCGGTAACTTTACTGTGCTTCGAAAGCCTCATCTCCGACTCTGATTTAAAAATAATTGCGGCAAACCTGCTTTTGTTTCTTAAAGCTCTCCGTGGAGCAGAGGCATCCATCATTCCCTGCTGGAGCTCTGCATTTAAACTTGTTTTTCGGGGAGAATTTGTCAGAGATTGACTTTGACTGTACTTCGCTGCGATAACTTGATAAACAACACTGAATGTCTCTCTTTTTCTCTCCATACTTCCAGCAGTAACTTTCACAGAAGAGGAAAAGGAACAGCTGAGGAAACTCCCAAACCGTTCGTACTTACTGGATAAGAAGGCACGCTTCCACATCTGGCTCGGCTTGGTGGACATCCTTCTCTCGTATGTTCACAATGTGATCACTACGGATTTGAAACACAATGTAAGTGCGCGCTTGAATGCCACAGACGTCCTTGTAAGTGGGTTTGGCGTGTGGGTCCTGGCATTTTCACGTGGACCAAACCGCCAGGATATTGATGCATTCCTGTAATGTTTTCCAGATAGTCCTAAGGATCTCTTTGGAGGCCACTGCACATGGTAGTAATTGTAAGAAAAATATGAAAATGGTGGTTATGTTTTAAAACATGCTTTCTGAAGCTGCAGTAATTGAATGTTGCAAGGGTTTTGTTTCTGAAGAGGTCTATTGGATTGACTCCCAAGCTTTCTACATGTTACATTTACAGTAGAAATCTGGGCTTTGATTCAATCATAATATCTAGAGAATGGATAAAACCTTAAAACATTCTCTTGTCAAAAGTGATAAATTTAGTGTTGGAACAGGGTCTTTGTGGTTGGCGCTTGTGTTCACTATGCCGTGGTGTCCGTGTGAATGACAGGAGGTTGAATCCTGCCACATTTCCCCTCTTTATCTCAATTCCTGTTTTTTCATCCCTGTTGACTCAATGAAAAGTGGCAAAATAGGGATGCACAGTATCTAGATTCTGGCCAATACCAATAAACCACTCATTAGTCATTTCTTTGCTAATAACATATATGTACTATTTTGTGTACTCTTCTATTCATAAGTTTGGGGTTGGTAAGATTTTTTTTTTTAATCAAATATCCAGTAAAATTAGTAATGTGAAATATCTTTACAACTTAAACAATCCATTTTCTAACATCAGTGCATTGAGCAATGGTCTTTTGTAGCACACACAGAATGGCTCAATTCATAACCAGTATTAATGTTTAATACTGATTAAGGGGGAGTCACGATGCACTTTTCCTTCCGTTGAAATTTTGGTACGCAGTGAAACTCACAATAGATGACCTCTTAGCTGTAATAAAAGAATATCAACGTTTAATCTGCAGCATTACAATGGAGTACAGTAATACCTCAGTTTACAAGTTTAATTCGTTCCAAGAGCGAGCTCGTAAACCAAAATGCTCGTACACAAAACAAATTTCCCCATAAGAATGCACTAAAGATCAATCAATTCGTTCCACACGACCGTAAATGCCCATTTTAAATATTTTTTTGGTTTTACCCTATTAATTGCAGTTAAAATTATCGCCATTAAGATCTTATATAAATACAAATTAATAATTGACAATTAAACTCTAAAAATACTTGACAATTTACTGTAATACACTTCAGCTTTGAGCAGCATGCGTGGAGGAGACGAGAGGAGGGGGGAAAGCAAGTGCAAATGAGTGAATTTATTATAATGGTAAAGAAAACAAAGTGATAATCCAGATTGAAGGTCATGGAACATGGGAGCCTCGAACGAATGGGAGATATGAGAATCAGGTGTGTCAGTGCTCAGTGACCACGGCCCCTTTCTCACACACACACACAGTACTAGGAGACAATGAATTCATGAACCGTGACAGTTACTGCTTAGAGCAGAGATTTTCAAAGTCTGAGACAGTGGGCCTCCCCTTTGACACAACCCACCCAATGCCGCCCCCCCCCCCCCCCCCCCAAAAAGAAAAAAACGAGTGTTGACCATATCATGCAATTGATATGGGTTGATCAGAAATTGTTATATTTATTGCTGATTAGAAAACTATTTACATGACAACATCAGCATTGAGCTTCAGATCAATGGTTTTGATCACAAACTAACTATATAGAGAACAAGTTTTGCAACAATTAATCCAACTCATAAGGTTGCAATTATGAAGAAAACTGTAATGAACAAGAGTTTTCATTTAAACATAACTCTTTTTTTTTGTTTTTTTTTTGTTGTTTTTTTATGATCAGTGTAATATTTATTTATTTCCACACGTGAGTGAGGGAGCGATAGAAAGAGAGAGAGGGGGGACTGTGTGTTTTACGGATTACATAATCTGACGCTGTTTTTAAGATCTGCATTCCTTTATTTTGTATGAAATACAGCAAGAACGCGTCAGACACTCAGTGTGCGAAGTTAAACAACTGAATAGAGCAGGAGACGGTAAAAAAAAAAATCTCTGACAGGCAGGCGCAACGCTAGTCGCACTCTATCAAGCACCACGTCTGAACAAACCCCATGTTTACCAGAACTATACTGGTTAATAAGTACTACAAACAAACCCGCGAAGACCTGAGTGACTGAGAGGGAAAGACACCTGTTCTCGTTTCCGCGTTCTGAGCTGCGCGCGCGAGACGAATTAAATCTGCATGTGTAGGGGAGGCGTGCCTATCGCAGACACAGTCAGCTACCCAATGAGGATTTTTATGTAATCCGATCACAGATAATGACTCGTATTACTCGTATGATACTCGTACTCGGCAAAAATGCATTATCCATACCGTATTCTCGTTTCAGCCGAGTGTCCGGCTCAACTCTAGTTATTAGACTATCATTTTTTACAACTCTCTGCACCTCCCCTGGCATGCTCTGGCGCCCCCAGGGGAGGCGCGCCCCACACTTTGAAAACCCCTGGCTTAGAGGTAATGTACCTGTATATTTCACTACGTGAACAATAGCGATCACAATTAATGATAACAACAGGAGGTAAACTGCCGTAAATCACTTATAAAAGTATCACTGTGGTGAATGATGCAGCCAAACCAAGCAAAGCTGAGACAATGTATGAGTTAAGGGGTGATCAAGGGGTTGGAACTGCGTGAACCGTGTGACACAAAACCACGTGACCCACACAAATGCGCGTGGGTGAGGGAAAAATTTTCTTGTACACTGATACAATGCTCGGACAGCGATTTGCTCGTATACAAAGTCGCTCATAAACCGAGGTATTACTGTCACATATTTTAAGTTGGGTTTTTTTTAAAGCGCGTGAATTCATGCCTAGTGTGACAGGAGCTTTATGCTAACACAGCTTTATATAGTTTGTTGTGTGTAGTGTCGGACATCAGTTTGGTTCAGTTTTTTATAGTGTTGGATCGTTTGATAAATATTGACACACTGTTGTGATTTGCAGGTAGAGTCAGCCTGGACCATCAAGAAGCTCAGCGGTACACTCAGCTGGCTGGAGGTATGTCATATCTTTAGCAGCATCACACAACATGGCCTTAAAGGCGCAAGCAAACAAATGAATGAGCGAATGACCGTTAGCAAGATTTTAACAAACAGGGTTCACAAATACGGAGACGCTGACTTTGTTCAAATCTAAGCTTTAAGACTGACCATTCTGCAAGTGATTTGAAATCTGATCTATTTGTTCAAACTGTGTAGATGCACATGATATTGATTATTTGGGCTGCTATAGTAATGTTGTAAGCATCAGCACAATACCAAGAGACTTTCTCATGCTACAAGTGAGTAGCTGTCAGTGTGGAAAGATGGAAAAACATGAAAATATTGCCTCTGCTCATGTTAAGACTCTAGGCGGATGAGAGAGCACAAGTGACAAATATATATATAATTTTTTTTTCCACATTCATGATTGTACTGCTTCCTCTTTCTCACTATTCCTTATATAGTTGTCAGAGTTCATGATCCACCATTATTGTAAACTTAAAAAAATTATGGAATAAATTCTACATTTAGGAGGAAAATGACTAAAAGTGAGATCAAATTAAAGGTAAACGGAAATGGAAAAAGAAAATGATTAAAAAAACGTAATTTAGTACAAAACCAAATTGGATTCAAAAAGAAATCTGAAAATGTTCAAATTAATTAACCAATATTCATATATATAATGGTAAATTAATACTAAAATAACACTAACTTGTTTTAACAGGAAAGGGGGCGTTTATAGATGCAGCTCTAGACAGTTTGCATGACGTTGCTTGCACTTAACATTGTATATTTTGCCTGAACAGAAGCCTAAGATAACGTTATGTAGAATTCTGGTTGCATTACATAAGAGATTTTTCATCCTGTGATGTGTTCTCTCTTTTAAAACCACTGCTGATATTAAAATACATGCAGATTATACCACTGTCCAACTGTAAGCTCAGCTATTTTTAACAGTACTGTATGTTCTTAACACTTGTCCCACTCAACACATGCAACACGTCAAGCTTTCGACACAAATTAATTTGTCTAAATGTGAACATGCTGAGCAATGCAAAAAAACAATCAAAACATCTGATGTGCATTGTGGGATATAAGGTGCTACCAAGAATGCAACCATAATCATAATATAAAAAAGAGAAATGTTTTAAAGTATGTTTTTGTGATCAATAATTGGTGGTGTCTCAGAGTACTCGATTACTCCTGCCTGTCTTTGATTTGCATAGTGTATAGTGAAATGTAGCAGGGAGGGATTTACATCCGTCCTGTGCCAAAGTGGACACGAAAATGAACCAAAAATTTAACCTTAAACTGCTTGCATGGGGTTAGAAGAGCTCTGAACTTCGTGTGTGTGTGTGTGTGTACGTGTATTCTGACTCCTGGGGCGGCAGCAGTCCCTAATCCCCCACATTTCCACAGTGAGTGTGACAATGAGGACGAGTAACCTGACACCTCTCCCAGCTCAGCGTGCTGAGAGCCAGCACTCCGCTGCAATACTGATAATGGAAGGGTGGTAATGACATCCTCCAACTGCCTGCTCGCACACAAAACAACACAAACCCTCTGCCACCTCATTTCCTCTTTCACTGTTTCCTTTTTATTGCTTGCAAGGCAGATTTACATTGATATTCCTCCAACACTCATGTTAGGGTTTTGTCCTAAATGTACTAAATGGCGTTGATTTTGTGGAAAATGAGAGTACAGTGGAGTTTGGTTATGTCGATGGCCTCGGGGGTTGCAAAAAATCGAGATAACCAACACCCAATATATCTATTTATTAGATGAAGCGATCGGCATGTTATAAAAATATACATACACTATATATGTTTGCTAACAACAAAATGCAAATGTGCACTAACACCAGAGATTTAACAGTATACAATAAAAACACTTTTGATTTGATACAAACCTTTAATTATATTCTCCAACATTGCAAACACAATTTCGATCACAGCGTAAACAGTCATACTATATTGCATACTTGCGTTTTCTAATGTGCTTTCTCAAATTCGGCTTCGTCCCGTCTTTTAATAACTGTGTTCCCTCAGCGGCGCTAAGCAGAGCGCTTCAGAACAGAAGCAGGATGTGTTTGTGTGTTTGTTCATCTAAGCCTTATACTCATTGGTCATTAACGCTCGTTACTGACCAATGTCAAAATATTTGAGAACCAATCAAATCAGAGAAGGCAGGCTTTGTGCACACAGAAGCGGATGAGGCTTTGGGATGGGAGTAGACCCACGGCAGCTCTCGTAAGAACGTGAATGTGCTTTCACTTCAGAGTCCTGCACGGCACTGACAGAGCGACCACATGGACTGCGATCCACGTGCAACGCAAACTCTGTGCATGCTCAGTGAGCTAGGTACACTCATGACTCACGAGATAACCATGTGAAGTCACGACTGTCCGAGATATTTGCTCGAGATATTAGTGTTCGGCGACATTAAGGATTCGACATGAAAGAATCGAAAATACTAAGACAAATAGGGAGTTTGGCGATTCCACTTCAAAAACGTCGACATAATAGGATTGGTGAGTTAACAGTGACTCGAGATAAGTGAACTCTACTGTATAAAAAGTGTTGAATGAAAAACTATATGGAAAATTATAGGGATGAACGATTTGAGAACGGATCCAGTCAGAACTGATGTCTTACATGGCACATTTGAGTTGTAACGTGCTGATCTTCTCGGCAGGACATAAGTTGACATTACACTTGCTGCATGATCAGAATGTTTAAAAATGTAAATCTTAGGAGGAGGAGAAGAGCAGACAAATGGGGGAAAAAGCGTTACAATTATCCATGTCAGCGCATGAGTACTGCGCTTTTGAGCTTTCTTTTGCGTCTTCCTGTGCTTGCATGGACAAGTACATACAAAACTTACAAAATGTTAGTCTTGGTGGAGTATTACATGTAAACTCAGTCTGTTATATCTTAAGTGAATGTAAAAAGTTGGGAGAAAATTGGTTGGTTGGGTGTATTGGATCTGTGCATCCGGCCATAAAGATACAGCAGTTTAATAAACCTGATGCTGTCCATCATTAATGTAATTAAAGCGATTAAAAGAAAGAGAATTGCTCAAAGTTCTTGACTGTATAGCTTTAAGGATTATTCTGTTTAGAGAATGTATTTGTAGAAGTTAAAGAATGAAGACTGCCTTTATCGTGAATTAAAGACCATGTTCTTGTTTCTTTGAGACGTTTTTTATTTCGTTTTAAGATAGTCATGTTACACTGTGTCACAGCAGTTAAATCTGTGTTGCGTGTTCAAAACTCAATGTCTTTCATATTAACGGGATAATAGATTTTTTTTCTGTAATTGTATGAGTTTGGGAATTTTAGAGAAATTCTTAACAATTTGAAATGCTTAAATTACAATTTAACTTAAAACCCCTTAGATTTTAGTTGCCCCAGTCTTCTGTAAAGACTGAATGAACTGAATCAGAATTGCTGTCAGTTAACATTGTTTATCTTATGCAACTTATTCACCCTAAATGACTTCAAGTACAAACTCCAGTGAGACTTTGATTTGTAGATCATTTCAGCCTTGTGTGTGTGCTTTTTATTTATTTTTATTTTTCCCCCACTAAGTAGTCCATCTATATGACCGATAGTAGTCTTTTGAGATTACATGAATGATTTGTGTGAAGAACAGGCCATTCTGTCCCGTGTTATTAATTGAACAATCTTTACAGTTCTACTTGAGTTCATGAAAAGTTGTATTTTAACTGAATTGGATATCTGGTAAGCTTTGCTCACAAGCTTGATTTTTATCTGGCTCTTTGTCCACAAAACTAGTGACTAGAACCAGTGTAATAAAGTTGATGGCTATTGTTTTTTAAATGTAGTTTTTCATTTTAGTCAATGTGAATAAAGTTCATTCAGTTCTCTTTTATGAAATGGGATGAGTAAATGATGTAACATTAATTCTAATGTTTAAATAACACATAATGATTGTCTTTTCTTGCATCTGTTTAACCACGTAAATCCTCCTACTGCCTCAAAGACAGTGTTGCATTATGTGACTATTCGTGTGCACTGCCAATAGAACTCAAGATATTTCCTACAAGGCATTTATTTTACACAGAACAATGACCTGAAACCAAAGCATCCTAAAACTTCAACTTGCAAACATGGCATTTCCTTCAGGAAATGCTAATGTAGTTTCTCAACACCATATCATTGTCTCGTACTCTCTTTCTCTCAATCTCCTTTATTTCTCTTCCTCTCCACCCTGTGTTTTGCCTAACCACTGTAAACCCCCGGCCGCCAGAGCTCCTTGAGCCCCCTCCCTCAGCAGGCTTATTTACACCGGTGTTTAATGGCCTGGGGGAGTGCATGAGCTATGATGACATGCTAGAATGACTCCGGGTGCATTCTTAACAAGCTGCTGAGAGAATAGAGGAGGGGAGGGAGAGTGGGAGGCTGGAAAGAGGAGGAGAAAGGGGGAGGCACCTTGTTTTTTTCCTCCCCAAAGCACTTGTCTGTTGACAATTAGACTATGAAGAACTCTGAGGCAAGTGATTAAACACTGTCTACAATTAAGCACGCCACTTGCCAAGGTGTTTAAAAGTTGACCTACTATTTACCCTGCTAATAAAACGAGAAGTCGTTGGGAATAATTAGAGCAATTTTCTGTAATTACCAGTGGAGTTAAAAAAAATGATTGATGTGATATGCATTGACAGTTCTGGAGAAATTTACAGACCACACGTGTGTGTGTGTGTGTGTTACAGACGTATCACTCGGTACACGATGTCCTGGTGTCTTTTGGCAGGAGGGCTTTGTGCTACCCACTCACTCAGCATTTCTCCCTCGTCACAAGAGCTGTGGAAGACGTTGCTTGGATTTTTCAATGTGGTGAGTTCTGTCCCTCTTTCTTAATTTTCCAGTTCAACCCAGACCTCTAAGCCATTTCCAAGCTATCAAAGGATTGGGCTGGGGGTCAGGACTAAACCCATGACCGGTTCCTCACCTTATAAACCCTGCAGTGCTTCCACCTCATTACAAGAATCCCTGCTGCCACGACAATGAAAGCAAGCGTGTCTTTCAGCTTCACATCTCTATGAACGCAGGTTTATGTGACTTGATCAAACAAACACTTAGTCAATGTGGATTCAAAATGGACTAAATGTGTCAATGGATGAAAACAAAATGGTTGTTTTTCTTTTTTTAGGAAAGAGACATTTTAACTTTGACATGCTGAGATGTTTTTAAGGCTGAACTTGCTCTTCAACTCTAATGGAAAATAAATTTAAAATGCAGACAGTACTGCTCACTCTGGACCAAATTTAACACTACACTCACCAAGCTTCCCTAAAGAGCAGGGTGCTTTGGTAAAAGACATGTTGCATGACAAGAAAGTCAACAGATTTGTCATGTCTTGGTGTGCTTAGTCTTGCTGTACTGTCAGTGTAAGTGGGAGGGAGGTTAAGAATGAGGGGAATCCAAGAGGGATGTCTCCTGACTTCTGAAGAAATCAGCGATTCTGCAGAGTAGACACTGTTGTCTTTGATATCTCTGCGAGAGGAGCAACCTTTAAATCAAAGAAGCCATCTGTGGGAGAGACAGAAGAACTGTGTAAACATGTTTTCAGGCGTGTGTGTGAGATTATCCAACACATGTTGATTTTAGCACTCGTAAATAACTTCAATTAAAAGGCTTGTTAGATTTGGGATTAGCAGGGTATGGTTGATTTGAGAAGTCGGAGGAGAGACTATGCGACAGAACAAGATTTGATAAGCAAAATTTCACTTCACTGATCGCAGGTTCACGTCAGGTACTGGCATCTTCCTGCACTGACTTAAGAATATGTACTTCTAGAGGATTTTTTATTTAAAGAGCATTTTAGACCCATAAATGCTTATTTAGTGCAGGGGGACAAACTGGAAGTCTTTTTAGATGTAGGCAAAAAATAACTTGAAACAACTATCACAACTTAAATGATTTCTGTGGTGGCAAAATATTTTATCAATTGTGAATAAGAGACAAATATCCCAATTGTAATTTATAAAGGCTTATTTTCTTGCAAGAAAAGGTCAACAGTCATACAGACATCCGAAGCTGCCCTCCAGAGTGTGACGAAGGGAGGGCTGCTCCAGCACTTATATCTCTAGTCAAGGCTAAAGGCTTAGTTGTAATTTTTTTTTTTCCATATCAGGAACACATTACCCTCTCTATACCTCAAACATATTTCTTCAAACTCATTATATCTTACCTACTAGTTCTACAGAATAAAAATACAATTAATGTCACACAATATTCAACAATGTCAAGAAATATAATATATAGCCATATATAAGAAGGAAAATGTATCATTTATAAAATTCCATCACAACCCCCCCCCCCCCCTCCCTTTATTATTCATTGATAACTAAATAATATTCTGAATTTTAGTCATTTTTTGACATATTCTGACTTTCATAGAAATGATCACTCAGATTCATTTTCTTGCATAAGTTGGACTGACTGCAACAATACTTGCTGTTGATCCTTAATACTAACCATGATGATCCAGTCAAATCAAGATAGATTAACTCACGACACACCCTTTGTTTCATGTTAATCCCTGGGAATGCTTTTTCATGCTTTATTTTCAAGATTATATAACTTGTATACACGTCTGTGCAGACCTTGATGCAAATTCATTTGGATATACAGTAAATGTGTAACTTATCCCTGAGGACCATAAATGCATTCACCATGACCAAGATATGTTGAATTAGTGCAACAATAAGCAGGGCAGCTATTAAAGGTAGAGTAGGCAATTTAAGATCCAACCATCCCTTCAGAACGCTCTGCAAAACACATGACGCTACACAGCCAGAGCAGAGTCTGCAAAGCCTCACGAGAGAATGCACTAAATTGGCTCATAACGCTTAAGGACATAGCATTAATACAATTTATAGAGCGCTGACCACCAGACTGCTGCAGATTCATTTTACCTCCAGGTTGAACGTCATTGGTTGCCGTCTCTTAAGCGAGGTATGGAGTGAACATGGCATAACTTCGTTTTGGTACAAGAGGAAGTGTAAAAGGTGACTGCTGTTTGTTTTTGGTGCTCTGTGATGGTCTACAGCTCTGCATAGCCTCATGGAGCGCGCTGATGGCGTCTGAGCAGGGTGTGCCGGGTATGCAAATACATACATTGACAGGCAGGTGTGTCATATTTCATTCGGGACAAATACAATGATTGGACAATTGTTTTTTCAGTCCTGGGTCTGAGAATTGTTTTTGCTATCAAGATGTGAATTTAAACCTGTATAACAAAGAATGATTATGAAAAGCATTGCCTACCTTACCTTTAATGTTAAGCTGAGTTCAACTGTATGCAAATGAGAGAGCATTGCTGTGATCTGCCATATCAAGTGTGTAAGAACACCTGCTAGTAACCAACAGTATAGGGACTGATTTTAATCCCAGGACATCAGCAAATGAGTGTTGAATGTTCCCTTACTGGGTTGCAATTGTTTGCATTTCAGTTTAGTTGTCTGCTATTAAGAGATTTTTTTTTTAATCGTACTTGGTTAGTTTACACGACACCATTTTCTGCGTTTTGGCGGTTCATTGACATGACAATGGAATTTTTTCAAGCTTTTGAAAACGATGCCTTTACTGTCTCCATGTAAACAATGAAAACCTAAATTTGTGGAAAGGGTGACATGTGAATGTGTATTACATGTTCACCGAATGCTTCTTGACAGGGTGTTTTTTGACAATGTTGTCATCTGTTTTTTGTACATTGTTAATGTGTAAAGCATACCCTTACTCTATTCCTCAAGGTACAGAGGAATAGAGTAAGGGTATGCTGGGTTGTAATCCACTCACTGGCATGATTTTTCATGCAGAGTCTGTGACATTTCACTCCAGTTTACAATTTGTAGATTTATAGCATCAAAGCCTCACGAGCAACGAGGCTCTCCTTTAATGAACGGTAACAGCGGTGTGACTCCCCTCGGAAAGCAGGCTACCCTGTCACACCGTGACTCGTGGGTAATTAATTTGTCGGCGGAACATGAATGGAGGTGTGTATCTGATGTGTGTGTACTCTAATTTGAGGCACTTCGTTTAACCAGCAGTGAAAGCAAACAGTTGTAGGTAGTGGGAAAACAAACCCATTAATGATCCTGCACGAGGAAAGCTGTGATGGAAATGCTATCCAGGGGTAAATATTTGAACAGCCCTCTGGCGGCTTGTCTGGTTGTTCTCCGAGAGATCCTGCTAAAGTCAGCAGCCCTCAAGGAGATTAAGGATGGACTATGGATAATGGCCTAAAAGATGCACTGTGAGCAAATATAAGCTCTCATATATAATCTGAACGTTCAGGGGCATACCTGGATTTCATTTAACTGCATAACTTGGATTCAGTTTCCACTTGTTTTTCTTTTTTGTCCTGGCATCAGCTGGTCAGTTAGCAATGTTATTTGTTTATGATGGCAAAGCTGAATTTGACAGCCATTACACCAATCTATTGTTCTAATATGCTAATTTTCTGCTAGAGAATTTGTTTTTGTTATTATCAGTGTTGAAAACAGTTAATATTTTTGTGGAACCCATGACGTATCTTTAGTTTAAATTTATTCAATTATTTTTACTGTCACTTTTGATCATTTGTACTTTCAAATGGTAGTATACATTTGCGTTGTGTATTTTTTTTGGGGGGGAAATCGTTGGATGCAGGTTCATTTTCATGGCATTTTAAAAGGCCCTTTTAAATCGTTCAGAGCTTGACTTCTTATTTTTTGCGCTTAGTTCCATTTTAGCTTATTGAAATTCATTGTTTTCCTCTGCAGGAATTGTCATCTTTAAGCCAATGTGATCAATCTTAAAAAAATACATTGCTGGATTTACAATGATAAATGTAGGCCATTTGATGCGTTATAATTTAATGTCAATGTTTTTTAACGGAATTTGTGCAGCTGTTTCTCGAGGATAGCTGCTTTGTTCACTCATGTAAAGTTTTTCCACACAGACAGCTGTCAGTGTCACCCTGTTGTATGATTAATAAATTGGTGGTTTAAGCCTGAATCTCACCAATCTTGTCAACAACATATCCAGGTCATATTTTGTATTGAATCCTGTTTGGAGCTTTTTCTATTCTCATGACAATTATGCACCGATATAAAAGTAGCTGTGTATACTGATGACATGTTTTGCAAGCAACCTATAAATCACAAATAAGTAAATGTTGTACTGCGTGTATATATATATATGCTTTACCAGTGACTTTTGTCGTCTCAATTCAGGATGGTAGCTAGTGAAAGATTGGAAATGGGCTTCATTTTTCTCAATGCTAATTTATTAGTATTTACTTTAGAATTTTGGGATGAAATATGATCTAGGCATATTTTTTTTGACAGACTTTGTGAGATTGTTCTATTAAATGTTGGCACCCTATGGACCTTTACCATCTGTAATTCCAAAGTCCAAATCTCTACCTCATCACCCCATTCCTCTTCTTCGTCTGTTTTCTCCTCTCCTCAACTTTTTTCCCCTGAGACGCCTGATTGCAGCACATGATTAACTGACATGCAATTTAAACTCGGCACACACTGCACCGCACAGTCCCACAGCTGGTCTTTGGAAGAATCCAAAGCTTTCTTTTCCTCCACTCTCCCAGGGAGCATTGAAGAAAAGTAGAAAACCTTCAATTATAGATGGATGGAAGAGCGAGAGAAAATGGAGAAAGACAGAGTAGGGTTCAAGTTCCTGGAGTTTCTCTCACATGTTCTGGACCTGGAAGCCACAGTGGCTTCTCGGGATAAGAGCTCCAGCTTAAATGGGAACCAAATGTTTGTGTAAGGCTTTCCTCGTTGCGAGTGGAGTGTTTGTTTTCTGAGGCGGCTGGAATGTCTCCACCGGCTGCCAGGCTATTCTGTGGGCAGCTCGAGGATCCTCAGGGTCTGCTTTTGCTTCACAACTGTGCCCGTTGCTTTGCGCTGAGGGGATGTTTTTACACCTTATTTGGGATACTGCTGTTATGACAACAAATATTATTGCTGTGGGACACTGGCCTTAAGGTGTTTGTGTATCGTGGAAGCATCTGCCAGAACGGAAAATGCAATCATCTTGAAAAGCATCTGCTCTGCACAGAGTTCTTCAAAAGTTGCAGTTAATCACTGATTTAAAAACAAACAAACATGTTTTTCTGGTGGAAGAATCCATATTTTGTACCCACAAAATATATTTTCACTGTTTTAAAAAATGATAAACTATTTTCGGAGCATATAGATTAGGTTTTTGTTACCCCACTGGTTGAAACCTCAATGATAAACATCCTTCGACTGATTCAGTGCTTGTTTCTTTGTCACAGGGAAGGCCTGCGTTCTGAAATGTCTGCTAACCATCCATAAGATCTTCCAGGAGTACGATACAGCCTATATCCTCAATGACCTCTACATCACCGACTACTGCATCTGGATCCAGAGGGTCAAGTATGTACAAACAAGCACAATGTTAGCTTGAAGCAGCCATCTTGAAATTAACTAGGCCCAAAATCTGATTGTATGCTATTCATACCAGGCTGATGAATGTCATGGAAAAGGTTTTTTTTTTTTTTTTTTTTTTTGGGGGGGGGGGGGATAAGAAGCATTTTTTGTCAGGTCTGGTGAGATTGACCTTGACAGGGTCACATTGTGAAACACAGTACCTAAAACTAATTAGTAATACTATGTCAGTATAGTGCACATTGAAGTTACGATCTATATATATATAAATAAAATACATATACATACCGGCGTGTATATTTTGTAATCACTTCCACGTTTGAAATGCGAACTATAGCATAATTCAGTAATGAGATGTTGTGTTCTACTTTGTGGCTGATCTTCAGCTAAAGTCATTCGCTTGTCTATAAAGAGTCCAGTTGAAAAATGTGAATCTGAAATTGTAGGCCCAGTGCCCAGACATGATAAACGTCCTGCGGGGATTACACAGAAATCTTTCAGTCCTGGGTTTTGCCAAAGTGTAGATTTTTTTGGCAAGAATATGGCCTTGACAGCTACTTAATAATGGATGTGTAAAATGGCAGAGTTTAAATTACCTTGTTTTCTCAATGAAACAAAGGGATAAAATGAGGGAAAGAGACAGAAAGAGCAGAGGTGGGTACAAAGACTCTTTGTCCATGGTCTTTGGAGAACTGCGCCGTTCCACTGTCGGTGTGCTGGAAAACTCAGTCACTCTTGCTGGGCCTCTGAGTTATGGAGAAGAAAAAGTGAAAGGGTGAATTAGGCGAAGCGCTATCATGTCTTTTATTCCCTCCTCTTATATTCAAGTTAAAAAGGAATCTAAAATATTAAAAAGCAGGGGAACAAAATGTCCTTGGTGACCAGGCACTGTGTTCTCCATCGATCTCTAAATGCATCAGTAGCATTGACCTGTGATTTGAGTACTCGTGTTTCTCTGTTCCTCTCCCTCTTTGGTACTTTATTGAACGCAACAGGAAAAAAAGACTGGAGAGATGTTGAGAGGCGCAAATTGCAGGATCTGTGACAGCACTCTAGTGCCGCTGATGTGTCTTAGTCATACTTGCCTTGAGGCGTTTGACATCTCTCAACATCACACTGAAAATTGATTTCCAGTTTGCTTCCTTTTAGAGCATCTTTAGTCATCTTGAAACAGTGCTGCAAACTTTTCCTTTGAGTTCAGACAAAGCCCCTCTTGTCATGAGAAGTGACTGCAGGAGACTTGCTGCTCCTTTTAAGTGCTGGAGCATTTGATCAAATCCCCACTGCTCTGGTTTGTGTAGACAACTCCCTGTTATCGTAGTAGGTTTGTTGTGACAGCGTTTTCAACATCTGACACATCCTCTGTCAGATTATTTAAACAATTCTCCTTTCCAAAAAAACTCCTCCCAGAAGAACGCCCCAGTCCAGTTATCGGAGTTCTCTTTGGCTGCGTTCACACAGTGGGCAAAATGCGGCTGTCAGTCTTGTTTTAGAGTGCAAAATTGTGCAGAATTTCCATTCATCCATCCACAGATGGAAGGAACGTTGGATGGATGGAAAGTCTGAATTTAAAATCTGTTTATTCACAGATATACAGCTAGAATGAAAATTGGATGGACTGAAATTCTGAATTTGAAATCTATCCAACCACAGACATGTAGATTGACAGAATGATGTTCTGAATTTAAAAGCAATCCATCGTCCTTTTTTCTGTGTGTCGATAGACTAAATTTGAAATCCATCTAGCGACACAGAACAATGAATGGATTGGAAATTCTAACATTTAAAATCAGTGTTTGTTCATTCAGCCATCTTTCTGTCTGCCTTGTTTTGTTCTGTATCTTATCGCTCCATCTACCCAACCATAAAACCTAAGCATTTATCAACATTTTCAGAACAAGTCTTCAAGATCGCATTCACATTGTCTTGACAAACTTGGCTTTTCTAGTTAAAAATTACAAGTTAAAGTTATTTTACCTCATTCTAATTCCTTGTTTAATTTTGAACTGCAATTCTGCATCCTATTCCTGTAGATTTTTGATGTAAAATGTGGTGCGATGGTTTAATGAAAACTCATGTGACTTTGGATAACATCGATAACCCAGAGATCTCACAATCTCATCTGTGGCAGCGCTTCCTCATCTCTTATCGGCAGTCAGACGCGATCAGCTGCTTGTGATGAATGCTGGGATTAATAAACACTGCCCCTGAGGGATGATTTATAGGGTCTCTCCTTCCAATCTGACCAGCTTTCTCACTCTTGAAGTCTTCCAGACTGCCGGAATGTCATGCTCAAATTTATGACGTCTTAAAGACTTCAAGTGTGATTTAAGTCTCTGTACTGGCTCTTCAATCAACAACGAAACAAAGTGGATTGAGTTGAACACTCCTCTTTCTGGCTTTTTGACTGGCACGACTCCATGAATCATTGTTTGACATTCTGATGGCAACGTACCTGACAATTAGCCACCATCACTCAGTTCTTTCATGTTTGGTTGGAATGGTGTCAAATTGTCCCATATCTTTTTTTTTATCTTAGCTGACCTCATATGACCTAATTTTTTTATTAAAGTAATATTTTGTATTGAGTTACTTATGGTATTTCAAACCTGCATGCTGTTGTGTTTTTACAGGAACACGTAAAGACTTTCATTTAAGACTCTTCACATGCCTTTTTTACAGCTTAAAATAAGCTTTGGAGCTTGATATCCGGTAGTCACTGTAAAATGATGGTTGTATAAACCTTTTTTGTGGATTTGGATGACTAAATGATAATGTCTAAGTTCCATTTTGATAGTACTAATAATTTATTTCACCATTTGAATTTGTTTGCTAATTTGGGGAATTTCTAGCACACTGTTGTTTGGGAAACGGGAACATTGCCAGATTTGGAGTGAGATTTTAAGACTCTTAAAATTTTAGTTTTTGTTGATATTCTTTCTAGGTTCATGTTCAAAACAACAGACATGGGAGAGACTAAGACGAGCAGTTTTGCGTTCGCAATTGTCTTGGAATATATGAACGGAATTATCTCTATGCTTTGTACAAAGAACTCAACTTCCATATCATAGCAGCTCTGCAGACAATTATTATCAGTGTAGATGAGCTTCTGCTACACAGTTCAATGTGACTGTGCCACTGGTGCCAGAATACTGAGACCACAGGCATTTTCTTATCTTTTCTTCCCCCTCCCATCCAGCGTTCAGAATCACCGCAGTGAGTCAACTCTTCAGCCAGTTTAGAAAACAGATAAGATAAGGTGGAACTTACTGTGTTTCACTAAGTGCAATGGAGCTGTTATCTGACAGAGCCTTGCTTTCCATTTTCCCTTTGTCTTCAAACTCCTTTAATTGGGTCAGTTGGATTCTGAACAGCAACCATGGCAACCTGTTAAAGGTGAGCTTAAGGTTTTATCGTTTGACAGGATGAGAACGTAACTTTCTCTGACATTGAGAAACGGAACATTGTCAGAGTATTGACGCTCAGCCAAGTGTTTTTCTCCAGGGACTCGAGCCCCTGGCTTGAGGGTAAAGAGGCCTCCAGGGGCCATATGGGTCAGGGGTTTCGTAAAGATTTGTGGTCAGTTGCCCCAGAGTTGAAGTTACTCTTGTCAGTTAGTGTTAAATCAAGAGGTGTGGGAAACTGTGTTTTAACTACTTGCTTTAGTAGCCAAGTGAATTGCAAAATCCTCCACTAGCATTGAAGGAAATTAGGCTTGAAATATGTTTCTTGAGTGTGTGCAGGTTAATGCCCCTGTTTAGGTTATTAAGGATTGCTGACACTTCAGTTTGGATGGCTTTGAGTTTGATCATGGCCTTTTTTGGTTTTGTTCTCTGATGTTCGCTAGTTTTTTCGAGATTCAAGAGGTTTACTTTTGATTATACTGATCAGCTTTGGTGTTTAAGAGTGTGTAAAGTGTGTACTGTACCTAGTTCTAACCCAGTTATTGTTTGGTATAGTATGTAGGATGTACATGCAGAACAAGATTGTAAAATAAATAGCAATTGATTATCATTATTAAATATGATACTATCGTTATTGGTTATAAATAACATTTTTAAACTATTTTGAACCAATTCTTTTTCATGTAAAAACCTATCTTTATTAATGCAATTGAGTAATTATTAAACTACAACAAAATGTAATAATGGTAACAAATGATACTTGATAAGTAACAAATGTTTAATAAAACATCCACACTTCTGGGCAAAAAAATGGGCTAAACCAAAAATGCCAAAATTTAGTGGTCCTTTTAATTAGCAAGAATTAACTTGCCACAAAATAGCCTTTCCCTTTTGTTTTCTTTTACAGTTTTTTACAGAAAGAAGAGTACGTGTTGTGGTACTGTATCAATGGCTCATGAGTAGTTGGAAAAATGTCTCGCAGTTCATTTGAGTTTAATGTGAGACCCTATATTTACTATAGGGTTTAAATCTGGATTAAAACATGAGCCTATCGAACTTGTTCTCAAGCCACTTCTTGATTGTCTTTGCAATTCTGGCAGTGTCTCGTTGAAAAAGTAACATCATTCCTGTTTAGGTTACTTTTCATTTGTGGGTTGCAAGCCATTTTCTCCTGCATTAAAAACATTAAATGACTTTGCAGAGTGAAGTAGCTCACCAACACGAGCAGCTAAAAAAAGGCTCCCCACAAAATGACACCTCCTCCTCCCCCATGCTTTACTGTAGTAGAGATAGTTATTCTATTTCTCAGCAGATTTTACAAGACACCACTCTGAAGCAACACCATGCAACTCGTTTCATTGTGATTCATCACTCCACACAACTCTCCACACAACTCTGAATCAAACGTCCCATATTCTGCCAAAAACCTCCTCCTTTTGATGTTTTTCTGAGGCAGCAATGGCATTTTAAAGTAGTACGTTTGCTGAAGTTTTACAAAGAAGAATCTCAGCTTGGTATATTTTACATTTAATGATATAAACTTAATAGTATCATTAATACTAAGTATTGCTTATTACACATAATCTTTTGTAAATAAAGCACAGATTTAATGTAGGACTATTAATTAAAACATTTACACAAGAGTCTTACATTTGTATCCTATGACAGAAAAGTCTTTTCCAGTCTTGTTTGAGGACACTTGAGAGAGAGAGAGAGAGGATTGAAGTGTCCCGCTGGTGTGAGGAAAGTGATCCGGGCCTTAGAGCTCACACAGATAAGTGGATCATATTCAGCGTCAGCCTGTGGTTTAGCGGCATTTGAACACTTTGGCTTGTACTGTGAGTTTGAGCTACTTCCCGTTCCCAGAACCCTCTCTTGAAATATGCAAAGTCTGAATAAAACGATGCCACCACTTTGCAAAACGTATTCCTAGAATGCACCATTCATGCAATTCCCTAGAATGTTAATGTGTTAACGATTTGACTGAAATGTGTACAGCTCATAGTTCAGCCATATAATGTTTCAATTGCTTGGTTTCAAATGCTCTTATGCCATTTTAAATGTTCTTTAAGACTAATCTCATTGAAAAGGTAGAGGTACATTTCGTCCTTGTGTTCTTGATTTGTATATCTTAAGAGCTTGACGTCTGAGAGCTTTGTTTGTTGTAGACGAGTAATTCACCACAGGTTCACCCCATCTCTCTAGACATAAAGGTCTACACTATTTTCTCAAGCTGCCTCTAGTGTGTCTTTGTTGCGGCAGGCTTGTTTTTATTTCCCCCTTCTCCCAACCTTGAAAGCCGCCCCTTCTCGGTTAATTAAGGCGAACCACAACAGTGCCATCGTGATGACTGAATTGTGTACAACATTATCCTTCGCCCCAAAAGGGGCCTTTGTTTCCACCGCAAGCGTGCATTCTCTCACCGCAGAAGTGGAGGAGGAGAGGGAGAGAAAGAGACAGAGAAAACAAGCGAGTCTCTACTATCCTAACTCAATAATGACTTCCCACGGGGAGAAAACGAATATGGCAAATGTTTGAAGTGCCGCCGCCACTGCTACGGGACTTCACCAACCACATTACTTCAGGAAGTGCTTAATAGTTTTATAGACCTTCTTTCTTCATCTGAGAGCACATGGTGGTTGGTGCCTTTCAGAGAATTATCTTTTGTCCTGGGTCAGATATGACACCAGGGGTCGGGCCAAAAATGCCCTATAAATTTTTTTTTTTTTTTTTTTAATGCTATCTGATATAGTTGTGGGTCTCTGCTGACACCTGTGACCTGTAGATACTCAGATACCTGTATTTACGTTCTCAGAAGCAGGGGAGGTTTCTAAGAAGCCCGTCTTTTTAAGGAAAACAACTGAACGGGAATAAAACCTTCCCATTAACTTCAAACTGTGACTAGAGGATTATTTCAAATTGATTCAAGCAGACCATTTGTATGATAGATAGATAGATAGATAGATAGATAGATAGATAGATAGATAGATAGATAGATAGATAGATAGATAGATAGATAGATAGATAGATAGATAGATAGATAGATAGATAGATAGATAGATAGATAGATAGATAGATAGATAGATAGATAGATAGATAGATAGATAGATAGATATTGATTTAATGAACAGCCTATGGTTTCTCTATGGTTTGAGAATTTATTTCGGATAAATGGTTTTGGAACAACTCCCTACAAGTAGTTAAAGGTACTTAAAATCAATTGCAAGGGAGAACTAATAAAATTAACATTTTCTTAAATTTTTTATTATTTGATCATTTGTCTTTGCCAAATTCTTTGCTGAATAAAATAGTGCAAATTATAAACTGATAATATTAGTAAAACCTTATGCTGTTTTTTTTTTCTTAAGCAATCTTTGGTCAAATGCTTGGGTGAAAAGTTATGTTATTCTATTTTTAGACCTCTTTTCTTGGTAAATATTCAATTTTTAAAAACGTTCTTTTTTTATATTTCAAAATGTAATCTATTTCTGTGATGGCAAATCTGATTTTTCAGTGTCCAGTAATCCTTCAGAAATCATTCTAATACGCTGATTTGCTGCTTAAATCCTGCATCCACACAAATATTTTCAGGATTAAATCGATTAAGTGCATCCTTACTGAAAAGCATTAATATTTAGTTTTAAGTCTTACTGCCCCAAACATTTCGAACAGTAGTGTAGCTCTAAGATGCAACATGAAGATCTACCGATGATTATCTGAAATTATGCATAAGCTTTTGGATTGTCAAAAAAAAAAAAAAAATGGTGCATTCTACTTTCCTGTTCACAGAACTTGTATTTTTCTGTTTGCGTTTCTCAGAATATCTATTTCGGGGATCTCTATGGGGTTGTAAGGACGTTTCGTGTGTGGCTTTCTCAAAGCATTGATAACATCTACAAGGCCTGCTTGTGTATTATGTAATTTACCTTGAAAAAGTATCAAAAGTTTTGTTTCTGTCTAACCATGACTTGTCCTTGACTCATCACAGTCTGCCTCCTCTTCTCCGATAAACACTCTCTGAAGGCGCCAAGCATACTTGTGACTAAAGCGTTGTGTACACAGTGATTAAAGTCTCAGGAGGATACTTCTTTCCTGCTAGGAATCCCTGTCCGCTGGCGGTCCGGGACATCATTAGGGCTGTGCGGTGATAACGAGACATCTTGGTTCACAGCGGTATGTTAATTGAAGCGCAGAGTTCAGCGACTCCCGTCAATATAGACGGGGTGGTTCAAACTCTCAGGCTTTATCCGTTTTGTGAATGACCATGACCTCAAACCCCACCCTGTCCACTCTCTAATCACCATGGTGATAAAGGATTTGAGCGGCCCGCAACTCTGAATAGTAGCCACTTGAGTTTTGGCAGCACCCGGTCGCATTTGGTACATGAATAATGAATGCCTCAAGGCCCCTAGTAGTACTGGAATCTTTGCATTTGAGTGTATTGTAGCAATATACATTTTATTTCTTAGTGCTTCTCCCCAGGGGAACTTTGTGGCGCATGCAGCAACAGTGAATTTCTGAAGGATTTATTTTGCTGTCCAGACGTTTAATATTTTGCGCATTCTATATTCACAAAATTTCAAAGTGAACTCAACAGATGAGTTTTTAGTATTAAACATCTGAACACCAAATACAAGCTCTTGAAACAAAATTCCATGCGTGCGTGTATGTGTATATATGAAACACTGTAGCACAAACAACTTTGTGTGTTGATGTCTTTCAATTGATTTACAGTCTCAAGTTACTGTTTGACACTATAAAAAAAACTTGCTTGAATTGTCTGTTTTAAAATGAGTTCTCCTCTAGCTGATAAGCATGCGCTGAAGTCCTAGAGTTCTTCCTACTGTAGCCATGGAGACATCTGTTTTGTGAACTGCATACTAAAATATCCTCTGCCACCTTCTGCTCAACAGCCAAACCCAATTTTTATGGTTTACATTTAATTCTTTAAGGATTAATTCAGTAAATTTAAAATCTAAATTTAAAATGTTTTTAAACCTGTATGGTATTCTGTCTTTAATGGAGTGCATAGGTTACACTACGTTTTCAAAAAAAAAAAAGTGCTTTTCAGAAAAGATTGATAAAAAATAAAAAATTGTACGTTACCAAAAAATCTATTTAAGATGAATGCTGATCTTTTGAACTTTCTATTCTAGAATCTTGTCGTAAAATCATGTTTCCACAAAAAAAATACTGTATATAATATAACTTTTCAAGATTGAGAATATTCAGAAATATTTCTTGAGCACCAAATCAACATATAGTGATAATTGTAATAGTAATGCAACATGGTAATGATGCTGAAAATTCAGCTTTGCCATCACAGGAATAATTTTAATAATTATATATTAATATTTTTATCACATAAATGCAGCCTTCAAAAACTAACATTCTTACCAACCCCGATCTTTTTCCTAATATTTATGTGCAGTGTGAGTGAATGGGGGCTGTTGAACTCTTGAAATCACTAAAAGCTGCTTGTGCTCTATTTTCCTTCTCTTCCTAAGACGTATGATTTGTGATAAACATTAGTTATTTGAATATAAGTGGGTCCAAGTGACATTATCAAGAGCAAAAAATTACTTCAGTTTCAGTCTGTTCCTCGAACCATAGTTGTGATTTAAGAAGACTAAAATATAGTACATGAGTCACACGAACAAATTTATGATGTTATGGCACCTTATTTATGGAGCTGTCCTCATTTAATTTCCTTACATAGAAACTGGCACCTGCATTCTCAGGAAAAATTTGCAACCGCTTGTCACAAATTTGTTCCTTATCTACCCCTAAAAAATATTTAAAGGCCACTAAAGGAACCATTTTTGCACATTTTTAATGAGTGTGAATTATTCTCATTAGTGCATGGGAAAACTAAGCATATGAGGATGAGTACATATGAATCTTTCAGTGTTTGACTTCATATTGACCATGAGCCACTTGGTGAAAATAACAGTCCCTTACTTGATCTCACACACACATTTTCTTTGGATTAAGCTCAATTTGAATACACTTTATTTGGTGTCTTTGTTACATTGTGATTTACTCATTTAAGTACAGATTAATATTAACTACATGTACATACTGTAGGGTTTGGTTTATTACTATAGTAACTGCATGTAGTCTGTATATCACAGACACTAAAATAGTGTCAATTAAATATTTATTTTTTTCTTCACCAGATCCAAGAATTTGTTTGAACTAGCCGAAATCCTACGTAATGCTAAACTTCAGAAAAATGATCTAGATCTGTGTCTGGATATACTTGAAGAAGCTGCTGAAATGACGGTTGACGAAGAAAATGAAGGCAAAGAGGGTTCGGAGGAGGAGGAAGATGAGGAGGAGGAGGAGGAAATGCAACCTGAAGAAGTGACAGAAAATAACCAAGTGGGATCTCAGGCCATCTGTGAGGTTCTGAAGGAAGAAGCCATGACTGAAGCTTCCCCCCTCAGTGCTGAGATCCAGCATGGAGGTGGAGAGCCACGTGAGTCCAGATGTATGATTGAAGCGCTGGAGGAGGGGCTGAGGATTGAGGAGGATGTGCCTCTGGGAAGACTCTCTATTAGCGGCAGTAACACCGAGGGAGAGAGAAAGGGAGAGGGAGACGATTACCATCGGTGTGCAGCTGAGACTGAAAGAGACGTCACGAAAGCAGGAGCCAGTAGAGAGCTTCTTGAGCCGTGCCTGCAGAGGAATCCACTGCGTATCATAAGCACTGAAGAACTGGACAGTGACGATGATGGAGACCTACTTGCAATGGAAAAAGAAGGACCATAATGGAAACATTCCTTGGATATTACAATTCCTTCACACTAAGAGTAACGGATGTATCCTTAAGTCTATCTAAGGGCTTCTAGTTTTTCATTCTCTTTTTGGGGGAAAATTATTAGTGTATTTGTGGCATTGTTGTAATTGCTCGTTTTACTGTGCCTCTGAAATTTAATGTCTTTTTTTCCCCCACTGTGTGTTTGTAATTGTGTAGTTCAATATTAAACCTTTTTTGCATTCATTTCAGTTTGAGTTTAGTTTGTTGTTTGCAAAATATGAATGAATTACACAACACTGTAAGTGCATGTAAAGATCTATTAAATATTCCTTTTTAAATGCTTACTCAACAAAACCGTCATATTTACAGTGTCTTTAAAGAAACGTCTGTTCAAGGCAAATGTCTCCATTTCTGTGGCACTTCAGAGAGATTTGTAGTGTTTTTATCTATACGAACTGATCTCTTTCCATTGAGTTTCTGCAGTCTGTGATGCTGCTGTTAGTTACAAGCATCCTGTTTGCGGTGTTACTCTTCCCCTCTGATCGGTGTGAGATTAGCACGTTGTCATTTCCTTGGAAGTCAAGGAGTAGGAAGTGGGCGTTTGGCGAAAAAAGTGGGGGTGTATCAACAGGAAATGAGTTACAGCAGTCTCTTGAGAATAAAGCTAGTGTTTACAAAGAATGAAGACGATTGTTGGGTGTCTGTTTGTTTTTAGCTGTGCTAAATTGTTTTGTGCTGCTAAATTTTGCGACGCGAGCTGTTCTTAAAGCTCATTTTGTGATATATAAAGTTGTTTCTCGCTTTACTATCCCTCCTACAAATCCATTTTGATTAGGTCAGCTCTGCTTGCATCGGTTTTGAGTGCAGTTGATTGAATCCTGAATAGAAAGTGAAAACATATCAATCATGAAAAGGCAAGATAAACAGGGAAGCACTTGTCAGGCAGATAGATGAGGGATTGTGTAATGTGCGAGTGGAAATTGAGGAGATAAGGTGGTAGGATTTTGCCTCTGTCATTTCAGAGAGCAGACGATTTAACAGACGTTTATCTACTAAAGAGCTTTAAAATAAAGCAACAACCAACACAATCTCATGGCGATTTGTCTGTTCCATTTTGGCAAGTTGGTAGTCAATTTGTACAAATTCATACAATGTTATTTGCACTTTTTCATTTAATCTGCTTATGTCCCAGCGATGGTTGTTTATGGGTTGCTTTTTCTTTGTACAATTTTTATTGAAAAAAATAATAAATACAAAATCGCCTCCTCCTGAAATACAGTAATACCTCGAGATACGAGCGTCCCTACATACGAGTATTCCAAGATACGAGCAAGCCTTCGGGCAGATTTTTGCTTTGAAATACGAGCACGTGTACTGGCGCCGATGCACATTCACTTCACGTGTTCGCTGACTTCTGTACACATCGCCTGCGAGTAGCTGATTTCTCTCTATTTTGTGCATTTATTCTTCATAATAGCGATGATTTCTAAGAAAGTGATCAAAAGTAAAGAATACAAATAAACAGAAAAGTAAAAAAAATAAATACGTAAGCCATGTTAATTTAAATGTAGTGTTCGTGTAAGGTACGCTACATAACCCCCTCCCTCCCTTCTCCGCACCTGCTGCTACTGTCTGTATTTATAAATAAAACCACATTGTATTTGATTCATACATGTATCACACTGTATACATGTACTATAATTGTGTCTATACCAATAAAAAACTTTTTTTTTCCATTGTTACGGATCTGAAATGGGTTAATTTGTTTTCTATTATTTCTTATGGGAAAACATGATTTGAGATATGAACAATTCGAGTTACGAGCTCTACCCTGGAATGGATTATGCTCGTATCTAGAGGTATTACTGTAGTTCAAATTGGGAAATTGGGTTGCAAGAACTTTGGAGGTAAATCAGTTCAGATAAAACATGCAAAGCTATTCAGAAGAGAGCATTACTAAAATCTTACCCATACTGTAGATTTGATACTGGGATGCTCAAGATGCTCTTAAAGGTGAACTTGACCTTCTTTACTCTTTCCTCTGCTGTTTTGAGGCTATTTGTTTTACAGGAATGATGCAGATCCACATTTACATTCAGTTCTTGCTTCATTCTGGTAACTAACACTCTGTTTTCATTGTGTAATCAATTTGATGGTCTTTTTTCCTTCTATCAAGATTCTGCTGAGAAATATGTCTCGGTATGGAAGTAAAATGGGCTACAAGTGGCATTTTGCATTGACTGTCATTGACAGTCTGGTAGCTGTTAAAGCGAGGAGCAGCTTGGACGAAATGCTGTTTTAGTCCGTGTGTTTTTTTTGGCTGTCACTCTCTGGCTGAGTCTGTCTGATACCTTGGAGACAGACGCTGTCTATGTCTGTAACTAGAGCTCTTTATTTCTGTTCGTCTCACCACCACTCGGTCTCTTCACAGTTCTTTTTTTCTGCTATCTCTCTTTTTCCGTCGCACTGTGTTGAGGATGGATTATGTCATTAAAGTAGCTCTCTCCAAGAGGGGCCAACAGAGCTCTCCAGCAGTACCTTTGGGAGCCTAATCATTTGTCTGACCTCTATCAAACCCTCCTCCTTCATCCCTCCATCTTTTATTCTCACTTCATTGCTCAGTAGCTTGTGGAAGCCCACAGGCTGTAGCTGACTCTCCCCTGTGGGGTCCACCATTGATTAAGTGACACTCTGTTGGATCGTCGTTTTTCATAGTAAAGAGGTGCCCATATTTCCCACCATGATGCCCACCCCTGGGAGCCAGGCTGGTGCTTCACAACGTATGTTAGCTTGTGCATTTTCCAGACAAGTTTTTAATAGGTTTCACCTGCAGCTAAGGGGACATTTGTGCCTTTTAAATGTATTCAGCTGACAAAATTGGATGCATGCGGTTGTTTCAAGAGGCTTTTTCCCTCCATTCTCTGCCGTGTGCAGTAATTATGAGCAGCTGTGACACTCAGCTGTGAGCTCCTCATTAAAGTCCAGAGATGGCTCATCTTTTAACTGTTGTTTGCACGCATTGTCAGTAGGAAGCTCATAACAGTGAGTGACCAAATTAGCATTGCTGTACCAGTATTCTCCTGCTCAAATCAAATTTTAACAGCTTGTGAGAGTAGGAAACAAGGTACTAATATGTCCAGTTGTCACTTTCTCATTAAAGATGTTATTTTGACACTAGTGACACCAGTTGGAATAGCAAAAATGAAAATGGTGTGATTTTTCCCAAACCAGTTTAACACAATCCCACCCTACATGCAGCCAATTCTTAAGATTTTACTGATCATTATTTTTCTGAAGTGAGTACATAAAGGCTGGACTCTGTTTCACTGCCACTGAAATTGGTTGTGCAGCAGGTTTATACTTCAATGGTATGGGGGAAGTAATAAAAAATCAGCGGTTTCTTTCTGTGCAATGTTGATACCAAAATTCTGGGTTGCCAGGGCATTTGTTTAGGTGTTCTGGTTGGTTCAAAGTCAAAAGAGCACACTAATAAAAGCCTGGTTACACTAAGAATGAGAACTACAGAGTTTACCATTATGTTAAGGGCCAGTCACACAGCGATGAATCACGCTGTGTGACTGGCCCTTAACGCATGAATTACGCACAGATTTTCGTTTCTGCGCGGAGCGTGCGTCATATGCGTAATTTGTCAGTGGAACGAACGTGGACCGTCAGTGATTGTAAATGGATGTGCGTCGAAGGCGGTTTGTGCGTGATTTTTTTAAGCTTTGAACGGTTCAAAAAGAGTCGGTGTGCGTCGAGTATGCGTGACTATGTGCGGGATTAATGTGGAAATAAAATAAAATAATTCTAGTTTCTTGGTGGGAACATTGTAACATTTTGTCTCTAGATATGGCTTGGAGCTGTAAATGGGAATTTTGGTTGCTTTTAACAATACTGGCTACTCTTTCAATTCTTTTCATAGAGTAAAAAGAAATTAATATTTGGTGGAACTGTATTTCTATTGGACAATAGAGAGATACTGACAAAATACGTAATTTGCATCTTCAGCTAAACGTTGTCATTAAGGTTTCATTCACCAAAAAGAACCATCTCCGAGTCAGTTTTGCAGCACCATTGCAAAATATTACTGCAAGAATCTCTGAAAGAGTATTTTAATGAAATGTTACAATATCTGTGTGGGTGAAAAAAGGCACATGTGGGACCCGTTAACTGAACCGAACGTCATACATCTCTGGAACTGTGAATGAATGTGAAGGAATAAATTCCCAACCCTACGTTACGGAAATGTTCTTATTAATGGCCTACTCAGTTGTATATTAAATCTGAATAGGAGAAAATATTGTAACATTATAAATATTTTATACTTCGCCATTAAAGACGAGATTCGTTTCCTCCGCTGTCAGATGTCATTACGTTAGGCTGGTCAAATCTGACACATTCCCTCAAACTGTCTTGACGTGCTCTACGTTTACTGCTAACAGAACAAGGACAATGTGTTCACCTCACACCCAGGATCCCCCCAGTGTGCCATACTAATAGAGAACTCAATCTCTTTCCCTTTTAAGTGGTGCGATTCCGGTACTTGAGCACATGAATAACTCTAAAGAAGAAATTAATCTGCTCTTCTCCGGCTTGCCTTCTCCAATGACTGCAAGTAAGATTTCTTTTGTGCCATCTGTCCTTTTCGGTCTCTGAATGTCTGTTGAATCTTTATATGCTCATTTGTCAATTTTAGGGATGTAATGAACCTTCATTTGTTACTTCAGTAGAGGAGGACCAAATCCTCTTGTTTGCAAGTAAAAATCCTTCTGATGTCTCATGCTTTGGAGGCTTTTTCTCTCATTCACATGACAAGTAGAGCAAAAAGCATAAAGCAACTGAGCTATAGAGAGATACAGAGGCCCATTGAGAGTGCTTGCATCAACAGTTCCCACATGTCGAGCTTCCGGATACACTCTAATTGGCGTAAGCAGCATCCGTTAAGTCGCTCCTGTTAAACGGAGAAATTAAAGTAGTACGTCCCTGAGAGTGCGGGTTAAATCCCTCCTCACTTGCAGCAGACGTTTGCTATCAGCCGTTGGAAACCATTACCCCTGCCTATCTAACAAGGTTGATTTTTAGTACGCTAGTGCATGTTAGAGACAGAGAGAGAGAGTGAGTGTCTATAAACCATTGTCCCTTCGTTAGCTCTCAAATTGCAAAGGCACTTTACGCTGTGCTGAATCTCGTGCTGTATAGCCAAGGCTATGGTAACAATTAGCCGAGGTGTCAAGTTCAAGTAGCTTGACTGTAATGTGAATATACTCCCTTTGTTTGCTCCATTGAAGGTATTTCCTGCTTAAAAGAAGTTGACTTTTATTTTTGTATAAGAGGCTTGCTTGGATTCATTCAACTTTTCATAAGCACCATGTTTGTGTAAAAGCTTCCTAAGTCTGCATAGCAAAGTATAGTTTTCAGAAATCAATCTGCAAGTTCTCACCACAGAGATTTAGAAACCACACCATAAATCTCAACTTTGAAAAAACTGCTGCTTTGAGAAGCTGCAGTCTCTTATTTGCTTTCCATTTGAAACAAAACTCCAAAATTATTAATATTTTAGCACAAGTTGCCATTGGAAGAGAGAACTTCTGCTGGAAGAGACCGGGGGAATTGGAAGCCACAGAGGCAGCAAGCCAACCTGTCAAAAGTGCCTCTCTTCATTCCTCCCTTCCTCTTTCCATAAGCAGAGGGGACAATGGTGCCGTTGTGCATCCTTTCAATTTATTTCTGAACCACATTTGTTTTCAGTTTAGGTGCACAAGCATACGTTTGCATGGTGATCTGTCCCAATGTATAAAATGTATGTAGAGTGTAAAGTCTCCACTCTCCAGGAAGAAGGCAGAACCTAGGAGTAGGGACAGACCAGAGAAAATGAGACGTAAGGATAAGGCGAGAGTGAGAAGAGAGAGGAACAAAATTGTTTTAGCGATGTGCTGGATACCCCTCATGGACAGCACTCTATCTCTTCCAATGCCTGGTGGATGGCAATGTCGTCTGTCTTTAGGCACCTATCATCGAGTCCCCCTGTTCCCTGCTCCTTCCCGTCATGGTGGACGGCATGAAGCTCCGGCCTCAGGCAAAGAACGGCGGTGACTCCACCGCTCCCTCTTGGACGCAGCCGCCCTGCCACAACCCAGGCGGACAGTAGCAAGTTCTCGTCCACGCCGGCAGATTGCTCCGCTCAGTGGCACAATGGATTTCCCTCAATGGCAAAGGCTCTTTGGTTTCTGCACCAATGTAGCATTGTTAAAGGCTCATGCAAGGAGGCGGCAAGAACCAGCAAACCTTTATCCAAACATAACAAAACGAAGGTAAAGACCCCTGCCGCATATAAACAAAATAAAACACAACATAAAGTCCAGGCCTGGACTTCTCTTCTCTTACATTGTCATCACTCCTTTTATCTTTCCAGAGCTCCTCCATGAGACTCAAGACCTGTGTGGCAGTACTTGCGCCTCTCGCCTCGCTCCATTCCCATGGTTCTTGGCCCCGTCCTGCTTGCCACATTGTGTATGTGTAATGTTTTCTGAGCATGAAAAAGCTCTGCAAAATTACAAAGCACAAAGTTCACTCTAAAGGGAGATATTCTCAATACGTTTCTGAACAAGTTTTCTTCTGAGTTGCGTTGAAACTCAAATAAATGGTTATGTTAAGAGGTGTAACATTTCTGGAACATGCTCAAAGTGCTTGACCAATCACAACACATTGGTCCAGCCGACCCATTAGAATGCATTGCGCTTTTTGGGAGGAGGGATTCAAAGAGAATGGAACTAAAGAAAGCGTTACTGACAGACTGGGAATAGAGGTGCTGCAACAATGTAAAAAAGGGGGGGAGGGAGTGTCTTTTTGAACATTTAAGCACAAAAACATTCTAGTAGACTCAAATCAACGTCCCATTCAATACTTAATGCATCCTTGCTGAATCAAATAATTTATTTCTTTAAAAAACGAATACTGACCTCAGTGAATCAAATTTATTAAAACTTAAGGTATTGGTTACATTTAATAATACCTAATGGAGAGACACGCTAACCTATAGCTAAAGAGAGAAAAAAAGTGTATGACGTCAGGCAAAAGCAGCACTTGCTCTCGCCTTTGTCCTAAACAAAACTGTGAAAAAGAGCTAGAGGCTGTCTCAAACGCCTTCGCACTTCATTCTCTGAGCTCATAGCTTTTCAATGATTGTTGTTTGACTAACTTTCAACCTAGCTTTGTTATTTTGTAAACCAGCCATTCATTTTCTAAGCTCCTGATACCTTCTACATTGCTTCGCATTGATAGAGCCTGGTGTCCATTCACTCTATCCACTTTTTTTTCTGTTCATAGTTTGCAAGGTTGTGGGTCTGTCACATGCTTGGCTTTGTCTTTTCTCTCATTCCTCACACTCGCATAAACATGGAGTGCCCATAGGGATATAGTGTAGAGAGACAGATCTCCTTACATGTGCATGGCTGAATGTGTTAGCTTGTCACCCCCTAGACTGCCCTCTGTGACTCCTGCAGCACAGCTCTCACTGCCTGAGTGGTGTGCATTACATCTGCTCACTGCACACACACGCACACATGAAGTATGATGGTCGTAATCCGTATAGACAGAAGCAGCCAACACACAAAACATCCAAGCATTATTAGAAAACGTAGTGAGTCTGTATCGCATCCTAATGCAACCTCATACAACTGACGGATTTGGTACGTTCTTCTTTTGTTCTCTTCTCTTCTTTTTCTTTTTTAAAAAAGGCCCAGAGATGCAATTAGTTTTGTTATATTGTGGTCTAAATATAATGCTTACATCTTTTTCAGTTTTCTCATGCAGTTTTATTTCATACTGTTCTTATACAAAAAAAAAAAAGAATCAGTAGAATAAGACATGACTACCTTTATTCAGTGAGGATGAATCAAAAGTGACAGTAAAGAGATTCATAAGGTTACAAAAGATTTCTACTTCAAATAAATGCAATTCTTTTGAACTTTCTATTCATCCTAGAATCCTGGAAACGTGTATCAGTTTCACAAAAATGTTAAGCAGCACAATGGTTTTCATGATTGATTGATAAAAAATGTTGATTGAGCACCGAATCAACATATCAGTATGATTTCAGTAGAATTATGTGGCACTGAAGACTGAAATTCAGTGACTAAAATTCAGCTTTGTTGTCACAGTAATAAATTACATTTCAAAATATAATATTTCAAACATCGTTCATATTAATGTTCTTACAGAAAAATGTGAAACATTATTATTGATCAGATAAATGCATCCTTAGTGCACGTTAGTGACTTACCCAAACATTTCAATGTTTGTACATAATTTCGTAATTTTAATCTAGTAAATTTTCAGATAGCACTTTTTTTTTTTTAGTATTACTGTTACACGTAGTTACTTTAGTAATAAACTATAAATTATCCATAATTTCATGCAACTAAACCAAACCCTAATCTTAACTCTAATATTACTCTGTACTTAAACCAGTGTAACCAATTTTCAATTAGATTGACTGACTGTTTTCATAAAACTTTTTTTAATCTAATAAATACTTTCATATTTATCTAAATGTATAGAGTCATGAAAGGATTATTATATATTTTTTGGATTATTTTTTTTAACTTGCCTTTTCACCGAAGGATACTCTGGTCAAATATACGTTCTTAACATTTGAGACTGACTTTGCATCAGGAGCTTGTTTATGAGACCTTAAAATGCTGTCTAGATAGGCAGCTCCCTAAGTTTTGGAGTGTGCACTGTTCTTTGCAAACATGAAGATGACACGTTCAGTCCAATTTACATATTGAAAGTCAAATCCATCAATCATATCACACTTTCAGCTGCAGCTAACATGCTAACAAACAGATTGTAAATATCTATGTTGAAAACATATTCTGTCATTGTCACACACACGCAGTGAGGGGCTGCATCAGGAGGTCTCATCAACTCAGCATGTCATTAAAATGTGTCACCCCGCTACTCTCTCCTCCCTCCCTCCTTCTCTCCCCTTCCTCTCTATCAAGGAGTCCTGGTATTGTCAAGGACTTTCCTCACCTTGTCAATGCTGCCAGAATTTTGTTTGAAATGAGACACCGTGCACTTCAAGGGTTAGTTCACCCAAAAATTAAAATCCTGTAATTAATTTCTCACCCTCATGTCGTTCCAAACCTGTAAGACATTTGTTCATCTTCGGAAAACACACATGAAGGTGTTTTTAATGAAATCTGAGTGTTCTTTCCCTCTGTTGACAGCCTTTCCAACTATGACTTTCAAGTCCCAGAAAGGTAGTAAAAACAAAAGTAATTCATGTGATCAAAGATTAATATTTTGTAAATAAAGTGGTAAAAAAAAGGTTTTCTTTGTTACTCTAGCAAAGCACTCTCTTCATAAAACTGAGGTAAAAGCACTGGAGTCACATTAATTACTTCATTAAAATGTTGATTAAAAAATGCATTAAGCTAGAATAAAATGTTTTTGTTGGCTTGTTTAAAAGCAGAGGCTCTGTTTTTCTTTTGGTATATTACATGTTCAGATATTCATACAACAAAATATTCTGGAGGCCATGAAAATCTTGTGAAAATTGCTAGAAATGGATAGCAACTTCAATAATAATAATAATAATAATAATAATAATAACACTGCCATGTAAAGAGTAAAGTTCTGGGTCTGTAAAATAATGATAATAAAAAGATTTATGTATTTATTTAACATGGATGCATTAAATTGATCAAAAGTGACAGTGAAGAAATTTGTAACGTTACAAATAAATGCTGTTCTTTTGAACTTCTGAAAACTGTATTAGTTTAAACATATGTAATAAAATACTGTATAAAGCAGCACAACTATTTTCAAAATTATGGATGATAATCAGTGTTTCTTGGGCAGCAAATCAGCATGATGATTTCTGAAGGATCATATCACAATAAAAACTGCAAGGAATGGCTGCTGACAATACAGATTTGCCATCACAGTAATAAATTACACTTGAAAATATATTAAAATATAATAATATTTCACAATATTAATGTTTTAACTGTGAGTTTGATCAAATACATGCAGTTATAGAGAGCAAAAAAGATTTATTTCAAAAACAACAACAAAAAACTTTGGAATGGTAGTGTATATCAAGACTTTAACTCTGATTGAAACTAATTAAAGGAGTGAATGTGATTTTAATTCATGTTAGTAATTGATTACTCTGACTCACTCCATAGCAACACATGATCGTCAGCTGTCAAGATGTAAAAGATGTTGGCTGTGTAACATTCTTGAGAATGAGTAACTTAGTACTTAGAAGTCAAACTCTGGAAAGTGTGTCAAGTGAGATAAGATGCTAATATACTTCAGTGGAATTTGTTGCTATTGGCTGCACTTGTCCTTATGTAATCTCTGACTGCACTATTACAGAGTCCATTACACTCTCAAGGTGATTGTTGACTTTTGAACCTTTAGTGATTGCTTCACCCATCATACAGTTTGTTATCTTCAGGACTGCAGGAGGAATGAAACCTTGGTACGTAAAATGAATGTAATAATCTAGATACACCCACCATTCCATAGATAATTTAGAATCACATTGAGGTTAAAATAATTTCTGACAGGGTAAATAATGCTGCACTGATTTTGTTAGTACTAAGGAAATTTGATTAGCGAATAATATGAAGTGATTTTTGTGCATGTTTGTGTGTATATATACTTCTTTTTTTTCCATTTATTTTCCAGTATGTCTTTCATACATGCTTTATTGTATTCTAACCTGACAGGACCTGCGGCTAAAGCGTAAGGGTGTTGATTTCTTTCTAATCTATCCCATCCATGAGTGTGTGTGTAAACTTAACACAGTCTAATCTGCTTCTGACACCAGATCAATAAACCGCCCACCCAAGTGCGATTCTTCTGCTGCGGTCGGCCATGGACTTGTTCCTAGCTTTAGCAGAAACCTCACCCACCGCACATCTGTATGGCATTAGCAACGCTGAGAGATTTACAAGCGCTTTGTGAATCCTGCAAATGCAAAGCTGTCCTCCAGTCACCCCTGCTGGGAAAGAAATGCCACAAAGTCGAGTATATACCTGTAAATATGAGAAATCACATTTTGGATTCTATCGTATTGGATCAAGAATTTAGTGTGCTTCCATTGCGTTGATCCTATGGATTCTGCTTCAGCAAAGCACTTAAATCCCTGAAACTGTAGAGATGTCTTAAACTGCCATTATTAAGCTATTTCAAAGGTTCCTAATTTAGTTTTGGAGGTCTCCCACAATAGGTTTACATCCCAGGTCAAAAAATCTCTGCTGTTAGTTGGTGCACATATGCCTTTTGCTGTTAGCAAACATATGCAGTGTATGTATATTTGTATTGCATGCTGATCGCTTCATCAAATAAATCGGCATATTGGCTTTTGGTTTTCTCGATCATCGTTATCTCGATGCTTTTTTGCAACCCCCGAGGCCGTCGACATAACCGTATTCCACTGTATTAACATTGTTGGTCTGTGAAATGTATTGAAAAAATGTGTTTATTTGTCAGCATATGTCTTTTCCTTTCAAAGACTGTGCCCTATTAATGTGAGAGAGTCTAATTGTACTGCTGTAGGACCATGCCACGCTGGCCACTTTTCCAGTCTAAAAAGAACAGATTTGGCAGCGGCAGGGAATTGCCATGTGGTGTTTTCCTGCCACAGTTACATGGATCAATGCATAACGCATGACCTGCCCTGGGCACATGTTTTATAGTTGAAGTGACTCGCTCTAGCGAGTCTGCCACAACGCAGCCCCTCTCGCGCTCACTTTCATCTCAATCTCAAAGCCAGCAGGGGAAGCTGCAGGCACTGTCATTTTAACAGTTTCTTCGAAACTCTATAACCACTGTTCACCCACAACTGAATTGGACGACCAAAATGTGTGTGTGTATATATATACTTGTATACAGTGATGTGAAAAAGTGTTTGCCCCCTTCCTGATTTCTTATTATTTTGCATGTTTTTCACACTTGTTTCAGATAATCAAACAAATTTAAATATTATTCAAAGATAACACAAGAAAACACAAAATGCAGTTTTTAAATGAAGGTTGTTATTGTTAAGGGAAAACGAAATTCAAACCTACATGGCCCTGCGTGAAAAAGGGTTTGCCCCTCCTGTTAAAACATAACTGAATGCTAATATCTTTAAATTTACTTGTTTAATGGCAACACCTATAATCTTTGCATTACATTGCTATCTACTTGGTTTACAATTCATTCTGATCAGATCTGTTTTGTCTCATTACATAACATCAGTCACACAGCAGTCTAATGACAGTATGGGCTGTAAATATAGAGCTAGATGTCGTTGCACACTCGAGCAAGCTGTTGCATTCCATTGCAACATGAGCGAGCGCATCGCTCACCTAATGGAAATGCTGAGCAGCTATAACAGGTTTAAAACTTGAGACCAATAGCAGACCCGGTGCAGAACTGTTTAATGCAGGAAGCATGCACACACGCTGTGCCGAGAATCCCTTATTGACGGGAAAGGGCAAACTCCAACCCCAGGCGAAGCTCGGCCAGGTGGATTAGCAAGTCAATGCTAACATCATGTGTGGGGTAATCTTACTGCAGACACATGTGACCTTTGTTAATGATTTCACTCAAAGCTGCAGGTGGTGTTTCAATTACAGCCAAATGAACTCTCCTGAGGGGTGAGTGCTTGGCAAAATAGTCACTCGCAAATGTGTACTCTAATAGAAGTACTGCGCTAATTTGCAATACAAATAATACCACCCTTCACTGGAATCATGTACTGCTCTAGGCTGTGTAATTGAGCTCGGGTTCTTTTTGTTGATTTATATAGACAAATTGACCTCTTTTCTTCCTCAGTGGGAATAACCCTTGCATGTATCTTATGATGTGTGTTTATGCAAGGAATTCACGTTATACCCTTGTTTATGTAAAACCACACCATGATGACTCCTGATTAGAGTAATTTGTGAGAGTGATAATCATTAATCAATGAATTTGGAAGCTATTACTCCAAAGGGCTCAAGATCAGATTCCGATTATTTTCCCCGTCACTTGTACTGGTGAGGTAAATATTGAAAATTTACCACAAATGTTTCTTAGTAACCATGAAAACGGTAGTTTGGAATATTTCCGTAAAGTTCACAGCTTTCCCCTTGTTTGTATGTAGCGGTGAAGTGCATGGAATTGTGTCACCAACTGTCGCAACGAACATTATTTTTAAGTAAATGGACAATTATTGCAGTGATTGTTTTGTTTCCATGTTTTGCAACAGTTTTAACCAGAATTAGATTTTCATTTCTTAAAAAAAGACACATCATGACCATATTCCAGGATGACAATGTCAAGATTCATCAGGTTCAAATTGTGAAAAAAAATAAGCAAAATTAAGCAACCATCCACCCACACTTAAAATGTTCTATATAAATAGTTAAGATCATACTGAAATGATTAGGTTGTATAAATGGGACAGACTAGCAGGCGCTACACACTATACTGTAACTATACTGATATATTGTTGCTTAACTCTTATATTGCTCTGGTATTTAATTGTCCTTAGTTATTTCAGAAAACTCTTATTTTAGATAAGATAAATGGCGAAGAGTATTTAGCTCTGAAGGTTGCAGTGCATCAAGCTCTTTAATCTCAAAAAGAACATTCTGACTTTTCATGATATGACTTTAAGTTTTTCTTCTTTGAAGGATTCCTTTGATTGCATCATGGCAATCTTCCTGACACTTAAGCAATGATTTCATCATAAATTGCAAAGAACTGTAAAGATATAGTGCATCTTCTGTGTACATTTTTTGTACTCACCCACTATTTATGAGTTCAGTAGGTTCTTTAAAGCCAGGCCATTCCAGGTCAGTCTCTTTCATCTGGCTTTTCTCGGAAAACCTCTATATGTTCCTTTTGACATTAGCTACTTGCCCGAGGTTGCCTGGTTGATCAGTCTTTCAAACACAATAGCTTTAATACCATCATGAAAGGTTTCAGCTTGTGATAAAATGTCACCCCACTTGTTATTGAAGCCCAAAAAAAGCCTTGGTCTTCTCTCACCTCAGCAACAACCCCCTGCCATCTTTCCTGATTCTGTCTCTCGCCTCATGTTCTGATGAAACACTCTCCATTATCCAATCCCACTTAACCTATTGTCCCCCATTCTCTGCCTTTCTCAGCCTCTGTCTCTGGCTTTAATGCATTTTCCCACCCACACCTCTCTGCTCCTCTTTCTCTCGCCCTCCTCTGCTATTCTGAGTCTCACACTTATCACATGTAATAATATGAGTCTAATGTGAAGGTTTCTTGCCCTCTCAAACTGTTGCAGACACATCATAATGGAGCTTAGGGTGTGGAGGAAAGTGATAAACATGTAAAGCATCTTGTTCCTCTCCCTCAACTGATAACTTTATCATCTGGAAAGAGAACAGGTAACCGGCTTGTAGATTAAAAATCCAGAGCTTCAGCATTGTCCTCACAGTTCCTGTGGAGGGTTGTGTACTGAGCAACCAGCTGAGTCACCAGAACAAATAGAGCAAGAGTCCTCTATGGGTACTCTGTTAAATTAATCAAGCGCACAAGGGATTGATTTGGCCAGTTGATTGCCTTGTGTTCGTCAATGCACTAATCAGTCAAATTGAACTGGAACCCATTACCTGCTGAGATTCTACCGCTTGACTCAGTCTAAACTTCAACCAAATTGAAGCCTTCTTAACCTCAGACAGCAAGCACATGGATCACATACAGTCCGTTCACGGAGCATCTGATGCATACCGCACACAAGAACAGGTTTGTGAACCATTCAGAATTGGGTTACGAATGCCTTTTAAATTCCAGTACAGTTCCCCAATCTATATCGAGGCAGTGAATTTGATTTTGAATGAGAGGAAGCAGAATTAAAGTGAATGGATTTGTAGAAAAAAAGCCTTATTCTTCATGACCATATTCTACATCCCTTAATCCTAATACCCAACCCAAAACCTAAACTTAACTACCTTACTAACTATTATTAAGCAATAGTTAGTTTTTTTTAAGGCAAAAGTCAGAATGTGTTAAACTCCTTTGAATTAAAATTATTTCAATTAAAATTCTCTTTCAACTTGCCTTTGCTTGTGGCTAAATCAATTGAAATTCCACACCATGAATTGAAAAAAAAGTACGTTTTGAATTTTGTTCCAATCTGACTGGTTTTTACACAACATCCGGAGGTTGGGTGCACATTTTTATTGGTCTGCTAGGAACTGAATTCAAGTTATCAGTGGTAAACTACAAATTCACAAACCTAACTTTATTTCTGTGTTATTTTCTGAGGGTTTTTTTTTTCTTCAAATAAAATGTTCTTATTACTTGAATGGTCTGAAATTCTTTGCATTGCACTATATTAAAGTACTATCATAGATTCCAAATGTACCCTGCCTTAAATGTTAAGTTAAATAAACTGCGGTTGGCCTAAATGTCAGTAAGTTAACTTAATGTCTAGCTTTGCGAGACTAAAGTCTCCTTGACAACAAGGGTTGACCACCCTTGTCAGAAGTACCACATGAAAGCATGACAAAGTCTCTAAACCTCTCATTCCTTCATCTAAAGGTGACCTATGTTCAAAGAGGTTTATTCTGATCCACAATGTGCCACAATTCTTGGTCTGTCATGCTTGATTGTTTTTAAGTGACTTTGGTTTTGATAAACCTTTTAGGAACTGTGAAGAATGACAATTTGCAAGATAAGCAAACGCTCTGTTTTTCAAAGAGAAATACGACATCTGAAAGTGAGAGCGGGAGAGCTGGCAGCTGACGCAAAGTGTCTCGTTTTCTTGTTTAAAGTTACAGTGCGCCTCTGAGTTAACAAACCATGGGATTGAGCCTTCCCACCGCGCTGCCTGCGCACATATGCATACTCTCCTGCACACACACTTTGCTCGCAGGCCTTTGTTCTGCAACCTTTTGTGAAGCTTGCCCTGGATTCAGCAAAGCTCTGTGCTGTAGAGTGAGACTAAAGAAGTCTCTCTCTCTCGTTCTCTCCAACCCCCCCAACGTTCAGCCTGGCTCTCTTTGTCATCATTTTTTTTCAGTCTCTTCACCTGACTTTCGCAGTCTGCCTCTTTCTTTCTCTAACAAATAAAACACTCACGCTCTGAGCGTTTGCCAGCATTTGGTGGGATAATCTACCTTCCTGAAGATTTGGCTGTGCTTCTCCTTATCACCATGGGCTCATCAGAGCATAAGCAGCTCTTGGCTTTCTACCAGAGTGAGAGAACCACTTTCCAAACCGGAAACTCTTATGGAGACATTCCTTGTGTGGAATGTCCTCCATTCCCCCCTCATTCTCCCACAGCACATACACATGAGAAAAAAAAAACTCCTTCTTTGAGTTGACTACTGCGAATCTGACCAGCAGTAGTTATTTCATAATCAAGGGCATTTGTTCTATCTTGATATCTTGAAAATGCAACCTTGTATTGATAGATAGATAGATAGATAGATAGATAGATAGATAGATAGATAGATAGATAGATAGATAGATAGATAGATAGATAGATAGATTTTGCTTCTCTAATCTCTTGCCACAGATCATCACTTAGATCTGTGGCAAGAGATTAGAGAAGCAAAAAATCTCTATCTGTGTGATAGTGTGGGATCCGAAAAGAATGTGCATTTCACGTACGCTTTTCGTTGAAGCCCTTTGTTTGGTGGCGTGCCAGCTGAGAGCACAGGCCAAATTTTGTTTTTGAATCAGTCAGTGTGCTGAAAAAAAGTACATAAAATTCCCAGTGTCAGTGCCAGATATGCAGAAATGGTCAACCACATCTGTCTTAAGAGAGAACGCAGATTGTGAGTAGCTCAAATGTGTCACCAAACACTGTGTTTACTGATCAGTGAAAACCTTTTTGAAGTCCAACCCAAGCACATGCACACACAGTGAGATTAGCCAACAAGAAGCAGCCCTAGGGGTGGTAGCCAGATGTGTTTTATCTATAAGGTGAAAGGTCAAGTAGAACAAATTGCATAAACTCATTCCCAGTAGCAAGAACACTATCCACAGGGCTGTAGACATGCATACGATTTTCTTCTGGCTTCGACAACATTAAACACGAACTCCACTTTGCTTCTTTATTACTTCCCCTTAACTTATACCAATAGAAAGGAAATGTGCAGCTGAGTGTTAAGTGAGACCGGTATGAAAATGCCAGCAAAGGTCATAGTTGTGCATCAGAGGTAATTGTCGAATTACTGGTTCGAAACTAATCAGGGAACATGAACCAAACACAAACAAAATGATAGAAATCTAGAGGTCACCCTGGTTTTGTCCTTGAGGCAGGTATATAATGCTCTTTTATTTTTAGAATACATCGGCCCCATCTGATTTAAACCGATTCAGAGTGTTTTTTATTTATGCTGAAAACAAACATTTTAAATGAATTGAAATGTCTTAGTAAAAGCAACCAGGTCAAATAAAAGTGGTTTTTGAATGCAATTCATGTAGTAGATTAATATAGATTCAATAGATTATAATTAATAGAGATTCAGTCCTGTTTTCAGACTTTGTAAGATGCTTTTTGCACTTTCTGAGAAAATTCACAGTTTGTTTCTTGAAAGAATCATATATTCTTTAAAGTTCTACAGTGAATGAAAGGATTACAAATCCTAAGATTTTCACGCACACATGGCTAATTTTTTTGAGAATGGGCCACTTTCTTGTGAATTTTCAATTTTATGAATCACATTTTTATTGCCAATGTTGGAACAACTTGTAGCGAAACTTTAAAAACGATGCCTTCTCTGACTTCCTTGGTTGTCAGTGAAAGCCTGTAGACTTTTATGTGAAGGAATATTGCCGGGAAAATCAAAAGGATGTGATGCTCACTCGCTCTCCCGAGAACCTCTCTTTATGAAAGCCTGTTTCTGCCACAGTTGAGGAAATATATATGATTCTTTAACTCACAATAATGAGAAACATTCTCACAATTATGACTTAGTATGTTATAATAATGAGAATCTTTCTCGTAATTATGACTTAGTATGTCATGATAATGAGAAACTTTAACATCTCATAGTAATGAGAAACTTTCTTGTAATTATGACATAGTCATTATTATGAGAAACGTCTTTCTCAAAATCATTTCTCATTAGTATCTTCCATTCTATGACATATGAAATGTGTATATAATGTATAAGATAATGCCGAAAAAGCCAGTCATTATAATGTCACAATCTATAGTCTCACATATCCAGATCTATAAAGACTACAGTCTCAAATATACTTTATAATTCATAAAAGTGTGTTTTTAAATTAGCCTACCTCATATATCGACATGATGCCGGTGAATTGCAGAGCTGCTGCAAACATTTCCACATTTCTAGGATACTTTTTTTTTTACTTTTTCTCGCCGCTGTCATTTTTGTTGTTTCTTTTGTTATTGAGGAAGGAGTCTGTGTAGTATTTTGCTGCAAACATATTGAAATAAATCTGTTTAAAAATACGAACATCCTAAGCCATTTGTGTGACCCAAATAAGGAAAGTTTATAAGTTTAACTTTTTACTGTTCTTTTCTTTCTTTGTTAAAACCCATGTATCCAAACACTGTAGGCTGTTAAAATGTATCATCAAATAAAGGTTGGCCAGCCACACTCAGAACCGAAAGAAACCATGTTCTCGCTTTCTGTCTATTTCATCTGTTTGCTGTAATCTCAGTTCTTATTGAGTCATCTTTCTAAGAGTCACCTCCACCCACATCACATCTCATCATTCGTGAGACAGCATGCAAGAAATCTGTGACATCAATCTGGTACCCCAAAGGTGACAGCCAAATGTACTGTTCTAATTTTAAGACATCACAGGCAAGCTCAAAATTAAGGATCTGACAGGTTCTTACAATTTTTTCATAAGTTCTCCGCATTCAGTTATGAATCAGTGTTTGAAAGCAGAGTGTGAACTTGAGGTTCGTAAGCTCAGGTAATCAGTAATATTTCATGTTTCATCTGATGTGACAAAAACCACTTTGACAGCATCTGTGTTGCATTTTGTATATTTACAATTGTTTGATTCAAGTATCATTTTCATATACTGTATTGGCCTTTGAAGCTCTTGGCTTTTCCGAACCTTAGACGTTTGTATTCTTAGCTGTCCTGGATTTTGTAAGAAACCATCTGCAAAGAATTCCAGATCAAACCTCCAATCAACATCGGCCGGTAATAAACTTACAAGAGTCTGTCATTTAAATTGCAACAGAGAATCCAACAGCACATGGAGAAAAAAGGGGGAACGGAGGGGCTGGAACCCCGGAGAGCAGCTAATGATTCACATTTCATATCCCCCCACACAGGGGCCCTTGTGTCTACCATGAGGGGCCTCTTCGAGGGTTTGTTTTCACTGTGCAATCCAAAATAAATGAGAGCCGCAGATGAGGACCGGACACTTGAGAAATTGAAATCATGAAGTCTGTAAGAAAAACACTGAAATCCTCAAATCTTCGTCTGTTGCTCATTATGACTGCGCTCCCTTCATGATCTCTATGGCTGTTTGGTGATGGTGGCACATGTTTCGCACCAAGAGAAACAGGTGAGGTCAACTGTGTTTGTACTTGTTGAACGCCATTTATTTTGTCACAATTTGTTTCTGGTCATGCTTGTCGAAGCAGATAAAAGCCATGATATACAAATGATCCATATGCTGGCGTCAGTGACGACAAAATGGTATTGGTTCTCATGTGTTCAATCATTTATAAGTGTGGCATTTTAAGATTTAAATTAAAATTAATTCTATATTTGGAAAATCAAAAAATTTAATCAAAATTAAAAATCCATCTTATTTTGACTGATTCATCCATAAGTTTTTTGGTTTACCTTGTTATTTTTAATCAAAATATCATAACTCATAAAGATGACAACTCGTGATGTTCTCATGTTCTATGATTCGCATCCTCTGACTGGGAATTATGCATTTCAATGGCAATACTACAAATGCCTAAGTGAATCTGCAGTGGTCAGTTGGGTACAAGTAGGAGCTCTCCGAAAATCCCCAGTTGTAATTACGAGTTCTACGAGGACAACATGGTGTGAACAAATCTTGACACATGCCCAACAATATCTCTGTCCATCTTATTTAGATTACCGTTTCACTCAACAGACAACAACAAGAAAATATCGGTCAGTACTTCCTTTAACAATCAGACATAGGCTAAAGGATAAATTTGTGATAGCAAAACAACTTAAAGTAGCAATACCTAATGAAATATTTGTTTTCTTGTGACTATTTAGTTATGTCATCAAAAAGCAGTGAATAAAATGATTAAAAACAGCTTATTCAGTTATTTATCAGACACTGAAAACAAAAATATATGATATTGTAAATGGATCAGCTGCTACGGTGATAAACTTGTGCACACTTATGCTGAAGACTTAAAACTGTGGTGATGTGACTATTCAATCCTAGCATTTCCATAGCTTGCTTTCATAGCTTGATTTGAGTTTGTAAGCCACTAGTGACTAGACAAAGTAAACTGTATGCTTCAATATTAGTGTCCCAAGTTGAACTTGACTTTTCTCCCCATATAGCACAACCCAAGTGCTGCTGTTGATATACAGCACAGTCATTCATCCATTCAGTCAGTCTCTCACCTCAACAGGCACACAGTCTAATTACGTTTGGCAATCGGAGAGTAGTGTAGTAGTATTACTCTATCCGTGCCGATTATTTCTGGCGAGACTTTTAAACCGACGACAGCGGTGATTGGGCGGCGCAGTCACGGGGTCCGCAGTCTCTTCGCCCTGCCTAGAGTCAGTCAGTCAGTCGGGGGAAGGCGAGTCTGCCTGCAAGCGCTTCTCTCTGTGTGGATCCACCGTACACGCTCACACGGACTTTAACACACAATTATTGTTAATTACCGAACCCTTTTCGGTCTTTTGAGAGTCTGTTGTTCCACCATGGGCGACAAAAAGAGCCCGACCAGGTAAGAAAGCGTCACCAGTCGGTAGTTTGCGAGGCGATTTTGGCGTTCGCGCGTCTGTTTTTCGCTCGGTGGATATTCGGATGCTTTTCTCGAGGAGTGTTTCTCCTTTCTCTCAGAAGCAAGCGCAGCTATGGCGGCTTTCTCTTCTTCACATAGGACTCTAAACACGACTCGGTGCCTCTCAGACAAAGACATTTTCTTCCTACGGGATACGCATGGCCTCTTCGGACGGGGTATTTGGTCGAAGTTCACCGTTAAATGGACGGGTTTTGACATTCAATTTCACGCCGTTCACCGACTCGATATCTTTAGCTCGCTGGCTAATGTTAGCTGCCGTGCCAACGGACACCAATCAAGAGAGTGTATTATATCTGTGTTAAGCCCGGTGACTAGGAGCTGTGGAGAATAACCGGGGCTAGTTAGCTGGTTAGCGTGTATTTCCAGTATTTTCCGGTTCTAATAAACCGCCCTGCGCGCGTCACGGGTCGGGTTTTCTGTCACTTTTTGTGACACTTCTCTCACGTTCAGCGCGATCGAGACACTTTTAAGTCGGGGTGTAGGGGGTTAGAGGGCAAACGTGGAGGTTGACCCTTATAATTTTGGCTTCTTTTTGTTATTCAAGGCCAAAAAGACAAGCCAAACCGACAGCGGACGACGGATTTTGGGACTGTAGCGTGTGTACTTTCAGAAACAGTGCCGAAGCCTTCAAATGCAGCATCTGTGATGTACGGAAGGGCACGTCTACCAGGTATGGGCATTTACACTGGATTTCTGCAGCATTACATTCCTGATTTAATCATCGCTGATGGTGATGTTTTACTTGTTGATTTGCTCTTTAAGATTCAGTCCTCTCATGCAAGTTGAATGTCATTTATCCAGTCCGATGACTGGCGCTGGATTGGAGTGTGTGCGGTCGCTGCAGCGATAGACAAACTTTCTTTGTCCTGCATTTGCTCGAATACAATTTATCGCATTGGATTTGCGTACAGATGCTTTCTCTGCATGGTCATGCATGCTCGCAGATGCATACCTGCAGCGTTTGCGTGTGTGGCTCGAGTCGGATTTCCATGTCGGAAACCCATAGCTGGCGTTTGTTGGGTGTGATCGAAGGCGTTTAATGTCTGGGTGTGTTTAGAATCTGTCAAACTGTTATAGAGACTTTGCTGTTTAGATCCAGTACAGGAAACTCGTTTTCTTGGGTCAGGTTGCAACAGTTTAAAGGTCAATCAGGTGTCAGAAATTGTCTGTAAGTGGAACCATTTCTGCTTGATTTAAGAATTAGACTAATGTTCTGCTCACTTGAAATAAATCGAAGGCCAAAGAGCCAGAGGTTAATGTTGTTTTTTCTGGTTTGCCTAATTGCATGATTTCGTTACTACAGCATCATTTCTGCGCTGTTCACTTGGAAGCGGTCACTCACAAGTCTAGCTGTGCTTGTCCATTCATAAAGGTCATTCGTTCCAGTGCTTCTCATTCTTTACCCTGGAGGTTACTTTTATTTGACCCCTAGTGTAGGATGTATGGACTTATCCTTTTGCGATAACTTTATTGATGCTTATAGCTCTTTAATGCCACCTGGCTTACAGTTCTTTGCCATTTTCTTCCAGTTCTTATGGTTTCTAAGCTCCTTGTCGAGTATTGGCTGCACACTCCAGTATCCATGCGTTATTTTAATTTTACAATGCAATCTATTTGAATTTCTGTTGTTGTTTGTGTGCTGTATTCGCAGCCTGGTAGTATTTTAGACATGTTAAATAAGGGTTACTCCTGAACCAGGATTGAGAACCACTGAATAAAATCGACAAATGAATGTTCAGCTTGCCCTAAATGCCATCGCGGTTGTATTCCTGTAAGCGAATGTAGTTGTGTATCCTCACTTACGCACGTTCTACGCCTGTCTGGCTTGCGCTTTATTTATGATGTGTGAACCCGCCAACACTTCTCATCAGCTGACTGATGTGGTGTCTACAGCTGAGTAATATGTGGCCACACGCAGTAATTCCCATGCTCTAACCTTTTCATCTGCTCTTTTACGCCCGGTGCTTTTTCTGACATTTGGGGGAAAGAAGAGGTGTCGGGAGAAGTCAGACGCTCCAAAGCGGCGTATTTGTCAATAACGATTAGTCTGTTTATTCCCTTTGAAAAACCGAGCTTAGCTCATGGATTTGTTTGCAGAAAGCAGGCGCGTTGCGTTCGTGGTAATGACAGGAAATGATGCCATGCGTGTCGGAAACCCCTCGTCTCGCTCTCGCTGGCAGCAGCCCAGCTCCTATCAGTCTGCTAAATAGAAATCGCACGATATTGCTGATGAGAGCCGCTCTGTCTCTGTTTGATATGCGCTGTCAAGCTTTGATGGATGCGATTGTTTGCTGATGTAAGAAGCCTGGCTCCTTTTGTAATGAGGACTAATTAGCCATCTTGTCCACGTTTGATGTATTCCAGTGGTGCTCGCAGGGAAACGGTGCGCGCTCTTACTAGGGTGCAGCAGTTTATGCACCTTTTATCTCCGTCTCCCTCAGCGAACGGGTCTTTGGTGTGATAACGCATTCCACTTACCAATTATTTTATTTTTGGTGGTCTTTGGAGTTCAAAGAATGCAGCAACCCCCTGTGCGACGATGCTCGCGGATTAGCAATGCGTGTTTGTTTATTTCTGTTCTGTAAAGAAAGTCTGTTTAAAGTGTCGTGACGATTGCGTGAGCATATTGGATTCGGGCAGATGGATTATTTTCAAGTCGCGTGGTGTGAACTTGGCTGCAGGAGAGTGTGCGTGGCGGCGGTAGACTTTTAGGACGATAATTAAAGGCAACTTTTAGGGGAAAATATTAATTGAGCATAACGGATTCTTTTGCTTAACTGAATTGCTCATAAAGCTTTGGGTATTCACTTATAGACTGGGCAATTTGATGCTTGACAATGTGCTAATGAAGAATGAATTACACGTATGGCTTTCATGCTCGCGTATCCGCAACTTGCCGGATTGAATGAGTTGGATGACATCTTTGCCAGAGGGCATGTCTCTCGTCGTTTTTTTTTTTCTTCCCACCCAGCAGCTGCACACTTCATAGACTCATTCGCTTTGTGTTGCCATGGCAGTAGAGGTTATCTAGGGTTACGCTACTGTCAACCCAGCAGAAATTTGTACTGAATCACTATAGGCTTGTTGCATGATTTGTTAGCAGTGTGTTTGTGAGGTAGCACTTTTAGGTTCAAGTTGCTTTTATCTTCCTTTTTACTAATCTGAACAAAAAAGCCTCAAGCAGAGCTTCAGAATGATCTCCTTTTCCTCTGAGCCCATCAAAATCAAATTTCCTTTCAGACCTTAAAGCGTCATGTTTTAATATTACATTGGAATCCTGAGAACAGGAGTAAAGAATGCGACACCTTGTTTCAGTATCGGATTCTTTGGTTTCTATGTTCCAAGATGCATATCAGTCACCCACAGGTTAGAGGGAAGAATCCATTAAGGGTTTCTTAAGTTGATTGATGTGCCGGATCAGGGGGAAGTGCCATTTGGCCTTTGCGTTACCTTGATCTTCAATGCGGGTGTACTTTTACTTCCCCCGAAGCTCCCTGCCAAGTTCCAGACAAAGTTTTTCCTCCTAAAAAACAAGTATTTGGGTAGTTTTGTTTCTTCCTATGCAAGTATTGATAATCAAAAGCATCAAATGTTTTTACTAGGCTCAATTCTGCTTAGACTAGTCTGATTTTTAGTAATTGATTCCTATAAAGGTAACGCATTACAAAAATGTTAATTGAAGCAAAATTCAAAAACAATTTATTGAGAGTAGATTTCTCCCTCAGTTCCTCGTCTTTGCACGTCTAGTTTTCTTCTCAAGCTTTCTGTATGAAATGCATTCAGTGATGCGTGTGGGGAAATTATAATTTAATTAATTTAAAGACTGACAAAGTTTGATCCGTAAATCACTATTTAATAAAAAAAGTTTTTTCTTTGAACCGTGACTTAAAAAACGGAGGTAGATGCTGAACCGGCAGTTTAGTGTAATGAAAGCACTCTGGTTATTGCTTGTAATATGTGTCATTGTTCTTCTTTATCATTTACAACTTGCTTTTATGTTTTGAAGCTTTATAGTTTATATATTTTAAACTCAACTAGTTCTCGTGACCTCACCAAAGACTTGAGTCAAACTGAGAGTTGTCTTCAACATTCCCACCTGTATTTAACAGACAGTTTCAGTGTTGACGGTCTCTCTCGTGTGTCATGTAAAGGTAGATGGATGGGATATTAAGTATGTCACGGTGTGAGAATTTCACACAACCTGTTCTGTTGATGTGGATTTGTTGTTGTGATTCTGTGGGAAATTGAGGCTTTGCGTGCCTTGTTCTGCTCTGAATAACTCAATATTGGCATGACATTATTGATTTGTGAAATCAACAAGGATGGCAGAGATTCGGTGTGTGTAATTGATGGAGCAGAGATTTACAATCCAGTAATTTTCTTCGCCATTGCTTGAGTGCGGATTGTTGAGGATAATGAAATTACATAATCAGACTGCGTTAACTGTGTCAAATTCCCCCATGCCTCTACAAACACACTTTTACTTATCCACAGTTATCAGCGTTCAGACCTGCTCTAAACCACCGGCATAAGCTTTTAATCTATACCAGTGTGTTAATTGAAGCTTTAAAACTTCTTAATGAGATTGTAGACATTTAAGTGAATGAGCACAATAGTCGTCTTTCACTAGAGCGAAAATAAGAAGAGATGATTCATGGGTGAGGTTTTTTCTTGAGGTCAAATTGAGGTGTTGAGCAGACCAATATATATATTACCCAAACTATATATGGCAATTTTATTATTTGGGTTTGGCAGAATCTACCAACAGGTAATGATCATGTTGTTTAAAAATATTTTACTGACTAATTTAGTGTTAAATACTTAATTTTATGAAGACTACAGATTTATTTATATATAATATATATAGCGGGGTCCACATGTAGTCTGTTTTTTTTATATATATATTTGTATTTTAAATTTTCTTAATATGTTTTTATATTACCAGCTTAATATTCTGCTTGTGTAAATCTCATTTGCTCTCTTCATTTTACATACAGTGGGGTCCAAAAATCTTGAGGCCAAAATTTGTTTGTGTTACATAATATAACTAATATTATGTTTTATACTTTTCAAACTCTTATATATTTCTGATTATTTTGGCTTTATAAGCTGGATGTTGAATCCCAGATTTTCAGAGTATTCTCAGACGTTTAGACCTCACTGCCCTGGTGATACTGTTTGATGTTTAGTATTGAGTTTGAACCGTGTGCGTGTGCGTGTGTGTGTGTGTGTGTGTGTGTGGGCTGAAATGGGCTTGAAAGTGATTTAGCAACAGAGAAATTGCTGGCCATGTGATTCTGAAGGGAGACAGATGACAAGGCACCAGGGAGGAGATAAAAAAGGGCCCAAAAGAATAGAGCGAGTGAATGAATGCAGGAGAGCGAGCGTGCGTGTTGTACGTGTGTGTGCTGTGCGGAGGGGGTTGTGGGCCGCTGCATGCTGAGTTTGATGGACGGCTCTGTTGGGATGTGCTCACTCAGCCAAGAGGCTCTCAGAGGGATGGCAGAATGGAGCACATCATTACCCAGCGCAGGGAAGCACTGGGCTCACCCTCCTTCAACTCCCGCTCTCTTCCTCCTCACCCGCCGCATGTCGTTCAGTCAGTGGAGCAGAGGAGGCTGACTCATGCGTCCATCACGTAACGCAGTCAGTGACGTTCGGTGACCACACTTAATCAGCTAACTGAGTGGGAACTGAAACCGTTTCGATTGAGGGACGCTGTAGTCTGTGGAGCAGAGCGCTGATGAAGATGGGAAGGCAGACAATGGAAGACCAAGTGACTGACAGCTTGTCTTGATGGGAGCAGGAATCTGTATTTGCTGGAGGAAATATAAAGCTATTACAATCTGTAGCTCTGCTTGTATAGATGTTTGCGCTAAGAGGATTAGTCAGCCTACTTTATTGCTTGCTGATGTGTTTTTCTGTGACATTGAAAGTCTTCAAAGCAGTAAGGGCACGGATTTGCAGATAAAAATGAAGGTGATGGCGATTTGGTGAGGGAAATATCTTTTCTGTGAACTCTTCATGTGAAGGTTTTATTTTACAACAGCACTCTGTGGCCCCTAGAAGTATTTGGACTCTTACAAGTCACATATGAAATATCAAATAAGGCAACATCTGCAAATAAACGCTGCTTGAGATATTGCTTTTAAACAACTTGAATTAAAAAATATATATATATATATATTTTTTTTTCTATTTGCCAACCTGTCTATCTATTTGTCTCCTGTCTCCAGTTTCTTCATTTTGGACCGTGCTTCTGTTTTAATAATTTTGTACTTTTTATGAAATGGTTTGCTTGCAGAATGTACTTGCTTTTGTATTTTAATGCAGTTCCTCATTTATTTTGGAGGCCCACAGTCTCTATATATTTTAGTTGTGTGTTGGAACTCCGTATTCAAACTTTTCTCTCAGTGCAAAAGTAAATCACAATGGAGGAGTTCAAGACAGCTTCAAGACATGGTTTCCTATTGAGCGCTTTACAGAAAGTACTGCTTTGTTGCGTTTCTACTTATTAGTTTAGCAGAGCTGGCCAGTCTAGACATAAATATTCAGTAAATTGTTGCTGAATAGGGTGCGTATTGCTCGTTCATACTCATTTGAAAGTGACCTGTAAATGTCAGAGGCAACGGCAAGACACAAGGTTGAATGAGTCTGATAGTCTTTCAGGTCGTCATATGAAAAGAAAGCAAGAAGCCTCTGCTGATAGATGGGATCCCTGTGGGTTAAACACAAATACTACACCTGGTGTGGTGATGAGAATTGTGTGGTTTCCTTTGGTGAAAGGTCAGACAACACGGGACGTTTCTTGTAGATGAATCAAAAAGAGATGTTTTGAGATGCACGTTTATTTTTTACCAATTAAATTTTTGCTTGTGTAATATTTAGTTTATAACAAAATTGGCAAAGAACCCCCCCAACCGATTGCATTTGGATAACTATTTGGTGTTTTTATTTACAGTTTACGAGTGCCTTTGTATACGAGCAAATCTGTCTACGAGCATTGTATCGGAGTGCGAGCAAATTTTTCCCTTGCCCATGTGCACTTTTTTTGTGGAAAAGTCCTAACACTCAGCATCTGCGCTCGCATTTTTACTGGAAGTATCCTAAAGACATCCTCTCACAAAGCCCATCACCCCTTAACTCGTTCATTCTCTCCGCGTCGCTCGGGTTGGTTGCATCATTCACCACAGTGGATGCTTTTATAAGTGATTTACAGCGGTTTTACCTCGTGTTGTTAACATTAATTGTGATCGCTATTGTTCATGTAGTGAAATATATACGTACAGTACAGCATATAGACAAAGACCTCAAGATGAGTAAGAAAGACGGTACGAAATTCTCCCTGTAAGCAGTAAAACCCTCCTCTCGTCTAATTCAAGCCAGCAGCGACGCGACTCAAATTGTGCGTTACAGTAAATTGTCAAGTTTAATTGTCAATTATTAATTATAATTTATATGAGATCTTAATGGTTATAATTTTAACTGTAATAGGTTAAAACCAAAAAAATACTTAAAATGGGCATTTATGGTCACGTGGAACGAATCGAGTGATTTTTATTGTATCTTATGGGGAAAATTGTTTTGGTGTACAAGAATTTTGTGTTATGAGCTCTTGGAACGAATTAAACTCGTAAACTGAGGTATTACTGTATTTACTTTATCTGCTATCTGACCCATTATCACATCACGGTTCACATCCACATCTTGTGAGAGCAGTTTTTCACCACAGCTGAGATGATCTCCCCAGAGAGCAATTTCCTCGGGGGGGAAAAAGAGGGGGCAGGTTTCCTCCAGAAGGTGGAGATGAATGTTTAATGTCCTCCACCCAGTCAAGAGCGACAGCACAGGAACCCAGGGTCTGTTCTCTAGGTGCTCTCTTCACTCTCTTCCTTCTGTACAGCAGGCACAAAGCCACTAATCGCTTAGTAGAATGGCTTATGGGAGCCTGGTCCCAGAGCTTGTTCAACACGCGCACACGCATGGCAGCTTCATCATCCCCCACCAGCCAAATGCTTAATGCTGCTACACCAGAGGATCAAAGCGCTCCACGAACTGCCACTGCACATAACTGTCGCGCTTGCCGTGATGCGAGAGGCGAACTATGTTAAATCTAGTGGTGAATCTCATGGATGCTGTCAGGAAATGTCTAAAAAGTGTAGTGTATTTTTAGAACAAATATGAATTTCTTTCTTTTTTTTTTACATTCAGAGTCCTCCATCTGAGATGAATTAAATCCATAGGTTCGGGAGAGTCTGGGTTCACTTTAACTAGCCTTGTCCTTTAAATGTCAACAGATTGCTTTTTAGATTGCAATCTGCCTATAAAGGTGCAGTGCCTTGTATTCCAATCCCATGCATAAGTAGCAGATATGTATCCCATTAACCTGACCGTCCTCTTTCCAGTGCTCTTTGTGGCACCATAGAATGCAAGAGTCAATGACCACGATTGCCTGCTTATACTGCACTTGAATTGGAGAGCTGTGTTAATTGAGCACTTTTTTTTGCCTCTCTTCACTGGAGCGTTCTCTCATTCTGTCTTGTCTCTACAAGCAATCTGTTTCATTTAACGCAGCCATAATTTACTGCACCGCTAATGTTTGTGTAACTGAAGCCGAGACTGGAGCCTCGTGGAAATGTCAACCGCTCCAGGAATTAAAGAGCCTACATGTGTGGTGTCATTTATTGTAGCGCATCAGTTTAAAATGGCACATGCTAGTGATGCCACCTTGGGGGCATTTTCAGACCAAGGCTTTTCACTCAGTCCTACATTAAGGGAATGAAATAATAATTTATATAATGTCGTTTTCTTTTTGGTGATATGTCAGTTACATTATTTTTAATATTCGCCAGAGAAAACTTGGTATTAACGCTTAGATGTAAATAAAACTGGATTTTGAAAGTGGACTTTTAATCGCTCATGCATTTTCACTTGGTTTAATCTGAGGCTTCCCTTTTACTCAAGTTGGTTTCTGTCCAATAAGGGCTTGTTGAGCATTAAGACTATGTTTGGAGTGGAATACTAGCGTACTACTTACTGTATACAGCACAGTAAATGCAAATATGCAAACATTAAATTTGACGCATACCCTGACTAATCCATAGTAAGAAGTATGAAATTCCAAAACGCAGTCCCTAAACCACAATGACCTCAATCAAGTCCATTCAAGTTTCCCTTGACTTGGCAACCAAGCGTCTGTTCGCTGATGCGAGTTTGTTCATTGTCCGTCTCAAACTGTATGCCGTTCCTCTCTTCCCACTGGAGAGGTGCCACCGGTGTTCATACACGAGTCACACTCAACAGGGTGAGATTGTGATGAGGCGGTCATGTGTCGATCAGTAAATAATGCATTGTGTGGTTTTTGTCGTGCTCGGGGAGTGTTGACAGCAGTCCTGACATGCCAGTGAGCTCTCATGGCCGAGTTACAGCTGGCACTGATTCATCGCTCAAACACTCAGTCTGTTTCTGTCTCACTGAACTGCCCCTGATACAAATCTCCCCGCGTGGCAGGAGATCCACCGAGGGGAGGTTAATCAAATCAATCACAGGCCTGTCTGCCGCTAGACTCCCAGGCTAAACTCAAGCTGGAAGGGATGTCTGGATCCCCTCAGGAGGTAAACTAAGCCAAGTACCTTTTATGTGGAGGATTGTGCACTTTTGACACAACCCCAGTCTTGATTAGAGCGAATTCCACAGTGCTAGATGTAGTAAAGTCGGTTTGTTCTCTACCCTCTTCAGAAGATACATCTATAGTATGGTTTGGTTAATAATAAAATGTAAAAAAAACAACAACACCTAAAACGGTTCTGCTCGTGTGTTTCACATGAGATTAAGTGTCCAGTCAACTGTTAGTATGTAAATCTGTTGTTTTGGCATGTGAAGGAGATGTTGCTGATAGAGCTGCTGCCTAAATCATATATGTCTCCTGTCTTTGAATATTCTAGCTTCCTAATTTGTTATTAACAGTAATGATAAAAAACATGGACAAAAGTGTAAACTTTGTTCGGTGTGAGTGCCGTATGCTCAAAGCAATACAGTAATCCCTCGCCACTTCGCGGTTCAAGTTTTGTGGTCTCAATGCATCGAAAAATGAACATCGGCAGCCGTATTGCGGAAAGCAGCGTTGTTTCATCGTGATGCGCGAGAGAAACCGTTTACCAGGATGCCAGACAAAGAGAAACTCTCTCAGATGATCAGAGATCGACCAATGAGAGCGCGAGTGCATGTATCCCGTGATCTGATTGGCTGATCCTACTTTGTGGATTTTCACCTATCGCACGGGTTTCCGGTCCACATTAACTGCGATAAACAAGGGAGTACTGTACATCTAATATGACCAGCCATTTACGCCGTCGTCACCCAGAAACGGCACACATTTCCTTCTGTGTTGAACCAGGCATCAGTGCTAACAATAACAAAAGCCTGACAACAAGAGCTCCCCAGGGACTCTGACAGTCCAGTGCAGTATCGCCACAAACGTTTATCATTTGTGAGTGATTTTAAGCGCAAGACGACCCGCAAAAGAACTTCTCTGTGCACATCTGAAGCAGGCACTTCTCGACATGAAAACACTAAATTAAGTTCCCCTTTACATCTTTACACTTGAACAGACGAATTCAAACAAAATTATCTTGGTGAGTATCTTAGTAGTTTTATTTTTTTGGGGGTAAAACTAAATAAATTGTGACGCAAATATCATAGGTTTTTTTCATAGTCTGGAATGGAAATCTTGCCTTTTATAAACTTTGCATATTTTCACTTTTAATATTGTTTGCTTTTCCTCCGTTATTCGGCAGTGTGTTAGTTTTGCGATCTTTGTTTTTCTTCTCTTGACCAGCACAGAGCTGATGCATGCTATATTCCCACACGCTCTCCAGTATCTTTTGCCAGCGCGCCCTGGAGCTTATCTAGATTCCTTGCAGAGGTTGTATTGATTGGAGTTGTGCTGGCCTCTTGAACATGATTACCCATTATGAGGGATTGATTGGCTTCTCATTGGCTGCTCTCTGCGAAAAAGGCGTCTGTATCCCATCAGTCACCGGGAGTGAAAGAACCATCTCTATCAAAGGACCACAGGTTTTCTTCAAACCAAAAGTAGACAGCTGTTAGTTTTATTCAGGGTTATCTATTGGTTTTGAGCTGAAGGGTATCAACAGGACCTGAAGGTCTTGGGATCACTAGAGCTGCTTCTATCAGTGCATCCACCGCATTTTTATTATTACCTCTTACGCAACGTGACATGATTCTAGTGATGACCTGTTGATACAATTGCTGTTCCAGTTTGCAGATGTGTTGTTATTACGCATGCTTTCCTCTAGACAAATATGTGAACGCAATTATTCAGACTTGTTTTCATGTGGTGCTACATTCCCGAAATGTGATGACTCTCATTGCACTGTCAGGCTTATTTTCTGTGGTTACTGTTATAATACGAACACCTGTTAAGCGGGACAGTGCAATGCATTTGCCAAGCCTTCGTGTTTGCGCATTTACGTAGAGTATGTGCCTAATCTTTCATTCATGAGTTTTAGGAAACTTAACCACCATCTAAACAGCTAAACATTTCCAACTGCAGTTGATCTGAAATATTGAGGTGAAGAGGACTCCTGAGTCTAAATGTTTAGACAAAGCAATGAAACACTTGTGTGCTTCGGCTCTTCCCCCTTGATCAGTAGAAATCCTCTGTTACTCCCAGCTGCTGCCAGATGTTGGCCATTATGCTTGATGAACGTGAGTTGGCTCGGGCTGCGTGGCGCTCTGCCTCAGATCTCAGACACAGCCCCTCGGCTTTTAATTAACTCAACACCGCGCCGAGGAGCGAGAGCCTCCAACGCGCAGCCGCTGCATGTGTTTCCACCATTACTGAATGTGTGTGTGCGCACAGAGGCAAAATAATACTATTCATTAGTAAAGAAATTCATAATCTCAGTTTTATATAACTTCTTGCGTGTTAACTTTTAAACCTGGTGTGTATTCACAACGCACATGAGAACAGATGAATGTTGTGCAGTTTCTCATCTTCTCAAGTTCTTTCAAACATGTTAAGAAAATCTAATAGTAAGAAATTATCTTTTTTAAATATCTGCCTTCTGTAAATAAGTTTGTTTGGGTCTGTTCCTCACATAAAGTTATTCTATACCTTCATAATTCTTGAGATCAAGTCACATTAACTATTTTTATGGCACTCTTAATACTTTTTTTTTTGGACCGCCCTTGGTAAAAAAAAAAAGAAGTGTTTTTGACCATCATTTTTAAACTTTTTTTTTTTTTGTGCTTTTAAAAAAAAAATTTCTATACATGTACTCCAAGATTTGATGGCGCTTGTTTGTTTCAGAGCACAACCAGATTGAAAACCGCTTTCTATCCGGTTTGTGACAAATGGGGCTAAACCTTCCAGCTAATCTGATTAGTCCCTATGACAATGACATGCTGCAAATGTCCCACCCTATGATCCTCACAGTCATTTATTAAAGGAGTAGAGTAATGAGATTACACACACAGCTGGCGATGGGCCATCATCACATTCGGGGACCAGTGGAAGGGTTTTAGGTACTGAAATGCCTGTAGAAGGCATTACCTGAGTAGGTATATCTTAATGTCTTCATCAAAGTCTGCAGAATCTGTGCTTTAAACCGGTTTTGTGTAAACACTGAGGTGGATTACGTGCGACGGAGAGCAGACTTCTTGTTAGTGTACGTTGTTCTAGTGAGTGTTGATGGATATAACTATCCCTCATATTTGAAATTAGACATTTAAATTTACCACTGGAAACAGACAAATTTGACTTTGTAACTGTTCTTAATGTTTACTAAATGAATCTTGCCTCAAGTCATCTGGGAGTTTTTTTGTTCCAAAACAACTTTACAACTGTAAAGTTGTCTAAACGGTTTAGTAATAAATGTATCTTTTCAAGATGGAGAAATCAATAAAGAATTTCTGGTCAAATGTTAACAATTTTTAAAACGGTCTCCTTGAGTCTTTTTAATCAATTTAAATAAATTTAAACTTGGAACTTAAATACATGGTATTATTATTTATATAAACAGGCATTATAAAATAATATAAAATGTATATTTGAACCAGTCTCATGTGAACATGTATAATTTGAAGACTTTTGAAAAGGTATGCGTTTTAATCTATATCCTGTTTGAGTGCATTTCACCATTGATTATTTCTGTTGTATCTCTGTAAATGCAGTGGGTTTTCCCCTCTAATCCTGCGGGACAAGACAAGGTTATTGTTTGTGGTAATCAAATGAGTTGAACCAAGAACATTCATTTTAAAAAGGATATTATATATTGCTGTAGACTTTGGGTGTTGAACTTGTACTTGACGATAACCTAAAGGGTCACCCAATGAAGTGCACCTCTGATACTCCGTTTGGCCCCACAGGAAACCCCGGATAAACTCGCAGCTGGTGGCCCAGCAGGTTGCCCAGCAGTACGCCACCCCTCCTCCCCCAAAGAAAGAGAAGAAGGAAAAGCCAGAGAAGCCTGAGAAAGATCGGTCCGAGAGCGAGCGTCCCGACAGAAATCCACCCGACAGCGAACACACAGACAAGGACAAAAGCGAGAAGGAACAGCCTGACAAAGAGAAGAAGGACAAGGAGAAAGAAATTACCCCAGCCATCACCAAGAAACCCAACAGCAAAAAGAACAAGTCCGTTAGTCACCAATAAGAATTTGAGAAATATATGATTTTCTGCTTTATGGCACGTGTAACCAAAGGGGTTTCTCTTTACAGACCCAAGACAGACAGCCATCAAAGCCCACCCAGTGAACGAAACAGCATTCAGTCCGGCAAATCCACAACCAAAACCAAGAACTCCCACATCTCCAGGTATCCTGCCTTTACCTTTGTATTTAACTTTTTTTGCTTGTCTTAAAGCAGCAAAGCTTGAGTGGAGTCGTTGTCAGTTCATTCATGCGTTCTTACTACTGTACTTGCCCACCAATAAACCCAAGTGCTAGTACTTTTTACACACTCTTGCTGTTTACTAGATAGTGACACTAGAAATGACACTTTTTCTTTTTTTTTTGAAAGGAAGAAATGTTTATTCAAAAAGGACACTTTACTTTGCTCAAAAGTGACAGTAAATAAATTTACAGTAATACCTCTGTTTACAAGTTTAATTCGTTCCAAGAGCGAACTCGTTACCCAAAATGCTCGTACACCAAACAATTTTCCCCATAAGAATGCTCTAAAAATCACTCGATTTGTTACACACGACCAATAATGCCCATTTAAAAAACAGAAATTAGTTTTACCCTATTACAGTTAAAATTATAAGCATTTAGATCTCATATAAATACTAATTAATAATTGACAATTAAACTCTAAAAATACTTTAATTTACTGTAACGCGTACTTTAGCTTTGAGTATCATCGCTGCTGGTGTGGAGGAGAGGAGAGGAGGGGGGGGGGGTTGTTACTGCTTAGAGGGTGGATTTCGTACATTCTATATGCTGTACTGTACGTATATATTTCACTACGTGAACAATAGCGATCACAGGTAATGTTAACAACACGAGGTAAAACCGCTGTAAATCACTTATAAAAACCAAACCAAGCGACGCTGAGAGAATGAACGAGTTAAGGGGTTGGAACCGCGTGACTGTTTTATGAGAGTTTCCTGTAAAAATGCGCGCGACGATGCTGAGCGTTAGATCTTTTCCACACAAAAATGCGCGTGGGCGAGGGAATATTTTTCTCGCACACCGATTCAATGTTCGTATACTAAGTCACTCGTAAACCGAGGTATTACTGTATATTATTAAAAAAAAATTCCATTTCAAATAAATCCTCTATTTAACTTTCTTTTCAACAAAAAAACAAAACGTTACTGTTATTAAGCAACAAATCAGATGCTGCTACTCTGCGTTTCTCACGTGGTCTGGAAAGGCGAAGACGCTTCTATTAGCACTAGACGTCGCCATTCAATCTCATAAACGTGCTTAATGCTGTTAGCTAAAAGCCCAAGTATTGGTAGTGTAATAATAATAACTGCAGTTGAAGATATGGCTTGAGAATATGTTGTAAGTCACTTTGACAGTGAACAAAGCTGGCAGACAGCAATGGCGAAAGTCACTGTAGAAACTGCTCTGATTCACAAATGCCTCCTCTCTCTCTCTCTGTCTCTGTCTATCCCTTTCTCTCTGAATGAGTGAGTCGTGGGCTGATCTCAAATGAGCAGCACAGTTTTACTCCCCCACACGCCCTGTTGGCTGCCGTCCCACCATTCTGTTTCTGTCTGCTTCTGCCAGCAGAGCTCATTGTGTCACATTGTCTTGGAGGCATGCTAACAACTGAGGCTAATGCCAATCAATGAGATTTAGCTTTGTGCTTTTGCTGTGCACACAACCCTGGAAATATGTCTCCTTTTCTTGTTGATTTTTGTGTAAATGTCAGTTTTGGTGATGTTTAACTTTTGAAATGTCTGTTTGCTGATCTCTGTTAATCTTCACTGGTTTCTGATGAACTAATGTTTAAGAAATGTGACCCTGGCCTTATTTTCTCAAATCATTTGCATTCTAAACAGGATTTAGGGATTGTTATATCTAAATGTTAGTGCTAATAAAATAAGTTTTTGAGAGTTGCATGTTAGTTACTTCTGTCTATTGCATTAAAAGCTGTGTGGGTGGACTTTTTACTGCGGACGAGAGTTTGCCCCCGTCTACGTGGTTTGCATGAAACAACCATAGTTTTCTGCATTTAAATCAAAATCATTCAAATACTGCTGAAAAGCAGGACTTTTCCCCCCTTTGTGTAACCATAGAAAACGTATTGTTTGTTATGGATGGCTTTTTTTTTCCTTCACGGATTTTAATTGTTTAAAATAACGTATTTTATATTTAATTTAGTTTATCCATTTTTATTTATAAAAACTTTTCGTAATTTACACTACCATTCAAAACACGACTCGCCAAGGCTGCTTTTGTTAAATCAAAAATACAATAGAAACAGTAATATTTTGAAAAATGTGGACTATTTAAAATATCTGTTTTCTATTTAAAAAGTGTTATTTATGCTTGAAGAAACAAAGCTGAATTTTCAGTGTTACAAGATCCTTTTTTTAATTCGAAATCATTCTTATAATTATTAATGTAAACTGTTTTGCTGCTTCATATTTGTGGAAACCATGATCCATGAAAATTAAAAAAAAAAAACAAAAAAAAAAATATAACAACATTTCAAAGGTATAAACAGTTTTTGTAAAGTGCAAAGTAAAAAGCAATAGAAAGAAGCCATCTTTACTTTCCAAAAGTGATCTAAATTGCGCTCTTTGCACTACCCTTCCCTCTCTCTCCACATCCGCAGGCCCAAACTGAAGAACATTGACCGGAGCACAGCCCAGCAGCTGGCCATCACTGTGGGGAACGTCACGGTGATCATAACAGACTTTAAGGAAAAGACCCGCACCACCTCCACTTCGTCCTCCACAGTCACCTCCAGCGCCGGCTCTGAACAGCAGCATCAGAGCTCCGGCTCCGAGAGCATGGACAAGGGCTCGTCCCGCGCTTCGACCCCAAAGGGAGACCTCTCGGTCGGGCACGATGAGTCATTCTGAGCTCCACGGACTCCGCGGGGATGTTCTTCGTCTCCTTTTTCTCCCTCACCTTGCCCTGAGCCAGCTCATTTTCATTTCCATCAATGAGAGGGGGACGTATGGTCCGCTTCCCCAAACGTACACATGAATGGTGCAAAATGGACCATGGCTTTGGGACGCTGGGTGAACTGTACCTCCTTTCCCTTTCTGGAGACATCCCGCTCTTGTATGTATTGTTTTATATTCGTATGTGGATGTGCAGCTGAATCAACTTTTGTTTTGTTTTTAAAAATATGTATAAATGTCCGCTGTGCACAATAACCACCGACATTTTAACTATTTTGGACCGTTATCGCTCTTATTTATTATGATGCATCTTTATACTTTTAGAGAATTGTTCTTTCGTCAGTTTCACACAGCTAAAGTAGCTCAAGCCGACGGCTCCCCTTTAGTGTTGAAACGGTTTTGGCGGAAATTCCTGAGAAACTTCCCACAATGGTGCTAGATACACTGTGAAATGCTTTCAGTCCTCAGACTGACGTTCACACCATAGAAAGAAATCCCACTACTCCTGAAAACAATGCAAATACTTGTGTCCTGGTGTCAGGCTGCACTCTTCTGTCGCATTGTTTTGGGATTTTTCTTTTTCCAGTTTGCGAGACTGATCTGAACATTTGTGCACTGGGTGTCCCTAGATCTGGTTTTCGACGATGAACTAAACGTATGGTGTTTTGCATCCACTTTATGGAGAAAACCGCTGGGATTTAAACACTGCAAAGAGATGTTGCGAGCATGATGTGAGCTTTGGATTTGAACATTCGGAACGGAGCTTTCTTAATGCTCACTTGGCTTAACGTCTGGTTTTGCAAATGTATTTGAAACATTTTTTTGACGGCTTTCGACGTCCTTCACGGTCTACATATGATGTATTGTAAAAACTAAAAGGGTTTGGCGTCTTAAAGGTCCGTAGGCCTTTGACTTTTCTTTTTTTTTGATAGAAAGAAATCAATTTTTAATGTTAGGGCTTTACTCAGCCTTGTTTTAATCTGAAGACGAACTTGTGACCCCCCCCCCCCCCATTATTTTCCAAAAGTTACATGATGGAGAGCAGTGCTGTATTGACTAAAACAGTCCCACTGCTGGAAATCAGAGCCATGCTGAACATGAACTTCAGACTGTCATTGAATGCATGGGAATTGTACAATTAGTTTATTTAAGTGTCACAATTTGACAAGCATGATTTCGCTCAATATTGCTGCTCTCCATTGATTCGAAATACTTAAGATGTCTAGCTGGCGTTTCCCAAAAATCTCATAGTCAGCTCAAATCGTCCCTTTGAACTGTATTAAACTTGTACAAAGTATGTGTATATGATATGAGTTTTATTTATTGAAGGACCAAAGGAATTTGATATCGATGACATGCTAGGCAAATTAATAATTCAAAAATGTAATTATCATATGTGTGATATATAACATTTTAATAAAGTCTAATATAATCCATATCAAATGTGTAATTCTTGTCCTCTTGATATATGCAGAATTTTTGTATACATGTAAATTCATAGACATTCAAGTCGAATCTGTAAAGACGACACTGACTTCTGTCATTGTGCTGGATTGTGTTAATTCTGCAATGGGATCGAATCGTCACTCCCGTCAAGTTGTTTCTTTCCCTCCTTTATTTGTTCTTTTACGCTTTTGTGTGTTTTGAAGTGAAGAGATTTTGATCTACTGACTACTTGATGCTTTGAACGGGCTGCTGCTTCTGTTAACAACCTTTTGAATCTCACTTCATTAGCAGAAGTACACAGACTAATAAGCATCTTGTATAAATGAAGGCTTTACTGGGTTGTTTTGAGCGGGTAAACATGTGTCTTATGTATTTGTGATGTTAACCAACCAAACCGGTATTGATTGTTGGATACAAAGCGTTTCAGTTGTATTGATATTGATTTTGTTTTCCGACCCAATTATATCAGTGCAATTCAAGACAGACACTATTCGTAAAATCGTATCTTTTACTCCGAAGTATGCAAAGTAATTACCAGAATGGGAGATGTCTGACATCATAAATCACTGGGGCGTTAATTATTCTGCGTTGTTCAGATTATTCAGATTTTATTACATTTTAACCCCGGCAAAGTTAGCGAATTTGCAATGTATAGCTTAAGACAGCATTTCGTAAAATGTATGAATATAGCCATTTTTTCACTTGCCTTATCAGAAACGGTTACCTGAATTTTGTAAAATTGTAAAGAAAGAAAAAAAAGAACAAATCTTAATTTATTTCAATTTGAGGAGGAAAAAAAAGCGCAGAGTTTAAATTGCTTGTGTAACGCAAAATGGTGCAATGCCAACATAATAGCAATGGAGCAAAACTTTTTTTTTTCCTTTTTACGCGCAAGCAGTTCTGTTCTTGTGTACGACCAGTAACCTTAATTTACTGTGTAAAGATGGTTACAATTTCTTTTCTTTCTTTTTTCTCCAGAAACCCAAATATAGAATGCTTGTTTACATATGCGATAGCGTTAACCATGTGACATTTCTGTGTACCTGTATAGTCTTTAATTTTGTCAATACCTTGTAAAAAAAAAATGCTTTTACGGTTTCCTTTTGCATAATAACTTAATTGTTTTGTTCTTGCTAGTCGCTGTTTGTAAATTTTGTGTGGAGCTCCTAATTGTAAATGTATATTTTACTTTTTTTAATTGACCACCGCTCCTTGTCTATAGCTGATACAATGCTAACATTCGACAGACTTCTGGCATGTGCACGACTTTGCTTTTAGATGCTTCTTTATCATTTCCTTGAAATGTCTATTGATGCATTTTGCTTGTTTTTTTTTCCCCCACAAATAAAATGTTCAATTTACCTAACGTGGTGTTTTTGGTCTTTTTCATATAATTGTTCTTCAACACACCCAAAGTTAACATAACTGATGAATATGGTGACCTCCAAAATGCAATCACACTTATTATGACTTTTTTTAACCAACTGATCACAAGGTTGTTTTAGACCATGAAATGTCAGTTTAATAATGTATCATATCTTTGTGTTATATTTCTTTAAAATAAATGTCATTTGTTTTAATATTTTATCTAATGCAAATGAAATTTAATGCAGCTGAAGTGTCCGAATACTCCGTACTACTGTTTTGTCCGATGACCTTTATGAGCTTTTGATGCGTATAATTTGGTATGCAGAATAAAAGCGTTCTCCTCGGCACATGGAGTGATGTGTTCTGCTCTGATAGTGAGTCCTGGCACCCTGAGATTTTCTGGGAGCTATCTCATCTGGGATAGAGATGTCAGAGCAGAGCTCTCGCTGCTCATGTAAAGCACTGACACTAACCCAGAGGAGACCAAGAGCTTTAGCCCTACGGAGAAATTCAGCTCCTTTTCTCTTCCTCTAGCTAAATGACTCGCATTAATGTTCAACAATCCATTGAACTATAGGCTTCACAAAGTTATAGAGATTATTTTATCCATTAAATTAATTATTTGGGTAATTTTAGAACTTCAGCTTTAACAAGATGTCTTGCTTGCAACGCCAAGGTCATGGGTTCGATTCCCAGGGAAAGCAAGAACTGTTTAGAATTTCAATGTGTTTCTTGAATGCAATTTAAGTTGCTTTGGATAAAACTGTCTGCCAAATGCTTAAATGTAAATGCTAGTGTTGTCACTAAAATCAAATGTTCATATTCCCCTCATAGAGGGTTTTGAGAAAATTAACCTATGAATAGCTTGCTTAGTTATAGTTATCTCTATACAGTAATCCCTCAACGCTTCGCGGTTCAAGCTTCGTGGTCTCAAAAAATTTTATCGAAAAATAAAATTTCAAAAATACCGCCATATTGGCAGCTGTATTGCGGAAAGCAGCGTTGTTTTATCGAGATGCGCGAGAGAAACGGTCTCCCAGGATGCCAGACGAAGAGAGAAACTCGCCAATGAAGCTTTGTACGCGCCCACGGACACGTGATTGGTTCCCGGCACGAGATCGACAAATGAGAGCTCGAGTGGGTGTATCCCGTGAGCTGATTGGCTGATCCTACTTGTGGATTTTCACCTATGGCGGGGAGTTTCGGTCGACATTAACCGCGATAAACGAGGGATTACTGTATATTAAACTGGGACAGGAGAACGTATTTTAAGCGAGAATAATTTACATAAGTATAAACGGTTTTATTATTGTCACTCAAGGTTCTCCTATGGCTACTCACTATGGCTTCTTTTGTTCTTTCTTCATATGCTCTACATGTTTTTATTCGAGTACACTGTGCTTTAGGTGAGTTAATGCCACGGTTGTCTCAAAAAACAAGTTCTGCACCTTTAAAGTGGACCTATTACGCAAAATTCACTTTTACATGGTGTTTGAACATAAACGTGTCAACAGTGTGTGTACACAACCACAGTATAATGGTAAAAATCCACCCCTTCCTTTTTAAAATCCCCATAAATGTGTTTCAGTGTCTTAGAATAAACGGTTGCCGTTTCTGTGCAATGTGATGTCACATTGCACAGGCCCCGCCCATAACTGCTGATTGTCTCTGCCCTATTAGCTTAACTCCTGTTAACTCCTTGTCTGTACACACCCAGCCAAGCATTTAAAAGCAGCATTCAAGCAAGAAATGAAGTTATTCAATCGAGAGAAAACCATATATCAGACTGATATTGCTTTAAAACGCATGCAGATAAACTTTAATGATAATAAAGACCTGCAATATCGCATAGAGATGATATTCAAAACCAAACAGATGTTTTTTTTCTTTTTGGCAGAGTATCTGTAAAGGCTCTACCCTCTTCCGTATTTTTAAATGCTAATTTGCATTTAAAAATACAGTTATCCCTCGTTTATCGCGGTTAATGTGGACCGGAACCCCCCGCGATAGGTGAAAATCTGCGAAGTAGGATCAGCCAATCAGCTCACGGGATACATCCACTCGTGCTCTCATTCATCAATCTCGCACTGGGAACCAATCACATGTCTTGTCTGAGTGCCCATGGGTGCGTACAAAGCTTCATTGGAGTTTCTCTCTTTGTCTGGCATCCTGGGAAACTGTTTCTCTCGCGCATCACGATAAAACAACGCTTTTTTTTTCACGATAAAACAACAAAAATATTTTGAAAAATCCGCGATGCACTGAGGCCGCGAAACTTGAACCGCCAAGTGGCGAGGGATTACTATGCATGAAAACAGCTTTTCCTTCCACCCAAAAAATTGAGTTTGTCCTTTTGCAAACCAAATGGATGGCATTTACGTCTATCCCTTCGGCCCATTAGACATCCAGAGACAAGGAGCTGGACATCATTTGACTCTGCAATGAGTACCATTTGCAGAAATTGCCGTTTACAACATGGTATAGTAAATGATCTGTTGAGCTGAAACTACACAGGCACATTCTGGGAACACCTGAGACTTGAATTACATCTTGTAAAAAGGGGCATAATAGCTCCCCTGTACTTATGTTCTTGAGTTTATTGGAGAAAGTTACAGAATAATGCTAAGAAGTTTTATTGCCATTTATACGTACAATTAAAGGACAGTTAATAGCAACAGGAGTTTGGGATTCCTCTTTTCCTCATCTTCATTGTCGTCATCCAGGCCAGAGCTTGACTCCATTCACATGGGACACATATACAGGAGGCTAAACTACCTTGACCTGTTTGTTTGTTTTCATTGTTTATCTTGTAAACCACTTTCTTTTGACCTGGCAACTTTATAAAATCGTCTTATGTAATGCTATTTACAGCGCTTTTAGTATGGAGGTCAAACTGGTGCATGCAACTTGCGCTTAAGCCCTGACATGTGAAAGGGCTTTAATATATATATATATACTGTATATACTATATATATCTTAATGATCAGACTGAATAAGCATGTCAAAGTGGTCAAGTGTAGCTGCATGTGATTATCCATGGCCACAAAACCACTTGTCTCCATCATCACCCAAAATCTGTCATAATCCTTCAGCTGGATTCACTAATCTTGTCTGTTTCAGCACTCGTCTGGTCTCCAGTGGCCTGTAGCTTCTATCATTAAACGGCAGAACCAATTGCAGTTTTAACTCCTCTCCCTGAGCTATCCGGTGACAGGCTTTGGATCGGCCTGCTGTGTATGTCCCGACTGATGCATTTCCAGACAAGCCCAAGGGTTCTCCAGAGAACCAGGCAGAGAGGGGGGGCCTCATCTCTACCCACCTTGTTCATTACCCACCTTGTTCCCACTCCAGATGGGACTCTTCTGCGGCATTCCCTCCCTCCAGACCACAGGGTGAGGAATTCCATATGTCTGGAAATGTGAGAACATCTGCAGATAAGAGAAGAAATCGTACTGGCTGACTTTCCAGAAACTCACTGGAGAGACATGGTGAAAATTTGCTTAATAGCACAATAAATATACGTTTATTCATTTTTTTACCTGTGTATAAGTTCACAAAAATTGTCTTTTTGCATGTGCGAATGAAACAAGACACCAACTATGCAAGAAGTTGGGCTAAAATTCAGTGTCCATTCTCATCAAGTGTAAGTAAATGCATTGTTGGTGCTTATTTTAAAGTGTTTAAGGGGTATTTAATAGTGGAAAAACTGATAAGGTTAGGCTTAGGTGTAGTAATAATGGTATGTAATAATATACACTAAACATATTCATATATGTTGATTTTCCTTTTTCTGAAAAATAAAAAGATGAGTAAAAAAAGTAATAGCCTTTTTATCATAATTTTGAGTATCTTGTGGTGGTTTTAACAATAATTTGGGACATTTTGCACTTTTGATCTGTGGTTTGCTATATTATCACCTCAGTACTTCAGGCTTGAATAGAATAATACAGACTGTACACATTTACGCATCTCACATCACATCTGTTTTTTAGATAACGCTGATTGATCACCACACAAGTAGAGACATTCTGTCGGGATTGTTGTGTTTCTATAACCCGTGACATCTGTGATATGTATTTGGATAAGTAACTTATGACAAAGCATGTTCGATTGATAACATCCACAGAAATGCTCTTCCAGATCTCACCATAAAACAGCACAACTCCTCTGGCTTCCACATGTCAGTCTTCCAGCAGAATCAATGAGAAAAATCATTTACACTGATGAGTGTGAGTCAATATAGCATCGATCTCCATTTTGCGGGAAGGAATTCATGCCTGCTTAGAATTTGAGCCTCTCTTTGTTCAGTCCGGGATGTCTTACATGGTTTGATGAATGTAAGACAACAGTGTTTTCGAAGGTTTGAAAGGATAGTGGAGAAGACAGTTAGACAGCTGCAGTGATCTGTTTTATAAGAAACCTTGTCTCTTTTTCTAACCATCCGCTATTCTAGATCTAACATTCTTTAAAGTTTATTATCAGTCTGGCATAGATATTATAGCGTCCCTGGATATTATCTGCATTTTGAAACAATTGAATTTTGACTAGGTTTGAAATTGATTACTGGGTTTTGACTAGTGCATATACCTAATGCCCAAAAATCTAGATGGGTGACACTATTGACTTGATGTGAATGTGTATGATGCCAAAAATGATGTCTAGATAGGAATCTCTTTAGGATTTGACTAGGTTTTAACATGCCTTTCTGCCCAAAAATGCAGTTTAGGTTGGTGATTCACTATTTGAATGTGCATATAATGTCACAAATGCTATCTAGGTAGGACTGTCTACAGGTTTTGACTAGGTTTGAACATGTTTTTTACTCCCCAAAAATGCTGTCTATGATAGGTGGTCAAAATATGTATAATAGCCAAAATCTGTCTAGTTAGTTGTCTCACTAAATTTTGCATGTTTTCATACCTATGCTGCCGGAAAATACTGTCAAGGTCCAGGGACAGATTTATGTTCGTACATCCGAGTGGGTCCAATTACAATGAGGAGAATATTATTATTATTATACAGTGGAGTTCACTTATCTCGACCTCAGTTAACTCGTCAACCCTATTATGTCGACGTTTTTGAAGTGGAACCGCCAAACTCCCTATTTGTCTTAGCATTTTCTTATCGGTTCTGTTGATTATTTTATGTCGCCGAACCCTAATATCTCGAGCACAAAAGAGGGACAAATTCTCCACTTCACATGGTTATCTCGTGACTAATGATCGTACCGAGTTCACTGCGCATGCGCTGAGTTTGCGTTGCACGTGGATCGCAGTCCGAATGGTCGCTCACTCCAGTGACGCTTCACTCACAGTGCCGCGCAGCCGCAGAAGAACTCGCAGAAGTGGCGGAAAAATTAATCAAGCTTTGCAGATGCTATCTTGGAAGAGGAGGCGCAGGAGTTAGCATCACTCTCAGGGAATTCCCAGATTACACTGACATTGACAAAGACGTTGTTACTGATCTTCAAAGCAATCTTCAAAGCATTTGTTTTCAAGCAGACCGTTAAAGGCAAAAAGCAACAAAGCATTTTAGAGTTTGTAAAGAAACCATAGTAACCGCGTGTACAATACTTTTCAGAACTGCGTCAGAGAGAAATGACTGTGTCATGAGAGAATGTGTTTATGTGTGTTGTGACTGTTTACGCTGTGAGCGAAATTGTGTTTGCAATGTTGAAAAATATAATTAAAGGTTTGTATAGAGAATCGAAGGTGTTTTTTATTGTATACTGGTAAATCTCTGTTGTTAGTTGGTGCACATATGCCTTTTGTTGTTAGCAAACACTTACAGTGTATATAAATTTTTATAGCATGCCGATCGCTTCATCAAATAAATCAGCATATTGGCTGTTGGTTATCTCGATCATCGGTTATCTTGGCGCTTTTTTGCAACCCTCGAGGGCATCGACATAACCGGATTCCACTGTATTGTGTTTTCTTTACTTAAGAAACGCTATATATAAAAGCTAAAGTTTTATGTATCTAACTAAGTGTTGATTAGGTTCAAACTCTGATGTGTCTGATGCTCAGAAATGCTGTCTAGGTACAATAGGTAGCCCTCTAGATTTGCACTAGTTTTGATCATGCCTATAGTAGACAAAATGCTGTATAGGCGTCTCACTTGGTTTCGAATAGGTTTGCATATATGCTTCTCCAAAACGCTGTCCAGGTACTTGGTTTTGACTGGTTTGAACATGCCTGTAATGCCAAAAATGCAGTGTGGCTAGGTAGGTGACTCAATAGAATTAACTAGAATTCAATGTTCTCAAAATACTGTTTTGGTATGTTGGCATCTCACTAGAATTCACTAGGTTTAATGTGTACCAACTGTGACAGTTGAAAAAAAAACAGTTTCAAAGGTGACTATGATGGTCCATTAGATTTTGTTTTAACTATAACATCCAAAAATGCTGTCTAGGTGAGCAGCTCCTCAACATGCAGATGATGTCTGATATTTCTTGCTGTTTAACTCTCCAGCTCATTCACTAGAGACGCAGCAACAGATCATACATAACCAAAAACACTGCATTTAACAACACATCTCTTCCCTTAAGACTTTGCATATATTTACTCTACAAGTAATGTAGTCAAGTTAAAACTGTGCCACTGATTTCATGCTGAGCAGTCAAGTGTGTTCTCCATTGAACAAAGCTCAATCTTTGTTTGCTTCTAACTTGGTGCTTCAATGAGCTGTGATGGAAAATGATGACTAGAGAATGTGTGAGAGAGAAAAAAAAGGCCCGTGGAGAAAGAAAATTTGCATGACCAAAGTAATTATGTTTGAACAAGATAGTGACAAACAAGGGAATTTTCTGACAGGAAGAAGAAACATTGCATGAATTAAAGTACAGTCGTTAGCAGTCGTTTAAGAACCAGCACGAATGCTGAACTAAAACCCCATTATTAATAATTGATAACTCGGGTGCCTTTGTGTCGTGTGAGATGGACATATCTGACAGGCTTGAGTAATAACTCGACTGCTGGTCATATCTTCATTTGTCTCACTTTGCTACAGCTCCCGTGGGCTTGTTTGCTTCAAAAGAAGACGTTCTGCCTCGCTATCTCAACTCTAAGAACCTCTGGAGGCTTGGAAACTGAATAGCTATTTTTAAAGCATTTCGACTGACATCATCTACGCACATCATCTATGGCTATGCATATTAAAAAATTCCTGCCTGTCACGAATCATGTAAATAAAGATTTTGAGCTTGTGCCCAATATGTGTTTTTCTCTTTGTTTCTTTTATTACTCCACTATGCTAATATTCCAAACTCTTCCTATGCATGATTTTCCAGTGGATAATTTGAAAGATTAATGAGAGGTTGAATCAGCATGAGATTAAACAGACCAATCAATGAAAAGAAAAAAGTCCTAAAACAACCCCAAAAACATCAGCTATGGTCAATTAGTGTGTGATTGTGTTTGTAGTGTATAATGGTCTGATTTAACCTCAATAATGTGAACCCCTTGCACGACTGGCAGACGGAATTGTTGCTAATTCTCTTAATTTTGCAATGAGTGACTTTGCATTGAAGCCCTCTCTTTATCACTTTTAATGCAAACGCTTTATCATTTCAAGTAATTACCACTCACAGCAAATGCTTTCACGTTGCCAGCCAGTGCAATGTGTAATCATTCCTGACCCACTCGGTCTTCTGCTCCTATTAAGTATCTGAACTGCATAATGTGAGGCCCTGGCCGCTAAATAATTAATGAGAATAAATTGCACCAAATGCAACCTCCATTCATCTGAGCGCTAATAACTTAGATTTTAACCGCCTGACTCTAATGTCACGGCTGGGTAGCGAGCGTGTATAAGTCCAAAGCAAACACACACATACCACATACACTCACCTAAAGTATTATTAGAAACAGCATACTAATACTGTGTTTGACCCCCTTTCGCCTCCAGAACTGCCTTAATTCTACGTGGCATTGATTCAACAAGGTGCTGAAAGCATTCTTTAGAAATGTTGGCCCATATTGATAGGATAGCATCTTGCAGTTGATGGAGATTTGTGGGATGCACATCCAGGGCACGAAGCTCTCGTTCCACCACATCCTCTATTGATGCTCTATAGGGGTTGAGATCTGGTGACTGTGGGGGCCATTTTTGTACAGTGAACTCATTGTTATGTTCAAGAAACCAGTTTGAAATGATTTGAGCTTTGTGACATGGTGCATTATTCTGCTGGAAGTAGCCATCAGAGGATGGGTACATGGTGGTCATAAAGGGATGGACATTTTCAGAAACAATACTCAGGTAGGCCGTGGTATTTAAACGATGCCCAATTGGCACTAAGGGGCCTAAAGTGTGGCAAAAAACATTCTTGTTCTCATTCTGTTTACGCCTAATTCTGACTCTACCATCTGAATGTCTCAACAGAAATCGAGACTTATCAGACTAGGCAACATTTTTCCAATCTTCAACTGTTCAATTTTGGTGAGCTTGAGCAAATTGTAGCCTCTTTTTCCTGTCCTACCCGGTTCTACTGTTGTAGCCCATCCACCTCAAGGTTGTGCGTGTTATGGCTTCACAAATGCTTTGCTGCTGTAACGAGTGGTTATTTCAGTCAAAGTTGCTCTTCTATCAGCTTGAATCAGTCGGCCCATTCTCCTCTGACCTCTAGCATCAACAAGGCATTTTCGCCCACAGGACTGCCGCATACTGGATGTTTTTCCCTTTTCACACCATTCTTTGTAAACCCTAGAAATGGTTGTGCTTGAAAATCCCAGTAACTGAGCAAATTGTGAAATGCTTAGACCGGCCTGTCTGGCACCAACAACCATGCCACGGTCCAAATGGCTTAAATGACCTTTCTTTCCCATTCTGACATTCAGTTTGGAGTTCAGGAGATTGTCTTTATCAGGACCACGCGCCTAAATGCATTGAAGCAACTGCCATTAATTGAACAGGTGTTCCTAATAATCCTTTAGGTGAGTGTATATTGTAGTTTCTCTTTTTATTAAATGTGCAAATATGAATTCAGCAGATAATACCTGAATAAGAAAAATTAAGCAAAATTGCACAGTTTTACATATTTCATGTCAGGATTGTAATATGGACAGTGACCTGGGAGTATTTATGCAGCTTTCATAATTGTTAACTAGGTTTATTTCTGTTTACAAATAAACCTATTTAGATTGTAAAAAAAAAACTTGATAGACTTGCATCAAACATCACTATTATTAATGCCTTTAAAAAATCATTCATAATCACGTTATATATTACGTTCCCTGGAAATTATGAGATTTGTTTATACAGTAAACAAAAAAACAGGATTCTCTGGTTTTACAGGAAATGGCAATGAGCTTGACACCTATACCATCACCTATGACGTCACCACTGGTGCGACTGCAAGTATAAAAGGGCTGCAGCTGAGGAGGGCAGTAAACTGCAATCGCCAGGGAGTTCCACCTGTGAGCCTGGCGATTGCAGTTTACTGCCCTCCTCAGCTGCAGCCCTTTGAAAGGGGTGTGAGCATCTCCCATTCGCCAGCAGTCTGGCAAAAGTGAGCTTCTGGATGAGGATGAGTTATCACTCACTTCATCGAGAATGAGTGCACTCCTCGCCCCGAGCCAAGATGAGCAGGACAAGGCTGTTGAGATCGACAATGTCCCTGAGCACTCACAGCCCCATATATGAAGAGCTGTTGGAGGTTATGACTCGAGCCACGGATAGATTAGATCTGCTGTGGTAGCGTGATACGCCTTGTAGCCATCTCGATGAACACTTCCTGTCTGGTCATAACTGCTCAGCTTGTGTGAGTCTTCCCTTTCTTCCAGATCTTCACACTGAGGTACAGAGATCTTGGGTGAAACCCTGTTCTGCTCTAGTAGAGGGGCCGCAGGAATATAGATACACATCAATCTCTCAATGGACAAGGCATCTGCACTGAAGATCCCGTCTCTGCCAACTGCTGCTGCATGTTGCATCACATCTGAATGACAGAGCATATGCGGTTGCAGGCCAGGCTTGGGCAGCCTTGCACATGATGGCTGTGCTGCAGGCTTACCAGGCTGACCTGCTGAAGGACCTGGACCAGGGCCAGGGGCTCACCCCTGAGGGGTTAGACTAGAGGAACTGTGCCATACAGCAGATTTTGCTCTCCGTGCCACTAAGCAGACTGCTGTCTCAATTGATTAATCCATGGCAGCACTGGTGGTTATGGAGAGGCATCTCTAGGTAAACTTGGCCGACATTGGGGAGAAAGAAAATAACTTTTAATTTTAAGAACTTTTAACTTCCCCTTAATCCACCGGTTTTGCCTTCCAGCTTTTTGGCATGTCCAAGAATGATGTTTGGAGAAGTTTCCAGAGTTTCATGAAGGGGGCTGACCAGTCCCAATCTGAGGACTGGGGAAAGGGCCAGAAGGTAAGCACCGCTGCTCTTGCTCCTCCTCCTTTGGGGAATAGGGTGTGAAGGAGGAGTGAAGCCAAAGGGAGGAGAAAACATCTTAAGGGAATAGCCCAGGGCAATCCTAAAGGAAATGTGCAACCTAGGGTCTCTGAGGCAAAATAACAATCAGCTCTCTGTGATCCTACTCGCAGATTGTCCTGAGCATGGGGTGTGGTTAGGCTGAGGCTAGGTTATCAGGTTTTCTCTGAGCCTCCTTGGCTATGGTGAGTATTGTCAGGCCTCCTCTTGCTAAAGAGAGCAATTTATTTACACATTTAAAATCTATAAAATTATGCCACTATGTTCTGTAAGTATCTGTTGTTGTTTTTTTTGGTGTTGTTTTTTGTTGTCAATTTTACAGGGTAAAAAATGCTATTTGTGTCATGGAGACATTTCCTAAGAATGAGGCAAAAACCTTTTTATTGCTCCTCATTCGTATGGCCTTTCTCTTCATCATTAACATTGCTCTCTGTTGGATAAAGCAGTGCAATGGCTGAATCAGGACTGTACGGGCAGTAAACTGCCATTATTCACAGTACATCACAGGCCATAGGAACAAGCAGAGCAGCCTGGCTGCCCACACTATATAAGTTTCCATATGAGTCATATCCAAACTAAACTTCTCCGAACCTCAGCCAAGTACGTCCCATGAGTTAGGATAGGAGGTGGAGGCAAATAGAGGGAAAGGATATAAACTCATTCACTCCTTCCTCAGGAGATGGGGGTTGTTTGTGCAAAGACTGACCTGGACATTAAGGACTTAATCTGTCATCTTCAAAGATTTTCAATAAGCCAAGAAGATTTTATATTTTTAAGCTTTTTCATAAGATGAAGAAGAAGATTAGAAAAGTTGCATGGACTTTGCATGCAGCGACACAGAGGACAATCAGCTACCTAATTGTATGAGCTAATGGTTAAGTTTAAAAAGGTTTTAAAATACCAGGAAATGATGTGTAATATATAATATATAATGTATAAAAAAACATTTTTTTTTTAAATTCCTTTAAATGCCATTATTATACTATTTTAAAGGCTCAATTGTGTTGACCTCCAACAAAAGGTTTACAGGCCAAATAAACACTTTAATAATTTTAATTCACATATTGTACAATATATGTATTGTATATAGAATACTTTTATGTTTAGGATTTCAAATAAACACACCAGCATTCTCAAACTTGCCACAGATACATTCATATTTTATTTCCATTTAATATTCTGAATTTATATTGTAACATATTAATGGCATTAGAGCTAACAGACATTTTGATTTCATAAAAACCTTTAAGCACCATGTTAAACATTTTATGGAGGCTTTCATCTGTTTCTTCTTTCTCTTCTATAATTTGTATCTATTTTCTTTAAAGATACAGTCTTAACTTTTCCCTGACCGAGACTCTCTGCAAGCTATCAGGAATATGATAATACGCAATATAATAAGATTTTGTCCAATGCTGACCATATTATTCTTCGACCAGCTCTGACATTTGATGGGAATGGATCTTATCATCTCCAGGTGCCACCTCTCTTGGGAGCCTTTAAGATTTCACAGGCATACCAATCATCTGTTGTCTAAGGGTGGGAAGCTTTAGGAGACAGTTATGCTTACAATATTGGTGGAGAGTTATTGCTCTAGTTTTGTATTTCGGCTCTGAGTCACATATCTTTTATATTACAGCTTTATGCTTGGTGCTTTTTTCCCCCCTCACTGGTTGGAGAGTCACTGTTTATAGTTTGGAGTATAATAGGTTTGGGATACTTTTTTCCTGTTCAAATAACAAAGCAATCTTATGGGTCATGTATTTGTCATTTAATTGACTGTCTGTTGATTACCACAGACAATAATTGATAATTAATTTTAAAAAACTGTTTACAGTAATGTACTTAAACTAAAAGTCTTAGCATTGTGACATGCTCATCATACTCAGATCACATGACAGTGAATAAATATTAGAATTTGCATGTATTTCTAAGTTTCTCCCTCTCATTGTTCATGTTATGCTCTGAAATTATATCTGCTCCAAAGCATGGCTTCAAGTCACAGCATTATTGCTCTCCAAGCTAAGAGGGGCCTTTATGGGGTCCGTTTGAGCCGATATGGTCATTTTGAGATCTGTGGGGCCCCTGAATAGTTTGCGTGATGATTTGCAGGAACTGTTGGCATGGAAGGCGCTGTTAAATACCAGTACGTACAAGAGCAATGTGTTATGCCAACCTGCCAGCTGGCATGTCTACTGTAAGTAGTAACTCTGCAGAGTAAAAGGTTCACTACGATGACGAACAGACGGTTGAAAAAGGATTGAATATGAATATTAGCTTTCTGGAGCAATGAAATTGCGTTTGATGTCAGAGAAAGACCATATTTTCATTTGCAGGCTCACATAGTCGCACAATAAAGTCACACAGCAGTCTTCTGTGTGGTTTATCTTAAAGTTCCTATATGGAATAAATAAAAAAAATTATATTACAGTTTTTATTATAATTGATTTATTCATACATTAACTTCCTTCATTAACTTAATTAACTTCTCTTCTCTTCCCAGACCGGACCGGACCGGATAATGTGTTTACTGGTGTGAAGACGGGACAACCTGTCAATAACATAATAGCAATAGCAAACAACAATTGAGTCAATTCCCAATGGACAAAAAAATCAAGTCCTACAGTTTTGTTTTGTTCTAGAAGCCATTTCACTCGGATATATGTCACAATAGGGAAGAGAAGACTATCGCAACTTCCATTTCACACCTTTAATGGAGGATGTAAAAAACAGAATTTTAGGGGAAAATGCCTATACTGGATTGTGAAAGTCAATTAGTGTTAAATTGACTGGTGATACTTCAGGTTAGAATTGTGTTTGCACTGTGGAGTTGGTTGAATTTTTCAAATTTTTTCACTTCACTTTTTTTTTCATCCACCATCTATTTCAATATCCTGGAGAATGTCATTACTCCATAAAAGAGCTGATGGAAGGCAGAGAAATGACCCACCTCAGGCAGAGTCTTTTCTTTCTCACTCTCTACTGATCATGATGCATAAGTCCACGGTGTAGGAAAAAGAAAATCATCCCCATTCCCCTCCCCAAAACAGCATTAAGTGAATGAGATGTCTGTTGGCTTTCAGATAGAAATTGGCAGGGCTTCTGGCATATATTTCATCAGTGGTCCAGACTAGCCTCCATCCCAGGGAATTAATGGCAAGGATTTTCATGAATGTGAAAGCAGCACAGCTTGGCAACCCCGCACAATAGCTGAAGATGCGTGAGCACGCTTTGTGAGTATGTAGATGCTACTGTGTGCTCAGTAGGGTGTGCAATTTTCTGTAAATGTGTGTGTGTGTGTGTGTGTGTGTGTGTGTGTGTGTGTGTGTGTGTGTGTGTGTGTGTGTGTGTGTGTGTGTGTGTGTGTGTGTGTGTGTGTGTGTGTGTGTGTGTGTGTGTGTGTGTGTGTGTGCGTGTGCGTGTGCGTGTGTGTGTTTAAAGGTGGGAGAGTTTGAAGGCAATGATGTGAGGTTTTCCTCTAATTAATGAAATTTCTCCATATTCCGACATGTTAACCTGATTAAGTCAAAACCTGATTAAGCCAATATTACCATCTAGCAATCCAATAAAACAGCTAGCATTGGGCATATTAATCAGAATTTTTGGCATGTAAACATTTTAGATGATTAATTAGTTTTTTTATAGCTGCACATTTTCAAATGGATGTATGAAACAAGAATTGTTAAGCTGCCAAACAAGCACATTGTCAGATTATTTTTCATAAATATAAAATTAAATGAGCATAAATAAATATGAAAATGAGTGAATGCACAATCTTGACCTACATTTTGCATTTTTTCTGTGCTGTTGTCAAAGTGAATTAGCGACAAAATAAAGAAATGGCGACCATCAGTATTTCTACATATATAAATGAATATGCAAAGTGCAGATATATAGCTACAATTTACATGCAAATATGATCACTTTCAAAATGAATGTTAAGGAATCAAGCTGAACTGTAAGTATGTGGTAAATACCTTATTTTGTAGTAACTGTGTTAAGAAATAACGCTTGTTTAGTGCTTAGTCAAAGCGCCAAGCCTCAAGTATCTGTCCGCAAGTGTTAACCAATCAGAAATTTGGAGAGCAGATTTAAGCCAATGGCGTGAGTCTTTGGAAGAGCCACTGTATGTGAACAGAACAGTCGAGGTGGACGAGACAAGTGTGTGGAAACCTGTTCGGAAACAGTTTAATGGCACGGACCTGATGGCAAGCTGTCAGTTTGGGACTGAGAACAGTACGTGTTAACTGTCTTCTGAAGGACTAACTGAATGTTAATCCCGTTCTCTAACTCTCGAGCTGCAGTGACACATAACGAAATCAAATATTAGGATTTTATTGTATATTTAATGATTTGATTCTACTTTGAGACCTTGTTGGACGCTACCGTCGCTAAACAAACAAAGAAACAAACAAACAGGGGAATACCAAGAAATGTGTGGATAAAACGGCTTGTATGTGTTTTTTTAAATCAGTTGCAGGTTTTAGTTGTATTTTGATTCGCCTGTGTGCGTTTTATAGCTCTTATAACTTCCCAAACGTTTGTAAATGTAGAAAAACAAAATCTTTGTCTTTCTTTGGCTTCTGTTGTTTATCATTTGAAATTTCTAAATTGCATGTTTCTTCTTGTCTTTTCTTCTTTCTTCTTCTTTCGTACTCTCTTTTAACGTTTATCACTGAAAGAGATGAGGGGAAATAATATTTCAAAAGAGCTTTGCAGGTTTGATTTTTCGATGGTATTTCACTGCCATCTAGTGGTCATAATTTCTATGCTATGATTTCAACTTTTTTACCCTACATTGCATTGAACACATGTCCCAACATGAATAATAAGATTAACACCTTTGTGGGCAAATTTCCCAACATGAAACACTTAATTAACACCTTTGTGGGTAATTCATCTTATATCCTCCTGAGACCCAGGTAAAAAAGTTTTTTGGAATTTAGTTTTTTTGTGTCATGACATTGTTTAGAGCAGTGTTTTTCAACCTATTTTGAGCCAAGGTAATTTTTTTCATTGAAAAAAAATCACAAGGCACACCACCAACCAAAAATTTTTTAAAAATGAAACTGTAGCCTATATTAACAATGTACAGTCATTCTTATCAAAGTGTATTGAATGGGAATCAAATAAACACACACAAAAAAGTATTATATACACCTGATGATCTCTAACGGCACACTAGTGTACCGCGGCACAGTGGTTGAAAAACACTGGTTTAGAGCATAAGATACAACCGAAGAAAGGAAAAAAACAAAACAAATATTTTATTCATATGTTATGCTATGTACTCTGTGGTGGACATCAAAATAAAATGACAAACCAAAGTAAACAAATGTTTTATTCACCAATCAATTTGTAAGTTTTGCGATTTGTCAACTATGCTATGAAAGATTAAATGGAATTAATTGATATACCATTTAACTTTTTACAATATGTGGGTAAAATGGCCATAAATTGCATTTAATACAATGTATTTATAAACTGTATCTAATTTGTATATCAGTGTATTCGTGGGTCCACGTGATATATATATATATATATATATATATATATAATGTGTATGTGTGTGTGTGCAAAAATAGGAGTAATAACTGGTAACATTTTCATGATAATATCTAATATTTCACTGGAAAATTAAACATGATTTAAGTCCTGGCGTTCTCTTCAGAGGACATACATGAAATTAATGCCCTGTTTTGTAACAGAAAGTCATATTCTGATTTAAAATGCCATAACATTTTCCTGAGATTTCGATTTATGACATGTATTTGTCCGATTGGTCCGATTTAAGTGATAATTACAATATTATCATATTTCCATAAGAGGTCTACATTTGATCACTAAATCAATGTCAGTCATTGTTAAAGTCCAAGGAGAACCATTGTTATCATGGTGAAATCTCCAGACATTTGGTATCTCTGAAAAGCCTGATTTGAGTTTAAACTGTGACATGTATGTAAGTCACTAATATATAATCCCCACTACAGTGGACAAAAGTCTATTCCTGGGTCCCAGGAGCATAGAAAATATATTTTTCTCAGCATAAAAACAGCAGACGTCAATGAAAAGTCCCAACCATGAAAGTTTTCTTATATATACAGTATTTAAAAAAAGACAATAGCCACAATCTCGCTTCATTAACTCATTGCTTGTGTCATTCATTGAAGAATAGCGTGAGTTGATGTGATTGCTCATGACACTCTGTGTTGGCGTGCCAATTTGTGACACTTATAGCTCAATTTCATTCATCTCATCCTTGTCATCATATTTGACAGTCCTCTGTCTAGCTACTGCATTTGAGATACCTCAGACCGCTTTTCTTTGTCACTCTTCGTCCGCCCTCAGCCATGAAAGCGATAGTGTGCCTGTCCTCACTGGAGCTCGCATTTACATATTTATTTTCTAGACAGACTCCATCATGCTAAGAAGATTTAAATAGACTTTGAGGCTTAGCTGGAAAGATGTTGCACTCAGGAGATCATTAGGAGCATGGCAGATGTCTTACCACATGTTAATTAATACCTCATGCTGCTTTAGTATATAAGATGGCCAAAAACTCACTTTTTGTAGCTTTATAATGACTGGTTTTTGCTGCTGTGGAATGTAGCAGTGCTTCATTTGAATATACAGTATGTGTGTCAGTGTCAATCACATGCACATAAATGCAGGTCAGTGATTTTGGCAGTGCTCTGAATTTGCTCTAAATTCTAAGTCTGTAGGTGGCGGCACTGTTTTAAGGACATGCAGGAGGCTAAACAAATGCTTTTTTTACATTGAAGAATTTCAATCTATCTGTAGAATTTACAGGAATAGTTTATATGAAAATGAAGATATTTTATTTTCTCACCCTTATGGTGTTTCAGACACATAATTTTCTTGCTTCCATGGAAAACAAAACAAAAACTGTTCCTTTACCTCATACTTTGAATAATTTCTCCATAAAATACCATCAGTAAGATTTTTGGTAACACTTTATTTTGATGGTCCCTGTTGACTATAAATAACTTTGCTACTTCATGTCAACTTATTTTAACCCTAATCCTTTTTTTTGCTCAAAAACGCGGTGCTTATTTGATCAAAAATACAGTACAGAAATGCTGATCTATTATAACAATTTAAAATAACTGTTTTCTATTTCAATATTTTCAAATGTAATTTAACTCTGTGATGGCAAAGCTGATTTTTCAGCTGCAATTATTCAGTAATAATTCTAATATCAAGAATATCAGTGTTTAATACAGTTTAATACTTCTTAATATCATCTTAATATTTGTGAAATCGTGATTTCAGGATTCTTCGATAAGTAGAAAGTTCAAAAGACCAACATTTACTATTGTAAGTTTATAAATGCAAATGCATCCTTGCTGAATAATTATGAATTTCTTTCAAAAACAAAACACAAAATGACCTTTCCTGTTCAAGCAGTAGAGCATGGCTCTTACAATGCCATGGTCGTGGGTTCGATTCCCAGGGAAAGCAAGAACGCAACAAAAGTCGCTTTGGCGAAAAGCGTCTGCCAGATGCATACATGTAAACAAAGTTTATGTGATCTTGATAAGGCGAAAGATAATCATATGTTTTTTTTTATAGACATTTAGATTGATGGGAATGGAAGTCAGCGAGACTACGTTTTCTACATCATACTGCGGTGCTTCACCAGGATATTTCATTAAAAGAGAATGGTATTTATAGGCTATCTGTTTGAATAATTTATCTGAAAGTTGAAAAGGCTCAGGCCGAGAGCTAGCTAGGACCGTGCAAAGCCTATGAACAGAAGGCCTGTAGACGAAGTTATTAGAGCAGAAGCTGTCTTCAAAGGGAAAGCAGAAAGCAACGTATTTTATAGAAGGTAAATTCCAGAGAGGTTTGTGTCTCATTCATTTCATCTTCTGATTACTCTGTGAATGCATATTTAAGAATTTTTTAGTGCTTTAAATTTGCCCCAGCTCTTTTGTTGAAGGAGGTTGTTCAGTATTGTGTACTCTGTCTCATTTCATAATGCATCAGAGATAAAAATATGTTTTCCTGTTTTTTTTTTTAACGCTTTATTTTTATGGTCCACTTTAGATTTTCGAAGTGTACGTAATTTTGCAACTACATGTCCACAAACTCTCATTAGAGTATTAATGAGTATAAATATCTGCTAACATTCAAGTAATGCGTCAGCTTATTTTACTAACCCAACTCTAATACCTAACCTAAACCTAACAGTCTATATTACATTCTACTAATAGTTTAGTGAGAGTTAGTTGACATGTAGAAAATGTAACAATGCAAAGTTATTTATAGGCCCAGTTTACACAGATACAGTACGGTTTGGTCGATCTGATCACAGGATGAGTATGAGGAAGGCACATACACATTTACACCTGGTGTTTTTAATCCATTTCTTTTGTACACATTTAACCACTTCTGTCTTGATTCCTTCGAGGGAAAGGTCTACGTTTTTAAAGTTGTTTTTCTTCCTCTTTCAGATCTTTCGATCTAATGGACGGAATAAGCTTGCAGATATTACATATAAATGCACCAGAGATGGGTGAAAAAACATAAGAACATCAGTTTCATTTCTGCTGTGATAACTGTAATACCACAGTAAACGCGGGGAGTGTGTATTAGAAATCAGGAATGAAGAGAGAACATTGTGCTACGTATGTTTTTCGTCTTCAAAGCAAACTTTGAAAATTTTAAATCCTTTCTGGTTAGCGTGTTATCAATAGTATTTTACCTCTGAAAGTGGTTGAAAATGGACAAGCTCAAAATGTTTTAGACCCTATATTTAACGTTGCCCTCTTGTGATCCGACCAATACCAGGTGTTATAGGGCCCTAGATTTGATGCAGTTAAATTGTGGATAAGTGTGTAGAAGTGATGCAGCTAAATTGTGTTATTTAGTTGTCATCTAAAAGCTGTGAAATGCTTTCATGGTTTTGCCATGATATTTTGTTAAACATATTATATTGCCATCAAACCTTGGTGCAGATGGTAATCAAACTTGTGAAATAGGTCTCCGGTGCATTTGACTGTGATAAGCACCACGCAATTGAAATATCATGAAATGTCACATAAATATTCAGCCTGCTCCTCTGCTGAGTTATGCCTGAGCTGGACAACAACAGCTGTGCTCTTACAACTTCGTTCGAATCCAACCACATCACCATAATTATGTAAATATGGTAATTAGACATCTGTTGCCTGGAGTCATCTCTCTCTCTCTGACAGCTTCTCACATGTCCATTCTCCATATCTCCACGGTATCTCTCTTGAGACTGCAAACTGCCCGATGAACTCAACATATGGCTTTTAGATGAAAGAACACAGAGATGTTTCATAAATGATCATGATTCATATGAAGGTGTTGCTTGAAGTGAGTTTGAATCATCTGTTTCGTGACTTGGTTCAATTACAGGAGGAAGTGTATTTTTTTTCCCATATACGGATTGGATGAGTACTATTAGAGTGCTTCTTTTAAAGCTGGGATAATTAGCTAGCTGAATTTCTTTCCGTAGCGCTTGGTGTTTAAAAAACAGTTTGTGGTGTTGTAAGGGGAGGCAGGAAGGTTTATATCAGGTGAGCTTTCGAGGAGAATATCCTCCTGTGGCACTTTGCGATAAATCTTTAAATCCCTTTTAAGCTAGTAAGAGTCCCATCACTCCCTTTGTAAAGCTTCTCATCTCGCTCTTATGGGAGAGCCATCAGCCTCCAGGCAAACTGTCTGACTAATCTCCCTATTTGTTGCTCTAGTAGCGCAAGTAACGTCAGTAAAACCCACACTGCATCATATATATTTGAAATTATCATTAATGTTCTTTTCATAGATTTTCACGCCTATTTTGATGGCTCGTGTTACACATTACTGATTAAAAAATTAAAAATTGGGAATGTGCTTGTATTGTATAAAACTCTAAACCCCATTCTCTGAACCAAATTCTCAAAGGACTAAACCTATTTGTTGAATAAATCACTCTTTCTGCATATTTTCAGGCAAATAAACACTGTGGCAAGCAGGGCAGGTCTGAGAGCCGTGGGAAAGGAGCGAGGCCGGTGGCGCGATTGCTGATGAGCGTCTCGCGGAACAGCCTCACTCTTGGTCTGTACCCATGGCTCTTGGCTCCACCCTGCTTGCCACAAATACCATTTGCAAATCTCATGCGCTCTTTTTTTTTTTGCAAGACTCAATATTCTCATTAACTAAAACACATTGCACTGTGATGCATTTGTGTAACAAAACAGTAAACGCGTAAAGTGAAAATTTAAAACACCGTTGTCATAATTTACACACCGGCTCAAAATTGTTCACACTTGTTTCTAATGACGCGATCAAACCAACTGAACATACTTTGGTTACACTTCATTTTAAGGTGATGTAATTACATTGTACTTACTCAAATAAGTACTGAGTAATATTATTTAACTAATTGTACTTAGCTTAACTAATTGGCACACCAGATGTTTTTTTCTTTGCCTGGCATGAACGAACATTGCCTGTGATGTGTACAAAGATCGGTGATGCTGAGGCAGAATTAATCTCTCACTGACTTTACCTTTTTTGAATATATATATATATATATATTCAACATTGAACATAAATTAATTATAGTCAATATATAATATATATACAGTATATATAGGGCAGAATGACACTTACCAGACTGTGTGCAACCCTGAATTTAGTGCTCTTTGACCCTGAATGGTGAAACAGACATGCTGAGTATCTCACGTTAATACAGTTGGTTATGGTTTAAGTGAACCATCCATTTACATTACTGCATTTGGCAGACACTTTTATCCAAAGCAACTTAGACTGCATTCAAGATACACATCGACAATTTAATCAGTTCTTGCTTTCCCTGGGAATCAAACCCATGATCTTGGCGTTGCAAGTGCCATACTCTATTGTTTCTACAGGAAAGCCGTTCAACAGTTCAGTCTTAAAGTAACAGGAGCCTAAAATACTAAAATAATATTTTTCGTATTTGTCCTGTTGTTTATAATTTGCTTCTTTGTTCGTTATAAAATAACTACATGATATATATCGTTATGGTGAATTTTTTTTTAAACTCTTTTCAATGCACTTTTTAATGCACTTTTTTTTATTTTAGGCATGCAGTGTTACATTCTTTCAGCTGACAGTTATAGGCGTAATAGGCTTTTTGAGAAGGGGCACTCAAAGATGGCCAAATAAAATAAATCACTAAAACAAAAATATTTTTTAGTTATATTGTGCTTTGTTGGTCTAATGTATGCTGGAATGTTAAAAAAATCAGTGTTTAATAAATAATTTTTATTGTTCAGTGATAATTATTTTTAAATTGTAGTTTTGTCATTGATTTTTCTTTGAAAAGCAAGACAAAATATTAAAATTTTATTTATGCAATGGTAAAAAAAAAAAAAAAAAATGGTAAAACACCATGTTCGGTATTCGGCTTTCAGCCAAGTATTTCATTGTATTCAGCTTTGGCCAAAAATGTTCATTTCGGTGCACCCCCTAATTATTATTTATATTAACACTATCTAGCTAGGTTACATTGTTCTTTTGTAATTGTTTTGTTGTAATTGTCAAATTTGTATCATCAGTTAGAAGGATTTTAGGAAATCATAAATGTATCATAAACTATTAAAAAAAAATGTTGGACATGTTTATGAGTGTAAGGGATTTATTTGCTGGACGACGGCCAGCAAATAAAATCTTTGAAAAAGACAACATGCTGAAATATTATGCCTACAGAATTTGTAACTGAATAAAATCTCATCCCTCTCATTAGTTGCTGGTGCTTGAGCTGCTGTGATGTGCTTTCAGTGACGCCTTGTGAGGAGGAATTCTCCACTCAATTAGTGCGAGCACCAGTAGCTTCAGCTGGACGTCATGCACACGTGAGTGGTTAATGACCGTGTCCCACTGCCCACATGCAGGTGCGGGCAATAGTGATAGAGCAGTGTAAGGATCAAAGATTCCTCCATGCCGGAGAAGGATAGGCTGTTGTTGAAATGTGCAACCTGGTTCCTTTGGATGTCCTCAAAAAGAGCAAATTTGAAGCTCTTTATTGCTCTAAATTGCAGGGGAAGCCACAACTTGAATGCCAATACATTTCAATACATACAGTTCATATTCAGAAGTCAATTTCTGTATTCATTCTCTATATATTGTTATGGCGTATTAAAAAAAATTCAGTTTATTAAAAAAATAGGTGAGCATGTCATACTGAATGGGGTGAGATGTAACAAAGTGAACCTGGTAACACTTTACTTAAAGACGTCATGACGTAAGAAATCAAATTTTCTTTGATCTTTTAACATATAAGAGGTCTTTCTACCATCCTGTGAGTTTTAGAGCTTAAACATCTCATTATAAACAAATTTCCAACAACGGCTCATTTGGGTATTGTGGGATTTGTGATTTTTACAAAGCCAAATGGATTTGCATATGCCTACCTCCAGAGCAAGACATCGACAAATAGTTTTGCATCTTCGCATTATAGGCCGCGCACACTGGCATTCAGTCGTTTAACGGCTGACACTTGCCAACACTGGATGCAAGTGTCATGTCAACAACAAATAGAACCTATTATAGTCACTGAAGCTGTTTACACTGGATGCAGTGCATTGTTATGTTTTATATATATTTGAATATAATATATATTTTTATTAACAAAGTTATTAACAACTTTATGAACTTCAAGGAACATATTTAAAAAAAATCCATGTCATGAGCCCTTTAAAACCTTTATATAAAATGCATTATAAAAGTATTTTTAATGCATTAATGATGCCTTGTAATGCATCTTAAAATGTATTGTATGTTCTCATGAATAATTATTTAACATTGTAACATCTATAATACATTATAATACTTATCTATTTATTTTTACAACATTATAAAGTATAAAGTATAAGAAATATATATTTTTTCTTCTCATCTTAGATTATTCCATTACCAGTTTTATTATAGGCAATTTTATGGCTTTTTAGAATAAGTAATTAGTACAAATATGAAACAGCAGAAATATAAGACATTTGTGTTTGGGACACTACTTTTGAAAATCGGAATAAACCGTTGAATCATTATAGTTATAATGTGTTTGTGTTCACACATTTCCCAAGAGCTTTTACAACCATATACATTTTTATTCAGATGTTATGTTTTTCATTTTAATCTTTTACACTAAAGCTACTGAGATTAAATTTTACATTATAACAATGAATCAAAATCTGTTAAAATCCCACTTGCTTATAGATTTAGAGCTAGTGTTATTTAGCTGTAACTCTGCTATTGTTAGTTTTATCATTTAAATGATGAAAACATAGAGAGAACTGTGAACTGCTAGGCCTGTAAACATCATTAGCATTTGCTGTTAAATAAAAGATAATAGTATGGATTTTCAACACAGGGGACTCGTATGGCTCCGCTATCATATATCTCCAACAAGGCAGCGTGAGAAACACTCAAAACATCACAACATATAATATTCATTTCCCCCAACTGCACAGCTATACAAGTGCATCTGAGGGCTTCTGTTTGTCATCAAACACGCCTGCCAAACCGTGTTATATCACACAACAAAAGCACGACTGCTCTGTCTGTACTGTTCACGCACCTCTAAACCACAAACACTATGATTCAGATCAAGATGTGCTCATTTGAATTCTAATGACGAGAGACATTGGACATCTGTTTGAGAGATGCATGGTAAACAGCAGTATCTGATGCCACTCGCAAAATATTAGCATGCTGAGAAAGCATAGTCGTCTTACATTAGGTTGAATGTAGAGTGTAATCCATGTGGTTGTTTTGTGAAAATTTAAGGCTTGAAGAACTGAGAATAGTGCTGACTATTCACTATTCACTGACTATTCTGCTTTTGGTTCTGAAACCAATGGGAAATGTAACAGTGAAAGCTCAACTCTATCTAAAACAAAAAGGAATATGATAAATGACTCAAAAATCGTTGGTTCTTACATGTCTTGTCTTGTAACTCGGCATGTTTGAATATGTGCAACTGAACTACTGAGCTAAAGTGAATGGAAAAATTTGAAAATCAAAGACGTTTGGGGTCAATAAGATAATTTGTTTTTTTCTTAAAAAACAATTAATACTTTTCTTTAGCAAGATGAATAAAGCTGTAAACATGATTACAAAAACTTAATAAATACTGATTAAATACTATTATTTACTTTCTGTTCATTAAAGAATCCTGTAAAAAAAAAAGTAAATTAAAATATAAAAATATTATAGTGCTGTGAAAACTATGAATCTGTAAAATCTGTATATTTCAGTACTGTAC